>JALIZH010032967.1:2007500-2708750 GCA_030522465.1 Rhipicephalus appendiculatus
CTCATGAACATCGCGCGTGCTCAACTGATTTCATTTTGTGCGTTTTCGACTTCGCAAGCGGAGATAACAGCGTCCAGCCCAAAAGCACGAAGTCCTGATAGGCTCGACGCTTGGTTCTGGCATCGTCCACGTGTTTTATGAATAAATATAAGTGGCGAGGAGGAGATAGCGCCTGTATGAAGGGTAGTGAAGGCGAGAAAGAAACATATCTCTCGTTTTTGAACTATAGATAAAAAAATCCACGCATATCCACGGAGTGAATGATGATGAGTGGGCGAAGCTCCGATCTCGAGCGATCATTGGATGGAACATCATTGGATGGAACGATCTCGAACGATCGTTTCATCCAATGAGAATCGAGCTGAGATGCGCCTCTAGCGGTATCCGATTAAACGAGAGCAATGCACCTCCATCCAATCAGATTCGAGCACAAAACGCCGCCATCTAGCGCTCTCCTATCACACTAGAGCACGCAGCGAGCGCCTCCGCGCCATCTATTGGATCAATTCACGTACTAGCTAAGCAGCACCGCAGCGCCATCGTGATCATTCTGAGACCTAGAGGTGGCTACTACGACGACGATGACGGACGACGCGGGACTAGCCTACGCCCTAAGGCGCTTCGCCCCTAAAAAGAAGGGGGGGGGGGAGATAGAAGCTTGCGATGAACAAATCCGTAAACAGGGGTTGCGTTCTCGAGCAGACGTTTCGACAAGTGGACTTGTCTCCCCCAAGGCTGGAACAGTTCTAGCCTTAAAGAAGACAAGTCCACATCTGTCGAAACGTCGGCTCGAGCACACAACCCCTATTTGCGGATTTTTTCGTTGAACTGTGGAGTATAGGGTCCCTTTAAAGGTCATCTTCAATTGTGCCTCCATCGCTTTGTGTGCTCAGTGGAGTGCTTGCGCGTTCGTTCGCCCTATTTTTATTTTATTTTTTTTTAATTTCCGCGTTGCTCGACTATAGCTTCACCGCGTGCCAACGTTCGGATAAGATAACGATATACGTGCCATTGTGTATACACGCGGCTCGTCTGCCGAGCACCCTTATCTTATTAAACGCGTCACGTATCGCCGGGCTATTTGAACAGCTGTGTTAATGCTTATTTGCTATCGCCGTAATCGACGCGCATACTGTGTCCCTTATAGAGCTTACCGCAATGTGCTGCTGCAGCGCTATCGCCTCAGGTATCGGTCACGATCCGGGCGCGAAAACGCAGTGCGCGCTAAATGGGCGTCAAAATTAAATTATGTGGTTTTTAGGCGACGTAGCCGGAATCTCATCGTGAGACACGCAGAGGTGAAAGACTGAATTGTTTTGATCATCCTTAATGCAAGAACGCAGACATTTCTGAAAAAAAAAAAAAAGGCAAGAAAGCTGACATTACATCCGCTGTTATGTATTTTTAAACTTCTTATACCCATGTGACACGGACACCTTTGATCTCGGTCAGCAATCATCGCTGCTACAACTAATCCGGACCGAGTTGGGCGCGGACGTCTGTCAAATCGCAACCTGGCAGCCAGATCTCGATGCGCGGATCGCGATAGTCTTGATCCCGATCGGCCCCGATCGCGATCGAAATTGCCCGTGTGGCAGCGGCATTACATTGATTCAGACACACATGCAAATCACTTATATGGGTGGGCGATACAGTATGGTGTGATATACTCGTATATAGAGCGGATGAAAAGGCCACCAAATGTTTTACAACGCTCCAAAATTTGAACTGTTGAGAATCAAGATTGATTGATTGATTGATTGATTGATTGATTGATTGATTGATTGATTGATTGATTGATTGATTGATTGGCATGACTGAACGTACAGAACGAACGGAAGAGAACTCACACATTCAGAGGCGTAAAACGGAATCGGCTTGCGCAACACAGATAGTCGAAAAATGCCTTTGTTCCGCAGTCGACGACAAATAGGCCGATGATAACGATGAATTCTGTGCGCAGCAAGTGGTCAAAATTGTTACAGCTATTGATCACGTCTTATGTCATCGAAAATGCGTAGTTAGAGACCGCCATTGTGCGCAATAAGCTTCGTAATGGGACAAAGTAGCTTGGGAAAATTCTGCGTTAGAGCCCAGGACAGAAGGAATGCAGCTCTCCGGGGGCCTTACATTAAAATCGTCTTTATGGAGCGCTGCTTAGCTAATACATAGCGTGTTTAATACAGGTCCGCATTGTGCTCTGTACGCGTTTTTGGTGACAAGTACATTCCACATGACAACGCGATAGAAATGAAGGGCCATCTGAGATTGGCTGCAGCAAATAGCTTCCGCGTTAGAAATGCAGTTCTGAAAAAAAAAAAAGAGCGCTCCGAATAGCCTCCGCGAGAAACGCTTCAATAAAACGACAAAAAAAAAATAAATAAAAAAAAAGAGAGAGATTGACACGGCGAATAAGCGCGCGACAGATGTCGAGCGGGGTTTTCCGCTTAATACCCCCCCCTCTGTGAAAGGTGTTCCCGGCCAGTACGGGTGGAATGTTGTTCTCTTGATGGGTCGGGATATGACAGCGCGCGCCGCGAGTACGTGACGCAACGGCGAATACCAGTGACGTCAAAAATTTTTCCGTCACGCGGCTTGCCGCTGCCAACGGGGTTGAAGGAGCGAGCCTTATTTTAGAGCTGATTACTTTTCACTGGACGATTTCTCGCAAGGTACATCACAGCATACGCTGAACGAACGAACGAACGAACGAACGAACGAAAGAAAGGATGGTAGGGAAACGCGGCTGATTTCACTCATTACGCGCTCACTTCCTACAGATTGCGGGCCGACTTTTTTTAAAGCGTTTTAACCCATATATGCCCAGTGTCCTACATATAGGACGCTTCTTTGATGCACATTCTAACATCGGTAGTTCTTTAGCTGATGACTAGCGCCACTTACAGCACATCAAACAGGTCTTATTCTCAACGTGTGCAAACCTACACATTGCTCGCTTTTCATCCCGCCACGTGCCGACCGCTTTCTCCGGGCAAACGCGTGCTTCGTATGTAAGACGTCTTGTAGACGCGCACCGACCACACTGTTGTCCCTCAGAGTAAACAGACAAGGTGCGATCACTGACATGAGAAGACAACTCCTCGCTGTGAAGTGCAATGTCGGTATGCACGTGAAATGTTCCAAGGCTTACCACACCCGCACATAGCACCCATAATGCCCCGTGTCCAGTATGTAGGACCGCTTGAAAAACAGTGTCCCGTTTACATGGCAGTAAATAAAAAACTTGTGCTTTCTTTTGAGGGTACAAGTGCACTTTTTTGTGAAAAAAATATTTGTTTTGTCATTTTTTCTGAGTTTGGGCATATATGGGTTAAAAGCGACCGTATATGGAAGGTTAGCAATTTTGATTTTTACATACTTGGGAATAGTAGGTATACCGTCAGAATGCGACCGCCGATTGAAATCTCCAGCACATGTCCAGAAGGCGCATAAATCAGACAAGAAAAAGCCGTATTTTTCAGCTTTGAAAGGAATTCGAGCGCTGGTATTTGAAGTAACTTCGTCTTCGCCGCCTCACAGCGTTTTTTACCCCTCTTCGAAAAAAAAAAACTTAGTATTACTGCTGCTTTTTTGTGCTGTTCATAATGCTCTCTCACTTTTGAAACATATATGGTTGTAATGAACTTCAATTTTACCGCAATTTCACTACGCATGTGTAGCTGGACCGGGATTGCACCGTCTTTCATCAGTACCGTCTTCATTATGAAGCGTAATTGCCGCTTAAGAAGACGCCCACAAAGAAGAGACGAGACACTTCCTTTTAGCGGCAGTTATATCTCGTAGACCTTGCGGAAATATGAAATAAAAGAGCTAGATTGCTTTTTTAAGCCATGTTTGTGACGATCGAGGAGATTTGCGAATCCGATGGGCTGCCAAACGAACGAAAATCTCGGTCATAAGATAGATAGATCTTTTCGGAGCAAAGGTCCTGAAACAGCTTGCTTGTTTTGTGATGTCATGCAAGTTGCCAATTCGCTATAGCCAAAATGGAAGGTGAAAGAAAACGCTTCTTGAGGCCATTAATCACTGCGAAGTTTATACGTTAATCGTGTCGCGAGAAGGCGTAAGTGTCTCGGCAGGTACCAGTGTCCTTCAATCCATGCGTACTAGATAGCTAGGCATGTCTTCGTTTACTGCGACGGCGAATAAGCTTCGTTGTCCTGTCCCTTACTGCTTTGCGTAGCGCTGTCCTTCTCACTGTTGATTGTTTCCCTGCGTTATGTTGTCCTTGGTTGCACCTTTGAAATAAACCGCTATCGTTGTTCACTAGCGTGAAAAGAAGAAGGGCGTTTGAAAACAGATGTACGGTTTTATCTTTTGCGCACGGATTTACGGGAAGGATGGAAAGAAACGCGAACAGTGTGGCATCTACATTCCCGGTTGTTTCGCATTTATCTTGAAGTGGCTGTATCCTGGATGGTGATAAGATGGCACTATATAGTCGTCTATGATACAATCAAGAACCATGTGGCATCTTTACTGCCGCCAAGGTCAGAGCGTGACGAAAAAAAACGCGCTGCCCTGTTCGCGCGTTTCGTTCCCGTCCTCCCTGTACCTGTTTTTCCAACGCGTCCTGCTCCTACCTTATATATGATTTCTATTTTACCTACGCTGGCTTCGGAGTGCCTCGTTCAAGGCTGCCGTACTTCTTTTTTCTGCACTGCGTGACGACGCCTGAACAACGACAGTGCCGCTTCAAAGTACCGAACCACCTCCTTTCGGCCGAGGGCAGCGATGAGTCATCCCTGTTTTCTTGTCCACCGCCCATGCAGGGAACACAAAGGGAGCGAGGCCGCGGGGTATCGGAGACTCGTTGGTTCCGAGAAAAAGAGGGAGAGGGTTTGGGGCGATTCTTTCCCTCCTCTATTGTCCCCTCGCCCCACCCCCCCACGACTGCGCCGCCTTGTTTTTCCCGAAATCCCGGGCGAGCCGCCGCCGCCTCTCGATCTCGAACACGCTGATCTCAAAGCAGCTGGCTTCGTAGCTTGCCCCCCCCTCACACAAACGTCCACTACCGTTCTTTCCTTTGCTGCTCTTTCTCTCTCCCGATTCTCTTCGTCAGCACTGCTCATCTGGCGACAACCCGCTGTCTTTTTCTTTTTTTATTTCCGTGTTTAGCTGCGTCGTAAACTTGAGGCGAGGGAGGCCGTGGCTCGGTCAAGGTATGGTTCCTGTGCTTCCCTCCTCACTCTCTTCTTCCTTTTACCGCAAGAGGAAGAAGTACGCCTCGTCGAAGACCTCTGGCAGGCCGTCGCCAGCAGGAGGGCGATGGAAGCGGGCGGTTTTCATCTCGCTAAAACGGTGCATCGTGGCGTAGCCTACGCGTAGTCGAATCGCTGTCACTAGCTAGGCGGCGGAATGCCGTGTTTCGCGTGTCGTTGACAACCTGCGCGTCAGGAGATTACCGTTCTTTTGAAAACGCTCGATCGAGTCTCGGCTCGCGTCACTTTTGGCTTTTTTGTCTTTGTCGCGCCTTTGTAGTCGAAACAGCGACCCCGCGTCGTCTGCTTTCGCATATTTCGCAGTCGGCGACACAGTAGCGTCGGGTCTCTCTCGCCGTGGCAGCTTCGTTGATTGGCTAGTTTCTGTTGCTGTTCCGGGATGCGCTGTACGGTTTTCGAGCGAGCGCTCACTGGGAGGAGGGCTCTGCGATGCATCTTTTTTGGAGTGTGTTTCACGGTTTCTTGTTTCTCTCCCTCGAAAACGGAACCGTGTGCGCTGCTCGAACGCCGTGTTGACGGTGCTGTCGTCCTCGTACGTGAACGTTGTCGCCGGTGCCTGCGTTCAATGTTAGTATATAGACCACGAGGAAAGGGAGTTACACGCCCCCCCTCCCATTTCGCAATGCACACACCCTTGCCCTCCAGCGAAATCTGCCGCTGTTCGGTTCGAACTTCGCAGTCTTTGTTGCGACTGGTGCGGTGGCCGGGCGTACGCGGTGTTTTCGGAGAACGTTTCGCGCCCAAAGCGTCCTTCCTCCGCATCGGCGAGGCTGCTCGGGGCGATCGACGTTTAATTAAGCGGCGCCGCTGAGCGAGTGTCGCCGAGGGTGCTGTGTTATACGATGTGGTCCAACGAGATCAACTGCAAGAAGTGCAAATTCAAAGTGCGCAGCCTTGGAAGCAGGTCAGTTCCGTCTACCTTCCCCACTCTCTCTCTCGGTTATCCCCAATCGTCGCGATTGAACGGGCTCGCAGCGGGTGCGCTGGGAAAGGCTCGAGTGTGCGCGCGCGTGGTGGCACGCGAATGGAAACTTATTGGCTTCACTCGCTTGTTGTGCGTGAACGGGGCGCGTTGTTCCAGACGCCAACAGTTGCACTCTTATCTTGGGACATCTTTTTTTTTTTTTATTCTTCTTTGTTCCACGGCGATAAAGTGTACTAGAAGCATTCTGACGGCGATTGATACCATTTCTGGTGTCAGCCTCTGTGTTGTGATTACTAATACCGGTGTCACTTGGGCACTTTTGATCGCGATCAGGGCCGATTCGGATCAGGTGCTGCTACACGGTCATATTTAATCGCGATCAGGCCCGATCGGTATCAAGACGATTACGATCTGGCTCTGTGATTGCGATTTGGCTGACGTCCGTCTGCGCCAAACTCGATCCGGATTAGGCTGTACTGTGCAGCAGCGGCCCATTGGCGATCAAGAAGTCTGATCTGGATCAGCCCCGATTTCGATCAAATGTGCCCGTGTGACACCGGCATAAGAAACAGTCCTTGTGCATCGTGGACAAGTGAGGATGACAGTTAAGTTGCTGTGGCTCCTACAGGAGAAGCACAACAATCACTTTAAGCGAAAAACATAATATATTAAATTGATGTAGTATCATCACGCATGCACAATTTTTTTTTTTCTTTCTGGGGGAGTTTTTTGCAGGCTACTGCAGACTAAATGTTCAAATTCAAGGACATGTTTCCAAGCTTTGCAGGAATAACTTTTGTTTTTAAAATCATCCTATGTAACAAACTTTTGTCACTGACTGTCCCAGTACTACACCATGTCACATTCTGGCAATAAGAAAATAAAATAAAAGCAATAATGTGTACCAAATTGGCTTTCTTTTTTGAATTGAGAAAGATTGTATGCTAACTAACTCGAAAAATATCTATGAGTGACTGAAGGATCCAGCAAACAAACCACAATTACAATAACAAAAAGTTATCGATCACTTAGAAAACATGTTTCTGAGCTAGCGTTCAGTTAATACCTAATGAGACCATTGTAATGCAAAATGAAACAAACAAAAATAAAAGTCAGTGTCTGTTACTGTGTTTGGTACTGCATTTCTTGTGCATGCTGGCTTTAACTTGTGCTATGATGGCTTCCTTTAGTCAATCGTTACACATAAGCACAGTCATCTGCTATTCACTTTGTGCAGCACATGTCTCTCGCATTTGCCTGCTTTTACTGCAGCATTTGAGTCTATGGTCAGTGTGCATACGTGCACAGGCGCGTGTAAAAGACATGCAGCTGCAGCAGCAGTCACTTTGAAAGCCAAGTTGCTGCGTACGCAATACACGGCACACATGATGGATGACACTTCCGTTTCTGTGACACGTCGCACCTGGCGGCAGGCTGTCTGCGAGGCACGCAGCCGCATTGGGCAACGGCACTATTGGCTTAGGAACACATGTGCGCAGCGTGCATCCATGCCGAGAAAAACAAGAAAGGACGCCGCAAAACTGAAATGCAAACCAGAGATAGGTACATTTGCTGACGCTCGTTCTAAAAAAGCAGAATCCCTCTCCACTTCCTTCATGCACAGGTTCTTATCTTTTTTGTTTGCCGCACAGAATAGTGAGACATGTGGAATGTGTGGCGTTGGGCCACTGGCAGAGGGGGGTTCTACTTGTTGCTTTGTAGAAATTAAAAAGACTCTGCAAGTCTGCCTTTACCTGTGTGGCCATTTTACCTGCCTATCGCACACCACAGAAGAAAATCGTTGCTGGTCATTTGTCATTTATTTACAATAGTCGTAGGCTAACTAGATGTGGTGAAAACCCCATCTTCACAAATTATGCGAAATGGAACATTTGTTTCCCCCTGATATGGATATACTCTTCATGGCTTCATCACAAAAGCTCAGTGGTGTGAGGAAACTGCAGCTTCTTTTTCAACTTTCAGAATAACATTTTTAAGGACACTGAAGACGGGGCAGTTCAGTGCAAAACCGACGAGCTGTTTCAACAGCGCTGATTAAAAGTGCGTTGACTGTGCACTCACTGGAAAAGATTGAGTGTTCTTTAGCTGTGCTTGTAGTGAGGTGACATCCATGGCATAGCACAAACCTTTGCTATTTATCATGTCACCAAGTACACTGTATAGTTTGTAACCAACTATACTATTTAGAGTTTGCACTAAATAATACGATTTCCGAGTGTGGCAAGCTAAGTAGATTGCAAAAGTTCATGGTGACAGCTAAATAGCGAGAAGAGGGATGTGGGAAGGAACACACCAAGCACTGACTTCATACTAAGGTTTGTTCAGAGGCAAGCAATTAGCCGCCTCATATACGCTTATGTAAGATTGTATACTACCTGTCTGCTACTGAACAAACCTTGGTTTGTAATTGAGTGCCTGTTAAATCTATTTCTTTTCTAAATCCGCTTCTTCCTTTGAGATGTTTATCTATCATCACAATGTCAATATATGAAGTTGAAAGGCACCTGTAACATTGAGCTCAGTAGCACGTCACAGCACAATTTATCGTGGAAAATCGTAAAACAACCAAGTTGCCATTTACTAAACAAATGTGATTACAGCACCTTTCACATGCACAGTTTGCGTATAATATTGCTTTTGTGACAGTGAAGCACTTTGCCGAATTGCATGCCGCAATACTGCTGTACCTTCCACACCATTATATACGCTACATCTTGAGTGGCACGTCTCCATGGCTTCTCTCTCCCTGTCACTTCTTGCATTGGATGCATGTATCCCATTCGTATGGAATGCCACACTCAACGTCTCACTCTCACATGCTCACTTCTGGCTAGCATTAATGGCGTTGTTTTTCAAAGTTTTGAGATCAGAAACACATATATCTGTATTCCCAAATTTTGTTGAGGTTGGCCTTTTAACTTAGTCTGAACGAATTTGTTAGCACAGAGTGGTGCTGACGTCTCTCACTAGTGCGTAACAAAACATACGTTAAGTCCTACATCCATGAATTTTTAAGGGCAGGTATGGCAATAACATACCTGCCAACTTCGCAGCTTGAAAATTCGGGAGACCGCAGCGGGGGGGGGGGACATATAGTTGTTTCCGGCCACCGCGATTGCGAAAGCATGGCGTTTCAGAGCCTCCACCATTGTGTTTTAGGCATCTGCAGCCATTTCCCCGACGACGGCAGTTGTTTTCGTACGTCCGCACCCGTACCGCTTCCCGTCCACGCCCTTCGGGAACAATTTCCGAAACAACAGTCCTGCTTGATCACTAAAGCCTAGCGGCAAGCTGTGTTCCACAAGAAATCCCGTGAATAGGCATTCTGTGCGGATCGCACTGTCTTCGCAGCTCTTTTGGAAGAAACTTGCGATGTTACCCTGCCCTTCCGCAGCACGAACGTAGTTCACAGGCGCACGTGGTACAGAATTCGTACTTGTCACCTTTCCGCGAAGCCACAAAGCACGTAAACTCAGCTGTTTATGAGTCCAGAAACACTTGCAAGTACATCTTTGCTTTTGACACCGCTATCAGCCTTCCAAATGAACTCGGGGAAACACGCAACACTCACAGCCACGTAACAAACACAACTGACGTCTAGGCAGGCGGCGTAGGCCTATAGCGTACAATATGCGGGGGCCAAGACAGACGCAAAAGGTGTGGTACCTTTTCCCTCGCCTCATTTTGGTATGGTGGCGAGCGCGTCTCGCGGCCGCCGACCTTCGCCCAGATTCGGGGTACTATAGTGCCTAGAACATACTTAGCGGTACTACGGTATGGTTACAATGAACCAGAAGTGTAGTGGCGAGTGCTCTTCCGCAGCACCGCAACTGTCGCAACAGGAAAGGCTGACGTGTGCGCGTCATTAAAAAAAAAAAAAAAAAAGGCGCCTCTGCTGTGGCGGCCACTTTTCGGGAGATTCGGAGATAGCATTCGTACAATCGGGAGATTAGGTCAAAATCCGGGAGTCTCCCGGACAATTCGGGAGAGTTGGCAGGTATGCAATAATGGATGAGTTAAAAGCAGTTAACAGTCACAAAGAACAGTGTGATAAAAGCACGACAAGAAATACTAAAGAGGACCAGTGCTAACTACCAACAAGTGTGTTTATTTTTTGCTTCACAATTATAATCGCATTATGGAAAGCAAAATACAGGAGGAAAAGGTTAGCGGGCGTTTCTAATCTATTCTTTCTCCTCTTGTCTTTCCCTTTCCAGAATGTGTTTATATT
Source organism: Rhipicephalus appendiculatus (assembly GCA_030522465.1). Taxonomy (NCBI): domain Eukaryota; kingdom Metazoa; phylum Arthropoda; class Arachnida; order Ixodida; family Ixodidae; genus Rhipicephalus; species Rhipicephalus appendiculatus. The sequence continues at coordinate 2,017,921 of JALIZH010032967.1, forward strand.
TGTGAAGCAAAAATAAATGCACTTGTTTGTAGTCAGTGTTGGCCATGTTTGGTCCTTCCTTGTCATGTTTTTATCGGGCTGTTTTTTTTTTCCCGCAATGATCACGTACCAACAGGCTCAATTTCATACACTTGCAACGCAGTTGTGTGTATAGTAACAACAAGGTAAAAAACACTGAAGGGTTATAAAAAAGGTAATGACAAAGCTGTTCTTTAGCTATCACTGGCCCTTGTGCCACAAAACATCTTATGTCATCAAGACAAAACTGTTGCTCCTTTGGGCTTACGCACATATGCTAATTTGGATTTCATGGGATTTCATGGGACCGGAAAAGCAGTCCGAATTAATCAAATGCCGAATTATCGAAAGTATCAAGAAAATGATAAATAAATGTCTATTTCATCACTGTGTTTTCATTTCCTTAAAGGATATGTAAATCCAGTAACTGTTTTGCAGAACAGCAGTGCGAAAGCTGCAATTTTTGTTATTTGTGGCATTGTTTGCAATGTGAATGTGGCTCAAGTGACAACCGTGTCTTAATCCGAAACGGGCTTTGAACCCATACCTTATTATGCAATTGTGTGTGGCGACCATGCCTTTCCGAAAGCCTGTGGCCGTTTTGACTGTCCATGAGCGCCGTTTTCGTTCCTTTGCGTCGCACTTTCGCGGTCAGCGAGGTCCGAGTATCGTATGAATTAACCAGGTTCCGGCTAAATATAACTGAATTAACGAGTTTGATGCCATTTAAACAATGCATACGCTGGCCGGGATCAGAGAACACGTCCAAATTAGCCAATTTTTCAAATTAACAAGTGTCAAATTAATGAGCTTTTACTGCATCTGTTTTACTTCGAATTCATGAAGCATTCATTTTTTTCTCATGCTAAACCAAGATATACTGTGGCCAGTTAAAAGCATTACATGCAGAAATGGAGCTCCGAGGCCTTTCCTGAGGTTTTCCCCTTCCTGAAGCAACCCTACCAACCAATAGAAATTTTGTTTCTGAACAGCTTTTCCATTAACATGCCATCATTTACAGTGAACAAGCCACAGTTGCATGCCTAACCAAAAGAAGGATACTTTCTCTCAGAGTATAATTAATAAAAGAGGTCAATGACCAGTGCAAAGAATACACATTATGTTTCAGTGTAGCTGTGCCTTACGCAGTGGGGACCACTTCGGATCGCAAAAGTTGAACATGTGTTTTTGATATTGGTTTATGACTGCATCACTGCGATTGCTTTTATGTGACCAAACAGTGTTACTACGAACCTTCGATGGCATTGCATACTTGGTAATTTCGAGTCTTGTCAGCCTTTGTTTAACCTTCATGGAGGTTGACCCCACCTCTCTAAAGTCAGGTATTTTAAAAGGGGCACTAATGAAAACATTAAGTTGCACTGTGTCACTCAGTTATCCTACTACAATGATTTAAATTTCACCCTTACCATCAAACTGGATGGTAGGTGGCACTGTTGCATGAAACAGCTCAAGGTAATATCATGCAACAGTGTCGGCTCAAGCCTAGTTAATGTGTTGTCGGTAAATACATGCTCCACTGTATTCTCAAAAGCGAGCTTAGCAAGTTTCAGGAACTCTGTGCAGCCACAGTTGTCCAAATATGAGAAAATATATTGAAATTCATGTCACTTTGATGTACCAATACTGAGGTTTCAATGTGAAATTCAAACTATAGAAAGAACATTGAACATCATTCTTTCCTCTAATAATCAACCTAGTGCCATGAAATTAACATAAGTACAGTTTGGAATGAATAATATACCAGTTTAAACTGACTCTCTCTCTGTGTTGCTGAGTGTCAGCCAGTATACGGACTTCCGGTGACACCATGAATACATAAATGTCAGGGAGGTTTATATAATTAATACAAGCTTTTTAAGCTTACATTTTAATAATATCCCTTTAGGAGAGCTTTTGTTAACTGCTCTATGGAACTAGCTGCGGTGTTATGTCTGTTAGTTGTAAACAAGTCCTTTAATCATGTCTATAGTCGCGACAGCTGGCTTAAAAGATGGATAAGGTGCTTCTTGTTTGTCAGGTAACTGCGCAGTACGTCTTGCACAACCCGATTTCGGAGAATGGCAACGGCAGACAGTAGATTGAAAGACAAGAGTGGAAAGGGATGCAGATTTTGCATTCTGACCATTGACACCTGCATACAGTAAACAGAGCGAAGAAGCACCTTGCCGATGTCTCTCCCATTCCCACAGTTCGGTGCAGTGTGTCATGCATTTGAGAGCAGTACCTCCTATTCTGAGACTGTAGACATCTAATTTTAAAAAATTTTTCTGACTTGTTGCATGACATTTTGTCTGACACCTGACGACAGAATTTGGCATGTCCTGGGCGTTTTGACAGCTCTGATTAAATCACACTGCGAACATTTTGTTTGCATGTTTAAAATTGTTATTCGTCTCTTAACTGGAGGTATGGAAAGATACAGGTTGATCACATGGCTATCGAACCACTAGATAATGGCAACAGCTGGTCGGTCTTGACCTGTGAAGACAGGCTTCCAGCAAACTTCCCAGTACATTTATACTCTGTGAAAGACTTACTGATAAACTTTTTAAGTTCTTTGAATTTCTTGTTTTTAATGCAAACAACATATGGAACAAGCAGTGAAGGAAGGAACATTCCACTTTCCATTAAAGCAAGGGAGCCTTTACCTATTCCAACAATACTGCACAAAATTAGTGTGCAATGCGAGGAAGTGACACCTGCCATTAAGCAACTGCGTTTTCAAGCATAGGCCAAAAAATGATTGCAAAGAACTACAACTACACAGAACGGCAAGTTCAGTGTCCTTGCCTTGAGGTGGCTCATCGTCTCGCGTCCCAGGCTGTTGTTGTCTCGAAAGGTTGACGACCGGCTCGGCTGAGGCTGTGGCACTCTGGGACAGGGGGCTGTCGGGAAAGGAAGAGACTGTCTTGTTTTGACGAGCCAAGAAAGGTTGACAGCCTTTTGCTTCCTGCACACGAAAAAACACCTGACGTCTTTTCGAGCGCATCCCTTGGAGGCCACTCTACACATACTCTGTTGTGCCGAGAAATATACAAGTGTCCACGTGTACATTTTTGTTGTTTGTTGCTCTAAGGAGTAAGGCGATATTGTAAACTGAACACCGAGATTATTTGTCTTGTGGGTAGTTTAATTAAAGCACAATGAAGCTAGAACAACTACTGTGGCAGCATGTTTCTATAGGCTGAAGGACTCCGTCAATGACCACGAATTGCCCCTCTTGCACTGGCTGACTATCTGATGCCAAATGCACGATAATCCTACGTGACTCCTTACCACCATAAATATGAATGCTATCCTTATAATACACAATCTAGTCATTCACTCATGTGTGCCACACAACAGGCTACTTGTCTTTACTATCGCCATAACAGCTGCTTATGCTCAGTACACCTGCATGCTTCGTGCTTAAGTCATCTTAAGCACGAAGCATAGCCTTGGAGGTCCCTGGTATTTTAATGCCTGTAGCAATTACTTGAAATTCAGGTGACTGGAATGCATCCATAGTTAGAATATGCAGGTTGGAATTTCTCTTCCATTGCATTAGTTATGACTTGAAATTTCTCCCATGTTTCGGGCTGCACAGTTGGCCCTTTACATGAGTTTGCATGGTACCATGCCAGGAATGCTCAAATGAAATGTGGTCGTCTTTTGTCTTGTGCAGGAGCCATCCGGGAGACATGGCTACCCAGCTGGAACGGCTGCAGCAGGTGCACCCGGTGTCGGTGCGGGACATCAAGGAGAAGCTGCAGGCCCTTCGCAAGCACACCAGTGCGGGTGCGCTCAGCACGTCACATGCTAGGAGAGCGCCCGTCTGTGTGAAGCACGCCAACGACGACACGACCGTGAGCAAAGCCACACTGTGCACTCTTTAATATAATGACAGACATTTGCAACTCGTGCGAATTTCAAGCTAATGCTTGTAAGTTGCAATGCATGCAACCAGTTTTCAGTCGACATTGCCCAATGTAGGGACCAAGGTGGCCTAACTTCTGACAGCGTTATTTCTAATTCCTGCGGAGCCTACTTTCTTAAATGATGCAACAGGAATCTGGTATAGTAATTCTGAGTGCAGTATAGTGATGTTTATAGCAACTGAAAGCACAGGGGCCCATTGATTTCATGTGTTTCCAATAGCAAGAAACCACAATGCAGTTAATCCTCAGTTCAAGTTTGTTTTAGTAAACAGCAGTGATTTTTGGAGTACTTTTTTCGGCTATTAACTTTCAATTGTAAGTGACCACGGGGAGGAATTTCAAGTGTTGTGTGTAGATTAACATTCAATCCAGTTCTCTAGGCAAAGTCCTTCGTTCGGCCGTTGTCAGTGTTAAGTCTGTGATTTTCAATGATACAGTCTTCGAGAGTGTGATAGCGTCGATCACAAGAGTATACAAAACATTTTACAATGCATTTTATTCAGTGGTGCACTGGTACAAAAAGAAAATGTGATAAAAGATTTCTAGCTAAATATGAAGCTCTAGTAGCACTGGTTCAAGTATGTGACAACTGCATCAATTCATCACAGCAGTGTTTTTTAAGTTACACCGGGTCCTCATAGGCAATGCTACACCTTGAATGCTACACGGATCCACTTTCATAAAGTAAATCCACTTTCATAAAGCTTCCAATAAATCAGGCATATGTTTACCTTGCTCAATCTTGTTTATTGTAACATTGCTCCACAGCGTTAAGTGAATTCACTCCATTGAATTAAGCCTGTGTGGCATTGTGAAAGCTTGACAACTACAATGAGATGGCTGTAGTGCAGCATGCATAATTCAGTGTTTTGGCAGTGCTTGCTTTTTTGTTCAGTGTACTTAAATGAGCAAAGCATAAGTGTTCTCAGGCAATGCAATGCCATGCTGCAAGTTTTGAATTTCAGACTTCTTATAAATCGTGCCGTGGCTTTCAGAACACCGCATAATTTGTTGCATTTCTGTGAAATAGAGTTTAAACGGATTGTTAGTCTATAATCGACACACTGTTTTCATTTCCACCAGCTTTTGGATCCTAATTGGTTACAGGTCAGAACGGGCTTTTAATCTACTATTGTTAAAGGAGTCCTGACACAAAAATTTTCACCCCGCGTTTTTTTGCTGCAATGTGTTGCTGGAGGCCTGTTAGTCATAACACGGCACATCGTTTGCTGGAGCGCACGACAGATAATTAATTACAAGCTCCTCATTACCGACACAGCCTCAGTTTCGGTTTGACAGAGCTCCAAAAACGACAAGCCGCCGGGTGCAACTATCACCACCTAGCGAGTGAAACGCTCGGTCACGGAGCACACAGAACAGTGACGCACTTCCGCGCGGTCTGCATCGTCTGCTTGCATTCGCTTGTCACCCATGCTGCGTGATGTCGTCGCCGTTATCGTCCTCGCTGTCGTCGTCGGGCTCATCGTCGTCTGATGGCGACAATTTTCTTGCGACGGGGATGGAAGGAATTTACGACGGGGCGAATCACTTCAGGTTTGACCCGCTGGCGAGGAGTGCTTCGTCGGGAAGCGGCAACGATACCAGCGACGACGACCACGATGAACCTCGCGTCGGCAATGTACTATGGTAAGACCCGACACATTTGTGCACAAATGTTCTGCAGGGCAATTCATTTAGCCAAAGTACGTTCGCTTTTTCTACGTTCAATATCCGATTGAATCACTTGATAACATTGTGATGCCCTTCAAGTTGTTGGTGCCGAAGAAAGCTAGGTAACACCAGAGCACCAGACGTGAGCGATGCACAGGGTGGAGTCGGAAGACCCATGTACGCCAAGTCCGGCGCCTGTGTGGTAAAGCAATGCGCCTCGAAATGGAGCCCGCAAACGCGACTGTTCTGCACGGGGGACCAGTCCTGATACTCCTGACGTCCACAAGCGCACACGAACTCGATCCACTTCTGCCGCCGAGGTTCGTCGCGGGGAAACGTATGCAGCGATACGCCTGATCCCGACTTCGACGTGCAGAAGGAAACGGCGCAGAAGGATTTCGGCATTGTGGCCTGTCACTGCAGCCCAGGCAGCACAGGGAAATCAAGAAGTCCTTGGGAGCAGGAAACATGAAAGCTGTACTGTCGCCAAACACAAAACTTCCTCTTGGCCGCGGCCACACACTCGCGAGCAGCCGCCGAGCAGTCACCAACAGCGCAGTGGCGAGCGCGCCAAAACAGAAATGGCGGCTACGACGTCATCATAACCTGTTGTACCGGGAAGTAGGGGGGGTCACCTCGGGTCACCTCCGAGGGTGTCAATGACGCCAGGTGCGGCCTATAATGCTGGATCGCGCACGCGAACTTCAAAATTCATATAAAATACCTTCCAAGCTTTATTCGCTGTCGATATTTTGCAGATGGTACACGCATGTACACGGGAATCGATCCAGCAGGCTATCTCGGCCGCGAAATTTTGTGTCAGTACCCCTTTAAGGACTGGTCAAGTTGGTTTATCATTCTTCAGCTAAGACAGTGTGACAAGGAAAAGGAAGAAACGGCCGATGCGGCCAAAAGAAGGATCATAGCACGGCTACGCACTCTGTTACCTAATTTCTGCTAAGTGCTGTTAATGTGGCCATGAACAAGGACCTGGAGATTATGCTTAACACATCAATGAAAGATGTGCTTGCTTTAATAAAACTTCTCAGAATGCATCCTTGTATTGACAAGATATGATAAAAGCCCACTGACATCAAGCCAACACACTTCCAATGGATAGAAGCAAAAACTTGAGTGAAATGATGTCGTGCCGTGCTTTTTTTCATGAGCAGATGGATAGAGCTTCGAACTTGGACTGCTAGATTTGCGAGCTGGTTGGTTCACTATGTGTATATGAAGTCCAGTGCGTGCTCCTTCATGGCATTCTAAAATAGGTACTATACTTGGCGACAAGTTTTCTTGACAGCACTGTGGAAGCTACGGAACCAATGCGCGCGCCTACTACCGCGCCAAAAAATAGTACTTAAGTTAACTGATAATTTTCTCGTTTTGCTTTGCTGAAATAAATGCCGCTTTATTTACTATGAGACTAAGAAAGTTGCAGGAACTTGCAGGTAAAATGCAGTTATTGTACACTTTGCAGGAATGCCTTCATTTTCTTTCCATTTCTGAGACAGCACCACCTTTTCAGCACCTCCGCTTCCCAAAGTAAACATGGCATCAATCATGTAGTGGGTCTGTATGCGGCCGAAAACACGCTGTTTAGTTCTCCAAGATAAGCATACTTGTAATATGACTAAAATGTTAAAATGTACACTGAACCATCAAAATATTTCTCCCATTCACATTTTCGTGAATATAATTTTCTAAACGTGTGAAGACTGCGAGCAAGCAAAACCCAAATCAGCCGCAAGCTGCCGTACTAATTGTGGAGCAACACGAATGTGCAGAATCCCTGCCTCCATAGCCTTCGCTTCAATGTCAAGATAAGTTGTCGCCGAGTATAGCTAAAGTCGGTGTCTTTGCCGTTATGTTCATGACCTATGCTGTATATGTATTACATTTGTCTCAGCCAAGACTCTAGTTCATTGCACAGTACTCTAAAATGCAGGCTGATGGAAAACAGGTTGAAAGCAGGAGCATCTCCCACACTGAGGGCACGGGGGCCTCTTTTGCCACCAAGAGGCCCAGCCGCAAGCCCTCCCCGCCCCCCAACCCCTGTTCGGCCCCCCGAAGCTCCGGATCCTCCCCACGTGGCTGAGGAACCCGAGATGACGACACGAACGACAACCCTACGACATCGATCGACCACCCCCCATTGCCCGCCGCTCCGTGAGTGCACTCTTTGTGTAGCTGTGTGCACTTCCTTACACTGCTGCATACAAAATTTGGCTAGTTACGCATAGGTAAATGTGTCTCCCATCAAAAAAGTAGCTTTACCATTTTCCATAGGGCAGGCGACCCAGTCAGCAGTGCCCAGGAAGGGGAGGGGAGTGACAGAGTAGCTGCGTATCAATGAAGGCACACAGCATAAATCATTATTGTGATCAAAATATGAAGTTTTTTTATGCAGGGGTCATTCAACAGTATACAACGTGTTTGACATAAACTCATCTGGTAATTCAGAACGATAAAGGTTTTCGTTAAAGGTCTTGTGGATGACTTCAAACAAGGACGACGGGAGTATTTATGACCTTATAAGTATCATTGAAACAACGGAAGTGTAGGCATCATATTTTAGTAAATGTAACCCATGACTTAGAGGCTTACAAAAGAGCTTAAAAAGAAGCTATGATCGGTGCAATTCCGAGAGATAAAAAGAAGAAAGGAAGGATTAGAAATTAGTATGGCTATTGAGAGGGTTAAATGGAGTTAGGCAGGCCACACAACGATGTACACATCAGATAATCAGCAATCAGTCGTGTCTAACTAAGAAAAGTGTTTGAGAGAAAAAGGATTCTCTCTAGAATGGCATGACATTAGGTGGCACAATAAAATAAGTAAGTTTACTGGCACAGAATCAAGCTAGCTGGCACAAAATTGGTAATCAGAGATCAGTAGCAGAGACATACAATCGTTATGATAAGGCATGTCTAAAGAATGCAGTGAGAAGTATGGAAGCCTATATATGATAAGGCATGTCTAAAGAATGCAGTGAGAAGTATGGAAGCCTATATATTGGACAAAAGCAAGGATGGAGGTGACAGGTTCTGTGTGCACCTAATTTATTTGCACTGTTGAAGAGAAACTTAATGTTTGGGAGAAACTACCGAACTGCCAAGTTTGGTAGGTACAACTTGCTTTTTTTTTCGCTGATAGCCTTTCTCTGTGTAGTGTAATTATCAAGCTTGTTGAAATTAAACACAGTCAAGCTGAGTATGCAGATAGATATCTCCGGTTACTTAGAGTTCAACGGCAATGGTTTTTTCCTTCCCACCGTCGGGTGGAAACAGAAAAAGCAAGTCGTGCACAAAAGTGTCCGCAGTATGAGCAAAGGGGTTAAGCAAGCATCTTGTGCAGCAAAATAATGCATGCTAGGTTTAATAATTGCGCAGGGAGAAAAAATGTATCTGTAGGAAATAATGCCTTTCATTACCTAGTGATGAAGTATCGTGTTTTGTATAACCTAAAGAGCAAGAGACAAGGAAGTTTGCCATTATTACCCGTCCGGCTCTGATGCGCCCCAGCAACATTTATGTAGTGCATACTGAAGGGTAAAAGGTGAACAGCCGTGCTAAATGCATTCCATGCCATTGCCATTTGGCTGTCTGGCTGACTTTTGCAGTGCTAGGGCTCACTCTCTTCTCTCTCGCATCGACAACTGCTCGCACGCTTGTTTTCAAAACATGGTGCAAGGCTCGTTTCCAGGAGGTCGGCGACCCCCCGCGACAGCGCACCTGTCTCTTTGGAGCGTTCATTGACATGCTACCCATTGTGATAGAGCAAGGTTTAGGCATTCCTCAGGGCTTTCACTACCCTCGCATCAAACATTTTAACAGCACGGAAAACAGCTCGCTTGCCTCAGTTGATGTGTTGTTCTTGTATGGTAAGTGCACTTTCTACTTTGCTTTCAAAGACAACACTTGTGCACTTAAAGTTCACTACCATCTGCTAAGTAACTTTGTCAAGCGCCTGTTTTACAGACAGGTTAGTTTTGCTTAGCAATGCCAATTTGACGTTTATACAGAAAAAAAAAATCAAAAAATCAAATCACTTAATTGCACTTGTGATCTACCTGTAACATTTTATGAGCACGTTCTTCGCTCCATGTTTAGTACTCAAATCCGGCCTCAAATCTACACTGCTAGCGAATTTGCCTTGTTCAAATTTATAGTGTTTCCTGCTCATAAATGTAATATGCTGATTTGTCCTTCAGTAGAATGATTAAAAGGTTGAAGACAATTTTTTTTCCTGCAGAGGCTACTGTGAGGCTTAGCAGCATAGCTTTTGATGTTCTTTTACAGTCAAATTGAACTTTATGCTACTACCTAACAAAACGTAGTTTTTTGTTCTTTAATTAATGAACTATAATACTATGAAATCTGGCATGTGCATTCCTTAAATGCAAAGTGTACAATAACATCATTGTCCAACTTGGCACAAAATACGCGCACTTGTAAGCATTCTGCCAGTTCGTTTGCTGACAACTCCAAGCATTTTTGTTACTGTAGTAACAAAAATGTGTTTCGTTGATCAAGTATGTTTAAACACGACACACCTACCTAAAAATTCATGTTGTGCACTGTAGTAACTGAATTACGAATTGCACATTGCACTCACAAAAGCAGAACCATAGTTGACAACCTGCTTTATTCTGTAGACTTGTTAGAGCGATTGCTCTCCTTTTAAAGGGAGACATGGGTCTTAAAAAGTATTTTTTTAATAGTTAGGTGAACAGAATGAAATTTAATACACTTATTCAGTTTTTTCTGCAGATTCCAAATCTCTGAGTAGATTTTTAATAGCTGCATTAGAACAAACGATATGCTATTTCAACGTTTTCTAGCATAATTCTTATGGGGATTTTTGGAAACTTCTCTTCGTCAAACACAAAAACAAAGTATGCAGCTAAGATTGCCAGAAAGCTGGTCTAGCGGATGATTCTATTTTCTTGAAAGGTTTTTGCCAAATTATAATTCTCGACAATAAAGCGTATGAAAAAACATTTTTCCCGCATATTTGCACTCGTTCATTTTGCATTCAAAGTTCAATGAAAACAATCAAATTAGCATCATCGGCTAGACCAGCTCTCTGGAAGTCTTGCTGCATACTTTGTTATTGTGTTTGACAAAGCAAAGTTGCCAAAAAGCACCCCAAGAAATATGCTCTCAGAAGTTGCTTATCTTTTGTTCTAATGCAGACAATAAAAATCTACTTGAAGACTTGGAATCTGCAGAAAAAACTGAATTAGTGTATTAAATTTCATTCAGTTAACCCAACTAATAAAGAGAATTTTTTCAAGACCCAAACCTTGAGAATATCCTTCAGTGTTCGATATTTTCTTGAACCCTTGATAAGTCTTAATCAAATGATGCACATCTGGCAGCGTCCAAGTGAGAGCTTGAGAGGCTTTTGAAAGTGCCAGCAGAACATTATCAAGAGTGAGTGTGACAATATAAACAACTGGAATTCCGTTCATTCTCCTGAGAGACCACCCCCTTCTCAGGCTCAGTATTGCTGCCCCACCTATAGGACTCCATCTCACCCCTACCGTTCAGCACTACCAAGGCTATGGTGCAAGCAAGCCACACGCTTGTGCAGCCAAACATAGTTCCAGATATAATTACCTTACAATTGGCAGGGTTGAGACATTTGCGCTTGTTTGGCATGCGTTACGTCACATCAATGTGTGATATGTTTATGCTTCTTTGCAGTGATGTCGTGCGCCTTTAATTCCTGTATTAGTAACCACCTGTAACTGTGGTTACAAATCAACATGGCAGCGCCCATGCAGACGCGACTGCCTGCTTCGATTTGATCATAAGCTTTTTATTTGCCACACTGTGCTGGCAGCAATAAATAAATTGTGAAATGAGCCATCGCTTTGTGCCATCTCACGCTGAGGACAAAGCAGCAGGTACAATTTGTCGTTACTTGCAAGATAAGCTGTTTGTTTAGCCATGCCTGCTAAGTGCCGAGAATTCGATAACGGTTCTTGGAATTAGTGCAATGTAGTCACGAATACATTGCTGTCAAAGCATCAGCACATTAATCTAAAGCAAATACAAGTGTCAGTTTGTAACTTACAGGTCACTCCAGCGCACAATGACAACTGGATAAATTTGAAGCGGAGGGCACCAGCTGCGACGGGTGCAGCCTTTTCTTTTTTTCTTTTTTTCTTTTTTTTTTTTTTCGAGATGCCATCTGCTCGCTTTACTCGCCCTATGCATGTGAGCAGGCACCAGCGAGACGCTCAGCAAACAAACTACACAACGCAGATGAATACATGTGGAAGGGCTAATCACCCTTAGTATTGGCTAAGGGGCCCTGTAGCCTTCACAGTGCTAAAAGGAAACTTTTGAGATGGAGTATAGGTTGGGTATGTGAATATCAATGCAATCGTTTGAATGAAATGAGCTGCATCTATAAATTCAGTATGTTGAGTAAGAGGACATCCAACTTTTAATGAATTGTTCCTACAGAAGCGAAATTGAAATTTTGCCACAATCTTGTGTGTCTTCCCCGCAGTGCGGTACATCGCCACCACCCCGACGACGAAGCCCTTCTCCCAGTCAACACACCTCTCCAGCACTGGATTGCCCACCTGAGCTAGCCGAGGCAATCCGTAGACGGGTGCTACAGGTGCGCCGTGGAGTGCGGCTGTACTTGCTCTACCAACCAGGACCGCGCTCTTTCCTCATAGCTGCCGACCAGCCTGACCATCGATTCAAGGTGGTTCTGGGGCCACAGGTAAGGATGCAGTGTGATCACTATCAACCAGGCCCGTAGCCAGAAATTTTTTTCGGGGGGAGGGGGGGGGGAGGAGGGGCACTTGCTAAAAACTATTTTAGAAAAATGTCTATTTTCATTTCTTATTTTCGGTAAAACACACCCCTCCATCAGAATTTCGGAGGGGGGGCCGAGGGCACCCCCCTGGCTACGTGCCTGATAGTGACAAAGTAGCAAACTGGGTGAGCTGTTATGGATTCGCGATACTAAGGGTGCAAACTGTAGCCGGAGGCACAGAAAACACAGCACAGATGCTTGTGGTGTGTTCTTCTGTGTGTCTTTGTCTACGGTTGGCAGAGTGCTCCTCGTATATATGGAATCACTGGAATGCTGGGTTTTGCACAAAGCTGGCTACTTCTATTCGCAGTGATGTATGTGAGAAACATTTTTAACTGCTTCATTATAGCATCTATGTACAAGGTCGTCCACGTCTGAGGTGAACACCTGATCAGCATTTAAGACCCTCATAGAAGCTGATATTTAATACATAATTCGGAATGTTATTGCTGTGTTCGTCAACACTATGATTAGACATCATATAACCGATGTTTCCCTCGTGAGGTAAAATAAACATTCTAGTCTTGCCGGCTTCAATACTAATGAGGTGTTCACCCCAGGTGTGGTCAACCCTGTGCCGTGGTTTGTTATAGCTGTATTATAGCAAGGTTCAGCTGTAGTGCAGTCACTTTAAGCTTGTTTGGTCAACCTCTTAAGTAATTGGACGTGTCCTATGCAAATGATTGCTCTGTTACCTAACAGCTTTGCTATCTATGTACACACGGCTTTACCCATGGTCGTTTTCTTTCACTGCAGACCTGCAGCTGTGGCAAGGGCCCCCCACTGTGTACACCTGCTGTTTGTAATGCTCAGGGTTTTACGTTTGACCGACACCGATGCTCGACTGTTCAGCAAGACCCTCAAGGAATTCGAGGTAACGGCTGCCACGTGAGATTGTTGTGGTGTATGAACATTTGCATGCGTGCATGCAATTTATCTAAGTGTGTCGTTGAATAAGTTGGCACATGTTTGGAAGGTAAGAAAAAGCATGAGTTGATGCAGACAAGAAAAGGCACACAGCATGGGTGACCTTTATAAGAAAAAAATATCTTAATTTATACACTCCAGACCCTCAGACATGCACATCTGCTGGATAAGGGTGCTACAACGATTGCATTGATCACCACCATTGTTCTGCTCAACAAAGGTGCAGCTAAAATGTAATTGATATGCATTTTCAAATGCATTTGGTGCCTTATTCAGAGCATGTCAAACCCGAGGGCATGTCTAGATGATGTTTTCCAATAAAGGTATATTGTAACTTTAGCACCTTTCCTGCAACCTTTCTTATTTGTCCTTCATTAATTTGTTTTGTTTGTCCCTTTCAAAAAAGTCTACTGATCGGTCTGTCAGTCGGTCTCTTGCCAGTTGGACAGTCGCCCTGTGTGTGTGTTGTCCATATGAGCGTTTCTTGGAGTAGCTCTAACCTATTACACTGATGCCAACTGTAGTTTTGCAGTTTGCGGATGTTGTCACCATGACTTTTAGCACCATTGGATGTTGTAATTGAGCAATGCACATGTACATCATATTTCCTATATTTAATTTTTTGTGACTTCCTTTTGTTTGTGACTCTCGTTCTTAACAGATTTTTCAAGTGGCCATGGCCTACTCATGACGGTTGTTTATAACTGCTCTTACAAACGCATTTTTTGAAGGGATTTACTGATAACATTTATAAATATTCATGCATGCCCAAATCAGCTAATACATGATTCATTTGTTTTGTGACAGGTGGATGAGTTGCTACGTGGATTCTCCATATCGCGGCGTAGGACCTCCCAGCAGTCCGAAGGCCCACTGACCGATGACAAGTCACCCGACTGCCCTGCCAAAAATCTAGAGGACGCCGTTGACAGCACATCAAAAACAGGCAGCCGGGATGTGTAAGACGACCTCAAATGATTCCTTTATTCTCTTAGGCGGAAAGCACAAAAGTAGACATAGAGGATAGCCTAGACGTATTAGGAAAGATGTGTCCAACGAGATCTAGGGACAGGTAATTGGTCTGATGGCAGGGTCTCATGACGATGCGTTCTTACAAAGTGCCGAAGTGGAAGTCTTCAAGTATGTTGAATTTGCCTCTGTACCCGAGTGGTTCCACGTTCACCGGACAAGTCTACATTTATGGGTGCTGGTAAACTTTCTGCAAATTAACTTTGTAATACCTTTAAATTCTTTCTTTTTAGTGACGCTGAATACACAAGAAATACAGTCAACTGCCGTTTTTTCGGACTCCCTAGGGACCGCGAAATCGTCCAAAAAATAGGGCAGTTCGAAAAAACGAATTCATGCTATTTAATTCCGCTCAAGTGGTCAAATCGCCACCCATGTCCGAAATAGCTTCTATGGCACCCAGGCTCTTGTGTATAGATTCGGTACGTGCCACGTACCCCGCTTAACTATTGTGCCAATACCAGCAAAGCGTGGATTAAGTTACGGCTCTCTCGCATGGGGCGTTTGGAAACGACGACGCAAAACACAAAGGCTGTGGCGGAAGAGCGGATCGTCCGACTTTCCCCGATTCGTGTGCGCACGTAAACGATGCGCTACTGAACTCGAAAATCTCCGCCAACACGCAATATATCCTGCCGTGTGCAGCGGATCATTCCTAGTTGTATGCAGCACTTCGCCAACTACGCAGACTCTGTCACTGCCGGGGCGCTTGCTAGCTGTAGTGTACGCACGCATTTGCCGTGAAGGTGTTCGTTATGCCCGCTCAGTTCCTGACCGCACACGGGCACGGTGATGCGGCTTTCGTTCCTCAAAGCAACGCGTCTGTGCAGAGCACATAGCAGTCTGAGGCAACACGAATGGCGGCGCGGCGCGTTCGGGTTGTCTCCCATTAAAAGCGTGCAGTATGCTTACAACTGCGCTGGACCTCATGCACTACCGAGCAGTTAGCTGAAGATGCCTATCATAAAGAATAGTCAGCGATTAGGTCGTACTGGCGAGTTTGCCACCTGCCGCCATCACGCCTCCATGCATTCCCAATCCTTATCCGTAAAGACATCGCCGCACTGCGCCGTGATAGTAACCCCTTCGTATTTTTTTGATGTGCTTCACCCCATAACACGTAAGCATTGCGGCAAAGCTGACTTTAAGACACTGCTACGGCCGCAAACATATCGACTCGCGAAAGCGCTGGTTCAAACCTACGAGACCGTAGATGCGGCAGAGTTTGGGGCTTTAAATAATGCCGTTTCAGACCAGAAATTGGGGCAAAAAGTCCAAAAAATCGGATGCCGAAGAGTTTCCGCGTCCGAAATTTCAGACATTCTCATACATTGATGTCTATGGGGCTTGCGACGGGGCCACAAAAGTGTCAGAATTTTCAAGCATGTCCGAAAAATCGGGCGTCCAAAAAATTGACAGTTGACTGTATGTTAAAGCTTCCAGCTAAGAGCAACATTCAATACCTGAAGGGAGTTATTCTTATGCCACTCACATAAATGAACGCAACAATGTGAAGACCTAATTTGCTACGTGTACTCCAAGTTATTCTGACAATCTGGCCAGTGCAAGTTGCTTGCAAGTCTATTCTGAGCACCCTGTGAATGCTAGTTATGAGTAACCCAGTATGTGCTCTTATAGAACAAACTGTCTCACAAATCACAGCGAAGGTGACGACACCAACACCTGCCCCATCTGCCTTCTGGAGATGTTTGAAGGAGAGTCTGTAATCACCTGCGACAAAGGCTGTGGAAATCAACTGCATCATCACTGCGCCTCGATATGTAAGTGCAGCCTTAGCACTATGCTTTGTACTGTCGATAACTGGGCTAGTTGATATCTGGATATTTTAAAAGAGGAAGGGGCGCAGAGTTGCCAGATACTACCGAGCTAACAAGCAAATAATCCTCGCAAAAGAAGTTCAAAAGAAGCGGAAACTTAATGAATTTTCCCATTCTTGTAAATATTTTTAAATATAATAAAAAAAATTTGTCACTCAAATAAGAAGGGGAGTTGAAGAAATCACTAATTATTTTGTACAGCAAAAACATGCACAACTATGAACGAAACCACATATTAACTTTTTAACATTGTCTCCGGGTAGTTCTCATTTGGTTGAATGCATGTTAGCCAGTGCATGATTAATGTTACTTGTTGATTCTCCAAACACATTTGCCTTCAACAGTCAACTACTCAAAGACATCGACAAGTGCGCTATTGGTGAACGTGAGGATAACTAAAATAACTATATTTGCTGGAAAAATGCGAATAAGCCCAAAAAATGCGACAAGCGACTGGAAAATTCCACAAGTTACTCGGCGAAAAAAGAAGCCCAAATCCGCTTATTATAAGCAGTACTGGCAACTCTGAAGGGGCAGTGCATAAAAATGCAGCATAGAGGAGAGATCGGATGATGACACAGACACTAGAAACTTGCCACTAACTTTGAGTTCAGCATAAGCTTGTAGATTTGAGTACTGCTTTCTTAGCCTTGTTATTATTTTTTTTCTTTCTCTTCACAGGGGTGCTGCAATGTAGCCGCAATGGAGAGCCTGTTGTCTGCCCTCTTTGTCGGTGCCACTGGAAAGATGACCGATCTTCATCGCCACCCTTAACAAAGTGAGACCGTCTATTCGTTAATTGCACCACAACTCCATAAACAACCACGTACCTTATTTACATGCCTACAGCCCATCATTGCATATATTTACACCCAATTTCACACCTTCATTCAAGCATTTATGCACTATCACAGATGAGGCACAATGAGCATGCATATGAAGAACTAAATCGTTTTTTCTGTCCATGTCACTATGTAATGTGATGGAGGTAATTTTGTGCCCTGTGTGCCTTTATTATATTGATGCTTGACTGCATTGTTAAAATCTAACAATAAAATGCTACGCATATTTTTAGCTCATTGAATGATTCAAACAGCAATGCTCAGATTCAGAACAATTCGCTGAACATCACCATGAGGATACTCTTTTTAGCAGTGCATTGCCTACACCATTTTAATATCAAATTTTATAATGGCGGCTAAGTAACAGCTCTTCTGTTAACTGCTGTCACTAATACATTCCCACAGGACATACTGGACGCCAGCTTGATTGACTAGGCAGATCTTTTCTGAGATCTCCAACAAAATGCTGATGTTGACACTCTGCTACTTGTTTAACATGAGCGTCCTCTCATTCTTCTTTTTTTTCTTTTTTTTTTTATAACACTCAGGAAGCCAGTACAGCCAGAAGATGATGATGAGATCCTTCTACCACCGTGCCCACTGCACTGTCTTCTACGTCGTGCGTCGGATGTAAGCCCTCTGCCGAGGCCTGTAGGAACACCGTCCTGCTCAGCTGTGAACGCACCGCCAATGGTGATGCAGTTCTTCGGCACAGAAGTTGCCCAATGCCTCATGTCGAGTGTTTGGTCCGAGCGAGAAGCTGCGGTCGTTGAGGTTGAGGCACAGGTGTGTTGCTTCTTGTTTTCTTATTGCAACTTATTGGCAGAGAATACTGTTTTTAGCCATTGTCATATGAGATCTGAACAAAGTGGAGGTACCACTTAGAACCTCTGCACACACCAGCACCGCAGGAGAAAGCGAACACTGTGGCGGAAAAAAAAATAAAAAGAGACGTGCAGGTTTCGAAAACTGTCATTAAACCTGATAGCAGTATGTCTTCTATCATGGAAAAAAAAGGAAATTTCAGTAATTTGGAGGCTCTGGAAAATTCATTTGAAAAAAAAAAAGAAAGAGGGACTTTTCAGCGAAGTTTCTTCATGTTGGAAATCGCTGCATACACTGGTTACGGAAATGAACGGTGCCTCTAAGAAGCAGTGTTATGAATCAGAATTAGTTTATTCGTCCTGATAAACATGAATAATTTGTACTTCAGCTATCCCTAAATAATGGCGATATCTTTTACTGACTGTGATATCATGAAATGCACAATTCTGTTAGATCGGACAGCTGATGGCACATGATCTACAGCCTAGTGGGTTGAGCAGTTCAAGATTATAGGCTAGCATAATAATTTTTCAAGCACTAAATCATTGAATTGTGTTAGCCGCTTTATGTGTAAGTGTGCCTACAGTAAGATGGTATGCAAGATGAGTCAACAAGGCTAACGGCACACTTGCATTTCCTAAGGTGACCCATGCCCTGCGACTGGCCACATCGAAACCCATGTGCCTGGAGCCATGGGGAGGCATAGAAGCTGTACAGGCCGCTTGCTGTCGAGTGATTTCGCATGCCATTGCGGACCCTGTCTACCGCGTGTATGTCACTGCTCTGGTGAGTAGAACACAAAGTTCTTCATCTACTTACCTTTCCTGTCACATTTCTTCGAGGCTTGTCCACCCAGCGACATCTTTAAACGATTGCTCTTTGTCTGCCAACAGCGTTGTTTCAAGTCCATGCTGGTGCACAGTCCATGCGCCATCTTGGAAGACCTGCGTAGCCTGCAGAACCGTGTGCGCAACATAGTGCGAGCTGTGCTCATCAAGTGTGCTCACGGCGGAAACAAGTGAGCACTTTCGTCCTTATATCAGTATTTTTTACCACTTTCCATAAATTTACAGTTGAACCCTTTTGTAAGACACTGATGTAACAGACAAATGGCTATAAGAGACACAAGTGTGCTTACATTGAAATAGGGGTTGATAAGATAATGCATACGTGGTACCCTGCTTATAAGAGGCACCTCACATAAGAGACGAGAATTGCTACCCGGTGCACGTCTCTTATAAAGGGGGGCTCAACTGTATTTGCCTCATACAACCGAGTGCAAATGCATCGCATGTGGGGGGTAGGGAATTCTAATGACAGCTATGCGGGCATACAGAAGTTTCTTTTATTGGAACAAGCTGTAACTTAAAGCAAAAGTGCAACTTAAAGGGGCCTTGCAACATTTTTCCAAGTACACATGGAATGTATTCACTAAAGGAGCTTATTGCCTCACGAATTCACCGCCACAAAAATTTTTAGAATCCGTCCAGTACGAGCGGAGTTACAAAGATTTGTCGCACGCTGCAATTACATCCTCTCTTCTCTCATCCAGACGAAAGCGCTGGAGGCTAAGCAGGGAGGGATGGCACAGGGGGAGGAAAATACGTCACATGCGCCTCGTGACCTTGAGCACTTTTTCTCTTCTTTTTTTCTTTGAATGCACGACTTTTCAGTGTGATCGCGCGCGCACGCGTGGACAAGCCACGGCCTCCCACGGCAGCCCCAGTAACGAACAAGTGCCATGCTCAAATCAGCCAATGGCTGATACTTAGCCTGTGATGCAGTGATTTTTTAGCCTGTAGCGTCATTCATCGAGAGAAGCGAAAGCAATTTTTAGCAGACTTAGAGAATTTATTGCAAATTCCAGGCTGCATGCTGTGCTATAATATTTGGCTCACGTGTTCTCGGGAGCCTACTGATCGGCAGCGTTTTCTGACCATGCTCAAAAAGTGTTGCAGGGTCCCTATAAAATAACGCAGTAATTATGGGTAGGAAGCCAGCAATGAAACAAGAGAAAAAGTGGTAGCTGAAGACAAGAAAGTAAAAACAGAACACTGTGGTTATCAAGGGTAGATTGTTGGCCTTGTTGGTGTAACATGATCATAAGTTAAGCGCGGCACTGAAGTGATGAGGACGGGACAGGGAGAACACACACGAGCGCTAACTTTCAACAATGATTTATTGGAAGCCGGTTTTTGATAAGTGTTCTGTAATACGCATGCACAAAGATGAAACTACGCGGTTGATCGTAGAATCGGCTACAATACATAAGCTAGGCCAGGAATGTGTCAGCGCACCATCATTATCATTATCTAAAAAAGAATTGTCATTTCTTGATGCCACCACATTTGCGCATGCCTGAGTGTCCGCCATTTGTCATGTATATATTCTGTGATCCGGCTTCCAATAAATCATTGTTGAAAGTTAGCGCTCGTGTGTGTTCTCCCTGTCCCGTCCTCGTCACTTCAGTGCCGCGCTTAACTTATGAACTGTGGTTATGCAAGAATGCACTACAGTCTACCCCGCATATATCATATTCACATATAACAAATTATTGTGCATATCAAAACAGTTGTAAAATTTCCTTGAAATATTTTTTCAGTGCATAAAGTATTTCATATATCGAATTACCTATATCATAACTTCTTTGTAATCCCCTTCAGAGTTAATATATCGGGGTTCGACTGTATATTAGCTGTGGAACTAGCAATGTAATAAAACTCAAGCAAATGCAGCTAATGGCTAAGCTGATTCAAGTGTTTTTCTTTGGGAGAGAAAAGTCACAGAATAAGACGTTAAAGGGCCCCTGCAACACTTTTTGAAGTAATCATCGAATGGCTTCTTTTGAAAAGTTTATTGCCTTACGAATCGACTGCTGGAAAAATTTTAGAATTCATCAAGTCGAGCAGAGTTACAGGGATTTGTCGCACGCTCCAAGCGCTTTCTCTCCCCTTTCATACCAGCGAGCGTGCTGAAAGCTACACCAGGAGGGGGGATGACCAGGGGGCAAGAAGATGCATCCCTTTGTCATTAGCATTATGACCTTGACCACGTTCTTTGCATTTTTTTTTTCTTTGAACGCACAGCTTACCATAAGTGTGATTGCACGTGCGCAAGCATATGGCAGCATCTTGCGGTGGCCACGGTAACTATGGAGGTCACGATGCTGAAATCAGCCAATGGTCGTGGACTTAAGTACATGGCGCAGTAATTTGGCCATATGGCATCATTTATAGAGAAAAGAGGGAGCGATTTCTAGCGTACTTTGAGAATTAATTGTAAATTGCAGGCCGCGTGTTGTGCTATGATGTTTGGCTCGCATGTTCTTATGAGCCTCGACTACCGATCGGGAGCATTTTCTGACCGTGCAGAAGAAGTGTTGCAGGAACCCTATAAACATCAGCTAACTTGTGGCTCACATGTATATTACAGAACTTGCTGTGTTTAGCCAAGCATCTTCAGTCCTGCTTTTGATAATGTCACCAGGACTGATACATACATTTGTCCCCAACTACACCCCCCCTCTTTCTTCTTCTTCTTTATGTGTGTAAGTAAGCAGATGTAGGGCCCCATCAAAATGCAGCCACCATGGGCAAGAATCGAACCGCATCCTTGAGCGTAGTAGCATGACACATCACCTGCCAAGCTAGCTCGGCAGGTGTCATCATACTTCACTATAAACTAGGGGTGCGTTTTGGGACGTCAAATCCCAATAATTATTAAACTAGGGGTGTGTGAATATTCGAAATTTCGAATATTTTTCTAATAGTGTTCGCTATTCGATTTGCAGTGGAATTTCACTATGCGAACAATTTGAACTTCCCGAAGACAAATAAAATCAATGTCAGATTTGCAGTGGCCCCTTCTGAATTTCAATATGGTTCACCCCATCATACTCTCATATCGTGGCATAGCTGCCTTTCAGGCTCTGCTACAGTCGCAAATGTATTCGACTCAAGAAAACGCTGGTTCCAACATGGAGATGATATATGTGGCAGGGTGGGGGGCTCAATTAATGCTGTTTTGGACCTGAAATTTGGGCAGGAAGTTCTAAAAATTGGACGCCAAAGATTTTTAGCATCCAAACTTTCATATGTTCTTATATATTGATGTCTACGTGGCTTATTTAGAACTCTGGACTTGAAGGGAGCACACCCTTGTCCGCCACATCAGTTGGGCTTCCACAGAAGTTGAAAGAGGAGGAGAGGCTGAGGAAATAGCATCTTTGCCTTTCACGTGTGAAGTGTTGTTGGCGACACTTTGGTTGCACCAAATCATGTACATGTTGCTATCTCATAAGAATATGCTTAGGAATCCTCTCCAACTTTTTTCTGCCATTTCGGCATTTAATTAATTAACAGCATTAAGTATTCGAAAAATATTCTAGAAATATTAGAAAAATATTCGATTCGATTCGCACTCACACCTCAATTTTCGAATTCACTTCGCACCCAAAATTTTGCTATTCGCCCAGCTCTACTATAAACCTGTTGCCAGGTGATACAGCTGGGCTCTCTTTCTGTCCATTCGATAACGGTAGCATGACTGTCGTCACCAAATAGCATAACTCACTTATTTGGCACCAGGCTTTCATCTGGCTTAACTGATGGGTTTTTGTAATGAGTAAAGGGGCATGAGGCACGTGCCGAAGGTCTGCGAGTGGCGATGGTGTGCGGAGCCACGGAGAAGTACCCGATAGTGTGCAGCACTGCCACGTCTGCGCACGCGATTGGTGGGTGAAGGGCTCGTGGCACGCGACCAGAGCCGTGGTGGAAAACGCCAGAAGAGACGGCATTGTTCGGCGGAGTGCCGGAAAAAGAAGGTGGAAGAAGTCAGCGTCGCACTCGCGGCGAGCAGCGGGCGCTCGTATCTGAAGGCAGGCAGCAGCATGGGCTCGGGAAGTGGTCATCGACCTGGGTAGGTGACCAGGGAGGCTCCCCGGGTTTGCAGCGGCCTCACCACAGCAGTTACCGACGCACCAGCAGCACTTTCCCTTCTTGACTCGGCCATGTCTTAGGTTCGGTTTGACTGGGCGTCAAGGAGCAGATAGGCCTAACCTTTCAAGTCCGACGACGAACGGGACGGTGACCAGGGTATACGAGCAAGGGAGACAACTCGGGTGCGGGTCGACGACCGTGAGACGTCTCCAAAAACTTCAGCGACGGGACAGTCAGTCTTTGTCACCGAGCGGACGCCACGAACGTTCGATTAGGGCGCGCAAAATGTATGAAGTAGCCCTGAGAAGCCATAGCGGCCATAGTGGCTGGTTGTTGACTTGCTTAGGGGCTTAGGGCTAGAGCGCTAGAGTTCACTCCAACTCGAATTTAAGTTAGTTCCGGTTTCTATGTATAGCAGATTATTGCGTGCATGTTCTCTGTTTGGGCTTGTGTGTTTTCAGCGTTTATTTATTATTTGCCGTTTTGTGCGATAAAGTGGGTTTGCTGTGCCACTTCCGTCTCTCCCGTCTCTCTCATTTGTATCCGGGTTGCAAGCGCTCCCGTTTTGCCTAAAGTCCCTAGATTTTTCCCTTTTACTAGAAGAGGGGAAAATCTAGGGACTTTAGTTTTGCCGTACGGAGATCATGGATGACGGAGAGTTTTTGAGAAGTGTCAAAACTTTGGGTGCCAAGCGAATTCGAATATTGAAGTGCGAGTGCGAATCGAACCGAAAATTTTTCGAATATTTCTAGAATATTTGCAGAAAGAAAAGTTGGAGACGATTCTTATGAGATATAGCAACATGAAAGTGTTTCTTTTTGCTAGGTTGACGAAGCGCTAATGGGGTGGTTTTTCATAGTTGTCTTATCAAGATGATGCAATGCAGAAGCCGAATTGTATTTATGAACATGATTTGGTGCAACCAATGTGTTGCCGACAACACTTCACACGTGAAAGGCAAAGATGCTATTTCCTCAGCCTCTCCTCTTCTTTCAACTTCTGTGGAAGCCTAACTGATGTGGTGGACAAGGGTGTGCTCCCTTCAAGTCCGGAGTTCCAAATCTGCCTTGTAGACGTCAACATATGAGAACATCTGAAATTTTGGATGCTAAAAATCTCCGGCGTCCGATTTTTCGGACTTCCTGCCCAAATTTCAGGTATAAAACAGCATTAATTGAGTCCCCACCTCTGCCACATCTATCATCTCCATGTTGGAACCAGTGTTTTCTCGAGTCAATGCATTTGCGACCGTAGCGGAGCCTGAAAGGCAGCTTTGCCGCAATACGAGAGTGCAATGAGGTGAAGCATAATGAAAATCTGAAGGGGCCACTTCCAATCGGACGTTGACCGTATTAGTTTGGGAAGTTCGACCGTAGCGAAGCCTGAAAGGCAGCTTTGCCGCAATATAAAAATGTGATGAGGTGAAGCATAATCAAAATTTGAAGGCGTGACTTTCAATCGGACGTTGACTGTATTTGTCTTCGGAAAGTTCAAATTGTAAAATTCCAGTGCGAATCGAATAGGAAACACTATTCGAAAAATATTCGAAATTTCTAATATTCGCACACCCCAAGTTTATCAAGCATATACTGTGAGATCGTGTATAGGACTTCTATGTTTACTGAAGTACTTTGAGTTTTCATATTTTATTTGCCACTGCGCTAATGCGTGCAATTTAGAATCGCTAAAAGGTGTTGCTGAAAATTGAGCAGCACGTGCCACCTTGCAGTCATCTGTTCATTGTGCAGATGCGAAGTTCCTTAAGTCATACTAGCCATGCAACTTGTAGGTAAAAGATGTTTCAGGGCACAACATAGCTTGTTTCTTGGTAACATAAACACAATCGTAGATATTATGTCATAGACATTTGCTCTAAATATTTTATGCTCACACTCATCTGCAGATCCATCCTACATTCATACATGATGCATGTTCAAAAAAAGCATGGTAATAATGCAGTTTTTCTGTGTCTGTGTGTTTTTTTTTTTTTTTTTGAAGTGGCATTGTGTGCTTTCAGGAGAAGCCGTCAGCTGAGCCTGGCAACCCTCGCGGAACTAGCACGTGGACAGGCAGGAGCGCTGTCTGTCGGTAGCCTCACACAATACCCAGGTGAGCTCCTACGTTTTGCGCCCACCTTTCATCTGTGGCATTTCTTTTTACTGAATTGTGCATTCGTTGCCGTCTTCTATGCTTGCACCCAAACGGAACACATGTCATGATCACCAATGCAGTGATTCTGCTGAAGCTAGTACAGCCGAACTTCAATTTAACAGTAACGGAGATAACAAATTATTGTAATAGAATGAATTACACAAATGTAAAATTTTTCTCACCATTATCAATGAGTAACAAATGTATGCTATGACAAATACAGTAGACTCTCACTAAGTGGAAATCTCTTTAACGGAACTGCTGCCTAAATGGAACAACTGCATCTATTATAAATTGTTTTGTACTTGGATTCTGCACCCTTGTTCATCTCTCAGTAAACAGAACTCCTGTTAAATGGAACACATTTTCCTGGTGCCTTCAGGTTTCGTTTAACGAGATTCCACTGTATATAATGTTGCTTCTAGAATAATGTCTTCACAATGGCACATACGCAAAATTTTGTCAGAACAAAAAGGCATTAGGTATGCATGACATCATTTGTGCTTACAGTGAGACTGTAATGTCGCTGAAACGAAATTTGTAATACGAGGAGGTTTTTCACTGCAAATGCGACTTGACTGTATTGAGGTTCGACTGTAATTTGGAAATGCCGACGTAGTAGGTACCGCGACATTCCTTTGATTCCTCTTCTTGAGAGCTCCGTGCCTGTGTTGTTCCTCGCAGCTCCAAACGGCCTGGGTGCCGACTTCCTGCTGGACGTCGTGCTTTCCGAAGGCAAGCAGACCCCTTCGTGGCAGGGGCTCCTCAGCCAGCTGCTGGTGCTGGGGCGGCTGGTCGAGGAGTTCCCACACCTGCTCACCTCACCCATAGCCACCACGGGCACTGTCAACGCGGAGTCGCTTGTTGCCATCGACCTGGCTGTCCGCGCGGTGCGTCTCTGAATTGTTCTTCTCCAGTAACGGGCTTTGAAGGGTCTGACAACCAATTCTTATGGCACCTGTTCTCTTTAGCGCTACAGAAAGCTTGCTGGTCAAAGTGTCTAATCACAGAATGCGATGAAAAAATCCGTAAACAGGGGTTGTGTGCTCGAGCCGACATTTCAACAAGTGGACTTGTCTTCTTCAGGCCTAGCCTTGAAGACAAGTTCTAGCCGTGAAAAAGACAAGTTTACTTGTCGAAACATCAGCTCGAGCACACAACCTATGTTTACGGATTTTTTCATCGCAAACTTCCATCTTTCCTTTCCTGCCGTTTTTTTAATAATCACAGAATGGTAACGTGGAAAACGCAGTGAAACATTAATATTCTAAGTGTTTCGATGAGGCGACTATAAAGTAGTATACACACAACACGTGCTGAAAACAGTGGGAGGTGAGCGCGGCAGCAGTTCATGCTTGTGCATAGCATTTTGCTGTGCATGTATATGCGCCGTGGCTTGAAATGTTTTACTAGTTGCCGAGAAGGCAGCAGTGCTTCTCAGTGTGCAATTCCTTTTACCTCATAAGCAGCACAGAATAGAGGGGGGATGGATACATACCCTAATCTTGAGCACTAATTATGGTGCACATGACAGCATTAGATCACGTGCAGCAGAGTGAACCACTTCACAATACAGCTTCAAGGCTCAAAATTCCATTCACGATGCAATACCAACTCGTCCAACGCTCTGTTCTTCTAAGGCTCTTCTGTTAGGCTGCACAAGATACCATTTTATTGCGATATCAATTATATGGACACTCTCGGCTGGTTTTTGCCATCGCCGTCATGTCCCGTATGTATATGTGTATATATATATAAAAACAAAAGCCTCAAATAAAAATAATTCAGAAAAATATTTTCCAATGCGCAGTATCGAACAGGCGACCTCTTGCTCTGCAGCGCACGACGTTAACCGCTCGGCCACGAAAGGACACGTTTCATGGCATACTAACTATTTATATACACCATCTACAACTGGCGGTACACTGATCTAAGGGGGAATATCAGTGTGTTCTCTGCATTACCAGCGAGATGGTGCTAAGGGCGCATGAAGAGCGCGCCCGGCGCACCGCTCATTGCGATGCTTGCGCTCCTCGACGGGTGCTTTGCCCTACGGGGCGTAGTTGCCCGTGCGCTTATCTCGTGATGGGGGGCAGTTTGTACGTCATGTGCTTTCACCGGAAAGATGGCGTTTAAGTTACAGAGCGCACAAAGGTCACTTTGCTCGCTTCAGAGGCCCCGTTTGCAAAAGGAGCGCGCTGTTCAAAGACGGTGAAGTAACGGCTGTGACACCTGTTAGTTTGCGCTCGTCCTGTGTGTGTTCTTTTCGTATGTCCTTTGTGCTTGAGCAGCACACTAAACGTTTTGAGCTGCTTGTCGTTCTTTGCGTGACATTCCAATTTGTTGTCATCGCATTCATTGCTTCGCCCTTGCAGCGAAACTGTGACTTTCTTTCGTTACTTTTAAATGTTCATTTAAAGATGTAAGTCCTACTCCGATCACAAGAAGGATGCTTGAATCTGTCACTATAATTCACGGTCTTCACATTTCCATCGGGATCTAATCACATGTTCTGGCCAGTTGTCAGTTCCTTTAATCCAGTTTTTTCTTTTTAAAGCGGAGGCTTGCATAAATGCTTATGATCAATAATAATAAGTTTGTTTGCATCCCAGCGATCATTCGGGTGATGCAGTAACTTTTCGAAAGAAGGACTTGATGATTTTTTACACGTGTCGTGTGCCCCGTGGCATTGTGCATGCGAACTTCAATGTAAACAAGAAGGAGGGGTAAGGACCCTGTCCCTGAATCTGAGAATGGCTCCACATATATAAATATATATATATATTGCCCTATGTTCAATTGTCGTCACTTCCAAGTGGGCTTATATAAAACATACTGAATCTGAGAAAGTGATGGCCATAACAAAAGCAAAAGCAAACTCGGGGCTGGAACTTGAAGGACAAGAAAGAAATATGAGGAGAAATGGACTTTTCTATGCTCCATAATATCGAATAGAAAATGATAGGTCAAGCACAAAGAGGGTAGATAGACAGTGGTATGGCAAGCATAACTATTCATCTGAGCAGAGGAAGAAACGGAGTTGGTCAAGTTATGTAATGCGCTGAGCAGATAGCCGGTAGTCCATAAAAGTGTTCGAAAGAATGTCACTAGAATGGATACTAAGGATTACAGAGGGTTAGATAATGCGTTAGCATTACGGAACTAGCAGGCGTAAAATTTGAGTCTATTGGCGGAGAAGGGTAGCTGGAGACGACTCTAAAAAGGTTTTCTTCTTCAGTGAGCTTCAAGTGAGGCTGAATGTGAGAATTAACAGCATCCTTATTGAGCTGGCTGCAAAAATCCACTTCTGCTGCCTTCCATTAAAAACAGCAATATCTCCCGAAGTTGGTTTTATCTGATGATAGACGGTGACTTTGAACTTCGGGTGATTTGGAAACACCAGATTATAAAAAAGTCACAGTTTCGCCGCAAGGGCGAAGCAATGAATGCGATAGCAACAAATTGAAATGTCACGCGAAGAACGGCAAGCAAATCGAAACGTGCAGCGTGCTGCTCATGCACAAAGGAAACACGAAAAGAACACACACAGGACAAGTGCGAACTAACAACGTTCACAGCTTGACAAATAAAGTGCGCTGCTTAAACACAAAGAAGGATGCACAAAACGTATGCACAGGTATCCATAGAACGGGCGTGAACAAATGTGACAGTTGTTACTTTGCTGTGTTTGAACATCTGCTCCTTTCGCACAGCGCCGCTGCAGCGAGCGAAGTGACCTTCGTGCGCTGTGTAACTTCAACGCAAGCTTTCCGATGAAAGCACAAACACCCCCCCCCCCCTTCCTCCCTTGAGATAAGCGTGCGCGCACGAGTAACGGCGCCTTGTAGGGCGAAGCGCAGGTAGTAGACAAGTGTGTGCATCGCAACGAGCGGGGTGTCGACCCCTCAAGCGCATCCTTTGCGCAATCTCGCAGGTAATACAAAGAACACACTGAAAGGCCCCAGGATCGACGCACTGCCAGCACTGAATGGTGCATAAATATCTCGCTGTTAGTATGCTGAAGGACGTACGCTTTGGTGGCCGAGCCGTCTAACACTACGCGCTGCAGAGCAGGAGGTCGCACGTTCGATTACGCGCTTCGGAAAATACTTTTCCGAATTATTTTTCTTTGTGGCTTTTCTATATATATAGATACATGTACATATAAGGGACATGACAGCAGCGCTGACAGCAAAATCCCCATTTGAATCAAAGCTCGAACTTACACAAGTTGACTGTAAACTCTACAACAGGTGGGGCACAGTCATGTGAATGTGGTTCGCCAGGGGCGTCACCTGCTTGCCGGCCTGGCCCGTCTGTGCGGCCGCTGCCCCACGTCCGTGGCCCGCATCTGGAACGGGGTGTCGGCACTGCAGGGACCACAGCGTGCCCAAGTTGTGCGACTCGTGGGTGCAGCGTTGCAGGAGGCCCGCAGAAGCCGCCTCTTCTTGTGCGCAACACGCTCGCCGTCCGTTGAGAGGCAGCAGGTGCGTTAACTAGTCAACGTTGTGCACACTTTTCCCGGTTGTCAAGGGCTACCACAGTAGCTCGGCAAAACTTGTGGAGCTCACTCAGACTCACTCATGAAATATAGTTTGCGCTTAGGGCTCACTCGGACTCAGACTCACCAAAATTTTCTTCAACCGGACTCACTCGGACTCAAACTCACCAAAATATCACTCACTTGGACTCACAAAGACACACGGCTCGATCTGAGTCTGAGTGAGTTGACTCATGAGTGAGTTCAACGACCTATGGCTACCACACACCGTGGTAAAAGGAATGAGGTTAACCAATCCTAGCTCGGATGTTGTTTGTGAAGTTTAAGGAATTATGTCTCGTGCAGCTGAATGAGAGCAATAGTGGAGTTTTGCAGCTTGAAACTCCCGATTATAGGACCCAACATTTATATGATCAGTCTAATTTTACGTGCATTTACTGGAAGGCTAATTCATTTAACTATTCTGCTCTTCCAAGAGCCATTCGCCATTAAAACGACCTTGCTAATGCCATAGCTTCTTAAAGTAACAAATATTTCAGGCATCATCTAGCACATATGTTTAGATAATTCTACATACCCTACCTATGAAATTGTTCTTTTTGTTGCCTTTGATTTTACTTATGTGAAATTTTGTGTGAAATAATTCTTTGTAATAGCCACATTCTGTTGCATTTTTTCTGTATTTTAACACATCAAATTTTATTGTATTATGGGCTGTCGCCGTCCTAAGTGTATTTTTTCTTGCCTAGTTTTGTTGCATATCATCTAACATAATGATAATTTGCATTCTCGTATATATCACTGTAACATTTGTTTCTTGTTCTTATTTCTGTATATATCTATACCCCTTCCTCTTGTTTTTAAATTACTGTACACATTCTATGAATAAACCCTTAAACAGGAGTTGTGGGCTGGAGCACACAACCCC
Source organism: Rhipicephalus appendiculatus (assembly GCA_030522465.1). Lineage (NCBI taxonomy): Eukaryota > Metazoa > Arthropoda > Arachnida > Ixodida > Ixodidae > Rhipicephalus > Rhipicephalus appendiculatus. Next base: position 2,048,375 of record JALIZH010032967.1, read on the forward strand.
TGTTTACGGATTTTTTCATCGCAGGCTTCCATCTTCCCCTTCCTGCCATTTTTTGGATGTACACATTCTAAAGATTTTATCATATTAACCCCCCTTACACAGTGCCGTTAGGGGCTTGTAAGGTACCTTTAAATACAAATAAATCAAAGAGGGCATGCATTCAAGGGCTGTAGCAGTCTTTTTCATAGTTTGGTCTTTAGGCAGAGCTTTAATTATGTAGAAAAATTAGGAAATTTGCAGTTATAGGACAGGCCTTGCAGATGCAGGAGTGGTGTCGGAGAGCTCTGGGAGGTGCCCCAATTGGTAACTGGACATAACCAGGTTGATGGTAAACATTGACGATGAACCGCAGGAAGAGCACCTTGTCCGTGAGCAGCTGCTTCACACCAAGAAGAACTGGGCGAGCAAGGATGACGAGGAAGAAGAATGCTGTAACGGCCAGAGACCGGCTACGCTGGCCAACAGCCCGTCGCGTTCCGCCGCCACCTTCCAACTGCCACCTCCAACCATTGACCCTGCCTTGTTTGGCCAACTGGTCCAAGGAGATGCTTCGACACCCATTAGTGAGGCAAGTTACCAGGCTCATAAGTTGCTCCGTTTATAGTGTGAGATCATTTTTGTGTTTCACATCAATCCAAGCCAAGCGCTTTTGATGCAAAGCATGTCCTCACTCTAGAGGACAGTTTGCAGACATCAAACTTCCCTTTTCCTTTCGGACTCAGTTAAACTTTTAAATTATGTTTTTCTGATAAAGAGGATCTTCTCTCTGCCACTTGGACATCTAAAAACAGTCAAAACAGTTGGATAGCAATTAAGGGCGTTTGATTGCCTTGCTAGGCTCATTGTATGGTCATGCAGAACTATTGGTTGCATCTTTTGCAGACCAAAGCGACTGACAAATCCCTGCCAGAAGATAAAGTTAATGTACCTGTGCCAGAGAAACTTGCCGACAGCCAACACTCATCGGGTCGGTCGTCCTGGTCTTCAGAGACGTCGTCCTCCGAGAAGAAGGTCATCGTCACGACAGAGAAGACCACGGGGCCTGCTGTGCCGCCTCAACGTGCCCCGCGGAGCAGGCCCAACTTCCTTCCACTCCGGCGGCTGGCGTGCTCGCTGACGTCCCTAGGCCAGGGCCACCAGTCCTCGGCACAGACAACACCGGGGAGCGCAGTTACCTCACCGGTGTCCTTCAGTCGAGAAATTGCAGCGCTGCCAGCAGCCAGAGCCTTGTCAAAGAAGGGGGAGGTCATCAACAAAGGTGAGCCTTACCTGTATGCACAATTGATTACACAACATAACATCTTCATTTCAGCACTAAAAAAGACAAACACATGAGAGACGAGGTCATGTCATCTCTCATGTGTTTGTCTTTTTTGAGTGCTGAAATGAAGATGTCGTCAAGTATTCACCAACTCACCAATCAAACAGTTCTTATAATGTAAAACATAGTTGGTTGAGATACCTTGACACTGATTTAATGGATGCAAGTCATTTAATCATGAATGACTAAGCATTCTGGATCTGTGTTTGGCAGTGCAATCAACGTAGGAAACAAGAGAAAGGATGAGGAAGAGCACTGGCTGATTAAAGGGACACTAAAGAGAAAAACGATTTTACTCTTATTAGTAATTTACTCTTTCACAACTCGAGCATCACCTCATATGCCGCTAGACGAAGCTTGGTAAGCAAGAAAACGTGCAAAAAGAAAATGCGGGAGGTGACACCACTTTCAAATTCCCGCGTCGTGACGTCATATATTTTGGCAGCATCTGCTAGGCCTTATGTAGCTCCTAACCAGTAAGAATGAAATACATCGTTCTCTGAGGTGGCCATAGACTTGACGTACCAAGTTCTAGGAAAATTCATTGAGCCAGTGTTGCCAAAACATAAAAAATACACTTTGACATCCGTGACATCACATGTGGCGATAAGACGTGAAATTTGAAAATGGAACTTTTACCTTGATTTTCTCCTCTGCTAATAAACCTAGGATGGTGAAGATAACGACATTAGAGTTTTCAATACAGCTGTGCAAATAGCAAAATTCTGGGTGTGAAGCAAATTCGAATATTGGAGTTTGAATCCAAATTGAATCTAATATTTTTCTAATACTTTGAAGCGAAATTACAGAAATAAATGTTGGGGGGGGCGGTGTTTCCTAGTGGTCTTATCAAAAATGAGGCAATGCAGAGGCCAAATTGTATTTATGTGCATGATTTGGTGCAATCAAAGTGCCGCCGACAACACTTTACACGTGAAAGGCAAAGATGCTATTTCCTCAGCCTCTCGTCCTCTTTCAACTTAGGACAGATTTCCACAGAAGAAGAGATTTCCCACAAAGGGATAATAAATGATGATGAAGGGGCTAGCACCCAAATGCTTCTGCATAGCTGACGTTCACAGAGTGAAACACCACTGTAATTTTTCACTCTAAATTTCTTAATTGCTGTGTTACAGCAGCTATTCCCTGCTGATGGAATTTATGCTCGGTTAATAGGTTCTTTGTTTCTTTCTCTCTTTTCATTTCTGATATAGGACCCCCCCATAGTATCAATAAGGGGCTGCGACAGCAGGACAGCACACTTTGAAGAATCTGCTTCCGAGGACGATACACAGGACAATGAATTCATCATTTTCAAGTCTGTGGTGAGTTTTGCACCTCAGTTGTTGGGGTTCAGCTTCAAAAAGACTGTTTCACTTGTTTAACTTGTTTCACTGTCGCAGTGTTGTAGATTAGGGCTCTTTCGCCAACATTTATCGCTGGTAAGTCTCTTTTAGGTGTAAGTAGAGTACATGGTGTACTCTATTTATAGTATTTATAGTATTAGTATAGGTGTACATGGTAAATTAGTAACAATAACAGATGAAGTTTCTTAACCAACAAGCTGATGAGAGCAATAAAAGAAGCATTTTCTTTTTCTGAGTCCTTCATTGTGAGCATGTTCATGCGCCCATGACGACAAGTACCGTATTTACTCGAATCTAGGCCGCCCTCGATTGCAGGCCGACCCCCGAAATTCGCAAGGCCAGGAAAAAAAAAAGTTTACCTCGAATGCAGGCCGAATGGAAGAAATGCCGTTTCATCGGCAGAAAACCCAGCATTTTTATTGCATAAGCGCGCACTCCGTAGCGCACATTCTTTTCGTGCACGCCGAACTCGTGCTGCGCTTGCAGGTTTGAAGTTTTCTCCGCCTGCAAAACGACGCTTGCAGTGGCACCACTTGATTGGTGCCATCGCTTCAAAAGCACATGTGGTGCAAGCGTTTCGCGAGCACGTGGTTAAGGTGCGACACTTCCAGAACTCTACCAATGCGACTGCACTAAACTTCAGTCTGCGCACCGCGCCGACCGCGCCCGTTGACTGCGCCCGCGCAGGCGTGCGCCTGTCGCGCACGCGAGAGGCGGAGAGGATGGGGTGTCAAAGGGCACGGTTATCGCCGGCGCCGCTATGCCGCAATCACGTATCACGTGACACGATCCACCTTTGCCGGCGTGAAATCTTGCCGGCTCGACAACACTCACTGCATGAACGAGATTTCGGAACAATGGACAGTACGAAGCAGACAACGCAGTTCCCCTGTGTAGACATGGGGACCACCGCTCCGCCGCTGAGCGACCACGTCGCCGTGCAACGCTACCGCAGGGAGTCGCGAAAATGCCTCAGACGTGCATGCAGAACTGCCTGCACACGGCAGCCCGAAATGGGCACATGGCGAGCCGTCATGCCGCTAGCGTGGCCGGGCCTTTACGTACTATCGGCCGCAAAAGTTTGCGGGATCTGCAGGGCATGGCGGAGCGACGAAAAACTGCATTGCTGCGTCACCTACCGTGACGCGGCGGGTGTTGAGGATATCGGCCGCGGTCTCTGCGATAAGATCCGGCAAAGGCGCGTTATCTAAACTCGCCGTCGCTAATCGCTGAGGCCAATAGCCTCGAAAACCGTCACGGTAGGTGACGTAGCGCTGCAGTTTTACGTCGCTCCGACACGCGCTGCAGATCCCGTAAACTTTCGCGGCCGACAGTATGTGGCGGCTGCGGTCAAACCATGGTACTCGAATCTAAGCCGACCCCCCCACTTTCGCACATCCCTTTTTTTGAAAAGAACATCGGCCTAGATTCGAGTAAATACGGTAGTTATATCACCTGTTGCTCGACTTTTCCAGGTACATCGCACATGTACACTGTCTTGATTGCGAGCTCCATTTACTGTATTGTGATTGAATTCCCTCACCTAAGGCCATCAAGAGCCCAACATTGCAAAGCAATGAAAGCACCTCAGTGCTACCTAATAGATGCTGGCATCTGCATTGAATACATAATCAACTATATCATGTGTGTGTGTTGTAGGTCACGCACATTTACAGACTTTGTTACAATCAGAACTCTTGGAGCACAACTTTTACCCACCGAATGCAAGATTTTATCCTATTCTTAATATTTAATGAAGGGTATTAACCAAGCTAAAAGGAGTAGCTATCACCCGCAAATGGTGATAATGCCTATATTTATTTTAAGAGGGGAGCTCTTTCAAGCTTTTCGTTGCACTTGGGTAGTGTGAATAGGAATTGTCATCATCATGAACCGGTACGCGCTCGAATCGTCCTCTTCAACTTCAGCTTCGCTTTCACCACAAAAACGCAGATTTGGCCAGCTTGGAATACAAAAAGTATGATGGGCAAGTCTGTTGCATGACTAAAAATCGCGGAGCACCACGTAACAACTAGTCACGGGACTGAAGTCACGTAACATCACTTAACAACTAGCCACGCAATTAAAAATCACGCGACATCAAGTAATAAGTCGCATGACTAAAATCACGCTATATCCCATAATAACTAGTCACGTAACTATAAATCACGTAACATCACGCAACATAAATCATGTTACGTGATTTTATTCATGTAACACCCAGTCACATGACTAAAATCACATAACAGCTAGTGACGTGACTAAAAATTACGTAACATCATGTAACTAGTCATGTGACTAGAATCAATAACATCATATAATAACTCGCGTGACTAAAAATCACGTAACATTTAGTCACATGACAAGTTCCCTCCAAAAACTACATAACAGCTAGCCACGTGACTAAAATCACACCACGTAACAGTAGTCACGTGACATGTCTAGCCAAGTCTAGTCATACTTAGTACTACTAGCAAAACTTAGCTAGTTCTAAGACTAGTTGCGCCACTAGTGCAAGCTGCATACTTTTTTTTTATCTCGATCAAAAGAAAGGGGGGACACCATGTGCTGGGACCTGGGCATCAGCTTGAACTAACCGAGATTGAATTAATGAGCTTTTACTGCAGTAAAGCAATGAATATAATGTTTTGAAGTTTTTTTTTTCTTTAATGTACCCTCAGGGTACAAACACGTTGAAAAGGGGAGAGGCAAAAGTTACCATATAATTAAAACTTGGTTATAGATACAAAATGAACAAATACAGAATAATGCATTAACACACTAAACAAATTTCAGTCACAATGACAAAGGCAAAAACACACCAAGTGAATAATAAAAGAAATCGAACCCACATTCTAAACCATGAAACAAGGTGTGCAAATCTAATGACAGGCACTTCTACAGTTCACATTATGTTTCTTTTTACTGTCCCTTGAGCATTTCTCTTTAGCAACCCTCCCGCAGTTCTACAGCCCATGCTTATCTTCTGTTTTCACATTCTTCAGCCGGGGCTTCCCATCTCATTTGGGGCGAGCAAAGAGGGCGCGAAAGGCTCCAGCTACGTGGAGGGCCAACACTGGCTGCGAGGCCCCATGCTGGGCGCCGGGGCATTCAGCTCCTGCTACCAGGCGATGGACCGCAGCACGGGCACGCTGATGGCTGTCAAGCAGCTGCCCTTCTGCCGGTCATGCCAGCGGGACGATAAGGAGACAGCTGAGATCATGGGCAGCATATGGAACGAGATCCAGATGATGGCACGCCTTGAACACCCTCACGTACTACCCCTGCTCGGTGCCACCAAGCACAAGGATCAGTACAACGTCTTCCTCGAGTGGATGGCAGGTGAGTGCACCCTTCCCTCGACACATCCTGCGGCAGCTTTTGTAGGGTAACAAACAGATCTGTAGCACACCTACAAGTAGAAGTTGGGGACATAGCTGGGATATGCAAAATAGGCATCACTACTATTGGTTTGAGACAACAGTTATAAAGCAATGTCTCCTTTGCTGGAAGCTGTCTCGCCCGATGCATCACGATGCCCAACGCTCAAACTGTCTTCTTTGTAGGCATGTCATCCAACCATTCGTCGTGGTTGGATGACATGCTTTGGTTCGACAGTGTAAGTACTTTTGAGAAACAGTGAATACAGAACCAGTTCAGTTCGTGTGTCTGGTTTCTGCTGGAGTACCCCTGGTGCTGGAGTATAACAATGTTTCAATGACAGAGGCAGTTATGTATGCAAGCATGTCCGGCTTCACTTTAAACCAACTGGCACGGTACATGTAATTCCGACAAATTTTTGTGCTCAGTTCATGAATAATTTTCTGTCTATACTCTGCCACATACCAGGCACCTTGTTTGGGAGAATGATTGTAAGACAAGAAGCTGCCATTTTACTGAAGGTTGGTGTTAGTACATGTTTCATTACTGAGTGTGACTGGTTGGTCTATTTATGCCAGGTGGTTCAGTGGCCTCCTTGCTGGAGCGATATGGCCCATTTCCAGAAGTCACGATCCTGCGCTACACGTACCAGGCACTCAGTGGCTTGGCGTACCTGCATGAGAACCACATTCTGCACAGGGATCTCAAAGGTGAGCACATATGTTCCAAGGCAGCTATGACTCTAAGGCAACCTATAAGCTTGAGCCTTTCATGGCATGCATATTTGTTTGATGACTTGGGGGGGCTGCAAGTGACGCTTTGTGCGAGGTGGGCCGAAGGTCACATGGCACTTGCCATAGAGTTTTTGTAATATGATAAAACATTATTTCATATATTCCTTGCATATAAACACATGTAAAAAGTACCTCACGTTTAAAATGTCACAGCAAATCTGTAACCCAGTCACCATAAAGCCTTACAGTTAGTGCATATTGCGGTCACGTTTTGTGATAAACAGCGCCTGTCAACTCTCAGCATGGCAGACATCACACTGTGCACAAATTATGCGAGTTGATAAGGTATTCTAAACTGCTTTTGCAAATAGCTAATTACAATACTCATAGGAGCAAACAAAACTTTTTCCAGGTGCCAACCTTCTTGTAGACAGCACGGGACAGCACCTGAAAATTGCCGATTTTGGCTCGGCCAGCCGCCTTCAAAGCAAGGCCACCCTGGCCGGGGAGTTTCAGGGTCAACTGCTGGGCACGATTGCCTTCATGGCTCCTGAGGTAAGTAAGATGTGCTGTGTTTTGGGTCAGCTTTACGAGACTGCAGTTAGCTTATACAGCTTTTCCTATGAGGTGTTACATTTTAGTTGGCTATTAGAATTTAAGTGAAGATAACTGTGAAAGTTAGGAAGTTGCCTAACTTGTATAAATGTACTCATGCAGACATTTAGTTTTATTCTTTGTTGCACGTTACTTTTACCTGTCATGTTTCGATTATTATTGCTGTACCCTGCAATTCACGGTATTACAAAGCAGTATTCATAATAGGAAGAGAATCTCTCTGCACTTGCTTCAGCTCAGCCTTAGCCTCCACAAAAAGATTTTTTTTATTGCAGTATATACTAATGCATAGGAGCCAAAGAAACATTACAGCAGCATTAAACAAGTTTCAGCTCACTGTTATACTTTGAATAAGGCATGAAGCAAAACTGTCAAGTTCTGTTACCTTACAAATGCTAGGCCACAAGCAAAATTCAGGGAAAACAGCTGCTTTGATTCTCAAGAACAATCAGCAGATATGAACATGAGGTTGAAAGAGAGCAAAATTCAGACATCTCATCTTGGTGTCAGACAGGTTCAGTTTAAACTACACACTGCTGCATTGAAAAAGAAAACTTTACCACCAATCATTTGGTTCTTCCATCGTTGTTTTCGTGTAATGTATCACTCTTCTGCTGTCCTGGTCCAAATATAACCCATTGGCTTGCTTATCTTAGGTTTCAGAAGCCTTTTGTGCAAATCTAGCTTGGTTGGCATCTGCTTGTTCGAGAGAACTTTCCGATATTTGTGTGAAGCTAAGGAAGCAAATAGAGGTCACGTTTTTCAGCATCATTTGTGAAATGCCCAATCGTGCTCATCGGCGCAGGTGCTACGAGGGGAGAACTATGGCCGGTCATGTGACATCTGGAGCGTGGGCTGCGTTCTGATTGAAATGGCCACCAATGCGCATCCTTGGGACAACTGCAACACACTGAATCACCTGGCACTCATTTACCGGGTAAGATCTCACTGTTGCAAGCTTTTACAGCAAAAGCAGTTAAAGCTTCCACTAGAGCTGTGCAAATAGTAAAATTTTGGGTGCGAAGCGAGTTCGAATATTGAAGTGTGAGTGCGAATTGAATCAAATATTTTTCGAATGTTTCTCTAATATTTTTCTAATACTTCCGAGCGAAACTACCAAAAAAAATGTTGCAGGGGATCCCTAAGCATATTTTTATGAGACAGGAGCATGAAAGCGTCTCTTTTGGCTTGGCTGGTGAAGTGCTGGAGGGGTGTTGCAAAGTGGTGTTCCCTAGTTGTCTCATAGAGAACGAGGCAATACAGAGGTCAAATTGCGTTAATTGACATGATTTGGTACAACCAATATGGTGTCGACAACACTTTACATGTGAGTCGAAAAGACGCTGTTTCCTCCACCTCTCCCCTCTTCAACTTCTATGGAGGCCCGACTGATTTGGCGAACAAGGGCGGGCTCCCTTCGAATTCGGAGTTGCTAATCTGCCCTGTAGACTTCAATGTATAAAAACATATGAAATTTCGGATGCTGAAAATCTTCATGCGATTTTTTTCGGACTTTCTGGTTCGAAACGGAATGAATTATAGCCCCCCACCTCTGCCGCGTAGGTTCAAACCAGGTCTTTCATGAGTCGATCCGTTTACGACCGTAGCGGAGCTTTAAAGATAGCTTTGCCGCAATACCAGAGTGTGATGCGGTGAAGCATATTAAAAATATGAAGGGGCCACTGTAACGGCGCTTTCCAACACTTGTGACAATGTCCTCATCAATCTTGGGGTCCACTCTGCTTTTCGTTGCATTGTCCGTCACCTGTGTGTGCAGGCCATCGTATCACTGACGCAAGTAGCCTTTCGACCCATATCAGGCCTAAAGACTCGTTAGTCATTGTCTGCGTGGGATCCTTCGCCCCACATGGCGTTCCATTGTTGACGTTCCATTCCGGGGATTGTCTTTGGTGGCTTGCTTCAGAAGGGGGGCTTGTGTCAGGAATGCTCGTGCTTGCCATGCGTGGTAGCTGCATCTCTGAGGAGCCTTGCTCGAATGCCGTTGAGTACGCCGGCCAAACTTCGGGATGCCCGCATCACAGGCTGCAGACCCGAACGCTTGTCGTGCCCGTCGCCAGTGCATCTGCTGGCGATGCAACCTTCCACTGCTGAACCCACACAGACAATGCCTGAACACTAGACATCGTCTTCCTTTCCAGCTTGGTACATGTGCCTCGAGCTATCTGGAATTTTCCAAGCACACGCTTGTGCCAATTCGGGCACCTAGCAAGTTTTCATCATCCGCTTCTTTCTCTTACCAAATCACTATTACTCGTGACATGACAGAATAGTTCCAGTACAAGTATACCCCTTTTGACCACTAAGCTTGTTTGTGGTGGCAAGCAGGATGACTGCAGTAAACAAGATCTTGAAGAAGCACAAAACTGGCAACCTTGAGGTAATGCTATACCCCATGAAGCCAGAAAGGCATGCCGGTTCTACCACGTTGCTTTGGAAAATAATTAGGAAGAGACACTTGCTACCATAAGAAAAAAAAACTTTTTTAGCTGTAATTTGTGGAGCCTTTTTTTTCTGAATAAAACTGTGCCATTCTTTCAATTCAGTGGGGTTCCTTTATTTCGCTAATCGCATAAAAAAAAGATAACTCCAAGGTGGCTTCACCGCATGGGAATATGATGAAAAATGGCAATAAAATGAAAGCCGAGACAAAAATCGCCCAACATTGACAAGTGTGGCCATCTAGCGTCAAGAACGCAAGTATGGCAAATGTAGGCTTCATTGGTTCCATGTGGGACCAATTCTTGTTGATTACAAGTATAGTCGTCATTGGTCATTTTGTTACAAAGTCTGATGACTACGGTATTCGTCAATGGTAGCGAACGATTCAAGTGGAACATCAAGTAAAAGTTAAACATAACGTTAACTGCAACTAGTTGCAGTTATTGAAATATTGAAATGCCACAGCAACTAGTGCCCATAAAATGAAATCGTTTTCACAAAGTCAAACAAGAAAAACACCTACTGCTGCTAATAGTGGTACTGAGGTTTTAGTTCAACAGCCCCTTATGTGTTGACGTGCTCTAATATCATGTGCTCATTGCAGTATCATTGAAAGAGAAACTTGAAATGGAACGTGTAAGATGGTACACTTTTTACTAGTAATACTCGAGAGTGTGATTCAACACTACTATTCTTCTGGTTGTTAGAAATAGTTTAGGTCCAAGAATAATTGTGCAAGGTCTGCCTCATTCGTATAGTGTCTATGGTGCTCGGCTGCTGACCCGAAAGGTGCGGGTTTGATCCTGGCCGTGGTGGCCACATTTCGATGAAGGCAAAATGCTAGAAGCCCATGTACTGCAGGGTAAAGAACACCAGATGGTCAAAATCTCCGGAGCCCTCCATTACGGCATACCTCATAAGTATATCGTGGTTTTGGCATGTAAAGCTCCAGATATTATTAACAAATGTGCAAGCCAAAATGGTGCTGCCGTCGCAGAAGGCAGTGAGATGTCAAATGCTAAAATGTAGCTTTTCCTTATTTAATCTGTTTAAAACAGTACCTCTTAACTGTGTACATTAACCATCACTTCTGTTTAGGTAAAATAGCTACAGCAGTGATATTGGCTCTTTGTGGGTGCCCCTGTTTCTATCTTGCCTCATGTCTTTCTATTCAGAATTGTCCTCACCATCGCACTGTTCGTGCAGATCTCGTGTGCCCAGTCTCCACCGCCAGTTCCCAAGATGCTCAGCCTTAGAACGCAGCACTTGGCTCTGCAGTGCCTCCGTCTTCGATCCGAAGACCGACCACCAGCGGCCGATCTTCTGTCCCACCCTGCATTCAAGGAGACCAATCTACACTCAACCCAGGAGTTGTGAAGGCGCTGTGAGACCCAACACCATCAACAAGGTCGTAGCAGCGGCCATTAATAGTCGAATGCTGGACACACCTTACCACGTCCTTTACCACTATGACAGGCCCTTTCCCCCCCAAGTGACTGTGTGTGTTTGGTCATCTGCAAAACTGTGCCACATGTTACTTTCCCACTTTTGCAAGTTGTCCTTGCACCCTGCTTTTTTCTTTTCGTCTCTCCTATGAAGTAGTGCTGTTTAAAGTAATGACTTTGTCACCATGACTGCTATCACTGCTGGTTTTTGTAATGCCAGGGCATGCATGGATTCTGTGCAGTGTCATGGTTGTCCGAGGAGACCGAGCCCTTCCGTGGTCACACATACCATTCTGTGTCTATGTGTTGCCTATTGTGCTTGTTTCTGCAGTCCAGTCACTTGGGGTTGCCTGCATTCACTCGTGGTTGACGTTTGGTTGTGTGTCCCCCCCCCCCCCCCTTTTTTTTTAAGAGTGAGGTGGATGCATGTCGAAGTTTAGATTCCGAACGTGTTGCGAATCTACACTGAGGTAGCAAAGGAAGCGAGAACTTCACTCTTGGCAGATCACTTTCTCTTTGTTGCACGGCGCCTGCTCATTGGCTGAAACAGTGACAAAAGGCACGCTGGCCGAAACTTACCTACATTCGGCCCGTGCTGCCAGTACCAGAACAGTTTTTTGCATCCACATAACTGTTGAACAGGTTAACAAAGCAGGCACCGCCAGAAACACCATAACAGGTCAATGCATAAGGGCATTTTGGCAAACGATAATGCATCAACGAAAGTGATCAATCAAGAATATGCATACAACTTATCCCTGTTGCGAGCACAGTGCACACTTGCTTAGCATTTTTTTTTTTTTATTCAGCATGCTGGAGTGCATCTCAACACAGCATGTGCGCTTGTCTCTTTCTTTGTTTTTTTTTTTTTCTCTACCTCAGTGTGACACACTATTTACTCCTCTTTTCTTCCTTTGTCAGCCCGTTTGTTCTTTAATCGTTTCGTACACTGTTCGAAGCTTGGCAGGACTGATTGCTGCAGCGATACTGTATCAAATTCGTCTTGCCTCAATGCAGTGCACTGTTGTGCATGTTTATCTTTTAGATACTGAACCGGCTGAAAAAGAAGTAAGGTTTCTCATGGTAGCATACATTGCAATCATCATTCTGTGTAACCATGGAGGAATTCCTGGCTTTGAAGACTATGGCTAACCAATGCCAGAGAACAGAGAGAAAGCAAAATGATCTTGTTTACACCTTGCAAAAAAAAAAAAAGAGAGAGAGAGAGAACTCTCAGTCCTGCCCGTGACCTATGTGTTATAATATCAAACTGTGTGTGCCAAAAAAAAAAAAAAGGTATATATGCGAGAGAAAAGACAAAAAAACGAAAAAAAAAAGAGAAGTGTACTTAATGTGACGTGTCTTGTCATGCATCCTAGTTTTTGTGTGTGTTCAGTTTTTCTGTTGGTGCTGCCATCACCTCAGTTCTACGCTGTGGTTTCTTAGCATGGTACAACAACAGTCTTCTTGTCCTTTTCTTTTTTCTTTTAATTTGTTTTTCACTGCTGGAAACAGTGTTTTGTATCCTTTGGGTATGACATGACGTGTGAACGGAGCAGTGTGGTTTACTTGCACGGATGGCAGTAACTCGGCTGCCTTGCAGAGTGGGTCACTCGCTTGTGACACTTGGTAAAGACAAAAGCTAGTTTTTTTTTTGCGTCGGTTGGAAGCTGTACATTTTTGTCGGTTTGTGTTGGTTCGTACACACCTCAGCACAGTCTATTTGCTGCCGTAATGTGGTGAAACAAACGCGACGCGTAAAGTCGCAGATTACATTGCAAAAAAAGACTGGAAAATACTGAAACAGTAATTCGATTTGCATCAAAATTGATGCACAGTTATCTAGAATGTAACACCCACAGAGTAAAGAGGCATAAAATGTGAATCCAGGTAATCTATTAGCTCACTCATTTACCCAAACGTATAATTTAATCAACATTTAATTAAGCACATTTATATTGTCTTTCAATGCAGCGTTGGTTTTTGTAGAATAAATATCAACTACTCATCAGCAGTGCTGTGTTTCAAAGAAATTCAACATTTCATGGTAACACAACGAGTGCTTTCAATGACGGAAGCACAGCATCCAAACGTGTTGGCGTTTTAACGTGTACCATTTGTGTCATTTGGCAGTACATTAGACTGTGCTGGGTTAAACGAATACAACTTTCTTGGGCACAGAGGCATATCTGCTGTCTTATTTTATTTGTTATTGCTCCCCTTTGACATGTGCAATTTGTATTAGGACTGCAATCACCATGCAGTTTTTTTAGTGGTGCACCCACTGCAATTGGACACAGCTTTTACACTTTGCCAGAGGCACAGTTGTTCTTGGTACCGACAGGGATGTCGTTAATACTGTTGCCCAGAATGGATTTTGGTATGGCGCGCATTTGACCTTTTTTCTTTTCTTTTTTTCTTCGTTGACTTTTTTTTTGGCTGTCACGTCACAACTTGTGTGACGACGTACTTGTCACATCACAACTTGTGTGATGCGATACTTGCGTGCTGTGGCACCTTTTTTTTTTGTCCTCCCCTATCTTGTGGATAATCTTAGTCACCTACTTGAAGAGCGAAATGGCTGATGTCGAAATACAGTTTTGAAAAATAGATTTTTCATCAGAAAGCTCTTCTTTGTTCGTAAATATTGTCAAACTGTGCTGGTCACTTATGTCATTTGAAAAGTGAGGTTGTTGCATGCATTGCATGTATATTTATATCTTAGAAAGCATGGATACCTGAAACAAAACACAAAAAAAAAAAACATTTGTTAGTGATTCATGCAAAAAAAAAAGGACAGGATGTTGCACAGGTGTTGCTTGTTCAGGAAATCGAACTTATTTTTTTTCACTTCATTTTTGCTGGTTGTGCGCAAATTTTCTGAAACATTGTCACCATACTTTGCTGCATCACCAGTTTTCACTTTCATGTCATTCTACATTTTTTTCTTGTCATCAGACATACCAGCAATGTTTCGTCATGGGAAAAGCCAACCAATTTGTGTGTTGTCATTCATCATATTTATTTATTTTGCTCATGAGTGGCCCTTTGGGGAAAAGAAAATTTTCACCACGTGCAGAAAGTCATTTTATAGGCACTCTGTTATAAAACATTGCTCATCTGTTATTAGGGTTAACAAAGAATATCTCAAAACATCATGAACACTACAGAGTGTGCCCGTAGCTTGTTACCGACACAACTTATCGAAATGACGCTGCATGGCAGTGGCTCGTGCCTAGCATGCGCACCTTCAAATTCTGTTAACCATGTGCAAACTAGATCTGCTTTTTCCAGGAGCACTTTTTTCACGCAGAGCTGTAAAATGCGGTATGTGGATGGGTTGCAAAAACGCTGCACGACATTGAAAGATGCTTGCCCCTACAACAAAGCACAATGTTCTGCTGCGTTTCATGATTTGAAGAAAAGCCTCACCCAAGATGTCAACTGAGATTGTGGTCCCTCGTTCACTGAGCACACTCCTTTTGGTGAGGTAACACAAGTGAATCGCCAAGGGATAATTAAAATGATTGTTAGGTAAAATTGTTTCATTGTACTATAGAAACCTTTTCATGTGGCTCTTGGCTGAGCCCAGGGGACCATTTTATTTTACTTGGGACCAGCAGATAAAGAACATTCTTCGAAGCGACTCTACAATGCAGCACTTGCATATTGTTTTGTTCATCATCTCCAGTCTACTGAAATCACCCAGTGCTTTGTTTTAAACTGATAGTTATTTAAACAAATGACTTTTGGGCAATCAGGTATTTTGTCCCTTTTTTCCCCTTGTTTGTGTCTTATTTTAATATGATTTATCTAAATTGGGTGGTCCTCATGGCACAAGGCACTATTTGTCATAAAATGTTTTCTGGGCATGTTAAGTTCATTATTTTTATCTTTTGCCTCATCGAACTCATCGTTTAGTACAGAATTTTGTGTCGCGTAGTGGTAGTAAAAAGTCTATCGCCATGTGACAACCTTTTTTCGGTGCCACCTTGGAGAACACCAGCACTGGCGTATTAGACACGCACACAGCACATGATGCTCCAGTCTCATTATTTTTACAAGGACATGCATGTGAGTGAAAGGGTAAAAAACGAAGAATAGCTTGTACTGTTAACAGCTTCAGGAATATTGTCCCTGCATAGCCCAAAATCTTTGCCAAGCTTTTAAGTTTGCATTATTAATTTCTGAAAAAGAAGTGCTAAAAAAAGCAGACGTGTGATTCGTGGGCTTTGCAAGATTTCAGACATAACATATGACTACATGGCATAATTTTTACTTTTTTCCTACTTTTATAGAGCTCTCAGCAGTGCATTATGCACATGTCTTAAGTGCACAAGCAATATTGCATTGTTGCTTCTAAGCATATTGCTCTTTTCGTACAGTGTCTCAGTAAAGAATATCAAAAAATTTAAGGCACATAATGAATTAATGTTGCAATTTTTTATCCTCACTCACTACATGTCTGCATGTGATACACAATATTTCTACATGCGGGTTGGTTTTCTTTTTTTTTTTTCTTGGCATGACTGCAATCTGTGTATGTCGGTCTGGGAAAGAAAGAAATAATTATGCAAAAAAGTGCATTTATTTCATTGTGGGTGCCACTGGTGCGCCGTGGCTAACTTGTGGAAATGGTGAATTTCTTTCTTCCAAGCAATGGTTTATTCTTATTTTTTTAATCTCCTAGCACCCCTTCCCCCCCAAGAGATTAGTACCTGAAAATCATTGACAGTGCCTTATGTCCTTTGTCTGCCATGAAGAGTGATCGTGAAGCAGTATTTTTGTATAACTCAATTGCATTTGTTGAACCTTTATGCCCTTTTTTTTTTTATATAATGCATGCACATATTGTAGCTTTTATACAAGTGTTGCATACTTTACACTGCTCTCACTATAATGAGGGGCCATAACGTGTTTGATACGTGTGTGCCAATTAAAAATATTTGAAAGCATTTCAAGAGAAGGCTCCTCTTTCTGCTTCCTACTATGGCATTGCAAATCATGCAAACACATATACACAAGGAGTCTCAAAAACATATTAGCACTGTTATACGAGCATTATAGGGGACTACTAACAGGCTACGTAAATTCCTTCTGGGGTATTGGAAGTTGAATATTTAGTGCTGACAATACTTTCGAACTTGTAGAAACTACACCACCTATTTCTTCTACATAAAATAATTACATTTAGCAGCCATGAACGTTAGGAAACATAGTTTTAAATATTATGCTGAAGTTGGTCTCGAAATCCAGGATCGGGTGCCGTCAACATTCATGGCAAAGTAGGGGTATCCTGACAAATTGCAATAAGACTAAGGTACGATGACACTGGAACTGGTTAGTTGAAACTACTCTGATGCTTGCCAGTGCATTTTCTAGGGCTCGGAAGGCTTACACCTTCATACATCGTTAATAATAATATCTGGGGTTTTACGTCGCAAAACCACAATATGATTATCAGCGACGCTGTTGAGGAGGGCTCCGGAAACTACGACCATCTAGTGTTCTTTAAAGTGCACTGACATCGCACAGTACGCAGACCTGTACCGTTTTGCCTCCACCGAAATGCGTCCGCGGCGGCCGGGACCGAGCCCACGACTTCCGGTTCAGCATCCGAGCACCGCAACCACTGATCCACCGTGGCGGACAACATGCCACTGTCAAACCCGACAATATCGAACTCGGTTAAATTGAATAATCCTCTAGATCAGACTATTTTTGAACACGACAACAGGGGAGAGTCGGGAGGTTTGGGACAGTTTGATGAATGGGACAGCACGTCTATCTCTCCTCCAGTTACTTCAAAAACGTTAGCCAACGACTCATGAAATGGTGCTAACAGACCGACTGCATGGATGTAATGGCGGGCGTCTTCGGCGAATGGAGCTTTCTATAACAGGAAGTCGCCTTTTTCACGTGTCAAAAGTAAGTTTGCTCTCAGATTTCAACCACCTTGTGGATGCCAATATCAATTTTTCTCCGAAAAGACGCATCAGCGCTGTGCTTTTCCGAAGAAAAAGTTTAGGCTTTACGACTTAATTTTAGCCGCTGAACGTTGTTTAACTTGAAAACGTAGTTTGGGAAGAATGGGACAGTTGAGTCGAGGGAGGCACGGGACACTGTCCCATTCCTCTTTATCCTCCTGCCACTCCTCGTTACACAGCGCAAAAAGAAAAAAAAAAGAAAGAAAAAAGTCATTACATCTGCATTGGGGAAGCATACAAGTGAAAAACTAGCAGTTGTTCCGTGTATGAATACAACCGATGAGTGAGGCTCCTTAGAAATGGGACGCAAACGACTATGCGCCTGATCTCGCTGCTGGCTTTCATGAAGGCGGTAGGGTGGGGAGCGGGTGGGGAGAGCGTCTGCTGCGCTCGGTGGCGGGAACGACTGAGCGAGTGAGTGTGCAGCGCGGGCAGCGCAGGGAGAGGGAGACAGGTGGGAGAGGTGTGCGAGCGGTGATGCAGCGGGGAGCTTCGACGGCGGCGTCGTAAGGGACTGTACACGCGCTTTCCGCACACCCGCATCGCACGTGGCGGGACAGCTGCCGCACGCAAGCGGAGGTGAATGAGCCTATCGGCGACGCTCTTTCGCCCTCCGCCTGCGTGCGGCAGGTGTCACGCCACGTGCGATGCGGGTGTGCGGATAGCGCGTGTACAGTCCCTAACGCCGCGTGTGGCATTCGGCGCGCGCGGCGTTTCATTGTCTTTTTGCGCCTGCGCCGCATCTATGCAGCAGGGAGCTTCGAAGGCGGGGTGCGGGCCTAGGAGCTTCGGTCCTATCAAGAATTCACAGAGGCTAGCACGACAGCATTAAAAAAGGAGCGCAGCACAGTCAAGACTGCCGCCACAGCCCATCCAAAAAAGAAATGGCGTTTGCTGAAAGATTGCTGTTCTTCAAGTGAAGAAGAAACACCTGCCGTTGTCTTTGACGAGTCTGACAACGACATGTTAGTTTTGATAATGACTGGCATGACAAACGTGAAATCAAGTGGCCTAATGAATATATTCAAGTGACAAAAGGCGATGTCTTTCTTAATGGCTTACAGCTAGCGCACACTGACACAAGGACGAAGAAGAGATACACGAAGACACAGCGCTCTTCGTGTATCTCTTCTTTGTCCTTGTGTCAGTGTGCGCTGTAAGCAATTATGGATCTTCACCAGCTAGCCCGGTCAAAAACCTTGCTACAGATGTCTTTCTTGTAAGCATTAGTAAAAAAAAAGTCACAGTTTCACCGCAAGGGTGAAGCAATGAATGCGATAGCAAAAAATTGTAATGTTATACGAAGTGAGGCTGGCAGCTAACTCTTTTTGGATCCGATCTCACGCAACTCTAGAAAACGCTTGTTTAAGAGAATTCTCTTCGCGTTGAGAGCGCAGCACGTAGAAGGGTACACCGGCCCCCCGCTGTCAGCCGCCGAGAAGGGGAGATAACGCGCGCGCCCGCGCCCGCGCTCGTAAAATCGAACGTCGCCCCCCCCCCCCCCCTCCCGCCCGCTGTCGGCCGCCGAGAAGGGGAGATAACGCGCGCGCCCCCCGCTCGTAAAATCGAAGGTCGCTCGAGGGACCCCCCCCCCCCCCCTCGCGTCTTTTCACGCTCACGAACGACGGGCGGGCCCGGTTATATATATACGTATACGGCAAATGACGTCGACGGCGAAAACCAGCCGCGAGTGTCCATATAATTGCTATCGCAATAAAAAAAAAATGGCGTGCATTACATGGCTTGAGTCAAGAGCAGTAATAACATGTCAGCGTCAGCGCGCAGTTCCTGAACAAAGAGCGCTCAGTTCTGCATTCCTCCTAAGAAAGATATGGGGACTTTACCAATTACCGACATTGTGATAGCTGCCAGTGTCAAAACTATCGATGCAGCGAAGCTTGTGCAACCTCGTTTATTGTTTGATGTTGAACTATCCGCTTATAATGGTCGCTGAAGACACTTGGACCACTTTGTTACATACGTTCCACTCCTCCCAAGTGATTTCCCAATCCACCCACAAAGGCAGTGGCGGATCCAGAGGTGGGGCGGTAGGGGCGATCCCCCCCCCCCCCCCTCCCCAAAGCCTGTGTCAGCACCCTCTCCCCTCTTCAATTCTTGTCGTCCACCTCCTACCACCAATTAGGACAAATGAGTGGGGCCACTCTGAACAAACATTAACAGTATTTATGCTATGGGGTTTCTGTGCTACTAAAAAAAAAAAAAAAGTCAGGACCCCGCCCCCCCTCTCCGGTGTTACTTCAAGCGACCCCCCCCCCCCCCCTTAAAATGAGTGGCTGGATCCGCACCTGTACAAGGCGGGTGGAATGGGACAGATTTTAGCCATCATAAACAATTTTTTTTTACAGATCAACCAGGAGCCATAGAAACTAGTGCGTCTCATAAGTTTTGCGGCTTGTTTAAACCTGTCTTATAATCAATCAGACATTGTTCTGCGTTCAAGTTCAACAAAACTAAAAATATAATTGTAAGAAGTGTCCGAATCCTTCCGACTCTCCCCTATGCTTTAACGTCGATGTAGAGGTAGCTAAAAAAAAAACAAAAAAAGAAAAAAAAAAACGAAATATTTGATATACCACACCACTGGCACAGCCATGAGGTGTGGGGGTCTAACCCCCCAGAAATTTTTCAATTCTGCATGTGTATATATACATTCACACATACAAACGCACGCATAAGCCTACATAAAGCATGGCTGAGACCCCCCCCCCCCCCCGGGTAAGGAGGGTTACCCCGTACAGAGCGAGTAGAAACTTGCCATCAGTGGCGTAGCCAGGGTGTAGGCACACCGGGCCTAGCCTCCCCCCCCCCCCCCCACCATTTTTTTTTTTTTTTGTGCTATGGAATACAGAGCATAAAATGACACTGGACCACATCTGCTTTAGGCGTATAAGATAGGAGCCTGATACACTGGCAGCTTCTGGCATTCTCTGTCCTCGGCCATGCCCCAAGCTCTCGGGCGTCGCCTACGGTAGCGGCTGCTAGGGTGTCCCTCATGGATCGCCTGGCAGCTTAAGCTCCTCAGGACCTTTCATTAAAGTTCTTGACTGACTGACTGACTGACTGACTGACTGACTGACTGTGGAACACTGAGGTAGTGCTCATAACTGGTTATAAAATAGGTGGCCTAATCTCCATAGGCGTGCGCACGAGGGGGGGGCAGAGGGGGCGGCCGCCCCCCCCCAAGTCACCTAAGAGAGGGGGGGGCGCAAATTTTGTCCCATACATTGACTAAATAGGGAGGGGGGGGGGGGCGCTGCGATGAACCTTCGTCCCCCCCCTGCCCCCCCCTGAAGGGGAAGCCTGCGCACGCCTATGCTAATCTCGGCAATCATGGTCAGGTCAGGCTTTGATTTGAAAAACTGCGAACTACAGCAAAGAAAGTAATATTCTTACTGAAGGTGATCGTTGCCAGGTTGGTTCAGAATACCCGAGGGAATGGTATGGCAACCCTCAGTTAATAGGTTGTCCGTCAACAAAACGCCCAGTAATAAAAAAAAAAACAAAAAAAAAAACGAAAAGGAAAAAAGAAGAAGCCGACAATTACGATACCGCCTAATGCGAATTCTGAGCGCAGGTTCATGTTGAGACAAGGCCAACTGTGTTCGAAGAATTGGCTTTCCGCAAGATATCGACTACGCCATAAATCATAATCTTTGTGAAGTAGGACAGCACCCACTATGCCATTATATTCGTCTTTCTGCGGATAAGCGGGGTACCCACTACCACAGGCGTGCGCAGGGTTCCCCTTCAGTAGGGGGGGGGGGGGGGCGAAGGTTCATCGCAGCGCCCCCCCCCCCCTATTAAGTCAATGTATGAGGCGAACTTTGCGCCCCCCCTCTCTTAGGTAACTAGGGAAGGCGGCCGCCCCCTATGCCCCCCCTCGTGCGCACGCCTATGCCCACTACCCATCTGTAAGACATTCTGTGCACTTTATTGATGCTGCATGAGGCTGATGACGATGAAGAATTATGGCTGAGCACTTTGCAGTGGGTAGGAAGCATTAAAGCACACACTCGTTGTGCAATTAGCATTGTGTGAGGAAAAGTAGTTACCTTACTCTTCTGCCACGCTATATTACGTAGGTTAACGCGAGTTCTTGCCCAACATGACGTCCTGTATGCATGGGTCTTTTTTGCAAATGAGTTTCAAGCGCCAGCGTCGCTCTGTAGTAGAGGTGGTGGTTGTGTTGTTGCAGCAGGCGGGGTTAGCCTGGCGTATATACATGGCCGGAAATTGTCCCGCCTGAGCATCTCCTGAGTTGTAGGTGCCCGTCACCACGTGTTGAGCAGCCCAGTGTCTCGCAGGAAGACCATCAAAATTCGCTGCATGCTCCTCCTCGTTGCCGCGCGCCCTTCAGGAAAAATGACATCTTCAATTAAAGGTTCGGTGCAGCCCCTTTGCAAGCTGCAGACCATCGCTGCCCTTTCCATATCAAACTGCGGGCAAATCCAGATATAATGTTCAATGTCACCGATGCCACCGCAGAAGGCACAAAACCGGGAAGCGCATCACCCAATCTTGTATGACCAAACCTAGCAGAGTGTATGCGGAGCCGGTTCTTTGTGCGGCACAACACCGTCGCTTGTTCTCGAGAACAAGCGACGGTCGACATGGCGTGCAAGGACGTCAGCCTTTTCATTGCCTTCATCTGTTTGTTTGTTTGTTTGTTTGTCGCAATGCCAACGTGGGATGGCCGTGTTTCATCGTTGTCAGTGCGAGCAGAGCAAGCGTGCGTGCGTCAGGCGTCGCGACGCTTCGAATGAAAAACAAAGAAGCGAGAACAACTGGGATCCACTGTAGTAGAATACTCGACTGCGATGCAGAGGGCACGGGCTCAAATCCCATTCGTTCCTCGGTGTTTTTACAATATTTTTACGCCACCGACGGCGACGCCGCTCAACGCAGGAACGGGCTCCTAAGAGCTGCGCTCTAAAACAACAACAACAACAAAAAAAAAACCAGTGTGCAACATACACAGGCACGGAGAAAAAAATGAAATCCTCCATTTTCTAATTTTGCGAACAGATTCTACGGTGCGGTATAAGATAGAAACGTAAATGATAAATTATGCTCTACAATCTGCCGTTTTCCATATACAAACATTCCTTTTTTTTATTTCGCGCTACCTCCTTGATCAAATTTACAAATTCTGCTGTTTTCAATTAACGGAGAGGGAACTTATTTCTTTGAAAGCATGCAGTGCTACTTTCAGGTTTACGTATAAAAATGAGAACGCTTTTGCTTTAAAGAATGACTGTTTTGAATTAACAGACAAATTATGCATAACTTTTTAACTTCAACTTTATCCGTAAACAAGAAGCAAAATTTTTTTACAGAGAACAAAATGGCATACATCTGTCTGCCCGGCCCCCCACTCAAAATCAAAGAGCCCCCCCCCCCCCCCCCCCCTTCCTGAAAAACATTTCTGCCTACGCCCCTGTCTGGTCATGGACTGAATGGCGGAAAAATCCTGTCGCGTAAATCGTAAATCCTTTCCTCCAGACAACGCCCCGTATACCACGGGGCGTTGTATGTGGGTATGCGCTGCAGGTGATTGACAGTTTATATCTACGCAGGAACGGCGAGAACAGGCATTGCAAATTTAAATGCGAGAATGTTAAGTAAACCCGACATCGACAGCGCTGACCCGATGAATGCAAATAATAAAAATTAGGATGCCGGAAGGAATCGAACCCAAGCATTCTGCGTGGCAGTCAGGCATTCTACAACAGAGTCACGCCAGTCTTCAAACTGATTTGGGAAAAGGCCCTATGCAGGCGTAATGTCGGTGGAACGTTAATTGTGGCTGCAGTGCTGGCTATAACAAAGCAACAGACATTACATATGTACATCTATGATACAGGCGTCACGTCTGGTTAACGTCAGTTGTGGTATCAGTGCTGGCTCCTCTTTTATAGCAGTCTAATAAGCATTACATTTGTGTTCGTATGATTCAGCAAGCTGCGTTGCTCGACGTCGGAGAATACGCTAACGAAAGTTACGTATAGGATATTCACATCATCGCACCGTAAAGTGCACTTCGTTGAGATAATACTGACGTATGTGCTCCAACGTGAAGTTTACATATATAGTTACCCTTTAAACGCCATTGTAGTAGACGTATATAGCTGGTAAGCCCATGCTGCACACACACTTACTACACTCATAAAAAAAGAAAAACAAAACACTCGTTGCCCTCACGATGCATGAACCCCTCAAAGCAAAAAATATCGCATAAACGAGAACATATTCCAAGAAGTGCAAGCCAATTATTGGTAGGGCGAAAGTGTTAGCGCAAGCGAAGGGCCAAATGGCACGTGGAATCCTGGAAGCCTCATGAATAGCTAGGCAAGGTCCAGATAGATGCGTCAGAGAAGCATTTGTTCATATTTGCGCTTGATTTTCTTGGGTACATAGCAGCCTTGATGGGTGAGTGCACTTTAGTCGCGCGGTCATGACTGTTCTGCGCACGCGCATTATTCCAGGAGGCAAGTTTGTGTGATTTCAATGTATCAGTTAGCCTGCGTTCGTCCTGCCTACTTCTACTGTCTCGTCCCAAGCGCAGTTTAAGTTCTCATAATCAGTGGCGTAAATCCAGAAAAATCACGAGGGGGGGACACACCACATGCGATGGCGGCCATTTTGTTTTTATAAAAATGTCTTATTTTTAGTATATCAAAATTAAAATAATACTTTCACATGAAATTAAAAAGAAACTAGTTTCTAAGCGTAACTCCACCGTAATTCCAGCTCGCTCTATTTCTTTCCACCTCTTTGAAAATCCCCTATTCCTTTTCCCTGTGTAGGGTAGCATATACTAGTTTGCCTAGACTGGTTAACATCCCTGCGTTTCCTCCCTCTTCTGTTCCTCCCTTCCTTCCAGCCATTTCATTCTGGTTAAACCATGAAATACAAATGCTAGCAATCTTTTTGTGATAACGCGTAAGGCTACAGTTTTTCTTTCTCCATTCTCCATCGTGTAAACCTATAAGAAAGAGCCTCCCGCGATTTGCGCTCGGAAACTTTCCTGTAAAGCAATTTTAAGTTCACCTGTAATTTTTATTAAAATAACACAGTCATAGTCGAGCAATCGCATTTATACATCATTGTGAATGGCTTTCAACAATCATCCACATAAGTAGAGGTAGATAATCGGATACCCTTTAATTTTCATTTCAAAGCTCCGCGTAATAAACATTTGCGGCACGTCACAAGTAACGCGTATATTGCAGAAAGATCATTTTTACAACAGTACTTTATGAAACTACAGGCAGCTTTCACTTTTGTAGTTCGCTTCTGTTCATGGGGAGGGTTTCAGATTTCAGAGTTGCTTTCGCGGAGAGTGCGCTAACTATCAAGAAGTTCAAATATGACGTTTGAAAAATAAATCTCACGGGGGGGACACTTGCAAGTGGTGTCACCCCCCAGACTGAACACAAGGGGGGGTCAGGACCCCCCCTGACCCCCCCCCCCCCCCCCATGATTTACGCCACTGCTCATAATGGCAAATTACTCTTTCAAAATACCAAGATCGCCACGCCTGCCGCCAGGAGACGATTTTTAAGCGAGAAAACGCGGGGGGAAAAAATGCGGGTGGCGACGCCACCTGGAAATTTCCGCACCGATCGCTGTGATGTCATAGATCTTTAGGGCGTCTACTAGAGCCTATACAGTTCCTAATCGGTGAAAATAAAGTACATTGTTTCCTGAGGCAGCCAAAGTCGTAGCATACCAAATTTCAGAAAATTCGTTGAGCAACGGACCCAAAATACAAAAAAATACGCTTTAAACTCCATGATGTCGAGCGCGGACGTTTTGGCGCGAAATTTCAAGATTAACTCTTTCGTTACCGTGGGAAAATGGGCAACTTTACGTAGGTTTTTGTTGGTATTTTTTTGTAATAAGTAATAAAATAGTTATACTGTAATGCAATACATCAAGAGAAAGCTAAGTAAATGTACTTTTGACGTGTGTAAGTTTAAAAAACTGAACTTGGAAACTAATATGCAGAAAAAATCGTTAAAGGTAACATTTCTTGCAAATTTGAAAGAACATTTGCAATTGTATGTTTACTACATAAAAGAAGTAAATCTGGAAAATATTCTGAAATATACAAATTGTTTAGATAGGAGACATCTACCTAACAGAAAAGCTTCACTGACCTAGCTCAACAACTGCACAAGTTACGCTTGTTTACTTGTTGCCCAGTAGAAAGTGTCTTGTTCAGCCAGGTTGCACAGTTTTTTCTTTTTATTGCACAAATTTCTCACACACAGAAGCACAGTAAATATTAGTAAAAAGGGAAAGGAATGGGCTATTGAACCATGTATATATGGACATATTGCGCTCTATGGGTGCTCAAGAAAAAAATCTTAACTGGGAAAGTACAGTGTCGCAGACGGCGCCAGAACATCATTATGTATGACTTCACTACACAAAAATATGTGGAATTGTGTAATTAAAAAAAAAAAAACTTCTTCATCATCTGAATCACTGCTGCTAGAAGCAGCCAAATGATCGCTTCCAGATGCAACAGAATCGCCAGAAAGGCGTCGTTCGCGCGTGGGACCGGCAACAAAAGCGTCTGCCATCTTCGTACACAGACGGAGCGAACCGCACAATTGGAACCGCCGCTTAAATCGCCGCCGCGCGGGAAAAAATACAAACTACGCAAAAAATGAAAGATTGGTGCCTAGAGAATACGACAGACGGTGCTGCAAGTCCATAGGAGCGCTGATATTTTAAAAATAGCTTGTGGCGCGTATGGGTCACCGGTGACCCATGTCCTATGGACACGGTAACGAAAGAGTTAAACCTTGATTTGCTCCTTTATTAATAAACCTATGATGGTGAAAAAGAACTTTCGGAGAGCAGTTTGTGGACATAAGTAGATTTTTTTTACTTAATTGCCCCTTAAGTTAACGAAATTTTCCCTTAATTTACGTTTCACAGTACCTGATTTTATTATTTACGGACTGTGCTGCTTTTAATTTACGAAGCTACCCTTTATTTACTAGGCTTTCTTTTTTTCAATTTACTTCACGTTGCGTTAATTTACAGAAGCTATATACAATTTTCGGATTACGCGAAATAACGGAGCTTTTCTACAGTGGAACATGATGTTCTTTTCCAACAAAATATATATATATATGTCTGGCAACTTCTTGCCATCAGCTTTGTCCGTAAACTATGTTAAAATTTTTTTTACAGAATAAAATCTAGAATCTAGAATCTAGCACCCTCATGTTGGAGGGATCGCTTGAAAAATGTTGCATGAGCGGCTTTATCCTCATAATGGGAGTCTTTATGTAAAATCACATTTAAAATCTGCAAATGCTATATTTCCGCAAACCAATAGAACAGTTTCCGGTCAAAGATCAAAGGAGTTCAGTTACACAGAAGTAGTTCGCCTCAATGTGTATGCGCATTAAGAACTCGGAACACGCATGACCGCAGTAGGTTGTCATCCGCTGCGATGCAGAGCAATATGCGCCGACATGGCCGCCGCTCAGGTGGCAGGTCTTGCAGCGGCGCCAACTGTCGCACCAAAATGTGGCGCCAGCGAGGCCTCGCTCCCGAAATCGCGCGGGCTGATGCACGCCGCATGCCCAAATAGCGGTGGGACCTGGTCTGGAACATGCACAGTCACGGCTTTCGGCACGCCCGACGACGACGATTTCTTGGCCCGACTCTTCTTGGAACGACGTGGATGCGTATAGTTCGTGTCGACCTTAGACCTCTTCCTCGATGCCTTTTCAATGGAGTCGTTCGTATCCTTGATCTTCTTGTGGCGTCGGTGACGTCGACCTTGCCCGGAACTGACGTCTCCGACAGCGTCTGTTCCTTCTGGTGCGGCAGTGTTCGTGATTGGCGGCGTCTCCCCCACCAGACCCTTGCGCCCGTCCTGCGTTCGGGCCGCACACGACGGTGTAGCACCGGTTTCCTTCGCGCGGGGAAATGACGGCACTCGGTGAGCCTCCGAAAACCGTGATGCCTTCGGGAACTGGGCTGAATGCTTCCGAGTATCCGATGTCGTTCGCGTGCAACGTCTCCACGGAGTGCTCGGCACTCGGCGAGGGAGCCACATCGGCGTCGTTCGGACCGTGGCTCATCGGAAGCACTGCAGCGAGAAAAGTGGAAGGTCACATCCGTAGGCGTGCGCAGTGTTCCCCATAAGGGGGCGCGAAGGTCCACCACAGCGCCCAGCGCCCATCCCCCCCCTGCAAAGTCAAAGTATAAGGCAGATGTTGCGCCCCCCCTTCTTAGGTGACTAGGAGGGTGGCCGATAGCCTTAAAGAGCTCGTTTCGCAGAAGCATTTCAAGGGATGAGCTAAACGCCAGGAGCTGCACCTTCAGGAGGGCAGGGGCGATCGAACTGTTGGTATCATAGGATCAACTTCCTCCTGGCGCTTTGCGAGGCACCATTAAAATTGAAAAAAAAAAAACACGGACGCTCACCTCCGTGACCTCCGTGAGAAGAAGCGCTGTTCACGGAAGATTTGCGCCGTGCACCGCCAGGCAGCTCCCTGTCCGGGGAAGCCAGCAAACATAGACAGCCTCCGCTGAAACCACGAACTCGGCACCTCTGGCTCTTCCGCGGCTACTCGGTTCAGCTCGTCCTTGGGCCGAGTGTCCTGGACAATCCGCTCCGGTTCTGGCTTTGATGGCGGCGGCACTGCCGGCTTTGGTGCGGCTTGCGCCTGGACGATGGAAGTCTCATCGCCGCTGTCCTCGAAAATCTCCAGGGGGGTGAACTGCTGCACGATGGCCGAACCCACGGAGTCGCTGTAGATGTTCACTGTAGTACGGAAGCGGTCACTGCGAAGTGTTGGATTGTTTCGTGCGCAGCTCCTCCATATCACAGATTGCCCATATGTCATTGTGAGACAGTGCACAGCGGCAAATGCGTGTGAGGACAATGCACAGCATAAAAAGTGATAGAAAGTGTCCGCAACATTGCAAACGGTCGACGATCATGTGCATATGACTGAGTAGATTGGGCTTACGGCACATGTGTTTTAGAAAAATGAAACAAGCTATGCGAAAAGTAACCGCATGTTAGTTGCATGATATAAGGACTTGTAAGACGGCAACTAAGCCTATCAGTAAAATTGCGGAAGATGCAATAGTTGGCGAAAGTATAACTGCTAGCAGTGCAGCGTTAAGCTTTCTTGGGCGACACTCGTAAAACAGCGAAAGCGCACTGAAACGACTAGCGCAGACCATTAGTACGAAACCGTATACCTGGCAATGCTGCTTCCCTTGAAATTATGTGCGCAGGCTGGTAGCATTACTTAAGACCAAACAAGAGGTGTATCGTGGACGTCAAGTGGATGTATATTTGTAGTTTTTTCAGCTGACACATAAGTGACACCAGCATCGCGCCGAATTTTAAAATTCTTGTGCGACGCTTACATGGTCTGACTAAAAGCTTCAATCACACGGGTAGCAGTCTGCGTGAGTTGGTATCCCATGACGCTCTGAGTGTTCAACCAAGAGTAAAGGGAAACAAAGGCAGAGGTAGCGGGAAGCACAAGACGCGCTGTCTTCCGACTGTTTTTTGTTATTGTTGTTTCCTTTTACTCTGAGTTGCGCTAAACACTCAGAGCTTCCATCAATCAATTCACTTTTTGTATAATATCTGGGGTTTTACGTGCAGAAAGAATGATATGATTATGAGGCACGCCGTAGTGGAGGGCTCCGGAAATTTAGACCGTCTGGTGATCTTTAACGTGCACTGACATCACACAGTACACACGGGCCTCTAGCATTTCGCCTCCATCGAAATGCTACCGCCGCGGCCGGGATCGAACCCTGCGACCTTCGTGTCAGCAGCCGAGCACCGCAACCGCTACACCACCACTGCGCACTTCAATTAACTTCGCAATAGGCGATTGAATAATGCTACAGTTAGCCACGAATTCAAATTGTCAGCGAATGTAATCCTCTCAAGTGAGAGCAACTATACGGGAAGTTCATTTCAGAAATTGTTACAAGATATGTCACTCATTGTCTTATTTGTCTCATGAAATGTTTTAAAAAGTATCTTCTAACACCCTCGCCGATCATGCGCAAGCCTCAAATCATGAAATAAACTGGGGCAAGGCACGTGTCGTCGCTACCGAGAAGGACCTGACTGCGGATTGTATGCGGAATCCTTGACGATAAAAACAAGAAAAAGCACGCTCAACCGCACGGACGGCAATGTGTCCCCCGCATACACAAGATGTTTAGGCCTATTTAAACGCCTACCTACATTCCTTCGCTTTTATTGTGAAGAAGGCTACTGTTCTAGGTGCCGAAGCGTCCATACATTTTTTATTTTCTTGTGGTCGGCGTCCTCGTCTTTTTATTGAATGATTCTACCCGACCAGACGGGTGTCCGTCGAAGCTTTGATTTCAGTTTATGACATGTCAACCTTGATGTGAGTCCATATTTTTAAAAACATGATAATATTCTGGGGATTTTTTTATGACCCAAAACAACGATATAATCACAAGGTCCGCCGCAGTTGTCTCCAGATAAATTTTGATTACAAGGGTTCTCACCTCAATCGAACTACGCGGATGTCCTTGCATTTTGACCCCCATCAAAATACGTCGGCCGTGGCAGGGTATCGAGCCCACGTCCTTCAGCTTAACAGCACGACTCCTTAGCCGCTAAGCCGCGGAACAGCAGCTAATTCACATTGTATTAATTAAGTCAGAATAAATAAATAAATAAATAAATAAATAAAATAAACATTAATTAATTAATTATTAATTAATTAATGCGCATCGGTTGACACGACAGAAAAGCTTGGAAACAGTGTATTAGGCTACATAATGCGCCAAAACAGAAGTTCAAAAGTAGCCAGAAAGTAGGAGCCAACCTGCAATTTTCGTCGCCAGAATGGGTCCTAAGGCCAATTTGGCTAGGGAGCCTAAATTTGGCGAAAAGTAGCCACCAACGGCGGCCCTGATCCGATAATTACGCCACAGCGAGAAGCTCTAATCGTCAAGACGTACACAGCCCAGTCGATGACGAAGACGAGGCTGATGTTGCGGCTGGACACCCGAAGCGCCATGAGGATCATGAGCACCGTGAGCACGCTGCTGTTGGGGATACTCGCCGCACCCAAGCTGGCCAGCACCACAGTCGTGCTGCAAGGCAGGTCAGCGTTCTTGCATATGGCTGTCACGATTTACTGATGATCGCTAATGATTATGGTTACTGACATTCCCTTTCAAACGGGGCGGCGAAACTACTTAACCTGTTGTTGTCATAAACACGAATTAACGAAACTAACTTGGCTCAAAACCCGATTCCTTTCTTGTCATGCATGTCTTTAGCGCTGGTATTCCGCTAAGCCATGAGAGTGGGTTAGGGGTTTGATTCCCCCCCCCCCCCCGCCACCCCCCAGCCGAAAATTTACATTTTGTATGAATGTATAGGCGCACACATACAAACTGATGCATGAACATACATAAAACGAGAGGGGTGGGGTGGGGGGGTAAAACCTCCGCGAGAAAAAAGTTCTGTCTATGCCCCTGCACCTCATATAGTGCATTTCCTCACTAGGGAATGCGGCCAAATCTGTAAGCGACCATCCAGCGAAATCAGCCGACTTGCATAAATGTTGGTGAACAAGAAGGCATATCAAAACAGGGCTAGTTGGAAATTCACATAGGCGTACGCAGGGTTCCCCATATAGGGAGGGGGGGCGGCGGCAAAGTTTCATAGTAGCCCCCCCCTCCCTTTGTTTTTCGTTTCCAAAGGACAGCGTGCTTCACAATGGATGAAAAAAAAAACAATGAAAATGAGGTGATGACGGGCTTTTTACAATTACCTTCACTTGGTCCCTGCCTTTTCTGTCGATGAGTATTTTTTTCTCTTTGAAAAATTCAGCGCTAAGATTTAAACACAGGCACACAGAAAGACATGATGGGACGGGCGCTGTTCCGTCATGTCTTTCTCTGCGCCTTGTGTTTAAATTTTAGCGACGAATTCTTTGAAGGAGCAAAAATATGCACCACCAACTAGCCCCACAACGTGTCTTGTTAACTGACGGTAATTCTTGAAATGCAATATCAGTGGTCTTCGGCCGCCAATAATCAGCAATAACCCGAGCGGTCATAAGTGAGCAGGGGCGTAGCCAGAAATTTTTTTCGGGGGGGGGGGGGGCACCTCCTTGATTTCGGGGAGGACACCTTCTTGAAATGGCCATTTTTCGCTATGTATGCCATGGCGAAAAAAAATTTCGGGGGGGGGGGGGGGGGGGGCACGTGCCCGGTGTGCCACCCCCTGGCTACGCCACTGTAAGTGAGTAAACGTATGAGGCAGACTTGGCGCCCCCCCTCCTAGGTGATTAAGAAGGGGGGGGGGGGGGGCACCCCTGTCCCCCCTCGTGCTCAGGCCTATAGCTATAGTATCACTAAAAAAGGAGTAAGCGCAAAAAACGACGAAAAACAGAAAAGTTCGTTGCCTGCTTCCCTTTTCTGTGCTCGTCGTTTTCTGCGCTTACTCTTTCAGTGTTCAAAGAAGGCACATTGTTTGGCCATCATCACCCGATAATGCAGGCTTCGACGGCTCCCAGCTGGATGCCGTCGAGGCGGGCGATGACGACGGCCGTGGCGGCGGCGACCACAGCCGTGCCGGACATGCTCACGTTGGCGCCCACCGGAATGACGAAGCGCACGACGCGAGGCTCGAGTCCCGCCAGGTCCTCCAGGGCCTCGATCGTGCCCGGCACGCTCTCGGTGCGCGACGCCGAGCGGAACGCCTTCATCGCCGGCACACACGTGATGCGCAGGAAGTGGCGAGCGTCCTGCACGCGGCGCATATAGTATGCAGTTATCATTTCTAGGATCGCCAAAACCAAAACATGATTATTATTGAAAGCCGTAGTGAGGCAGCATTACGTTGGCCGAGTCTGTGCATAGCTTAACGAAAGACTTGCAGCGCTAACTGAGAATCAAGGAAAAAAACTAGAAAACAGAATGAAACGCCACACCCCGTCTTTTTTTTTTTCCCCCTTGATTCTCGGTTTGCGCCGCAAATCTTTCGCTAAGCGTAGTGAGGGACACTGGGTAAATTTTGAACTTGAACGGATTAAACTTTGGCATGCACAAACATAAATCTAAAGGGTGTTTTTGAATGTCGACACCATCGAAGTCCGACCACTGTGGCGCGGTATCGAACCCGCGTCCTCCAGCTATATTGAGCTTACAAACGCATTAAAAGGAAGCTGAAGCACTTAAAAAAAAGACTGAAGCGTGCACGCACAGTTTGATCCCTGCTGATTTCGAAAAGCGATGTGAGAGTTCTGAAAAGCGAACCGCAAATTAGCACTTTTCAGGGGGGGGGGGGGGGGGGGGACAGAGGCTGTGGACGCAGGGCTTCCTGAAATGCTGAGCGAACGCGGTGACGTCATCCTCGGTATGCAGCGCTATCTGCAACATCAGTACTGCTTAAGCGTGGCCTCCACGGTTAGCTCCGCCTCCGGCAACGGCACGTCACGAGTTAATCCCGGAAGCCACTGTTGAAGATAAGAGTGACGCTTGTCCAGGTATAGCGCTAAGCTGTTTGTCGTTATTCCTGCAGATATCGTAATCCAGATGCAGAACTTACAGCATCGCTATGCTTGAGCCTTCGTCACATAAACAGCGCTCTCGCAGTTTGGATCAGTGAGCGGCGGGAACCTTCCGTCGGAGCGCAGCACGGCTCCGCCAAAGAAACCGAAGATGACGTAGGTTTCCATGCTCACACTTTCGGCCCGCTCGCGTGGGCGGTGCAAGACAAACTTCTCTTTCGCGTATTCTAAAGCTCCTGCTGCAACAACCGCGGAAAAAAAATAATGGCATCCTCGACAATAATGTCGCGGTCCTTGCTAACCACGGAGTTTTATCGAAACTTAAAACCTCTTCAGCTTCCCTTTAAATTGCTACGATATCACAGCGGGTAACTGTTTATAGTTATAAACAACGTAAAAGTAAGTATGGATGGAAACGCACTTGCATAAGTATTATGTTATGCAGGCCCGTAGGCCAGGAATTTTTTTCGGGGGGGGGGGGGGGGGGGGAAGCTGCGTTTCTCGGGGAAGCTGCAAATTGTACAGATGCTCCGTAGCAACCATTGGCGTAGTTCCGACCCCTGCCCCCTCAATAATTTTCACTTTTGTATGAGTACATACACACACAGACATACAAACGCATGCACGAACATACACAAAGTATGGTTGAACAGCCCGGAAAAAAATTCTGGCTACGCCCCTATATTAGCCACGTTTACCATGCCACCTTGAAGATATTTTCCAGAGCTGTGTGGCGGTGATGGGATCCCGATAGTTTCAGCGGCATTTCGGTGCTGTTCGTAAGGGGCGATCGAGGGCCGATCGAAGGGCGAGAAGTAATCACTTCTGCGAGTATTGGGTCAGAGTGGGGACATAATGTATCAACAGGGAAATTAAAAGCCAGGCAACCCCAGAAACCGAAGAATGACGTGAACTTATTTTGTCGAGGCAGCCAAACTCAACAGGCATATATGACTTTTCTCTCGTGCACTCCTATGCGGCTGGGACGCACATGTGTAGCCAGACGTACTGTCAGTGCCTTAAAGTCTTCACCGGGTTTTCACTTGTCTGCCCATTGGGCAAAGTGGCCTGTTGCCTACCAGAATTTTCCGCGCACCTCAGTTTTACATTCTATCATGACTTTAAAGGTATTAAGCCTTTTTTATGAAGAGGAACACAGATATTTCTGTCAGTTAACCCTCTGCATAACTTTTACATTGTGACATCTCGTTTCTGGACGACACTTGACTTGGGTTGACCCTTCCCTCTTGTATTTCTCTCTTTTCTATGGTTTCTCGTGGTATATATTTTGTGTATAAATCCAAGTTTCAGCCACTGCTTTTTTGTGTCTTGTTCTTCCTGTGTTCTGTTTGTTCGCACTGCCAAGTTTTCATAATGAATTTATTTATTTATTTATTTATTTATTTATACAGGTACCTCACGGGTTCCACGTGAGAACATTGAGTGATGGGGGGGGGTACATTTTGTTTTGTTTTACGAAGAGCGATCAAGGTAAATACAAGTTGAAAAAAAAAAAGTAAAGATCATGCCTGTACATGTGCAAAGTCTTGGTAGCACAAACTGACACAACTAAACGAAACGGCAAACAATAACATTATACAATTTGAACGGTAATACATAAGCATACAATAAAACTAATGAAATATTTTTGAATGAGAGTCACAAGGTAAATGAGGATAAAGCTTTACACAATGTTAAGGGCGACCTATGCGGATTAAGAATGAGAAAACTACCCGCAGTACACAGATAATATAAAAGCTTCTAGGGCTCAAGAGGCAGTTTTTCAAGCAGCCTCCTAAAGGTCTCCGTATCTTTGACGTCAGCTATATTCTCAGGAAGATTGTTCCACAGTACAATGGCACGTGGTAATGCAGATAAATTAAAGGCGTTAGTGTGACCGTATAGGCGCTGAAAACTGAGGTTATGCTGCAAACGACGGGATCATCGATGAGGTTTGAGAAGTGGCAAAGAAGAACGATGCTTGCTGTTGATGATTCTGTGCAACAGAATCACTACCAACTAGCCCGCCTTTCTACCCTTCTACTAACAACGGTGCACAAACCTGCCGAGATTATGTATATCGAGTACGTGTCTCGAGGCAAGTACCTTCCTCGTGACGAGCACATACAGGGCGGGCAGGAGGCCGAGGCCGTAGGCGGCCAGAGCGGCCACGCTGACCAGCAGGAGTGTGCACATGGCGCCGAACGAGTGGTCCAGTTCGCTAGCCTGCGAGAGCCGCGTGGCCACGAGGAAGAAGACCCCGACGGGCGACACCCAGGCCGTCAACTGGGACACCGTGACCGTGGCGTTGCTCAGGCCCACGAAGAGGTTGAGCAGCGAGTCCGACTCGCTCGCCGTCACCGACAGCACGGCGCCCAGCATCACCGACACGGACAGCAGGCCCAGGATGTTGGTCCGCGAGTCCATGACAACGTGGATGACTTCCTCGTCCACCATGCCTCGGAAAGAATGGAAGAAATAGTCTCAAGCGGGCTGAAACCCTTACATGCGCCACCCGAGCCATTGTACGACTTAGATAAAGATAGAGGGGTTCTTCATAATGCTAAGTACTGGAAAGATCTGCCCGGCAGCCCACTTTGCATGCACGAAAGCCCTTCTTGTCTCATGCGAACGTGGCCTCCAAGGAAAAGCCGGCGTGAGAGAAGTGAAGCGAAGATCACTTGACCTCTAGGTGAACCGAAAACCACACAAAGGCGAGTGAGAGCATGGCTGAGCATATACATGATCGCAAGCATACATACGCACAGTCAATGCAGATTACGCGAGTAGTGAATTAGTGAAAGTGCAAGTCAATTAGTGAACGTTGGACGTCGATATAACGTGCATGGTAACATATCCACACTGGATGGCTGTCGCCAACGAGTACTCTTATACAGAGGCGTGCGCAGGGTTCCCCTTCAGGGGGGGCGAAGGTTCGTCGCAGCGCCCCCCCTCCCTATTATGTCAATGTATGGGGCGGACTTTGCGCCCCCCCCTCCCGAGTCGCAGCGCCCCACTCCCTATTATGTCAATGTATGGGGCTGACCTTGCGCCCCCCCTCTTAGGTGGCCAGGGGGGGCGGCCGCCCCCCCCTGCCCCCCCCCCCGTGCGCACGCCTATGCTCTTATATATAGGTGAATGCATAAGGGACCGGGTGAATCTTCGCCATAAGCGAAAGCCTGTGATTTCTGGTATACCATAAGCGTGCGCACGGGGCCGAGGGGCTCCCCCGGTTAACCAAATGTGGGGGGGGTGCGATGTCTGCCCCATATACATGTTACTCTGTCGAACATGTCCCATAATTGTCTAAAGAGCAGGTGTATGAGCACGCAGGATTTTGACGATAAGGGCTGGCCGAAGCCCCCCTGACGTTGCATTTTCCCCCCCGTCTTTATACTCCCGGAAAGCCAGGGAATGGGATCACTTCATATTAATTTTTTTTTCATCAGTTGTGAAGTATGCTGTCTTTTGGACACGGCAAACGGGAGGGGAGGGGCTGCGACACGAAACTTTACCCCCCACCCCCTGATGGGGAACCCTGCGCACGCCTGTGCTAATAATGCATGGGCATAGGCGTGCGCACGAGGGGGGGGCAGAGGGGGCTGCCGCCCCCCCCCTAGTCACCTAAGAGAGGGGGGGCGCAAAGTCTGCCCCATACATTAACTCACTAGGGAGGGGGGGGGGGGGGTGCTGCGATGAACCTTCGCCCCGCCTGCCCCCCCCCTGAAGGGGAACCCTGCGCACGCCTATGTGCATGGGCAAACACCTTACGGGTAAATATAGCCAGTGACTCAGAAAATACGAATGCAAAAAGCTTACCAGTCTCATTTTGTGGAGGCATTTTGGTGTACTGAAAAAAATGAAACAAAAAAATAAAATGAACGTAATGAGGAGACTGATGCATAGAGCTAAAGTATACACACATCGACGAAGCATCGCGAGTAATAGTCAGTTGCTCAATGACATACCTTGCGTTACTCAATGTCATACCTTGCGGCACCCGTGAGTTTTACGCAAAATTGTCTACACACAGGGGGAAATGGCGACCACGCTTAACGGCGGTAAAGGAGACGTGCACAATTTAGGTTATTACGCCTATAGTCGAAACCAAAGGCGGCATGACCAATTTCGCATGCGAAGCATATTGCCACGCGTGTTTTATTTTCACGCATTCGCATTTCACCCGCAAAGACTGTTAGCAATGCTCTGCGCATGCAGATCGCGCCGCAATGTTTGCGAAGCTTCGACATTGTTTGAGATGATTTTGTTAAGATTGCGCGCAGGACGCGAATGGTCCAGTTTATTCGAGAGCTTACGTGCGGCCACCAGCGATAACCCTAGAATCTTCGATAGCACATGTATAAAAGCCGACGCGTTTTACTGCTTGGCAGATAACCGACGGCCGACGCTCTGTTCGGCGCTATCAGTGTACAGAGTGAATATATCTTGTACCTGATTTTTAATTTCGCGGGCACAAGTTCGCCCAAATAAAGAGTCGCGTATTTACCAGTCTTATTGCCGCCTCCTTCAACGTCACGACCACGTGAAGATATAAACCATGACACAAAGCTGCATCCAGATTCGACACACTTCCGAGGTAATTTCGCAGGAAAAAAACTTTACGTATCAGGGGCGTAGCCAGAATTTTTTTTCGGGGGGGGGGGGGGGGGCACCTCCTTGATTTCGGAGGGGGCAACCTCCTTGAAATGGTCATTTTTCGCTCTGTATGCCATGGCGAAAAAAAAATTAAATTCGGGGGGAGGGGGGGGGGGGGGGGGCACGTGCCCGGCGCGCCACCCCCTGGCTACGCCATGGTGCACTGTTACGTATCAACGGAATTTCATTCCTTCGGAAAGCGCTGTTCCATTGCATTACTTTTTATGCCATATAAGCGGTCTGAACCTGGCACTTTATTCGCGCGTTCATTGGGGACACTCACCGTGTACCGGATGCAAGCCTCGATATAGTTGTCGGGGAAGAGGTTCCTTGGAAGGAAAGAAAATTTTCAAGCTTTTAAATTACAGAATTCTGGGACTTTTCATAACCACGCGTTTTACTTTGTGATCTCGCGCAATATCACGCGAGATCTCAGGCATATTTCTGAGCAACATATGTTGTATGTTAACGTATACAACCACGCAGCAAAAGATATGGCACTGTTTTCACCTATAAGCGTTGGTTTTCACATACAATCGGAGGCTTACCCGTTACGCATGCGAGAGAGCACCTTTACACATTGGGTTTAAATCCAGAGGGGACCCGGTCCCCTCTCCGTTTCTGAAGGAGAGCTCACCCCCCAACAGGTGGACTGTCAGCAACCATTGGACAAGCGCTGGAATTGACTTTTTTAGCAGTAGTGCCTTGTGCGGGGAAATTGTAACGCTCCAATTTTCCGAATAATTTAATCGCGATTATTCGGTTGAGTGGGGTGCGAGCAAAACAGGAAAAGAGTCGACCGTTGCACTGCTGCATGCATCAGGCCCGTAGCGCACGAAGGGGGCAAGGGGGGGCGGCCGCCCCCCTTAGTCACCTAAGGAGGGGGGGGGGGGGGGCAAAGTCTGCCCCATATATTGACTTAAGGAGCGGGGGGCGCTACTATTCGCCCCCCCCCCCCCCCCCCCCTGAAGGGGAACCCTGCGCACGCCTATGGCTGCATGCATGCATTTCCTCGAGATACACAACGGGCTATTACTGTTTCACGAGCAACCTGAGCGTCAAGCCGTCTACTCGTGAATTAGTGAAGGTTACCCTTTGGTCACCTTACGTTACCAGTCAATTTTAATTCGTTCATTGTGCATTAAGAGGCCGGTATAATACCCAAGACGCATGCATTTTGCCCATTTTTTTAGAAGGTAAGTAAGTGTGAAAATGAAGCACAGCGTTGTCGTGCCTGAGGTTCTCAACGCAAAGAGTAAATGTCCGGGCGTTGCAGCTGGAGTTATTAGCATCGAGCTCACATATCTTTAACCCTTAACATCCCGGGTTATTTTCTTCAAAAGTCACTTTTTAAAAAAAAAACTGGCTTTTTTAGTGCTTTGACTGACTTTCACACAGACTAACATTTAATGTACGGTGTATATATATAGGAAAGAAGTGTAGATTTAAGGGCTCGTTTGCTTTGTTAAACACAGTCTTAATGAGAACTAACAGACAAAGATACCAAGGAAAGTATAGGGGATGCTATTAGAAGTAATTGTAATGTAAATGTGAAGAAAGAAAAGTGGACGAAAAGATAACTTGCCACCAGCAGGGACCGAACCTGCGACCTTCGAATAACGCGTCCGATGCTCTGCCACTGAGCTACGGTGGCGGTCATCCCTCCGTCTACGTCAGTCAGCGCCGCCTTTCTGACGCTTCCAAATATATATATATATATATATATATATATATATATTTTTTTTTTTTTTTTTCTTTTTTCTAGTGATGTTATGACGAAACTTATTTCGCTACAGCAAGCAGTGAAATACATATATTGCAGCGCTTGTCTTTTGTTCAATTTTTTGTCCGTTGTCCGCTCCTTCGCTGTTTTTTGAAGCAGCAGTGAAAACCACAGTGAAACTGTCACAGCCCGGTTTGTGACAAAAGGTGTGGCGAGTATACCTGAGCAAGTCTAGGAAGCCGTCAACCTGGACATGTTGACGCCGCCAGCAGGGCTCATTCTGTGGACCCAGCACGAGCGCTACGCCAATACCGATAGCCGACGCCAAACCTGCGTGAAACCAACCCATCACGTAAGCCACACGCACAGACATGGTGCACAGCAGCGATACCTGACAGGTATCTCTGTATATAAAACACTTCCAACGGCGTGTGAAAAGCCTAATCATTACTCCCGTGCTCTACTCGCGTTTGCGTCCCTGATGGTAATCACGTACAAATAAATTAATCCATGGTAACTGGCTTCCGTCAAGTGTGTATCCCAACACCTGATTATCCAGAAAATCGCTTAAAGTGTTTTACTCCTACAGCTTCTACAGCCGGCACCACCTGTCGTGGTTCTGCTCATGCATCTCGACAGACGGTATACTGAGAGCCGCCGGGCTCCAAATCAAATCAGACAGAAATTTGCAGGCGTTGGTTCATGGACGACATCTTCGCCAAGTTACTCCTACAACTACTACATAAGAATTAAGGGCTTCGATCACCTATCTAATTATCATGCTAATTAGATGCAATCGCTATCTAATTATCATGTCGTATAGGGCAAGCCTAACGAACTTCTTTTTTAATGTGCAGTACCAACTTAACTCGGATCAGGGCGCCGGCGTGGCCAGCGGCTGTTTTTGGCGCTTAACTCCCTTTCCTCCTCCCCATCTCCCGCTGAAAATAATTTCTGGCTCTGCTAGCGTTTTAGCTGCGAATGCCGGCTGAAGTTGTGTAAATGCACACGGTACAAGTATACAGCGTAAAAAAAAAAAAGTGTTGCAGTGTCACAACTCACAATGACGTGCAGCAAAGCCGGATGACTGCACCTTTAGAGAGAAACTCGACTTCTAAACTGTTACGTTCCTATAGCACAACCATAAAACCATGGTTTCTTAGCGAAAAAAAAAACATTACGGCAGATTCCCACGCATTGTGGGAGTCGATGTCATGCGAAGCAGTAAGCGAGTAAAAGCCTTGTGTGGTATATGCTCTTGAGTCAAGCGTTGCGAGGTCGATCGGCGGCTACCTGCACTCTGTAGTTGTGACTTGTGAGCATACTGAGGGCTGACCAGGCATACCGACCACACTGACGCACACAGGGTAGCTTACAGTCCAACGTAATGCGGTGCACTCACGTCAGAGCTTTATCGAAACGCAGTGCACGATACTGTGCGATGATGTGCATATCATACGTAGTGGTTCCCGGCGTATTCCTCCGGGGTCTATATAGCAACAATTGAATATAGCTTGCGGAGTCATAGGAGTGCATATATAATGTTTATTATATTTTTATGCTAGAGGATAGCCAACACTGCAACCTCGATTGGCGTTGCCCCGGCATAAAGCCTCTGCGGGGCTTTCCCCAGCGCAGTTCGTGACTGTTGTAGCAATACTTGACTGCCACGCAGATGGCCTGGGTTCGATTCCTGCATAACCTGTTAGCGTCTATCGGTACCTCCTTCGATACGGGCTCCTCATCGCTATCGTGTGAGCATTTCCGATGCCTGTTCTCACTGTTCCCGAGTTCATTTACACTGTGGATTACGTGTGGCGCATACCCGCATTCAAAGGACCGTAAGCCGGTACGCGCCACAGGTGACTGAGAGAAAGAGTTTCATGACGTACGCGGCAGCCATATCACGTTATTCATGTCATGACCTGTTAATTGTGTTCGGCATACACTCATGTCAGGCTAGGACCCACGCCAATTTCGGGTATGTGCCCAGCTAAGGAGACGGCCACGAGAGCGTCCAGACGTAGGTGGCTAG
Organism: Rhipicephalus appendiculatus; assembly: GCA_030522465.1. Lineage (NCBI taxonomy): Eukaryota > Metazoa > Arthropoda > Arachnida > Ixodida > Ixodidae > Rhipicephalus > Rhipicephalus appendiculatus. Next base: position 2,089,692 of record JALIZH010032967.1, read on the forward strand.
ATAGATGGATGCATAGATGGAGAGATAGAAACCTGTCAAACTGCTCTTGGACCGCAAACAAATGCTTCGCACTTAAAAAACAATAAATGGAGACGGAATAGGAGAAGGAAAATCAAGGTGGAGCGCTCACTCCCCTTTCTTTCTGATTCTTCCTGACCGCAGCGGTGGTCAACTGGTCAGAGCTCCAGTGTGGGATGCACAATTTTCCCGTACCACCGGGCACCCTCAGTGGTCAGTGGTCGAGCAGGTGGCCTCTCCTTCCAGATCTTTGTCCCTCCGAACAACGACGCTGCGCTGGTTATGAATCTCAAGCCGCTATCCCTTCTTCCTTTTATTTTTTTTTTCGCACTTAGTAACTTTATGTTTGCTCGACAAATATGAAAAGGATAGCAGCCCATCGCCATTTCGTTGGCAGCTAGTGTCGCAACTGAACCACGCGACACACCGCCTTGCTGCGCTGACTTTCGGCGAGGCTGCCGTAAGCTCTACGTAATCCAGAGGGTGTTCGGTTCGAATTCCAAGGAACTTGTGCGCCTTATATGCGCGACATCTGAAGAGCTCAAGCGTAAATGACTGACCGGTGGCCACGACGAAGTAGACCATGGCAAGCAGCCCGATCTGTCCGGCCAGCATGATGTCGACGCTGCCGAGACCAGGCGACGATGCTGGAGGCGACCACGGGCATGACGAGGCACTCGAGCATGCGCATGTACAGCTCGCCCGGGAAGTCCATCAGCTGCAGCAGCCGGGCCGACACGCCGTGGTTGCGGATGTGCCATCCCAGCGTCATGCCGCCGGCCGCCGCGCCCAGCAGGCAAAGGTTGAGCGAGTTCTCGGACATGCGCAGAAGGCTTCCCCCCATCCTCATCGTCATCGGAGCCTGCCCGGTCACCGGCCTTGCGCTCCACCTAAAGTTTCATTTATTCGGTACACTATGCTTGTATCAGACACTTCTGTGCTAGAAGCCCCGGTAATTTCTTATACAAATCTCACCCGTGGCCGTTAAATAGTGTGAGAGTAATTTTGGATGTTCTAAGGTCGCATATAATCATTCCTAACCGTGATTCGACTGTTTTTCTTTTGGGCGAAGAAATCCAGGCTACAAGACGTCATAGAGCGCAAACGGAAGCGGGAAGACCTAGACAAGCTGTCAATCTTCCACAAAAACACTAGCCACATATTGCAACTCGAACAAAGCGATCAGCCTTGACGAGAAAGCCAGAGCGATGCGGGATCACGATATGTAATAGCCAGATTAGGTCATCAAAGAAATTTGAGCAACTAAACTTGCCATTGTGATCTCTTGCGTCCGGAGGCTGACAAAGGCGTTCTTCTTCGTCTTCGCTCGCGCGGTTTCACGCGTGGAAACGCCCGTACCCTTCGTTGCTGATGTTGTTTCCCGGAATAATGGCACAACCCACTACGGGGGGATCGGCCACGAAACATGCGGTAGTAGAATTTGTAAAAAAAAAAAAAAGAAAAGAAAAAGAAAGAGACTACCATTAGCCCTGTGGGGTCACTAGCTAGGCGTATTGCGTAACGGACGATACGTGCACGTTTAATTTTATTTAAATCAACGAATAACAGATCTATAGTGCCGAACATATTAAACAGCATTATCGAATCACATGAAAAAAAAAAAAAGCTTGAGCTAGAGCCACCCTGCAACACATGTTGTGGGGATGTCCCATATATCAAGATCATATGGCAGTCTCCCCGGAAGATCTGCGGGCGCGGTGGTCGGCCGCGCTGCACAGCTCAGAACACACGGAGCAACTTTGGGCCGTCCAGCGAGCCGAGGAGGCAGCGCGGGAGCAACAGCTCCAAGCGGCCATCTAGGTGGCCCCAGGCCCGGGCCTTCCATTCGCCGGATTTTCAATAGTTATTTCATCATCATCAGTTCCTCTGTTGAATACACCGGTGATGACTTCGAAAGGTAGTGAGGATAATAGTGATAATGATGATTATCATCATCATGAATACTGGACATCATAACAGTCAGGTCAAGTTGGACCCTGTGAAATTAGTTGTAAGGGCTGCGATTGCAATACGCACACATCGGGCGCAGATTTGAACAGCGGAGCCGTTACGGGGCCCTGCAACACTTTTCTGAGTAATAATGGAATAGTCTCACTATTAGCGTATGACTCTTCACGAATCATATGCCGCAAATTGTTTCAGAATTCGTCAAGTACGAGCAGAGTTGCGGAGATTTGTCACACGCTTCACACGCTCTCTCCTTTCATACCAGCGAGCGCTCTGATAGCTACGCGGGGAGGAGGATGACCGGAGGGTAAGATGATGTGTCCCTTAGTCAGCGTGCGTCATGACCTTGAGCACCTTTTCTTTTTCTTCGAACGCTCGGCCTCACTTTCAGTGTGATCGCGCGCAGGCACGTGGCGACATCCCGCGGCTGCCACGGTAACTGCGCAGCCCGCGATGCTCAAATCAGCCAATGGCCGTGGACTTGGGTATAAGGCGCTGGGTATATGGCATCATTTTTAAAGAGAAGAGGGAGAGATTTCCAGCTGACATTGAGAATTAATTGTAAATTTCAGGCCACGTGCTGCGCTCCAATGTTTGGCTCACGTGTTGTCGTAAGCTTCGACTAAAGATCGGCAGCGTTTGCTGACCATGCTCAAAAAGTGTTGCAGGGCCCCTTTAAAAGCGGAGCAAAATCCCTGGGGATCGTCATCGGCACTTTCTAGCCTAGCTGAGAGAGAGCAAAGGCTGACCAGGGGGAGGGCATGGGTAAAGATAAATTCGCGACAGGGAAGCCTAGTGTAGCGAGTTGAGTCTGGTAGAGAAAGAGTGACGAAGTGGAGAGAATGAAGCTGCGTAGAGAGGAGGAGAGCAAAGACAAAGCTATGACGGGAGAGGAGTGGGCTGCGGAGAGGAGGAGAGAGCAGGAGCGCGATTGGCTGTGCCGGTAAAAGGAGTCGACCGATGATATATATATATATATATATATATATATATATATATATATATATATATATATATATATATATATATATACATATATATATATGTGTGTGTGTGTGTGTATATATACACCAGCCCGCTGTTTAATCAGCATTCGCAACAGTGGCGTAGCCAGTGGGGGGGGGGGGGGGGAATTGGGGGGTTCAAACCCCCCCCGAAATTTTTCAATTTTGCTTGCGTATATATACACGCACACATACAAACGCACGCACGAACCTACATAAAGTATAGTTGAAACCCCCCTCCCCCCCCCCCGAAAAAAATTTGTCTACGCTCCTGATTCACGACGTTAAGTCGGTTGAAGCTGCGCATATTTTTTCAAGATGGTAATCTGCGTTCGAGACTGCGGTGCATTGTACATAAAAATAAAAATAAATGATGTCCAACGTCGGTTATCAGCTGTTATACGCAAGCATTGCAATCAGTCTCAGCAATGAGACTGATTGAGACAAGCGTTATGCTTGTGAGTGCTCGACGCGTGAGCCTTTTGTTCATTTGTTTTTGTCACCTTGGCTTTTCTTATTTGTTTGTCACAGGACTTCACAAACTATCGCAAATAAGTGATTTCATGTGCAATAGCCACAATTTCGTTTTTAACAGCAGCCACTCCCACCTATTTACAAATGCTTGAACTTCACTAGCCACCGCAGGGCGTAAAGTCTCCGATTATTGTAGGGGGGGGTCCTCGTCGGGCAGCGACTATATATATATATATATATATATATATATATATATATATATATATATATATATATATATATATATATATATATATATATATATATATATATATATAGTGACGCCAACTGTCTCTAGCCCTGAAGAAATGCTTAAGAATGTCATACAAATAAATATATTAGTCATAATTTCTCTGTACACATGTCAAATGAGTGCAGCACTGCTACAGCTGACCTTCCAAGGGGGGGGCCCAGCCCCTCCTTAAAAAATGGAAGGGGGGGCCGGACCCCCCCGGGCCCCCCCCCTGACTTTAAGCCCTGAGCCACCGCCCTCGAGGCAGTACAAACGCGTTTCAAACGCACGACGTTGAGGCAGCGCGTTCAGCGTGTTGCCTTGAGGAAAGTCAAGTTAAGGAGCGTTTCTGAATAGGTGGGAGAGTGGCTGCCGTTAAAAACGAAATTGTGGCTATTGCACATGAAATCACTTACTTGCGAAGATTTGCGGAGTCCTGTTGTCGGAAGTACCAAAGAAGCAGCTAGAGACGCTCCTTTATTGCCCGAAGTGTCAGCTCCCGATGTATCGCTGCAATGGCGTTTCGTAAAACACCGTCCCACATGCGCGGATTTTCAAAAGTATTGACTGCGACGACTTCTCTGAGAAGGCACAAATCCTCGTGTATCCTGAAGTGCCGTCGGGGCTTGCGTGTTGGCCGAACAACCGCTACGTTTTCCAAGCAACGCGGACTCGAGGCACAAGAGGCTGCCATTTTGGTTTTCTCTCCTCGTGTCACGTGACCTCCCGCTCGCTACAGGCCACCGGCGGCGACGGTCCGGTCACACGCTCAGCGCTGACCGTCTGGCGCATGCGCAGTGGCCCCAACACCGGCTGGCTGAGCGGAGCGGGAGGCGAAATACGGTCAGCTAAAAGCGCCTATTATATTTAGGTGCACGTTAAAGGACCCCACGTGGTCGAAATTTTCGGAGCACTCCACTACGGCGTCCCCCATATCATATCGTGGTTTTGGGTTATTAAGTCCCAACAGTTATCATTACAGTCTCAGTCTAACCATTGATTTAGTCGTCGACTACCCTTTGTACATGCTGACGAGTCTCTTTAATGCAATAATTTCTGTGAAGAGCAAAAGAACGGCTACGACAGTTCGAGGGAATTGATGAGTTTGTACGTGCAATGATGGGGCACGGGGCCGTCCGAAAACTCCCGTCTCAGTCAGTCTATCGGAGGGCGCGATGCAGGCAGAAATACGCATCCATCAGTTAGCCGGTTACGAACGTTCACATGCAGTGACGAGGGAAAATAAATCGTGGTATTACACATTTATTACCTCATAATGCGTCGACGTGTGTGCTGTTCTTTGGTTCTCAATAATTTATCCGCCCGACCTGGCATGCCGCAGAAGGAAACGGCGCACATGGAACAAGGACGCCCGCAATTTGAATGTTGTTCCCCCGCTTCCGCAATTATTCCAGGTCGGATAAGTTCGTCACCGGTCTCCGCCTATTTGAACAGCTGGCATCGCTGCCTCGGGTGCATGGGAGATTCTTTTTTGCAGTTGTAGGCGACAGCGAACGCCTTGACGTTCTTTACGGCTGCGTTGCAGGCGAACTCGGCAGCGTCCGGCGCGTCTCGGCCGTCGCACAGCAAATAGCACGTCGTCGCGAAGAAGGACTTTTCATTCGAGAAGTCCTTCAGCTTTCGGTGATCGCCAACACCGAGTAGCCTGCGATTCTGGTACGCATCCCAGACAAGCGGCAACGATGCGGCGAGGTAGAGCCGCTCGCGGGGCAGCGTCGTGTTTCCCAAAGCCTCTGGTTCGGCGTAGCAGTCCATTCTTTTGGCAGCTTCGGCGGGCAGCGGAGCATCCTTGCTCGACAGCATAGACATGAGCAGGTGAACGGACGCGGTCCCCAGAAGAGTGCCTAGGGCCCCGTAGATGGCGCTGTCTGTGAGGTCCGGTTGGAACACGGGAACCATGGCGAAGTAAGGAGGGAGTCGTACGGACTGGCTGGCCGAGTCAAAGGCGACGACGTGATCGTTGTTCCTGATTGTCGCGATGTGGCTGGTTGACACCTGCGGGAAGGAGCTTGTAAAGGGACTTGCGAGAGTCTTAGCGTGTCCGATGTTCTGGTGTACGCAATGGCATTTCCGCAATACCGGTAGGTATACTATTGAAACGGTGTGGTGACCACTATAGTGGCCACGGTGACCACGGTACCCCCCTTGAAACGGTACGGTGACCACTATAGGGCATGCTTTGTACAATCACATGCCGTTCCGCCAACTGCACTACAGAATCGGCTTTCTTTTGAACCGCGATTACACAGACACGTTCTCTTTTTCTGCGAGTGGTGCGTGTGTGTAAAGTGAGCGTTTTTGAAAAGATGCTTAAAGAGGCAAGGCGCTCAAGATTATGGATTTACCAAAACTTTACATCAGCTGAGCTCTGCGCCACCATCCTGGCCGCTCAGGTAACCCGGTAGCCACAAAACGCTGCTTTGCGGACTAATTAAATGTAATTTCGAGGCGCAGTGCTGGCACATGCGCGCCACTAAGCCATCTGCAGTCCTAGATGAAACGGCAAGATGAGTATTGCAGATCATGTGCTCTAGTTGCATCAGCTCGATACGCGCTTTCTTCCCGTACGCATACTGCTGCGGAGCATATTGTGACCTGCATAACTTCGGAGGTTGGGCAAATTGAAATCGTAAAGAAAGACGCAGCGCGAAGCGCGTGTCTCCGAAGCGTTTGCTTGCAGGTCATGCACGCTCCTCGCCACCAACCCTCCTGATCGTGTCAGGCTCAGCGTTGTTACAGCGATGCTCATATGCTCACTAAAATAGCTGCGTATGCATATGCCTGTCATTAGGAAGCATAAAACTACACGTCTGTAACTCTAGTGAGTGAATGTTTACTACACTTAATACTGCGCCGCACGCCTTACTTCGCGACCTTGGTGTCGAGGTAAGTGCTGTTCCCTTCGGGCAAATTGCGGCTTCTTTTGTTCTGTTCTAGCAAATGCTACATAGTATGATTTAGTTTGCAGCACCCGTGTACTTCGATTTAGATGCACTTAAATAACCCCAGGTGGCCGAAATTAATCCGTAGTCTGCCACTACGTCATGCTTCATAACCATATTATTTTGGCACGTAAAACCCCAGCAATTAATATTATAGGATTTAGCCTAATTTACTCGCGCTGCTCTATTACCAAGATGATCTCGCAAGACATGGGCGCAGCCAGAAATTCTTTTTTCGAGGGGGTGCGGGAGGGGGGGTTCAACCATAGTTTATTTATGTTCGTGCGTTCGTTTGTACGTGTATATATACGCAAGCAAAATTGAAAATTTCCGGGGGGGGGAGGGGCGGTTGAATCCCCCCAACTCCCCCCCTGGCTACGCCCATGTCGCAAGAGTTAGAACAAACAGGGGCGTAGCCAGAAATTTTTTTCGGGGGGGGGGGGGGGGGGAGGCACCTTTTTGATTTTGGGGGGGTGCACCGCCCTGAAATGGCCATTTTTTGCGCTGCCTGCCATGGCGAAAAAAATTTCGGGGGGGGGGGGGGGCACGTGCCCGGTGTGCCACCCCCTGGCTACGCCACTGAGAACAAAGTATTCGCGATATGATCAAAAACATCGCAGTGTGTCGGGTTTTGCACTTATATAAAGGAGTGCTGTATAAGGTGCCACCGGTATGCCTATATGCCGGGACGAATCGAGCACTGACAACTTCATCGCTGCCACTCTTATAGTTGAGCCTGAACACTATCACCTCGCAATTTTCTTAAGGTACAGTATACCCATTGGTTGCCGCACGTCAGTGGCGTAGCCAGGGGGTGGCACACCGGGCCCGTGCCCCCCCCCCCCCCCCCCCCGAAATTTTTTTTCGCCATGGCATACATAACGGAAAATGGCCATTTCAAGGAGGTGCCCTCCCCGAAATCAAGGGGGTGCCCCCCCCCCCCCCCTCCCCGAAAAAAATATCTGGCTACGCCCCTGCCGCACGTCCACGCAGTGCCATGCAGCGAACGCACCAACCTGATTCGAAAAGACAGGGCGTGCAAACACGGACACACGAAAGAAGTCAGGACACCACAGACGCCGACTAACAGCTGCAAAAGGCGCACAATGGCGGAAAAGAAAGAAGGCACGAAAACTTACCTGCGCATGCCCATGCAATGAATGGATGCAATGCATGCAAGATTTGTGGCGCTGTGCAGAAAAAGAATGAGCGAGTAATAGAAAAGAAGCGCACCGACGTTTGTTGCGTAAAAACCACTAACAAGTTCACTAATTGCCGTACAGGTGTGGTGCATAAGGTTATTTTCAGCTGCTGCCGTTTCTACGTAGGACAGACGGGCCGCTGTACTTACCAGAGATTATTGGAACATATGGGAACGCTAATCGGAGCCTCACCTTCTAATCTTTCTTTACATTACCGAGAGTGTAAGTGGACGCCGAAGTTCGATGATTGCGCAGTTTGGTACAGGCACAAGAATGAAGAAACTCGTTTAATGAATGAGACAAGGCATATCGATAACAGTGGTTGCTCATGCGTGAGTCAACCGTCGATTAGCTTGCATAAATAAGTAATCAAATGCCATACCGGTTATCTGTAACGTAGACCTGCACGTGCCACATTGATAGGTTCGCCTATTGCGTGAGCATGCTCAGATACGTTTTCGTGCCTTCTTTCTTTTCAAACGCCGTTGTCCGTTTTTGCATTTGTTAGTCTGCATCTGTGGCGTCTTGATTTCTATCTTGTGTCCGTGTCTGGACGCCCTGTCTTTTAGAATGAATATACTTAGCTCAGATCTCAGTTATTCTAAACACCTACCTGGTCCCAAACGCTTTTTGGAAGCCGGGCACTCGTAGCGGCGGCGTTCATCCAGTTTATGAAGAACGACGAAGGGTGCATGTCGCTCACATTAGCCATCGCCGCGGCCAGAGCTCCCGGTCTTGAAAACAGCGCGCTGTGATAGAGCACATCTTCTGAGGCGGCCCTAATCGCGAATGCCTCGACAAGGCGCGTAAAATTCTTTTGGGCGACCCAGGGCGCAGCTTCTAGTCGCTTAGCGAGCTCTGTGTTGATCGTGTCCGCCATAGCGTTCACCTTGTGCAAAACGGTCGGGTCTACTTTCGCCGTCGCGAAGTGCTGGAACAGCGACCAGCCGAGCAGGGACTCCGTCAGTTGCAGACAGTCGGCCACGCTGGGCGTGCTGAAAGACGGCTCTCCGCTGACCGCCGGGTCCCGCGTCGCCCAAGAGTCGGCGTACCACAGCTTCGACAGAGACGCGCTCATGAACCGACCCATGGCTTGCAGTACGTACCAGTCGAAGTAGAAGTGCAGGTCTCGTTCTTCCACTTCCCCGAAGATGTCGTCGAAACGCTTCAGGTATTCTGGATCGCGAATTCTGACCTCTGCCGACGTTGAAAGTCCGAGGTCGCCGGTGACAACAGTCTGCCAAACACCGGGTTTCACTTTCGGCGTCAAAAGCTCGAGTTCGTGCACAGTGCGGTACACGTAGTCTGAGCGGCCACTTTGGGAGCGGACGAGCTTCTCCAGCACTACGCTCTCTACGTGCTCAAACTTCTTGAACTCCGAGGTACTCGGCATGCTCTTCTGTCCTGTGTACATAGCGACGGTGTCTGCGTAAAACACTTCGTAAGTTCCGGAGAGTCGCATCCCGTCTCTCTTTTCTTTCCAAGCGGATATCACTGTGTCAGGCCCAACGCTCGCGTACGGACCGCCTTCTTCGCCGACGCGGCTCCTCTTGATCTTAAGCAAAGGAACTACTTGGAACGTCGCGTACACCTTGGCCGCCGTGCCTATAACGTTGGGCGCTTGGGAAAAGCTGGGCCACACCACGCCAATCTCCATTAGCTTCCGCCTAAACTCTGCCACCTCACTCTGTTTGTCGTAAGCGATGGTCAGCAGGCAGGTGCGGAGAAATAGGGCCGCCTTCTGGACGGGAGTCTGGCCGACGGCGGACTGTACGACGTCGTCGTTGGTGAAGGAAATCAGGGCGCGGCCAAATCTTTCCACGAGCTGGCGGTACACTGATGTATGGCCGTTCGTGAACAACGAGCCGCAGACGTGCTTGTAAAAGTTGTCACACGGAGGCACGCTCGCGTCAATGCTGGCTTTGAGCAGACCGTTGAGTTCGACGCAGGCGGCGGATTCGCAGGAGACCGGGCCCCTCTTTTCCTGGCGACATGAGCACGAGGACGACGACGACGACGACGAGAAATCCAGCCACGACGACCATCGAGCAGCCAACGATGATAGGCCTGCGCTCTTCGTGTAATGACATGACGGTGCCCTCTCGCAGGCTCTCCCTTCGAGAAGGCGGCGTCTTGTGTGCTCCGTCGCTTCGCTCTCCCCGAGGCGTCAAGCGAGCGTACGAAATCTCCGAAGTGGCTGGCGCCGTCTTCGCCGATGGAACCGCCGGTGACTTTTGGTCAGCGAGGGCCTTCTTGGGCGTCGGCAAGCCGCTCCGAGTGGTAGATTTGCTGGGCAACTGGTCAGGCAAAAGTTGTGAAGCGGAGTCTCTGCGAGAACCATGATCCCTAATCAACGAATGCACTCTGTCATGGTCGCCCTTTTTCGATTTTTGCTTTCTTGGAGACGACGATGACAAAGAAGTTCTTTCGAACTGTCCACGTGCTTTCGAAGGCGACGGCGTGGTCGGAACGTGCTCGGAAGGCCTCTCGTAGGTTTCCTTTGGAGGTGAAGCACTCATTGGTGTCGAGATTGTCCTTTGCAGTGTTCCTGCGGAAGACTTTCGCTGATTTCGCGGTGGCCTGGCAGCTGTCGTTGACAAGGAACGCTCCTCTACTGAAGGCTGGCTTCCTACGTTTTTCAATGTACCCGAGCTCGTATATTCCGGAACAGCGGTCCTCGCGGCCTCCTCAGTTAGTTTCCCAGCACTGGAAGACACCTGGGTAATCCAGAGAATTTTCGTGTAAAGCTTTCGTTAAGTTTTTTCTCACAGCCTGTGCACGGACTGTCTCTCAGCGCCACAGGAAACGGATCAATAATATAACAAATTGTGTTTTCTTTCAATCATACCTCTCTCAATGTTTTTTTTTTTTTTCAGTTTGTGCTTCACGATTAATCAATTACCAACGAATCGAAAGGAGGCACGGCATTGCGAGATCGGAATATAAGGCTGGTCATGTAATGCATAGAGAAGATAACTATTAGTCTGTCATGAAAGGGTACGCACGAGCGTACCCTTTCATGTACGTTCGTTCGTGCCTTTTTATGTGTGCGTGTACTCATATGTACAAAATGTACAAATTTCGGGGTTGTTCTGAAACCCCTCTGATTACGCCATGCTGGCCATTTACGGGTGGAGAGGCAGCCGTGTCCGATTCGATGCCTCGCAGCGACGACCGTCTCCTCAGGCGGCCCAGTGTGTCGGTGACTGGTGACACTCGAATGCGACACCGACGACGGCGCCGATGACGCCGTCTCCGACAACGGATGCTTGACTCCATCCGGGTCCGGGGGAAACTCACCCTGTGAAGTTTGTGCACCACAATGAATTCAGTCATGACAGCGATTAGCGTATTATATACGCGAACGTGAGTGAAAACTATATGACATGTAGCTGTGATGACCGAAATTTCTTGAACAGAAGGATTATAGGCATATTCAAGTGTCCTAAGCATTACGACTGTGTTTGAGCTTGCCCGATTATTCAGTAAACTCAGACAGCAACAGAAAAGCGAGGACAGGGCGCTCTATTTTGACTGAAATTTATTGAACGAGCGAAGATTGATCATCGTGTTACGTTCTCCTAAGCGTTAAGGTTGTTTTTGAGAACAGGAGAGCAAAACTTAAGAAAACATGGACACACAAGCAAACAACACAGGCGCTGTTTGTGTGTATCCCAGCGCCTATGTTTTGTGTATCTTTGTTTGTCTTTTGCGCGGCTGTTCTCGAGATAATGTACACTGTCAATTTTTATGAAAGGGAACACGCGAGCGCGTGGCCTGCGCGCTCCGGCGGCTGCTTGCAGCGCGTTCAAGCGGGAGCGAGAGCAACCACAGCCTCTTTTCGCGTCATCTAGTGGTAAGCAGAACAACCAGTCATTGGTGATACGGAACCGGCGGCAAGATTACAACCCCCTCCCCCTTCAAGGCGATTACGCAAGAGGCCGGCCTCTTCCTGATATTCTTCGAGCGCCTTGATGATGATAAGTGAGCGCGCGCTCATGCGAAAGAGAAGCCTTCTTTCTTTTGTTCTTCGAGCACCTTGATGATGATCACTTATCATCAGAAGCAAAAAAAAAAAAAAAACCTAGTGCGCTTGCCGTAACGCAGGAAAAGCCATGTATAAAAATAGAAGAAAGAAAGAGGAAGCAAGCGCGAAATAGAAAGAGAGTGAAAGCGAAAAATAGGAAGAAAAATAGAAAGGGCATGAAAGAGAAAGAAATAGATAAATAGAGAAAAAAAGAGACAAAAAATGGAGAACGAGAAAAAGAAAGAAAGAGAGGAGGAAGGGAGAAGAAAACTGAAGAGAAACAAAGAAGGCTGCCCAGCTCCTCACTTCCTTCAGGCATGGCATCCCTAGTGCGAAGCTGCCTGAATTTTTTTTTTAAGGAACCACTTAGCCTAATTGGTTTCTAAGGTTCTACGTGCCAAAACCACGATATTATTATGAGAGAAGCCGTAGTCGGAGGGCTCCGGATTAATTTAGACCACCTGCGGTTCTTTAACGTGCATATAAGGCTAAGCACACGGGTGCTTTAGCATTGCGCTCCCATCGAAATTCGGCCACCGCGGCCGGGAATCGAACCCGCGTCCTCGAGCTTAGGAAGAACCAATTCAGACTTCGCAATTGAAACTGCAACGCCAACGACGCCAATGTGATTTCACTTAGTGCTTTGGGCATTTGCGTACTGTAGAATTTGTTGAGGACATGCTGACCTGTGTTCGTTATAAACAAGCCCGTTAAAATGACCTATGGAATGACTCATAGAAGTTGGCTTCTCCTCGCAGAGTCTCTTCGTGAGGAGAAATCAGCTTTCAAGAACGCCTCGCGCGCGGCTGCAGCGCGAGCTCTTCGCCGAGACGGCATCTATGCTACCAAATTGTAATACGAAGCACGCAGATGACTTGCGTTTCAATTCGAGGTCTCGGCAGCCGTGGGCGTTCGTTCGCAAAACCGGAAGCCCATATAAACGAAGTGGCATACGCTACGCGGCTTACGAGTTATAAGCCGCGCAGAACAAATGCGCGAAATGAGCGCGTCAGTATTTCACTCGACTGCAGACATCGAGTCTTCATTTTCATAACCACAGAAATGTCTGCTATGCGCTCCGGCCAATAAAAGTGCAAAGCGCGGCCCAAACGCAAGAATAAACTCACAGGGTCCCCTATGCACTCGAAAGTCATTTTTTCTTACTTTCAGTCGATTGCATTTATCCTGCCCCGCCACCCTCCGGAAGCTTTGTCGCACCTAACGTGGTTTTCCACTGCCTCCAGGATCGGAGGCACCTCAATCTGGTTTTGCATTGCCTTTGTGATCGGCCCACTTTCGACCAAGCTACGATGTCATGTGATCACGTCATCACGTGACGTTACAATGAGGTCATAATGACAGCACAATTTGTGGAGATCTGTGACGCCGTGATGACGTCATATGGTGACGTCATCAAGTGATGATTTTTTTGCCTCACTCGTGTTGACGCACCCGACGGGAGACGCCGACGCGGGACGCCAGGCAGTTTTCGCGGCGGTTTAATGAGGCATCTAAGGCCTTCGCCTTAATATACCAAGCTCATCATCCGCAGTTTACAATCCCAAGCTTATGCTACCGGCGCAAGAATGTTCCTGACCTGCAAAGTTGGCATCGACATGCCCGATTAAGCGCCGCATTGTTTTCTGATAAGGGGACACTTAAACAATCGAGATCGAGTCGTGAATAACGCAGTTGTTAACCATCGACTCCTGAAGACACCACTGTATGAACGTCGGTGATATCTATTTATTACACATTATTTAAGCTCTACACACTATTTAAGCTCATCGAGATGTTCCCCCGTTGTTTGAATAATGCACAACCATCTCGGGTAGAGATGTTCTGTTCCCTTGCCTTAAGGCCCCGTTTTAACGTAATCATCGCGGGACCGCTAGAAATATTTTACAAATTGAAATGCTATAGCAGCATTCCAACAGCCTGGGGCTTCGTGCATGATATACAACACATTGAAACGAGGTTCCGCTAGGTGACGTAACAACAGCGGTATTCTCATGACTTGCGGCCCTCAGCAGCTGCCTAGTCATACGGCTACAATCACGCGAGGCTCTGCAACCACATGCCGACGTTAACTTCGCAAAGTTCTTTGTTGTACGGCATAACAAGTACAAAAGCATAAACAGCCAGTTGTCTCGTATAGCTTCCTCGCCACCACACTTTGAATAGCTGCACCTCGAAGTGCAGTCAGGGCGCGATAGAAGTTCGTATATAACGATAGTTCGAGGGAAAAAAAAGACGACTTGTACGCGTTTTTCAATATTTCCGTTTTTCGTCAGCTAAAGCTGTTTCGTTATGAATAGGCTATAGGAGGGTTGCAAGTGACGTCATCCGCTTGGATCGCTAGCGGCGTCCGCCACCATATTGGTGCTCCGTGGTGGCGCAGATGTTCTCTGGTGGCGCGCTTCATCGGTTTTCTCGAAATGGCGAGCGGCGACGAGGTGATTTGTGCGTGACAGTGTGCATGATGCGGGTAGAATGCGTCTGAGCCCACGCGGAAACCACCAAGATGTACGCGCTACCGTTCCGACGCTGGCGCCATCTCGGGGGCCCCGCCCCCTTGCAACCCTCCTATAACCGAATAGCAAACTTGGTGTGCAGCGCTACGACACTCGTCGCGCTCCAAGGAGAAACCATGCGACAGTTCTAAAAATAATAATTAAACTTACCTTATGTGCCTTTCGCTTTCTTTTCTGCAATGTCGTATATACAGGATTAGTCACCAAGGAAAAGAAGAACTCGCGCACACATGCAGGTTGCTCAGTCACACGTAACATGCGATGGACCTCCAAATATGCAAGAGAGGGAGGAGATGAGAAAGGTGGGATGAATGGGTGGCGGTTATTTTCACAATAATAAATATTTTTAATCTCAAAACCGTGATATGGCTGTGTGGGACGCTGTAGCGAAGGCGTTCGGAAATTTTGACCACCTGAACCTAAAGCTAAGTACACGGGTCTCTATAGCATTTCGCCTCCATCCAGATGCGGCCCCCCACGGCCGGAATTCGACCTAGCGGCCTTCGGGTCAGCAGTCGAGATTCGAGAACCATAACCACAAGACCACCACGCAGGCCCGTAGCCAGAAATTTTTTCGGGGGGGGAGGGGGGTGGTGCCTGTTGAAGGCCTTGAAAAACCCGGCCGTATTTTCATTATTTAGAGGGGGGGGGGGGGGCTCTGGCTACGGGCCTGCAACCACAGCGGGTAACGCTTATTTTTCCATTCGGACCGAGGGAGGAACGCCGTTAGGAGTTTCTAATTCAGCCATTGAATTTTCACACGCTTTCGGCCCATTCGCATGCGTGCAGTAAGTTGCCTACTTGCCTCGTGTTTAGGAGGCATGTCGACGGCTCGCTTTAGGACTCCAAGTGTTCCAAGCACAACGTAGTACAGCTGGCGTTGATTGGTTCATGAATGGCTGCCGGTAACGACGATGATTATGATGATTTCATTCTCATATGGCTCGTACCCACTTGCTATGCAGGTGAAAAAAAAAAAAACATACACACACTCACAGGTATTCCACACTGTAAGTGTAATTTGATATGCAACACAGCAGTAAGCGAGCATTTTTTTTTCTTTTTATTTGGGGGGGGGGGGGGGGGGGGTAGGGCGGGGGGCAGTGGGAGAGGTTCAGCCAACCTTTATGCATGTTCTTGCATGCTTAGCACGGCGGTGAGTTATCGATGAGTTACACGGCGTAACGAGACAAACGAGGACGCGGCACTCTGACTGGTACTCGCAGTGCTCGGACCTGTGGTGGTGTTCGGCGCGTACGGCTAAGAGAAGCGTGGCCGTGCGTGCCGGTGGTCGGTAAAGGAAATTAAGTAAACAAGAGACGCAAGACAGCAGGCATAGGCGTGCACAGGGTTCCCCTTCAGGGGGGGGGGGGGGGAAGGGGAGGTTCGTCGTAGCGCCCCCCCGCCATGTTATGTCAATGTATGGGGTTGGCTTTGCCCCCCCCCCCCCCTCCACCCACTGCCCCCCCTGCTCCCACCACGTGCTCACGACTATGGCAGTATATACATGCAAAATTGAAAATTTTCGGGAAAGCGGGAGATAGCTTGAACTCCTGCCCCCTCCCCTAACTGCCTGGCTACGTCATTGCAACTCAGAGGTGCAAGGCGATATGTGCCGTCATCACCCATCAGCTGCAAGAACTAGATCTTGGCCGGTCCCTCCAGGGACAGGCCCTCAAACGATTTTGAGAATCTACGAATTAAACCAGCAGCGCAATTATCTTTCCCATCATTAACATAATAATTTAAGCTGTCCGCGTGATGTGGGCAATTCATTGTGAGCCAACAAATACGCGCGCACTGGTCGATACATATGGCAAGGGCGCCGCGCGAGCTGTCATTCGCCCCTGCACTTGTGTCGAGGCATTGTTTTAATGTCACTCGTGCGAGCGTTCTGTCTGGCTTCATGGCGTTTGTGGCTTCATGGCGTTCATGGCAGGGGCGTAGGCAGAATTTTTTTTTTTTTTGGGGGGGGGGGGGGGGGGAGGCAAGTAGTCATTTTGCGCTATGCCATGGCAAAAAAAAAATCAGGGGGGGGGGGGGGGCACGGGCACGGGCACGGGCACGGGCACGGTGTGCCACCCCCTGGCTACGCCACTGCCTGGAGGCGCAAAGGGGCAAGCATTGAACGTGTCCTCCAACATCTTCAGCGCTCGGGCGGACGATCGCGGAAGGCGCCGCAGCGCCTTTGATGACTGCAGTGAACGCACCAGCCCTGGCCATCAGTAGCGTAGCCAGAAATTTTTTTTCGGGGGGGGGGGGGGTTCAACCATACTTTATGTATGTTCGTGCGTGCGTTTGTATGTGTGCGTGCATATATACGCAAGCAAAACTGAAAAATTTCGGGGGGGGGGGGGGGTTTGAACCCCCCCCCTTGGCTACGCCACTGCTGGCCATGACAGATTTCGATGAAGGCGCGAGCGTAGTCAAGCCGGGAAAATTACTTGGCAAAACATTGCACAAGCGCAGACAAAGGCACTGGACATCCCTAAAGCTGGAAAGATTGGATACGGTTCGAAGGGAAATGCCCAGTCTATTTTGTTTGTAAACTACAACACCTTCTGAAGGAAACCTTCATTTTCCTAGTTCGCACGTTTTTTTTATTCCTTTTGGCATAACACATTTAGAAAACAATCTTGTGTATATTACTTTGCCCAAACGTGATTTGTCGACTGAAAGATAAGGCACACTGAAAGTCTCCAAAGTATCCTCTGATGTGTGTGTGTGTGTGTGTTTTTTTTTTAAAGCTATTTGACTTAAGTATAACAAAAAAAAAATCGATGCAACCAGTTTCTTGAAGAGGGTTAGCAAGTAGGCGAATGTTCTTATCCTGCACTATAAAGCATTCAGAAGGTATCCAGTAAAAAGTGGAATCTATCAGCTAGAGGCGTAGGTTTACCTGTATTCCCAGGAGGTAGGTGGATTGGGGGAGGCGCTCCTTTCCTTGCGACACTTAAACCATGCCGCAAGGAAAAGAGCGCCTGTGCGAGTTGCATTGGCTGTTTAAAGCTATCCGAGAATGTCTGCTGCAAGTGCAGTTGCAAAGTGCGCCCGTTACGCGTCCGTAAGGCAACAAGCGAACCTACGCATCTGCTCACTTTGTTGATACTTTCGCTGATGATGATAATCATGTCTGAGCGCCTTGTAACGGGGCCTTGAAACCACTCCCTCGTTGCGCAATTCACGCTTTGACGCCTGGTGCTTCTGCTACGCAATATTATATGCACCAAACAGTACTCTTCGCACTACATGACATTCATATAGTGTGTTTTCCGGAGCATGGCTCTGTGGTACAAAATATGGGTGCTACGCAGAAGTCCTGGGTTCGACTCCCACTCGAACCGACAATTTCTATATTTTTATTTGCATCTACAGTAGTGGAACAGGGTACATGGGTTTGGGAACAGGCAAAAGTACGTTTTGTAGCAGGCTTGGAGTAAACAAAAGTTTTGTAGCGGGATTGGAGCATCCAGAAAGGCGTTTAATAGCGGGATTGGAGCAGCCAGAACGACTTTTTGTAGCGGGATTGGAACATCCAGAAAGACGTTTTGTAGCGGGATTGGAGCATCGAGAAAGACGTTTTGTAGCGGAATTGGAGCATCGAGAAAGACGTTTAGTAGCGGGATTGGAGCATCGAGAAAGACATTTAGTAGGGGGGATTGGAGCATCGAGAAAGACGTTTTGTAGCGGGATTGGAGCATCCAGAAAGACGTTTAGTAGCGGGATTGGAGCAGCCAGGAAGACGTTTAGTAGCGGGATTGGAGCAGCCAGGAAGACGTTGAGTAGCGGGATTGGAGCAGCCAGGAAGACGTTGAGTAGCGGGATTGGAGCAGCCAGAAAGACGTTTTCGAGCAGGTCTGGAGCAGTCAGAAAGACCGTTCAGAGCAGAAGTAGCAACGTTTCACAGCACTTCTGAAGCAGCATTTGTCCAATGCTGCATTCAGCCAACACTATAATGAGCTAAATTGTGCAATAGTCTTTTACTATGTATACATGTTCGTATTTTCCTTTTCGTTCTGTATTATACAGTTCTCCCAATGGCCACATCCATGCAAGGTAGTACAATGCCTGGTGAAATATATTCTTATCCTGGAAGTTTTTTTTCCAATAAAACAAGGGAGGTGTTTGGTTGTATTTTTCTATCGCACAGCTCTCTTCGAGTGCATGCTAAGCTAAACATAGCTTTGTGTTTGGCAGTCACGGGATTGTGAGAGTCGATGAATGCACCCCGTTGCGCACTACTTTCGCAAACGACATAAGCAAAGGTAAAACCAAAAAAACACAAGCAAGAATGCACTATTACCTCCCTACAAAAGCGAAGCTAATTAACAAGCACGGGCGAAGTGTCAAAAATGATTTGTCCAATATACGTAGCTACGGAAAGTTTCGAACCGCAAAGCTATTAGATCGTAGTGCAGCTAAAATAAGCTGATACATTTCACGCAAACAACTTCTGCGATGTGTGACAAAAACATTTTGCAAACGTTTGGTCGTTCTCCATTAGTTCTGGCTCAGCGGCCGGCGCCAGCAAACAAAACACTGAATATACAGCATAAACAAGGCCAAAGAGGCACATGGTGCCGAGGAAGTGGGAGTCTCGCGACGATTTTTTCAGATACCAATTTTTCAGTCAATCTCCAAGAGTGGGTGCGAGAGAAAATTCAGTTGATAAGAGCTATAGATTGTTCAGTTGGAGGAGTCAGCCAAAAACAAATTTTCTCACCGAGCATAACATGAATTCAGTAAGCAGTATGATCAGTTTGAGCCAGCTGTATTAGAGCCATTTCCATACACAGTCGATCGCATCCTCATTAGCATTCGAGCTGGTAAAACTACAATGCTTATTCAACTTCACGAGGGAAAAGTCCACTATATGGCATCTAATCACAGTGTTGATAAACACAATTATTTTCCAAATTGCATATTAAGCATCGGCTTATAGGAGCTCCTGTATACTAATGAGGGGTTCACCTTGGATGTGGACAACCCTGTACATTCACATCAGATGACAACAATAATCATCATCATGATCTTGAATGCTACAAGTATCATACAAAACCATCAAGGTCAGCATTTGCCAATGGAAATCTAGCCAAGGAATAGTAAATGCACAATGCACAGTAACTTTATGGGTTTAGGCAAGGTTGTCAAATCTGAAGCTGAGCCAAGGTCAACTGTTGAGAGAGAATGTTTGATGCCCACATGGTCATCTACACAAAGCAATAGATCATAAGGTGCAAATAGGTAGCAAGCAGTTGGATTAGCATGCACTTAAAGCACATAACCGTACTTTAGATTATGTGCAATAGATAATAAACAGAGCCACAATATTTAAAATCAGTTTATTCAGACTCGCTTCCTGCATCAATGCAATATGTACACAATGTAGTAAATGTTTCCGACACAACTAGGCACTTAGACTGGAATTGACAGCGACTGTTCAAAGAAACAAGCTTTCACAGTTTCATAATACAATGCCAAATGCCTGCTTGTCATTATGAACACGTAATAAAATATAGTCCGAGAAACAAACAGATTTTGACTGTGACTACAACCGGCTATTTGACTACAACAATAACGTGCTGCTCAATTTATTGTGCCAGTTGTAGTACACAAATTGAATAAAAAACTAAACTTACAAGGACAAAGTGTCCCCACAGAATAAGAAAACTAAGAACACTAAAAATGAATTCGTGCTCAGCAAGCGCTCGTGCTCAAGTAATTATTTCACTACCATTGTCGAATCACTTTAAAACGATATGTCATAAACATCAAATGTAAAATGCAAGCAATGCTTAAATACAGCAGGAAATACTACTCCAACACAATAAAAGAAAATTTAATACATTAAAAGGAGTGTAATGGACACATGAAAAAAAAAATATGCACAATTCTCACAACGTCGATATCGTGCCGACAGATAGTTTTAAAATACTGCCATGTATATGTACAATACAAAATGTGTTCTTATGGGCAAAGTGAACGCAACAATAAACTATAAAATAAGTAAAGGTTACAGAAAAACTTGTATAAACATTTTGTAAACGCTGCCGATATAACAGCTGCAATTTCATTATGTACAACACTAAAACACATTACTCAGTTGACTAGCTTCAACACAAGGAAGGGTGAACACCGGACAGCATCGTTTACAATGAGTCCTCGCCACTTGAACACACCTCTTCATCTGCCTATAAAGAAAAAAAAGCATATGATAAATAAAGCACACACAAAAACAAGTGCAATAAAAAAAAACATTAAGTGCATAGTTAAAGGGGCCATGACATGGTCACCCAACAATTTGCGGTTTTTGGCGAAAAACGAAGGTAGAGGGTCAAATATGCTTGTACACGTGTGAAAACTGGACTGTAAAAGATTGATTTCAGTCCAAAATAAGCCGGGGAACTCGTCGGCTGTAAACTCCGCCCACCGCCGGCGACCGCCATTTTGCCATGGCGTGCGTGACGTCACTAACTGCGAGGAGCAGTGGCGTCGTTTGCTACGTTCCACACGCGGTCAGTGTGTTCTTTGCGAGTGTTGCTCTGTTGCTGTTTCAACCGCTGCAAGTCATTTAGTTCCAGAGGCAAGTTGAGAAAAGCAGAAATAGCTCGTTTGCACGCGCAGCTGAACCTGGAACACGGCATGCAGACCGTGCAGAGGCTCGCACAGCAAGCTACTCGTTACGTCACGGCTAGCGAGCGTGCCAGTGTTGCCCGACTCTCAGGCCGCTCGCTCGTTTATAAAAATATTCAATTATAAATTAACGGCACGACCAAATGCGCTAAAATTTTGCCAGCTTGTCTGTGAACGTACAAGGATCAACCTACATAACACAGATTATGGTCGAAAATTGGGTGTCATGGCCCTTTTAAACATAACGGGCAGCACGCGTGAACATGGGGACCTGGGGACCCTCGTCTGAAGTTATAGATAGGCTAGAAAAATTGCCTACAAATCCAGGTGCTTGATTTTACACTATTCAATTTTCAAGTATTTCCTAAATAAAACTAACACTGGGAGGGGAACCATTAAAAATAAGAAGGCACAAACTCCAGCTTATGTTTCTTCATAGTATTTACTATAATAATGCCATTAATCTGCATGAATACCTCTCAGAAACAGCTTACGTCTCGCTTCGACAAGACAATGCAAAAATATTAGAACATATTTCAATCGAAATGCACACCTTGGGCTGCTTGTTCTTCGCAAGAACAACATAAGAATAGAACCTGATCTTTGCCGAGGTAATAATGAATGCTTTTTCTCTTCCCATTGATAATGGCGACGCGATTAGAATTATTTGCCCAAAGTGCCCCCCATTTAGAATTGTTTGGGATAGTGTTTGTATATTCTGTATAATTACACACAATTTGATCGTTTTTGTCCTTTTTCATTATGTATCTTGTATAAACAACCTATTGCTATTCAGTTCATTTAGCATATTTAGGTTCAATACAAAAATTGTCTCTAAATGCTGTATTTACAACATCTACGCAACTTTGATGCAATGAAAACGAGCAAGCTTTGTTGATGGTGCAGGAAAATTTCTCGACAGTGCACTAAAAAAACATGCCCGCCATTATGTTTCAACAGTGCCCAGCTACAAGAGTTTTATCATGTTTAGTTGTCCCCACAATGCGAGTGAACAGGTATAAATTTGAGCTCCTGTCAAGTAACATAACCGTCGCATCCGTTTGCGTTTACAGGTGTGCCCATTAAAGAGTGAGCAAAAAGTGGGCCCACCATGAATGACAACAATTAGCATAAAGTGAAACACATTTTCTGAAGGACTACACAGTGTAAAATGCCTGCACTAAATTGCAAATTCAAAGAAAATTCATAGAACAAACACAGATGTCGCAGTACCACTGCGACAGAATTAACTACAATTAAAAAAAAATACAGCACATCAAACTGCTCAAACTGCCACATGAGAGTCTGGTGCAGTACAGTGCTAGGCACATTCTTGTACAAAAACTGCGTGCTTGAATAAACCACACCAGCTCAGACATTGCAACTCGTCTGTTTCCAAAGCATACAAGGCAGCTTTTCTGCACTGCAAAAATTTATGCACAGTAGTGCTATGGCCCACCCTTGCTTCAGCGAAAGCCTGTGGTGCATGCTTGAAGCATGCTTGCAACAGAATATGTTGGAATCTAAAGCACACGAAACATCAGCAGGACTACACACAAATCAAGCTCATGCGCACACCCAAAAAGGGGGAGTGGGGACTGTCAGGACGTTAGAGGGCTCAGCACCAGTACACCACAGATATCTTGTGAAGTACTTTGCAGCTGCTAATGAATCATTGAAACATGCACTGGGACGCAAAAAGATTAGGGCAGCACTGATAGTTATTGTTGACGATTGCACTGGCAATCACAATCTAAAAGCAAGAGCCCTGCTGCAAAAGGAAAAAAAAAAACCTAATTCTGTGCCTGGTATAGCCTCTTGAAGCAGGTGCCTTCTGAAGACAAGCACTTATGCACCAGCAAACTGTATACACTTCACACTGCAGCATACACTCCTTTCACTGACATGGTGAAGAAATTTTTTTGGTATAGAAAAGCTGCCTCACAGATTTTGAAACATGTCTACTGGAAGAAAGGAAGCACACAATCTATACTTTCAGGAAGCGGTAGAACAGCAGAGCCTTGACAAAAATGCTGACAGTTAATGCACTTGCTATAAACACCACACTACTTACTGGGAAAAGCTTCTTGACCATTACATCATTCGCACTCAGATTGAAAGGCACCGGCTTGATGGCAGAGTCGAATCTGAAATGAACGCAGTTCGTGAATGCCACCATTTTCCCAGTATGACATACACAGATGCAAAAAGCCTGCTCCTAGAAATTGTAAGAAAAATTCATTCTTCTGTCACGTATGAATTTGTGTGTACGAGTGCTGAAGGAAAATGACAAGAAGGGCAGACAGCTTAGCCTGAAGTGCACTCAACCAACTATACACAGTGCATTATGTTCATTCTGAGTTATTATGCCATCTCGAGCTAACTGTAAGCATGCGAAAGCCTACTTGGATTGCAATGAATGGGGCTTCTTGACAGCTACGTACACACAAACACTAGCTTGCCAAAGTGATGTTTCGATACCTAGTTCAAACTCCAAATACAGGCACGGAGAATGCATGGAGAATACCAGGATTTTGCATTAGGGCACTATTGTATACGTGCTTGTCATGTGCCAAAGTCTTTTTGCAAGCAACTGCCACATGATGCGCACACCAGGCATTTGATTCCAGGAATTTGAGCCACTGCTTGTAGATGCTGTGTTACAATGCAATGCCCATATTTTCTGTTTTGTAACTTCACTAAAGGCGTGATGGTTGATGAAAGAGGCCAAATAGGACACAGGAAGGTCTACTTAAATCCTGAAGTCCAAACCCTGTTCCCTAAAGCAAGATGTGTTTCGATTATCTGAAGAATGCAACGTGTTCTGTCCTGAATGGGAATACACTCCAGTGTGTGTGCAGCAATGGATTGCTGCACACACATTTCCTGACAAACATGCATTTTACAAAGAATTATAGACGCAGGACACAAGAACTGTTCTGATGACATTTAGATCATGTTGATTCGTCTGTTTTAACAAAGTCTCCAACTAAACTTGTGAGGAGCAAGCTTAGTTCGAGGCACCCGTTAAGCACTCGAATACTTTGAAAGGAAGGTTCATAGACTGATGAGCAAAACTTGCTTGCAAACAACTTATTTTAAACTGGACAATATATCTTTAAAAAAGCCCAAATTTATAAGCTTAATGGAAAATTGAGAAAGCAGGCAAGTCTACTAATTCAGGCACATGGTGCAGCTCAATCTTAAAACTTGGTGCGTCAGTCAATACATGTTAACGGGCTTTTAACCCTTTCAGTCCCGAATTAACTATTTTCAATGTAAGCAACTAGTTTTCACATTTGGAGATGCACATGATCGTGGTAGACCAAAAAAAACTGAAAAACTCTTTGTTCACACTTTTCAGTGAAGAGTAATTAATGTGCCAATTAATTTAATAAATACTTATTATTTAATAATAATTCCATAATTTTTAGTTCATTTATTACTTAAAATGTTATCTAGATAGGATAGCATAATGTCCAATAGCCAAAATTCAAATTTCTGGCGCAGAACTAAAATAAATGCCCTATCTCTGCACGGTGAAAGCGAACAGCACGACCGCTTCTGTAATTTCTTCGTTCAGACGTGACCTCGCTGTATTGTGTGTACCATGTTGACACCACATGTAGGGCAGATGCTAAATATGGGCTCTTGAGGAAGAACAACGCTTTATCTTTACCAGATGCTTGCTGACTGACCTACATAATTTATGATTCCAATTGGAATCACTGGGACTGAAAGGGTTAAAGGCTGCTCCCAGACTTAGCCAGCACAAAGCACTGGCTCTGCTGTGCTGAACTTGCGGTGGTAAGCTAAATAGCTTGGAGTTCAGTCTCTGGAGGTACGGACTAGAGGTGTGCACGGGCTTCGGGTAGCCCGAAAGCCCGAGCCCGGCCCGGTCCGCGGGCCGGGCGGGCCGACGTCTTCTCATTTCGGGCCCGGCCCGGGCTACATTGCTTTTTGTCGACGGGCCGTGCCAGATGCAGAGCCCGAATCAAGCCCAAAATGTAGACGTAATGCCGGAACTGTTTTCCACCGCGTAGCGTCTTCTCCGTAGCCGCCCCCCACCCCCTTTCTCGGTCCCCCTTTTCTTTAGCCACTTTAAACGCAAGGGGGGAGGGTAGAAGTCACACAAGATGAGCTCTGTGGTTATCTATACATGGAATAATCCCCTCTCCTACATTTGAGGTACTAAAATTCTGAAAGAACAAACGGTATAAATATTCCAAGCTTGTTATGCCTCCGAAATATATATTGACCATTCAGACTACCAGAGCGAGCAGTGAAGGGACCTCCAGTTGGGCGGGATACGACAACTTGTAATAGTTGCATATAGTGAGTCTCATGTGCCGTTTGCATATGTGTCACTTTGATATGTTGAATAAAATGCCACATTATGGGAAAACGACATCTTGTCTCCACAGCAAACCTTCACAATATCAGGCAGGACCAGGCCGGGCCCGGGCTTTTATTTTTCTACGTTGAACCGGGCCGGGCGGGCTTGTAGCCGTCTAGCGTCGGGCTCGGGTGGGCCTTGGACGCAGTCAGCGGGCCCGGGCCGGGCTCTAAAATTTGGCCCGTGCACAGCTCTAGTACGGACAGAGACACATATTTATGTAAAATTTAGCTCTTGAATCACTGAGTCAATATCCTTCTGCCCTACATATTAAAAAAGAAGGCGATCTTATCTTTAGGTTTGTTGGTCCCTTGTTGCCGATGTCCCACAGGGTGGGCGTCCTCCCAAGCAACTTGAAATGCCACTGTGCTAAAGGTGCACTTGTACCCATTTCACCTATTTTTATGGCAGATACCTGGCTGCAGCTACTCTCTGCCTCCTATAGCAGCGACAGATGCTTGGCCATTTCACCAGGCTGTAGCGGGACAAGGTGCGCCCAGAGACCTTCACAGATCTTAATGGGGACAACTTTTGAGACGAGTACCCATACACAACCAATCACCTGGTTGCAATGCCTCTCTACTCATAGGAAAAAAGGGTTACCAAGTGCCATGCATATTAGAAGCGGAAGCTTTACCAATTTGCAACCTCTGCTGTTTCACTTAACACTTTCAGGATATTCAAACGCCTGCAGCAATGGATTGCTACTCTATTAATTTCGGTAGAAAACTGTGCCAATGGGAGAATCTTCGGGGAACAAAAAATGAAGCTCGCCAACCTTGAACGTCGAGATGTGAACAAGGCTGTTGGTGTGCTGTGCAGCCGGTGGTCACTCCTATGCCGAAGAGGCTTTGGTGTCGACCTGTTGGGGGAAGAAGAGTACATTGCAGTGGCCCACCGCGCATTTCTTTCACTCGAGAAAAAAAATGCAGGCAATTAATTTTCCCCACAATCCTGCCCCTCTGAAGATGTGCCTGGCTACCCAGGAGTATCATCAGCAAAATTTTATGCATTCATCGGGACAAGTGCCTCTCCACACATTTTTTTTTCAATTACCTTAACATGCATTCAGCTGTTGCAAAGCTATAACTGCTAATTACCCATTTTCATTACATCACCCAGGTCACTGCCATTCTCTACTGTATTTTACATACCTTGATGAACAGTTGCCTGTTCTACACACTTATGACCTGGGCAACTACATTTCTTAATTAAAGGGGCCGTGCAACACTTTTTCAGCATGGTAAGAAAAATGCTACTGATCTGGAGTAGAGGCTCACGAGAGCCAAGCGCATCGCAAAACGCGGCCTGGAATTTACGAAGAATTCACAAAATAGGCTAGAAATTGTTCCCTCTTCTCTCTAAATACGATGCCATATACCCAAATGACCATACCATAAACGCAAAGTTCACTGCCATTGGCCTATTGGAGCCCCGTGAGCTGCAGTTACCATGGATGCCTCGAGATGCTGCCACGTGCCCCTTGCTGCCACGCATCCTTGTGTTGGGGAGCATGTGGCAGCATCTTTCTCCTTTGTCATCCGTGGCAACTACGCGACGCATATTCTTGCTCCCTTGTCATCCCCCCCCCTTCCTACATAGCTTTCAGCACGCTCGCTGGTACAAAAGGAGAGAGGAAATGCTTGAAGCGTGCGACAAATTCTTGGAACGCCTCTCATACTTGAATTCTACAAATTTTTGCGGCAGTAGCTTGGCGAGGCAATAAGCTCTCTTAATGAAGCCATTTGACGATTACTCTGAAAAGTGTTGCAGGATCCCTTTAAGTAGAATATCGGCTAACCCTTCTTTGCACCATAATTTACACTACCACGTTCCCCTAGGCTTCCCATTGCTGCATATTACACCTTCTGCCTACACCCCTCTTCCCCTCCTTGGTGTCACAAGGCGATTCTGTACACAAAAAATAGTTTTGGCGCATTTCCTGCACCTTCAGAATCGTGAGAAGCGTGCAGTCGCACAATGGATCAATGCTGTCCAGCATAATAAATACCCGACTGTTGGTACCTAGACGACCTTTTTGTTTGTTAAAACATAGAAACCTCGACATAATGACTGACAATTTGGACGCACCTTTTAGGCGAGTACTCTCCATCACCGAAGCTGCGTTCGAAACTACTGAAGTTTGCCCCAAAGATGTCTTTGTCTTCAAGTGCGCGATTCAAAGAAGAGTCTCCGAATGTTTCGTCTGGGAGAGAAAAAAAAATATTGTCAAGTCTAAATCGATTTTGACACTGAACAAACAGTACCTATAATGACAATACACAAACAATGCCTACAACTATTAAACTGAAAAGCTTACTTCTCAAAGACGCTGAAATTCATGGCCTTTACAGATTCCTGCAGCTCGGATTAATGTAGCGTTCTCAGGCACAAAAGATATGCATGGCTTATTGTGTCTGCATATTTTAAAAATCATTAAAACTAAACTGAATACCAACATGCTGCAACTTGAGTCTTGAAGCGCACGATGGTCAAGATTAATCCTACATAGTCGTGGGGTGGTCCAGACTAATCTGAAGCCCTCCACAAGCCTCGCATGACAGTGCCTTTTAGAGATTTAAAATTTGTTAACCCGATTAGCCCCAATGCTTGCTTGGGTTCTGACCCCATCAACATGCATCACTGTGGAGGCAATAAAAATAAAACCTGTAACTGCAATTAACAGCGGAACTGTATCAACAAAAAAAGAACATGTGGCGGGATAACGTAGTCTGTTTTAGCAAAACTCTTTTCATATACCTATGCCACCTCGAAATGCAGATTCAATAACCGATAGTTAAATAAAATAAGTTTTGAGTCTGTTTAGAAGTTGTAAGAGATAATCCCTTGAGCTTCAAAATTAGCCAGTGAATTGCCCAGGTCAATTTACCCGAGGGGTTAAGGCTTTTTGAATCCCTCAAAAAGCAGAAATGGCAAGTTGTAATTAAAGAGATTATGACTAAATGTAGCACTTTTCTCGCCTAGGGAACAAGACCAGGACAAAGCAGCTACTAGCACTGAACGAACCACGGCAAATAATGCGTTAAGGGCTATAGATGGTGTATCATGGAATAAAAGTTTGTAATGCTGTAGCCAAGCAGACAAGAGACTAGGCACAGACCGTCTGAAAAGTGGTCGACGTTGAGCGCTTGCATTGGAGACGAGACAGTGGGATGGGAGGATGCAACAAAAGTCTTGATGCAAGAAAGTGGAAACCTCCAGGCAGATTCAAGGAACGACTGCATCCAGAACCAGGTCAGCAGCAGCAGGTCCTGCACCCAGGCGATCTAGAGAGCGGAAAGTGTAGATGAAAATGTTACAATACATTCGTAGCCGAGAGCTTTGAGAATTTCAACAGAGCAAAGGGCTCGTATTTGTTCATTGGAGGTGCTTCTATGCCATGCTTTACAGCAGGGGTCTCAAACTCATCAGCTGCCGGGCTGATGAAATGTCAGCTAAAGTTGTCATTTAACCCTCTATTGCATGAATTATGAAAAAATCAATTGAAAAATTATTTGATGATTTTTATCATTAACTACATGAAGAATAACATGTACAAAAATTTTCAGATTTATTGCGACTGTATTAATGAAGATAAAGGTTTGTGCCAAATATGGCACACTATGCACGTGGGCGAGCAAACTTGCTGCCATGGCTGAAAAACAAAATCTCACCGATTGCGGTCTTTTTAGCTTGATTTGTGGAATAAAGCAAAGCAATTGCTTCCTGTGTTCAGGCATAATTGAACATTTTGGTTAGTGCATCTGACTGCCGACATCTACGTGCAAGATGGCCGCTTACGCGTTTGGCTCTTCGCATGGTGCCGCCTTGCTGTACTTTCCTGCCCGAATTTCTAACCGCTGACTTGTGGTTGTGAGCGTCAGTTGTCGACAAATCGTAAAAGCTAAATATCGCCGTGCACTGGTTAGACTTCACATAATTTTTTCGTGCACCCACGCCAATAATATAACAAAAAATTGCCAGGTACTGCTGCTGACACTCGATATTTTCGTGAAGCACCTCAAAACCTACCGCCACAACTGAAATCTGGCAAAAACGAGCTGTGCTGCATGATCTCAGAAGATTTCTTTTTGTTTGTATTTGCACTGTGCAACAAAACATAGATGGCATCATATTGCACATTTCATCACTACCATGCATACTGTGCCAAATATGGCACATACCGATTTCCGACTATATACCGTAGTGGAAAACGGAATTGAGAAGAGCCTTAATGAGCATAAATTTTCAAAGCCACGAGATATGCCAAAATAATTTTTTTCTTGCTTCTGCAACGAGAAAATGGTTGCAAGAAAATTTTATTTTATTTATTTAGTGCACTATATTTAGTGCACGTAACTCTAAGGATTACTCTAACTGTGTCACATTCTCCACTGGTCATCTTGCGCCCGCTATAAAAAATGTTAATCGGTATGTGCCAAATGTGGGACGCCATGCAATAGAGGGTTAAACAAAGGCACTTATCACGTCACATATATGTCATTTATGAAGGGGATTGGGCGTCAGTATTCGAGAAGCACTTCTATATTTGATCTCAACAATGACTAAAATGTGGACACCAATACTGAAGTATAGATTTTTTGTCCCCCCAGTCGTTTCAACACCAGGTGGCCGCATGACCACGTGGGGTGCTTCACGAAAAAAATATGCTTAAGACCAGTCACGTCTCTGTAGCTTGCCCGAACAAAGCGTTATTAATCTCGACAGGCGAGGAAATAATGTGAGCACCATTTAGAAGTGTCTCAAACAGTCAATTACTCATACAAAAAACATGGGACAAAGACAGTCATGCGCAAGCTGCGGGCCACGTGTTTGAGATCCCTGCTTTACACAGTCCGATCGAGTTGTTATTGCTTTTCTTTCGATTGCGAGCCATAGCTGTAATGTGCCGTGCTAGAAAAGAGACCTAGAAGAATTTCGAGGAAGTGCACGTGCACTCAGGATGACTATACTCGTCAACGGTAGCAAAAGGGTTAATTGCACATTGTGTGTGCTGTGTCTGCCAGGCAAGTAATTGCAAGGCTGTCGAACCCAGGTCCTTTAATGGACCAGCGGAATAGTGCTCTCATTTTTATGAAATAGGCGTTATAGTTACAATGATGATGTGTACATTTATAATGAATACACTCAAACATCGATATAACGAACCCGGATATAACAAAATATCGGTTATAACGAAGTAAATGAAAAATATTGTTGCAATAGTATAGTGTTAGGAATATACCTTTATAACGAATTTTCGGATATAACGAACTTATTTTCGTGAAAGATGCAACTTCGTTACAAAGATATTTGAGTGTAGTACTAGGAGTCTGATGCAACTTATCATAATGATGTTTCAAGTACAAGAGTGAAGCAACACATTTCTAACACTTCCAATCAGTGCAACACGATGGCACAATCATTGAATTTCCCGCCTGTCCTATAACTGAGCTGCACTTCGAGAGAGTTGGTCCATTTTTGCTTTACCAAACACCACGACACCCATGTTCATGCTATATGTTTCAGTCCTCAATACTATATATGAGAACCTTTATACACACACACACTTTATATTTGGGCATAACAAAAAGGCATTCAACAATTTATCAGATGCAAGAGAGAGAGAGAGATGAAGAGGAAGGCCGGGAGGTTAACCAGATACTAGCATCCGGTTTGCTACCCAGCACTGGGGAGGGGAAATTGGGGCAAGAAAGAGGGTGTAGAGAGAGAGAGAGAAGAAAAAAAAAATGAAAGGAAAAAAATGCACGCAAAGTAGCTAGTATACTATAGGCACTACCATCTTCACTCCTTGAAGTTGAACACAAGCAATATGTGCACGGTCCCCTGCCATTTGAAGCCACGGCCACCATTATGGTACATACCAAGCGTGAGCACTAGACACAGGACAGGAGGGAGAACAAAGACATCTTTGTTTCCTCACCTTTCCTGTGGTTAGTGTTCACGCAAATGGTAACTCTCAACCTTGTCAAGCCACGGCACTTTCCTTCCCGACCATTTTGTCCCGAACAACAAAGAGGCCCAGACCTGATGTCACAGGGCACACCGGTTTATGAAGAATAAATTTTCGGGGTTCTATGTCCCAAAACAATGATATGAATATGGGGCATGCTGTAATGGAGCACTCCAGAAATTTTGACCACCAGGGGGGATTCTTTAACGTGCACCAAAATCTAAGGATACGGGCCTCAAGCATTTCCGCCTCCATCGAATACGGCCTCCTCCGAGGCAGGGCTTCGATCCCGCCACCTTCTTTATGAAGTAGAGAAATGGAAACAAAAGAATGCTCACTGCTCTCCTTCGTGCCACATAAAGCCTTCGCCAAAGGCGCACCCTGTGGATTTCGGGAAGGGCCAGCAGCTGGTCTGCCGTGATCCGCCGCTTTGGGTCGGGTTGCATCATTAGTGGGATAACGTTGCGCAGCTGGGGGGGAGAGACCTACAAAAGCATAAATGCACATTCTTCGACAAGAGCAACAAGGGAAAGGTTGAACTGAAAAGCACATAGAAAGAAGTACATACGCTGTGAAATGTAATGTGGTAGAGTTCCCGATCTCAGAGCATGCCAGTTGCCACCTCGACTGGGCAGCTCCAGGTCGCACGCCAGCTCCAGTGCTGTAATGCCAAGACTGGCAAAAGAGCAACAGTGTATTTGCCCGTTTGAAGAGTGTTAAAAAGGAAGCTTTTGAGGAAAAAAAGGTTTGGTGGTGCAGCAGTCCCAATAATGTAACAAAGGAACTAAACTGTCGTAAGTGTATGAAAGCTGTGGAGAGAAAGTTCAGTTTAATTAGCAAAGTAAATGGTAAGATTAGTTGATGGGCTGTCCTAAATGTCCTATTCTGGCACCTGTAAACATGCGTAAGCAATTACTTTTGCTGGTTTTGAATAATGATGGCAAAGAAAGTAACAGCCAGCCTTGCGCTAGCTCCGTACTCTGTTCGTGTTTGTTTAACCAGCAGTGCTTTCATATTTTAATGTTCGTAGCACTTTAGGGGCCTGGCTTGTCCATCTACTGCCTCAAGATCATGCCGTGGTCAATACAGGCCAACAACGACGCCAACAATGCTCAAAACCTGTGCAAAATAAACAAGGCCTAAAATATGAACCAACCAAGAATTAGTGGCAATAATTTATCTAAAGGTGCAAAAAAAAGGCTTCCGAAATATCTGGCTATACTTGTGCCGCACAAAAGAGGGCCCGACCACCTCTGCCAGTGTGCAATAGCCGAAGGAATTGCTGGGCTGGCTGTGCTACGCACTTCCTCTGGTTTCGCAGTAGTGGAGCTGCATGATGAGCAGGAATTATATCTACACAAGGGCCAACACAAAACAACATTACTGCTGCATTAAGCACAGAGTTTAGTTGTTTCTTTTTTTTCACAGTTCCACACTTGATGGGATGTGTGTGTGGCACGACACTGTTTTAATGCTTGCAGCAGGTCAATAAAAGACATCCCAACACCTCAAGTTTCCTGCAAGTAAGTTTCCAGTGTTGTGTACATTACTAGGAATGCACAGTGCAAAGAAATGGAGAAACAGACTTTCTGTGCCTCCCATATGTCTCCATTTCTTTGCACTGCGCATATATCAAGAAATGTACCAGTTAGCCCTCGAGTGGATTTTTCTGTCTAGTGCATTGTAATTAGTAATGGTAACCGACACTGCCAATTCCATTTTACCCCTGCAACCTTCTCAATTGTGTCACTATCTAATCTCGCTGGCATCATCAGCTGTATTTCACATCCCTCGGCATCCATTCCATCACTCTAACCGACCACCAGTTGTCTATCCTACACATTACTCGATTGGCACAGGTCCCTCTGCACTGAAAAATCCAGAAGCTGAATGGGGGAGAATTTCATTTTGTCCTGAACACTGTACCAAGCACTATTTCCAAAGCAGTGAACACAAACAACCACCTACTAACACAGTTGCTGCCAACACGTGCCTGTCTTCCCTGGATTGCATTTCTACAGTATCAACGTAAAATATAGACTTGTGCAAGGGCTGCACTTTTTTTCACATTTTGACGAGGCGTACCTCTCGCGCAAAGCTAAACCTTTCTGTCTAATTTGGTCCAACTACACCGTGAATATTCACGTCTCCCCAGCACCACAAAAGCAAATGTTATCCTTTTCATAATGACTTCATTCAGGCTTTACTTATACCTTTCCCTCTTGTTTCTATGACATTCACCGCTAGTCTTTTGCACTTTGTAAACTTTCCTTTGTTTACTTTAAGCCAGCTGTACAGCAGATAATGATTGCTTTTGTCTTATTTTTTCTTTATGCTGTAGTGCTTTCTGTTTAAGAGACTTGTTGCAAAGACTTGCGCTACAGTCGGCAGAACTGTCAAATAAAAAACCAAACAAGTTAATGCTACCTGAAGATGTCTGCTGCCTTGGTGAAATTGCCCTCCATCAGCTCCGGTGCCAGGTAGCACGGGTCACCCTCAAGAGGGTCGGAGGAGTCGTCCTGCAAGAGAGGAACTGGATGAAAACAGGCCTACACCGTTTCCGAGAGTCCAGAGAAATTTAAAAACGTCAACCAGATGACCAAATATATTGCCCAACTAAAACCTATTCTTCAATGCAGCTTAAAACTACCCAGCTGAAATCCACGTTCCTCTGTAGCTGGGATAAAGAATAGCATAGCATTCATCATAGTTTCACACATAATTGCAAACGTATCCTTACAGTCTCTGCGTTATGTGCCAATTTAAGATATGGTAGATTATCTTCTAGCAGAGGAAACAATTCTATAGACATTTGGAAAAAAAAAAGTTGTGTTTTCACAACTTCTTTGGATGCGAGCTATGCATTTACTACAATATGATGGCGCAATAAATAGTGACATGCATAAATAATGCGAATGATCACAGTGCAGCAGTGTTACATGAATGATTGGCCCAGAAGTTACTGTGAATTCTGCGACATCTTGATGTGCTGTAACACCCATCTCAAATTATTAGACTGCGAGAATTTCTGTAATACTATTTGTTGATTTTATAAGCCTACCGAAGTCCAGTAGCCTGCCTTTATTACAAAAATAAAATTTTAATAGGATATTTATTTATTTATTTATTACAAATACTTTCAGAGCCCAAGGGCATTACAGAAAGGAGTGGTTAATATACATATACAAATGTGCAACAATACATTTTCTAAGAATACAAGGTAACAAAATACCATGTCTTGAATGGCACTTTTGAAGTTGATATCAGTAATTGCTGCGATGGAGGCGGGAAGGTGGTTCCTGCCGGTTTGCGGGATAAAATAGTCGTTGTATAGGTTAGTTCGGCAAAGTGGGACACCAACCTTGAAGTTGTGGTTCACGCGTGATGAAATGTACTCAGGTTCAAAAAAAAGATGGTTTTTTAGCTCTTAATTTTGATGATAAATTTTGTGAAGGTAGTGACTACAGTGACGAGGCCCGTCAGCGCAGTACTGTCGAAAAATCGACGGGGCCCGTCGCCGTAGTGCGATTTTGTGGTGCAGTTGTAATAGTGACGGGGCCCGGCGCAATAGCGGCGTAATCACGCTGACGAGCCCCATCACCGTAAAGGAGTGATTACAGTGACGGGGCCCGTCAGCGTAGTTATAACGTAAAATTGAGGGGGGCCCGTCACCATAGTGTAATCGTAAAAATGAGGGGGGCACGTTACCGTAAATTTGTAGTCATTTTAGACCCCCGTCGCCATGTGGCTTCAGTGGCGTATTGGTTAGGCGCACTGCTAAGAGCGGTAGTGCTGCAGGTCGTCAGATCAAATCCTCTCGACTTTTTTTTTTTTTTTTTTTTTTTTTTTTTTTTTTTTTTTTTTTTTTATATGGAAATGCGTCGACATTGACGTTACTTGAAGGAGTCATAAGTTTTCTTTTTAAAAGAAAATCATGTTGCTGTCCGCGGTGGTCGTTAGACAGCCCCACCATTTAGATGTCGAAGCGCTGTGGGCAATGCATGATGCATTGTTGCCGTGCGACCTCGGTTCTAATGTCACTGAACAAGTAAACTTTTCTTTTTTTATGTTTTCGATATTGCTTTAAGTAATGTTACTTATTTTAAACGATAATCGTGTTGGACAACGTTTCACAGTGGACCGATGGCAGGAGCCGCTGGTCAGCGAGAACCTGACGATCAGCTGAGTCGAGCTGACTGATCGGACTCGCACAATGGCAGCCGCAGCGGAGCCCTGGTCTGAGCTCCCCCCCACCACAAGCTCTGTAGCAATACTGCAAATAATAAGTTTCCACTACCACCATTGAAAGCGCATATACACTACTGGATCCATTCAATACTGCCGTAAGGATGTCGTAATAGTGAGATGGCCCGTCAACAGCGCTGCGACTTTAGCGACGGGCTGCGTCATTGTTTTTATTACTTTTGTTGTTTACTCCTGCGCGAGGTGACGGCGTTCAAGCTCGCTACGGCTCCCCTTCCCTCAGCGTAGGATAGAGCCGCGCTGGTAGATGCACGTTCATTTTTGCGTATTTGTTTTGCCGACTAGGCATACCTTGTGGTTTACCCAAGCCCGAGCCGCACCAGCTGGCACTTGCAAGCCGCCAGACGACCGGTTACGCCCGCGTCTTCGGCGTGTTGGCATTTCAATCGTGGAGAACGATACGGAACACGCCTCGATCCTGTGGGAAAAGCATCGTCTCGGGATTGGAAGACAGCTACAGAGAGTGCAACATAGCGCAATATGTGCTATTCAATACAAACTGCGTTAGACATGCGAACTCTCCACGGTGCGGTAAATATATACTCGTGCTATGTTGCGCTCTCTGTAGCTGTCCTACAATCCCGAGACGGCGCTTTTCCCACAGGATCGAGGGTGTTCCGTATCGTTCTCCACGATTGAAATGCCAACACGCCAAAGACGCGAGCGTAACCGGTCGTCTGGCGGCTTGCAAGTGCCAGCTGGTGCGGCTCTGGCTTGGGTAAACCACAAGGTATGCCTAGTCGGCGAAACAAATACAGTGCAGTCCACTTATAACGATATCGAGAAAACCAAAAAATATGATCGTTATAACCGGTGATCGTTATATCTGGACTGCCGCAAAAAAATCGTCGCCGGACGTACCTTTTGTAGTTCCGGACTCGAATTCGCTTTTTTTTTTTTTTTTTTTTTACATACTGTCAATCCCAGAGGGATTATAACAGGTGAACAATCTAAGACAGTGATTTAGTACACTCAAAAGAAGAAAAAAAAAACCATAATAAAACAAGAAAAAAAAACACAGAACATACAAGCACAATTTTCAAAGTATAAACACATTGGCACCTTATGTAAATAAGAACAAAAGAAATTACGTAGCACCGTATTAAGTTTGCGAGGCTATCACGTCGCCTTCTACTAGTTTTGAAAAAATGGCTAAGGATGTGCTACTGGTAATGGAGGGGGGACAGGTTATTCCATTCTCTGATCGCAAGCGGGAAGAACGAGAATTTGAAAGCATCTGTGTGAAATCAGTAAGGGGCAAGGGTATGAGAGTATTTGTGGCGGGTAGTTCTAGCTTCGGATAGCTTTATGTAGCGGGATTTGTCTATGTTTAGGCGATTGTGTATCAGCTGGTACATTAGCTTTAAGCGTGCCAATTTCGCCCGGTTTTTTATGGTTAGTAGTCCAGCCTTCTTAAGGAGTTCAGTAGGCGAATCTGTTCGGTTAAATTTGTTGAAAATGACCCTAAGCGCTTTTCGCTGAACACCTTCGAGCTTGTTCGTTAGTTTTTTTGTGTACGGGAACCAGGCAGTGTTTGCGTACTCCAGGATGGGTCGGATAAGTGTATTATAGGCCAGTAACTTTGTGTCTGGTGGTGCTTGCTGTAACCGCCTTTTTATGCACCAATGAATAAATATTGTAGATAGTAGGATGTCAAAAACAAGACTTTATTTCTTACTCCGAAGAGCGCATCACGGGTTCGGCACGCCGAAGAAGTCTGAAATCTGCAGTTGCTTCCGCGGAAGCTTGAGCTTTACAACCGCGCTGCGCATAGCTTCCAGCTGCTGCGAAAACTCTGGCGGCATTCCCTTGGTGTCCGTAAAGTCAATCAGCGTGTCGATTGACGTCAGCGCACTTTGCGTGGTCATCGACAGGGTCATAGAGGCGCTGTCAACCTCCTCATCACTTTTCACTACTGCCGTCGCACAACGCCGCCGTCTGTCGCGACAACACATCCGCGACGATTGCCTAGTCGATGTGTTCATCGCAGAACAAAGCAACCGACGCGACACACCCGCTATCCGCGTCACCAGTAGCGACGTGCTCCCAGAGCTCCGTCAGATCGGGCTCAAGCCGTTGCTCGTTGCTCGCGATAGAGACGACCGACAGGTGGGGGAAGCACGGGAGGAAGAAAGTACAGCCGGAATGCCAACGAGGCCTCGCCCCGATGCCGCTGCGTTGGCCGCGCCGCTCGCCAGGCTTCGCTTCGCTTTTTTTTTCTCTCTCCCCTTTCCCGCTTTCGTTCATAGAAGGCGGAGAGCCGCGGAGCGCGCCGCTTTGCTTTTCGCATTCGTTTTTTTTTTATCCCTCTCAGCCTCTCCGCGGCTGACGCGCGGTGACGACGAGGCGCAAAACATGACACAGCTGGCGCCATCTAGTGGCGCGCCGCGCCAACTCGCGATGCTATCCTCGGCTTTTTGAACGGCCGGGACGCGCTGCCGGCGGTGCGCTGCAATGGCGCGAGATACGAACTCGCCTACGCTAACTTTTCGTCTTCACTCACATTGATAAACGTAAGTGTTACGATTATTCTGAACGGAACATGCCGTCCAGACGGCAAACTTTTCATCGTTGTATCCGATATTCGGTGGATAACATATCGTTATATATGGTTTTTTTTCCCCATAGCCCCAATGCATAAAATGAGGCTGTTAAGTAGACCCATCGTTATAACCGATATATCGTTATATGTGGTATCGTTATAAGTGGACTGCACTGTACGCAAAAATGAACGTGCATCTACCAGCGCGGCTCTATCCTACGCTGAGGGAAGGGGAGCCGTAGCGAGCTTGAACGCCGTCACCTCGAGCAGGAGTAAACAACAAAAGTAATAAAAACAATGACGCAGCCCGTCGCTAAAGTCGCAGCGCTGTTGACGGGCCATCTCACTATTACGACATCCTTACGGCAGTATTGAATGGATCCAGTAGTGTATATGCGCTTTCAATGGTGGTAGTGGAAACTTATTATTTGCAGTATTGCTACAGAGCTTGCGATGGGGGGAGCTCAGACCAGGGCTCCGCTGCGGCTGCCATTGTGCGAGTCCGATCAGTCAGCTCGACTCAGCTGATCGTCAGGTTCTCGCTGACCAGCGGCTCCTGCCATCGGTCCACTGTGAAACGTTGTCCAACACGATTATCGTTTAAAATAAGTAACATTACTTAAAGCAATATTGAAAACATAAAAAAATAAAAGAAAAGTTTACTTGTTCAGTGACATTAGAACCGAGGTCTCACAGCAACAATGCATCATGCATTGCCCACAGCGCTTCGACATCTAAATGGTGGGGCTGTCTAACGACCACCGCGGACAGCAACATGATTTTCTTTTAAAAAGAAAACTTACGACTCCTTTAAGTAATGTCAATGTCGACGCATTTCCATAAAAAAAAAAAAAAGGAAGTCGAGAGGATTTGATCTGACGACCTGCAGCACTACCGCTCTTAGCAGTGCGCCTAACCAATACGCCACTGAAGCCACATTGCGACGGGGGTCTAAAATGACTACAAATTTACGGTAACGTGCCCCCCTCATTTTTACGATTACACTACGGTGACGGGCCCCCCTCAATTTTACGATTTTGCTGCGCTGACGGGTCCCCTCACTTTTACGTTATAACTACGCCGACGGGCCCCGTCACTGTAGTCACTCCTTTACGGTGACGGGGCCCGTCAGCGTGATTGCGCCGCTATTGTGCCGGGCCCCGTCACTATTACGACTACACCACAAAATCACACTACGGCGATGGGCCCCGTCGATTTTGCGACAGTACTGCGCTGACGGGCCCCGTCACTGTAGTCACTACCTTTTGTCATAATTTGACATAATTTGACATAATTTGACAAAATAAACCGGGTGGCGCGATTCTGAACAGATTCGAGTGTGTTTATTAGTACGGTATGACTGGGTACCCAGATGCTGCATGCGTATTCTAGTTTCGGACAAGCAAAGATATATCGCTACTCTTTAACAGACATTATGAAACATGGCCTTCTGCGTCCTTGTCCCGAGTTTTCACTGGTTTTTCTCCCATTTAAGGAACATATGAAGAGCACTTCAAATGTTGAAGGTTGTTATATATAATGTTTAATTGAAACGGTGATTAGAAGGCCCAATCGAGCAAACCAATTTTCTATGCCAAGCTAACAACATGAGCAAAGAAATATGTTAGAGGAAATGTTTGGCTTTAAAGAGCAGTGTCTCAGCACTAGCTCTCATCCAAAGCGAACCTGCTTGAGGTCAAGGACGAGGCCGAAGTCGCCAAGCTTGTAGTAACCATCTCTGGAGATGAAGATGTTTTCAGGCTTGATGTCTAGATGGGCCAGGTTGTGGTCGTGCAGGTGCTTCACACCCTGAAACAACATAACATGCACAGCTTTACCTGCTGCTCCATCAATACAAAGCTACTGCACCTTCATCACAGTGCACACATTTGGGTTGACAAGATCCAAGCCACACACCGAGCTGTAGGTCACCGAATGCAACTCGGACGACATAGTCTCTTACAAACGACGCAGATGATTCGAACATGCTTGACTGTTTGGACAACTCCACGACACTGTTCTGGCATCCAAATAGTTTTATTCGAGTCCATAAATAGCGATAATTACGAGATATGGATATACAAGAAGGTCCCGTAATTATAAAATACAGCAAGACCTCCTGTGCATAAGGACAAGAATCATTAAAGCCAACAATGGCAGGGTGCAAAACTCTGCCATAATAAAAGCAATTAGAGAAATGACAAACAAAACCAATATAACTGGATGCATTAAACAAGTACAAGGCTGTGGATTAATAAATAGTGAAAACTATGAAAGTACATTTTTTCAAGAACAATACGAAAATGTGGGAAACAAACCGAACACAATGCCATAGAAAAAAAAGAATACAGAACACATTGGTATAACCATAAAGGTGGGTTCATCATCATCATCATCATCAGCCTGTCTACGCCCACTGCAGGGCAAAGGCCTCTCCCATGTTTCGCCAATCAACCCGATCCTGTGCTTTCTGCTGCCACGTTATACCGCAAAGCGCTGTTCTCTGCCAAGATTGTTCCACATTACTTTAGTTTTATGCATATTAATTTTTAGACCTACTCTTCTACTTTCCGTATCCAGTTCAGTAATCATAAGCTGTAATTCGTCTCCCGCGTTACTCATCAATGCAATGTCATCAGCGAATCGCAGGTTACTGAGATACTCTCCATTAACTCTTATCCCTAACTCTTCCCAATCTAGGGCCCTGAAAACCTCCTGTAAACACGCGGTGAATAGCATTGGAGAGATCGTGTCTCCCTGCCGTACGCCCTTCTTTATTGGGATTCTGTCGCTTTCTTTATGGAGGACTATAGTGGCTGTGGATCCACTGTAAATTTCTTCCATTATGGCCTCAATGAACGTTCAACATTTCCTTTTAGCTTCCTGCAAAGGTGGGTTGCAGGAAGCTAAAAGGAAATGTTGAACGTTCATTGAGGCCATAGCGCTGAAAAAAGACGGGGACCACAGAAAGGGAACGGGATGTGCGCTACTCACAACTGAATTTTTATTCTGGAAACATGTTGTACTTATACAGCAATGAAAACAGCAAACATCACCAGAAAACTATATCACACGCACAATCCTGAATCATTCAGATACGCGATTTCCTTAGCACTTAAAGCAATCAAGGGCACGCTGACACAATTGGCATTTTCTCTTGCAATCAACCAAGCCTCGACAATCTCTCGCGTATCTGTATCACCGTTCCTATACAGAACTACACACTCATTGAACAGAGGCCGGCAGCCGCAGTCATTACAATGCACTGATACATGTCTGTCAGGGTAACAGTTGAGCTTCTGTTTGTGCTCTCTGAGCCTATCATTCAGGCACCTGCCTGTCTGCCCGATGGAAAGTGTTCACCTTTTCTCATTTTCTTTCTTTTCTATTTGTATTGCAGCTACATTGCATTCATATGGTTCAGATACAGCAGCATTCTGCAACTCTGTGTGTAGACCAGCCGATAAGACACTTGCCTTCCGAGTGGGTGGCACTGAAGTCAAAACCCAGCACCACCAAGAAAATTGGCAGTTTTATAAATTTTTTCACAGCTATTAGTCTAATGTGACAAAGAGGCAGCCAGACACCCAGTTTCCATGTTTAGACATCTAAGCAAGAAAGTTTGGCTGTAACACCAAGTAACAATGTTAACATGAAATGAAGTGCAGTTACTAGTGCATCTCTTTAGCATCTTTCACAACGTTACTTGATGCTACAACCAAACTGTCACGGGTACCCACTAGCCCGTATTGAAACACTTGTTCAGTTAAAAGAGAAACAAGTACAAGTATTGGCGAGTCTATTGCATGTAAGCATAGCGTACCAGCAGCAGGTCGACAAGGAACTCCAAAACGAGCCGCTCCGACAGGTTGTGGTGCTTCTCTGCGTAGGCAGCCAGGCTGCACTCGCACAGCTCCGTCTGAATATACAGCCGGTGGTCTTCCTCCCATGCCTTGATGAAGCGCACACAGTGCGGATGAGGTGGCAACAGTTCATGCTTGGCGACCTCCTGCAACTTGAGCTGGCGATCACGCTGGCCCCGAAAATGGCGACTGGCCACCTTCACAGCATACCACCGGCCATCATCCAAGCATCGCACCTTGTACACCTGCAAACATGGGGCGACAATTCTTATCAAGCAAAAGCCTGGGCTAGTCTGAATATGAGTGTTAAGAGGTTAAAACAATGAAAAATATGAGAGACCACTACAATGAAATTGACAACAAAAGTGCTAACTTACAACCAACATAAAAGGGGATCCCTCTGCTCTATAGCATAACTATTTGAATGCACATGAACAAATGTCCGTCACCAAGTTTTTGATAGCAAAATGCTTGGCATGTGCACAAAGAAGCTTTTCACACAGCAATCATTCAAGTTCACTGTGCGAGGAGCTTCTTTCCGCACATGTCCAAAGAAACGTCTTTGGAACTTGGCAAAGGCATTTGGTTTTTTCACATCACGCCCCCCAAATAGCAGGCTAACAACTGAGTCAGACCCCGTTTCATCTTGTGCACCGACTCAAGCACTTCTCATTGCCTCCTTTGCTTTTGGCACAGTGAAGAACACATGTGTCAGCAAACTACAGACTGCAGCTGCATCTTAGCAACTGCGACAACTTTGAAAGCTGCAAAATACTGGGGAGGGGGGGGGATCTCTAAGGAGGCAAAGAAAGTTAACGGGTTTCACCGAATGGAACAAGAGTTCAAATGGAGAGGAAAGCATCGACTGATTATCCGCAGGGAAACGAAGGAGAGGACAATTTTAAATGGAATCGCAACGGCAAGAGAGAATTCCGCAAAAGCAACCAACTGAAGGACAGGTGGGGTACATTGCTGAATTAAAACTAAGACATTTGGTACTGTTAATCACGTTTGGCCCTCTCTGAATAAGCTGCCAGGATGGGAATTCAGATCGGGAAGTTAACGGGTCAAAATTGAGTAAGCTTCAGCGCATAGAAGGAAAAAAAAAAAGGTTTCTATTCTTTACAAATGTGATATGAAGGAAAAAAAAGGTATACTCACCACTCCAAAAGAGCCTTCCCCCAGTTTCTGGTCCACTTGGAAACACTGGTGCAAGTAGGAGGTAGGAGAGTGCTTGTTATAGTGCCGGCTGCTGAAAGCTGTTAATGATATGGCAGTCAAGTACAACTCGTGGCTTGCACAAGCAGACTCAAGCAAAGCAAGTGCAGCTTTTTATGTTGTTCTTGCAGCATACCGAACTTTGGCCTTCAAAAAGATGCACCAGGCCTGCCTAATGATCCCAACATTGTTATTTTACATTCTGCCAAGCAATGGAATATGCACCATGACAAGGCAAGCCTGCCATTGCCTGAAACAGGAGTTGAGCAGGCACACGTACACGAGCTCAAGTGCTCCGAGAGTTGTTTCAGTCCAAGCTTTATACATATAGCCTTTTTTTTCTTTTTTTTGGAGGGGGGGTGGAGGAGGTGGAAGTAAGAATAAATAATATACAATTATACAGACAAAAATGCTTAGTTCTGCAATAGCCTTGAAATGTAACTAAAGATGAAGCAGTCTGGGCAAGTGAACACCCAATCCACAAAATGAACACTCACAAGTAGCAGACACTTTTGTTGTACATTTTGTTTGTACATTTTTTAGTGCATAATTAGCTTTGAGTCTGATGTCTCAGATCCATGTCAAGACATTTCCAATAACTTTTGGCCTGCAGTCCTTTTATGCTTGACAAAATGTCTACTGAATGAACTGTTCCTCTACTCAGCTTAGTGCTGCTGCAGGCGAGATGCGAAACAGCTTCCACAACACACAAATCACCGTGGCTTTTTGGGCTAGTTGGTTCAATGCATGAAAAGATGTCACAGCGCTAGCAGATGCAGACGAGGACAAGAACGAGGGGACTGGTGCCCGTCCCGCTGAGCCTTCCTTGTCTGTGTCCGATAGCTATAACACAAATCACATCTGCAGCTACATGTGTAACAGTTGACAAGCAAGGCTCAAAGGATACAGGATTCCGAGCCGCTAAAGCTGACTGACTGAGCTTGCCGAGGTAGGTCCAAGCGCCAGCTTGATCTGTCCACAGATGGCACCCGCGGCGGTCGTAGCCGCTGTCTTCGCCGGGCTTGGCAATCCTGTAGAGAGTTTAGAGGAAGACTAGAGCACGTGAACTAAGCACATTTTGCTTTGAAAACCTACTTCAAGGTAGTGCCGGAATGGGACTACTGCTCATGAAGAAGAGATGCCATGTATTAGAAGCAACATGCTGGTGCATGTTGCTTCCGATACATGGCATTTCTTCTACAAAAAAAAAAAAGTGTAGAAAGTTCTGCATACAGGGCATACAAGTAAAAGACAAAAGAAGGTCAAGTGAGCACTATTTCCATGTTCCATTATTTACAATGCAGATGCTCATCCACATAGAGTTTCATACAATAACCTAGAGAGGAAACTGGCACTGCGATTGTTGTGCTGCGCTGAATGTGTTGCACTGAAAAGGAACCACACATACTTGGTCCATAAAAAGCTCTCTTTTGCATCCAATTCCACCAGGCCAGTGACACTGTAGTCACAAACTAACACTGTTCACATGCCACAAAGATATTGGATATTGATTTAAACATATGCACACAA
The DNA here is from genome assembly GCA_030522465.1 of Rhipicephalus appendiculatus. NCBI lineage: Eukaryota > Metazoa > Arthropoda > Arachnida > Ixodida > Ixodidae > Rhipicephalus > Rhipicephalus appendiculatus. Next base: position 2,134,572 of record JALIZH010032967.1, read on the forward strand.
TAACATGCTCTATTCAAACAATTGCTACACTTGAAGGGACCTTAAAAAGGGGCTGACTAAAACCACAAGTGTTTTTTTGCAGTTGACAAATAGTTTTAGTTGAACTGGCACTTATGAAACGCCCAAGAAAGACAACTTCACTGAGGTCCCATAGAACGATACCGCTCAAGGCAGCCCTGAAAATAAATAACATTACGAAAAAAAAAACAAAAAAACTGACCAATGGCAGCCGCTCTTGGGTGCAGACCGGCAGCCGGCCTGCTATCTAAGAAACCAGACAGGTGGCAGCCCTACCACAACCACGTTAGGCAAACCTACACAACAGCTAGCAGATATTATGGGATGTGCATGCGCACTAATGCTCTTGGGGGCCCTCTGGACAGCAGCCCCCACATCAGGCTGCACCAGCAGACAGCATGTCAATGCAGTTTGGCATACTGTACATAGATCCTTTCTAAAGGAGCCATTTACAGAGACTAGTTTGGCATAGTGTCCCTGTATAAGCTCTCGCAGAGAGCATATACTGTGGTAGCACATAAAGGGACAGTAATTTGGCATGTGGTCCCATGGTGTATACACTTTTGATCACGGGCGTTACTGTAACTTGATGTAAATATCTAGGTACAGACTTCCGTAAAAACCTTAGTTGGTCTGCTCAGATGTCCAGCACAAGCAACGAAGTCAACCGGGTACTACGCTACCTTAATCGTAATCTGCACCACGGATACAAGGCACGTAAAGACGTTTACTCAGAAATCAACCTCCTTACAGCACACGGCTCACCCATCCCCACGGTAGGGCAAGTACGCATTTTGGGCATGATTATAGAAGCCAACGGCAGTAATGCCGCCAGCGTAACACGCATCTCGAAAAAGGCTGAAGCAATGGCAAAACTGATCAATAGAGTGGCCAACAAACGCGCGGGACTGTCTGAGGAGAATCTCCGAAGACTTTTCCACGCGTTTCTCATGAGTCACATCAACTACGTAGCCCCCGCCCACCTGTGGCAGAAAGGGGACGAGAAGCGTCTCGACGTAATCATTCGCCGGTGTGTTAAACAGGTCCTCGGGTTACCAGGCAACACCCGCACTGTAAAGCTCAGTGAGCTAGGTATACACAACACCTTCAACGAAATTGTTGAAGCGCAGAAATTATCACAACTTGTAAGGCTGTCTTCCACTGAGGCTGGGCGACGATTATTGGCACACCTCGGGCTCCAATCTCTGGTTACCCAACAAAGACAATGCCAGCTCCCCAAGGAGTTGCGCGCTAAATTCACAGTATCCCCGATACCCCGAAACATGCACCCCACACATAATGTGGGGAGAAGGCAGGCACGGGCGCGAGCCCTGCTCAGTACCGCAGCCGCTATGGAGGATAACGTGGCCTTCGTAGACGCAGCGCAGTACGGTTGCTCGGATCACTTTGTATCAGTAGTCACCACAATTAAAGGCGATCATTTGTCGTCACTGACTTTATTACACGCGAACGCAGATAGTGCTGAACAGGTTGCGGTAGCACTCGCTCTTGCTACCACCAACCGCACAGCTATTTACACAGACTCGCGAGCAACCGCCCGAGCCTTCATGACGGGTTCGGTATGCCGGGAAGCCGCTCGAGTTCTCTCTGCTGCCAATTTGACAGACAAAAAACACATCATCTGGTTCCCGGCACACGTTGGCCGAAACGTACACGGAACCATCCTTAATGCCAACGAGTTGGCACACTCCCCGGCGCGAGGTCTTACATTCCACGTCAGGGAGAGCCACTCAGAGGCTGAGGACGCAACCTGGTACTACCGAGATCCCCTTCTAATCTTTCATGAAATTTGCAAGCACTATCAGTTGGAACGGCGGATGTTCCCCCTCCCGCAACCACATCTAAACAGAGCTCAGTCTATCACTTTACGTCGGCTACAGACGGAGGCATACGCTTCTCCTCTTAAATGTTCTAAATACATGGATGGTATAGAGCCGGGCTGCCCTCGCTGTGGCAACCCGCGCTGCACTTTACAACACATGCTGTGGCAATGTCCTGCACTGCGGGAGAGCCCCGGGCCTCCCTCTACGGAGGAGGACTGGCGATATCTTCTCGCTAGCAACGAGAAAGAAGACCAGCTAAGGGCTATCCAGAGAGCCCATGACATGGCCGAGGAGATGCATCTCCCCGTCCCGTCGTGGGTGCGGCCCGCCGATGTCGCCCCCTAAGGGGGGAGTGAGCGTCGTCTCCGGATCTAAATAAAGTTCTTTGCCTGCCTGCCTGCCTGCCTGCTCCACCTACAGTAAATCTAGCATACTTAACACTCATTCATCGCCCAACTAGAATACGCATGTTCAGTTTGGGACCCACATCAGTCGGCACAAAATCGTGCAGCAAGGTTTATTCATTGCGACTATCCATACCACACTAGTTTTTAAGTTATCTTTGAACCTTCGATCCCTTGAAAGGCACCATAACATCTCGAGATTATGCCTTTTACACAACTAACCCTTACTACTTCATCAGACTGACAGAGCCTACACCTTGTCCTTTGTCCCATCACAGCCACCCATTTGCACCCCTGCAACTTGCGCTACTGCTCAGCTGAAAACCTTCAGCCTAAACTACAAAGGACTGGGACAGTCTTAATACCAAAGCTGCGCACCCCTCCATACATTCAAGGCACATTCATCGAAACCATTACTAACTACGTAAGCCCGACCCTCGTGTAATACCACTAATGGGGAATTTGAGGTACTAATAAATAAAAATTAAAACAATATCAAAGCAAGATCCGATTTTACGTCCACAGCACATCAGCCATGATACTGTCCCCATTTCAAGCAGTTAAATTGATCTTGGGGGTTGTAGCTCTCCCCGAGGACCTAATTTTTGGGCCGATTGAACGACAAACTTAAAGTTCACTTAAACGTCACCTATAACCTACTTGCGCCCTTTTTGTAAGGTGAATCGTATAGCCAACGCCTCCTCTATTTTATCAATGCCAACCAAATGCGCCCGTTCCAGCCGTTCACCACCCTCTCCTCTAGCCCTTTCCTACTCTCACCCATCGCCTAGCCTTCGCGTGTGCTTTGCGTTCATGGGGGAGAGCTCCCGTCATGTAGTGCCTCACGACGGAAATCATATGAATTTTTTGTTCAGTTGTGTGCAGATCCGTGGGGCGGCGTCTTGCATCCCTCGTGTTCACTATGTTGGCGGTCCAGCTAAGAGACACGGTGTTTTGAGATAGCGCGTCTCCGTTCGTGGCGCTATGCGGGCAACCAATGGGGACGCGTCGCCGCGACGCTGCAGTGCATGCGCTGCCTTTAAGAGGTGCCTCACGAGCACTTTGAGGCGGCGGCATTGCTTCGAGCTACGAAGAAGGAGCACTAAGGAACAAATTAGACAGACGCATGATATTGGAGAGGGAAAACGCGTCTACCGCATCTCCGTGCGAAAGCGCTCGGACGCACGTGTGACGCAAGCAGCCTTACCCTACATGTGGCGTCGCATCAAGACCACTCCCTGAACTTGGGCGGACCGGCGGCTCCCATTGAGGGGCGAGCGTTTGCACTGGCATTGAAAAAAATAGAGGAGGCGTTGGTATAGCTTACCGATGTCACGGTAAGTGCCGCGTATTTGCAAAGGTCAATACCGCGAGAGGATTGACCGGAAACGCTTCCAAGCAGTTGTCACACAGCGTTGGTTTCGCCTCCGGCATGAGAACAGGGGCGCCGCCCCCTCAAGTTTTTACTCGAGCTTGTTGCCCATACATAGTAAAATAATTGAAGCACAATGTAATGAAGGAGAGTACAACGAAGCCAAAGAGGCGAGATGGCGCTACTTCACAGCTTGGACAAATTTTGATTACACCAATGGCAAATGAAATGTCACCGAAGTTGTTTCATGAACTAGTCAAGCAAAAGTACACATAGCAGGTCGGCGCTTCTTTGCGCACGAACTAATTAGGTGCAAAAGCCTGTATCGCATTCGTCAGATAAGCTAGTGTGTGCTTAGCGCGACTATAATGAATGAACCGAAAAAATTAACTGCGAATGAGTACCGACACAGATTCGACACGCACTTGCGCGAGTAAAAGAAGGGCGGCTGCGAGACGTCGTAGGCAGACAATTATAACATGCGCGTTACATCGAAGGAGCTGTGAAAACAAAGAATGACACTGCATACCTTTTTCGTTAACAGCGGCTGCGAGTCCTCGAAAAACACCGGGTCCGGTCTCGGCAGTTCACTCATTTCCGTGTTGCGGCTGCCACGACGTTGGAACTCCGTACGACTATGCTATGCAGCAGATCCAGCAGAACCTGGAGAAGTGGAGACTACAAGCGTCATTAAGTATGTGGTCTCAGTCCGAACGCAAATGTTCGTCCACATGCTCAACACTCGTTCAAATAACCACGGGACTGACGGGACCACTTTAGCTCAGTGGCTGTGGCGCGGTGGTCATGGATAGGCTGGAATTGGATTGGTACGAGCACAATGGTACAAGAATGTCTGCCGTACAGCCAGAACAAAATATATGACTTCGCGGATAATTTGCAGAATTTTTCTCATCGTGTTTTTCCCATAGAGTTAGTATGAACTCTATGGTTCTGCCCTCGGTTCTGCCTAGTCCGTTAATCGAGCCCATAAAAGATGCTCAGATCCAAATCGAGGCGCTTGGAAAGCTGTTGGTAGGGTTAGAGTGTACTAGAACTTTTGAGTGGCGCGAACGGAGACCGGTTCCATTGTTAGCCGCTGTCCCCTCTCGCGCGGAAAATTGCGGCGGCGCTGTCATCGCCGGCACTTGAAGAGCGCCCGCTCGCTCCGCGGTTGTCATGGTTTGTGCCTGGTGATTATTCGCGTTGGAAAAATCTATCCTGATCTGCGCAGCTCCTGCTATGCCTCCGAAGCAACGCCTGCATCATTACTACGTACCAGGATGCAAGACTTATTGCGCGTGGACTGAACAGATGCGGAAAGCTTCCCTTTCGTAATTGCTTTTTGCCATTGCGGGACGGCATCGCAATGATATGTCGAGCAGCAAGATTGGCAAATATTCCCTTAAGAACATTTTTATCGTAACACATTTTTATGAACACTGGCTCGGGTTTTTAAATTGGCTCTTTTCAATGACCCTGCAGATGAAGAGCCACGAATGCTTCAGTGGAGAGACCTGCGGAGGTTGAACAAGCCACTGGACGTGGACTGCGCAGTATGCTAGTTACATTTCAGGCCCCGTTTTGTCTTAAGAGATATATAGTGTACTAATCGTGAAGGCGGCCGAAGTGCGAATACCTAGAGGAACGCCGAACTTGCTTTTGTACCTGAGTGCGAATTAAGACACCAACACCGAGGTAAAAGGAAACACCCGCGGAAAGAATAGCGCCATCGTACAGCTGACTTTTTTTTCTTTTTACTTTCCTAGATGACGTTAAAAGAACTGAGGTAGAAGACTCAGAGCACGATGCAGGTGCTCACTGCGTTGGCGGACCTTCGACACTAATAATAGCACTTCTGTCCAAGTTAATGACACCGCGCGAGTTTCCAATTTTTTTATGTGCACTTGACTCCTGCACAAATGAAATCACTACTGAAAGAGCCGTGCTACTTTTTATTGCCAAGTCTAGGTAGCGTTGAGTGCGGGGTGTGTGCGTTTGTGTGTGTGTGCGTTAGAAAAGTTGATTGATAGGTGTCGTTGGACCATCGCATGAGAAGCGACGCTCTTGCAACGAGCTGCAAGCATTCCTCTGCGTTGGGGAACGGGGTATGCGTCGTTTGTGCCTGCATATGAATTCACAAATGTGCTCAAGGAAAAGAGCCCTCTTCAGCCTCAACTGCTCAGGGAGATCGCTAAATGATAATAATATCTGGGGTTTAACGTCCCAAAACCACGATATGATTATGAGAGACGCCGTAGTGGAGGGCTCCGGAAAATACGAGCCCCTTGTCTTCTTTAATGTGCACTGACATCGCACAGTACATGGGCCTCTACCATTTCGCCTTCATCGAAATGTGACCTCCGCGGATCGAACCCGTGACCTTCGGGTCAGCAGCTGAGGACCATAACATCTGCTCCATCGCGGCGGACAAGTGATTGGAATGTGCATCGATATTTTATTAAATGTCGTACAGTACAGATACTTTAAATCTACATAGCAATTGTGCCTCCAGGACCAAATGTATCATTTTAAAATAAGCATAACGAAGGAGTGAGTCGCATTTTCTCAGGTATTTGAATAAATGATTGAATTCTCCTTTTTTGCGGAGCAATTGCTATACAAGTTCCTCCGCAGGCCTTTGAAAACAAGAAATTCAAGCGACGAATGCTAAAAACTACATAGAGCAATGTGCAAAAACTCAAAGCTTCGAACAGCAGACCAATTAAGACGCTTGTGTCAAGGGGAAAGCAATAATTTAACTCTGTCGTTGCCAGCATGAAAAATCTGCTGCAGCAAACGCTGAGAGCATTCTTCTGTACAGACTTCTTTTATCTCCCAAAAATATATTTGTAAATAAAATATGTCGCTCTGTTTCCTGCGCATTTGCATCTGTGGTGCATTACAGCTTTGAGACAGGGTAGCAGTGCACAAAGTTTACCTGCAGTGGTTGCAGCGCGTGTGAAAGGATTATTCATTACTGGATACTTGAATGGGAAGTGCACTTGGAAATACCGCTGTGGCATTACTATAAATCACTTCGGCAACTGAGCTGCGCTGACGGCGCGAACGAAAGCTACGCAAGCGGTCACGGCACGCGTTGCAGAGAAAGGCAATTATAACTGCACGTAACTCGTTTTTTATGTAAAAATTGACGCGACATCGCGCACAGGAACCTCTAACTACATGATCGCGCGTACAAATGTCGGCGGGGGGAATAAAAAGTGCATTTTACTCTCCCCTATTCATTCATTTAGAAATTTACGGTGTATGTTTTCGAACGGAAGCAAGGAGCAGAACACTACACGAGCATGAGCCATATTTCTGTGCGTGTCGACAACGCTCTGCGCGACAGGCTCCAAGCAAGCGCGAGAGGCGAAGTTCAAGTGCGGTTGACTACAGCGCCACCGCCAACTTTCCGCGCGCGGCGGCCCTCTCCACGACGGCCGGTCGCGCCACTCAAAATATTCTAGTACACTCTAGTAGGGTGGCTAGAGCCACCCTACTGTTGGTTGGTGGGCTCGGCCTGCCATCAGAACTTGCCGGTGACGTTCATAAGCGCGGTGTTTGTAAACACTGTGTAAAAAGAAATGTTGAACTTTTGAATTGCGGAAAATGAATTCCAGCGTTGTCGTGCTCGCGCTTTTCTCTCGTTTCGTGATATTTCTTCTTCAGGTGGGTTTCGTCACGCCTTTGGATCGCAAAATCGACCATCGTTGTGTTCTGAAAGAATGCTCGAGCGAGATACTTTTGCCTCGCGAAACGCTCTTTAGTGGCGTTATTCATGTAATCAAAGCTGTGAGCCACACAGGAGCTCCTGGACCGACTCGTGACAGTCAATCCCTGCAGTGCTTTCGCAAGATAACCTGTTTCTCTCGCTTAGAAAATAAACGGGCACTATTTCTGGAGCCAAAGGGAGCATTCAAGCTGTGTTGGCTGTTCCGAGTTTGGTAGATGCACAATGTTGTACTTTTCGCGTATTTTCTTTGATTCGATAGTCGGCACAAACGTTTAGGCATTTCTTGCCAATTAGCGAAGAATTGCTGGTGACTCGCATGACATCGGTGATATTAATCATCCGTTGGTTTTGATGAAGGTTGTATCTAAGAAAAAACGAGCCCTTAAATTCCACTCTTTTCGTTTATTTTAACACAGGTTATGTCAGCTCACCAAGAGGTTTCCGTGTGGCGTCCAGAGTACCACCTAAGCAGTTCGCGCGTGCGCTTTACTTTACGTTTCGCTTTGACCAGCGTTAATTTTCGCGTGACCAAATGAGAAAGTTAAACGGCGCGTCCTCTTCTTACCAGGTGGCCTTCAACTGGGCCGTGCCTGACCACAACGCGGACGCCTTCCGGTCGCCCTGGCCACGGAGCCGGGATCTAGGGGACCGCCTCGTCTCATGGCTCTTCAGTGGCCTGACGCGCTGGGACAGCCAGTACTTCTTGCACATCGCCGAGCACGGCTACACGTACGAACAGACGCTGGCCTTTTTCCCGCTCTACCCTTGGCTCGTCCGCCAGACTGCCGACGGCCTAGTCGACCCTCTCACCAACGCCTGCCTGTCGCGCCACAGCGTGCTCGTCCTCAGCGGCGTTCTCGTCAACGTCTCGTTCTTCGCCGTCGCCGCCGTGGCGCTGCACCGGCTGACGCACCAGCTCTTCTCCAAGGAACACGCCGACGAGGCGGTCCTCTTGTTCTGCTTCAACCCGGCATCCATCTTCTTCAGCGCCTGCTACAGCGAATCCGTGTTCGCAGCCGTCAGCTTCTTGGGCATGCTTTTGCTCGAGCAGAACAGGCCGAATCTGGCGACGTTGTTCTTCTGCCTGGGCGGCCTAGTTCGGTCTAATGGGTTCCTGTCTGCCGGATTCCTGCTCTATTCTGGATTTGTCTGTGGCTTGACGCCCGTTAGATCCGTCTTCCGGGCGTCATTCTGCATCCTGCCGTTCCTTCTGTTCCAGTGTTACGCGTGGTCACTGTTTTGCATACCTGACTACTCTCAGCGATTCTCTGCTGCAGTCCTGAATCAAGCAGCTGAGTCAGGGTTCCGGTTGGCAGGGCGCAATGCTTCCAAGTGGTGTTCGAATCTTGTCCCTTTCTCTTATGGATACGTCCAGTCACATTACTGGGATGTTGGCTTTCTGATGTATTATCGTCTGAAGCAGCTGCCCAATTTCATTCTTGCGTTGCCGGTCGTCGTAGTCATCCTACATTCCTCGGCCTCTGCTCTAAAGCGATGCAGTGACAGGCGACATATTCCATATCTTTTGCATGTTGTTGGTTTTCTGATGATCACAGTTCTCTTTGCAAACGTTCAAGTGGTGACGCGGCTGATTGCTGCCTCAAGCCCAGTGTTGTATTGGACGACATTTTTCGGTTCCAACCGTGTGGAGAGAAAGTTTCGCTCTGTTGTCTGGGCAGACGTTGCTGTGAACTTGTGGCAGAGCGATATCCATTCTAAGCGCATTGTCACCTATTTTGTGGGTTATGCAGTTTTGGGAACGGCCCTGCATGTAAACTTTTTACCGTGGACATAACTAAGTTAATTTGGATGACCCATCAAAGAATTGTGATAAGTTTTACGTCATGATATGTTTACACCCAAAATGCCAGAAATTACACCTTCTTACTTCATGTACTTGCATGCCACTAGTCCTATGTGACATTTTATAATTAAGGGCTCCGTGTTTTCAGAATTCAATTTTCTTGAAATTTGCAGGGTCTTTTTCGGAGTTTATTATTTTGCAGAACTTCAGCGTTTATCAGAGCTTATTTCTCGTAAATAACTCATTCTCCAAAATTCGGAGTCTAATTTTGCATTATATTCAATACTCCAGTATCTTAGATGAAATTATGTCTGAACACGAAAACATCAGAGCACAAGAAGTGTACTTTAGTTGTCTGAAAGGTTTGAACGCACAAAAAATAGATACACACACAAGCACGAATATGTGAATGTAGAACACCTACGTTTACGTCTATTACAACCTTAAAGCTTGTTGTAATGGACACAAGCATGCTTTACGAGGTCTGTATATTTGGTGTCGCCTGGCACGTTCCCAGATGCCCTATACATACGTTGGCGTCTCTTGCTCCGTGCTAGACAAGCCCTTTGTTAAATGTGCAATGGGTGCGGTCTACGAGGTACTGTTGACATGAGCTAAAGTTTATATTGGCCAAACCGGCTGATGTATCATTGATCACTTAGAACAGGGGTCTCAAACTCACCTGAGCGAGCAGGCCGCAGTCACGCAATTTAGTCTCGCAAGGGCCGGGGTATTGAAGGAGGTAGGACCGGGGGGGGGGGGGGGGGGGGCTGTATAATTTGCCAGCAAGCTGCCATTTGAAAGTAAACTTTCCCATACCTCATATAGTGATATAGTGGTCATTTTGAAGGACATCTGGTGCTAGGATTCCAACAACATGTTGATACCGATCTCCAAAATGACTCAAATATGGAGGCCAATTGTGAAACATAATTTTTGTTTCACGGTTATGTTTCAAAGTAAGGTGAACACATGGGATGTCTCACGGAGGCAATGCCTTAAACCAGTCAGGCCTGTGTAGCTCACGAACATACTTAATAAGAAAATTTTTGTAAAAAATGTGGGGCGAGTACAGTCGTATGTGGGCCGCGGGCCGCAACCGAAAGCTTCGCGGGCCGCATGCACCGCGTGTTTGAGACCCCTGACTTAGAACATGTCCTTTTGATAAAGAACAGAACAGGGTAATATTGGCCGTTAAAATTGGAGTTTATCGAATAAATCCGAATTGTCAATATTTTGCTGGTGAAAGTTAATCAAACTTTTTTTTATTTATCTGAAAACACGGAGCCCTATTTATAATCAAGGTCAACTTCGCTGATAACAAGGCAAACACATCTAACATACTTATGGCATTTGGCACTACAGGGTGTACTCAGCCAATTGAGTTCTGCAGGACGTAATATGTTCCATATGGAAGGTGTAATATGTTCCATAAATGGGAAGATATCCCTTTTAATTTCAGGTTAGACTATAACCCTGCTGACACTTGTACTACTAAGGCAGCAGTCTAGGCTCGTTGGTTTGACATGACGTAGGGTAAATGCGCAGAAGACGAGGACAGAGAGGAGGCTTGACACACATGAGCTCTTCTCTGTCCTCATCTCCTGCGCATTTACACTGTGACTTGTACTTAATTTCGCAAATCAGTTCTGCAGAACCCTGGGGGGGATATTTTGTAAGCGTTCTGTCACAGAACAGAGGAGGGACGGAACGAGTGGGAGCCGCACGGGATTGGTCGAGGCTCGTCTGACGGTCAAGACGAGAGAATAGCCACAGAACGTGTGGAAGCCCCGTTCTGTCGATAGAAAGGATACAAAACAATCACTGGATGACTTGTATTGGATCGAAACGTAAGCGCCTGAGCCCGGAGAATCGAATTTGTGTCTGGCTTACCCCAATCCCGCGCTGATGGTTTGGGAAAATCATCACCGAACGACTCGTCAAATTATGACACCACCTAGCATCCACTCAAGACACTGACACAAATAAATTGTTAAAGCCATCCCGCTCTTCAATCTCAAGCTTTGAGAAACAATGCTTGCCAATAATGATGTTCAGCTATAATAATTCTGCATTTTATGCGTTGAAAGCATTTCTGAATTCCCTCAGCTCGCCCATTGGCTGTTTGCTCCCTCTCGTTCTCTCGTTCCATCCCTCCTCCGCTCTGTGACAGAACACTTACAAAATAGCCCCCCCTGCTAGGATGATTAAGGGCTATGAAAGAAAAGAAATGCCATCCACCTGCATGTTTGTTCTACGTTTGTCAAGGGCTTCTATTAAAAATTACCCTTATAGATCGTCTTTATGTGATGCCAGCATTTGTGCTAATTCTAATTGAAGGTCATTGTTGACCTGGTTAAGAGGCGTCACCTGACAAGGTGTAGTGACGATATCAGAAACTTGCGTGTTGCTTGGTCGAGTAACAAAAGTATTTTGATGGAATCTAATAGCTATTGATGTTCGCTGTTGTTCTTGGTCTGGTCAAAAGGCTGTCACACGTCATATTTACCTCTCTGTCCACATCTTCACCTATATGTGTCTGTATGATGTAGTTTATTATGCAGCCAGTACAGCTGAGGTGCATTGCTTTTGCTTGGCAGCCATTTCTGTGAGTTCAGCAAACTGTCCTTAATTTCAATATATCTTGTTTGGTGAATAGTACAGTGGTTTCCAGCTTCTTTAAATGGCGTGATGGGCGTGTTAGTAGATCCTTTCAATATATTGTAGCGCTAAAAACAGACAAGGACGATAAAAGTGCTCATCCTTGTCGTCTCATTTCATCCTTGTCTGTTTTTATCACAGCAGTATTTTCCAGCTTGTATTTTATGTGTTTCATGTGTGTCTATATTAAAAAACGTGCAATTGTTATGAAACAATGATTACTTATAAGCAAGCGGACTGTCGTGAACATTCCATGTTTTATGTGCCAAAAGGCTCACTGGAGCTGAAGAACATTCTAGTCATTGCCTCTCGGCTCCTGGTATAGCCAGGACAAATCAGTGATGGTGATTGTCTCCATATGTAGTAGCAAATAAAATATTTCGTAGGGTTTTCTGTGTTATGTTGCATGAAAAAATCACCATATATACAAGTAGGAGATCCTGCATCGGAAAGTATTCCTGAAGCAATGTATTACCGGTATCAACGCATTAGAATAAACTTTCCCAGTGACATATCTATCCGAAACCACACTAGCAGCTTAGACATACACTAAGGTGACAAAAGTACTCGCGAGTTTGGAAGTATAAAAACTAAATTGAATATGAGCTTGAACATATTACCGGTATCAACGCATTAATTAGAATAAACTTTCCCAGTGACATATCTATCCCAAACCACACTAGCAGCTTAGACATACACTAAGGTGACAAAAGTACTCACGAGTTTGGAAGTATAAAAACTTCCCCATCTCCCGCTAAAGGGAACCATGTGTGGATGCGAAGCAGCGGGGAGATGGTTAGCTTGAGCGGGAGCAACGTCACCGCTCTCGTTTCGCGGCAGCGGCCCGGGCGCTCATCGCGGCGCTGCACAGGAGAGAGAATGAGGCGCGCTCCGTCATTTTTATATCGCGGAACTACCATGGTGCCCCCCAGTGGAGTATGCAGCTGTCGCACCACCTTTCGCGCGCCGCTCCGTAGAGGATTCACAGAGGAGAGAACGGGGGGGAATCAAAGGAGAGGGGACGCGCATACGCTGTGCGGGTGTTGGACGCGGGAGCCGCTCCGTAGAGTAGAGGATTCCTAGAGTAGAGAAAGCGGGTGAGCGTAGGAGAGAGGGGGGAGAGGACGCGCTGTGGGGATGTCGGGCGCCGCTCCGTAGAGTAGAGGATTCTTACAGCAGAGAAAGGGGCTGAGCGTAGGAGAGAGGGGGGAGAGGACGCGCATGCGCTGTGGGGACGCGGGCGCCACTCCATAGAGTAGACGATTCCTAGAGTAGAGAAAGGGGTGAGCGTAGGAGAGCAGAGATAAGGGAAGGGGACGCGCATCCGTTGTGGTGGTGTGGGACGCGGGAAGGAGGGACGGACTAAGCGGGCAAAAAGGCAACATTGCACAAAAAGGCAACATTGCACAGAAGAGAACCTGCAAAATCATGCCCTGGTCACGTGACAGCACATATCACAGTGTCATAACCACAATATGATTATTAAGCTTTGTCATAGCGGAAGAATCCAGAATAATTTTGACCAGAGGGGTTAATGTAAATTTAAGTAAACAAGCGTTATTACATCTTGTCTTCATTGAAATGCAGCCACTGTGGTTGCGAATTGAACGCACATTCTCAAGCACAGCAGTGCAACATCTTAACCCTTTTGCTCCCATTGACGAGTACAGTTGTCATGAGATTTTGTACCAAAATTACCGATCATGACTTAAATCGTTATCAACAAAAATTGGTCTTACATGGAACCTAACACTATATTTGTCATACTTGTGTTTCTCAACACTAGATGGCCACACTTGTCTGTGTTGAGCCATTTGTGTCCCAGCTTTCATTTTATTGCCATGCGGTGAAGCCGCCTTCAAGTTACCTTTTTTTTTTTTTTTTACATGATTAGTGAAATAAAGGAACCCCATTAAATTGAAAGAATGGTACCATTTTATTCAGAAAAAAAAAAGGCTCAACAAATTGATCAAAAAATTTTTTCAATAATTTTGGCACGTTTTTCTTCCTGAATTACAGTAATGAAAGGGTTAACTGCTGAACTACCACTGAGGGTAGGATGCCGCATTCAACTTTCGTCCAGATGCAAATAAGCAGATGCACAGGACAACAAAGAATGCGATTATAAAATAAAAGTTATACAATATTCTACACTGACACAACGTAGTGCTTGCCTATGGGTATTCACATGAGGCTTGTGGGAAAACAGCGTGGAAAACACTTAACATGTTTTGTTCGCAAGAAGGGGAATGGATTGAGGGGCCGGTTTTTGTCGAACCAACTGTATGAAGCCAAAGAAAGCATAACGTGTGTTATGTGCACTTTTCAAATTTAATTGTGCGATTTATGAGGTAAAGTACAAAAAAATTAAGGAAGCTTCACCCTAGTGGTGCCAAGCCCAAAGGAGGTATTGAGCTGGGCAGCCTTTGTTTCTCTTCGATTTTCTCTTTCTTTCCTCCTCTCTTTTCCTCTGTTTCTCTCTTTATTTCTATTTTTCTTCCTATTTCTTCCTTTCTCTCTCCATCTTTCTATTTCTCGCTTGCTACCTCTTTCAATTTTTATACGTGGTTTGTGTTTTGCACTTAATATCATCATCAAGGTGCTCAAAGAGCAAGAGGAAGAAGACTTCTCTTTGGCGCGAGCGTGCGCTCAATATGCTACAGCTGGCTATGCTATGTGTGGTTTGGCTGTGTTACGCCAAGCGACCATGACAGCATATGAAAGGTCTCTTCGATTTGGCTGCACCGGCGGAACCAGTTCAACGGGTGTAGCACTTCCCTCCTCGATTTGCTGGTGCCGCGCGCGCGCTCTGCACTGGCTCCCTCGTTTTGTCGAGGTGCAAGCGTAGTTCTGCACGAGTTCTCTGTCGGCCTGCACTCGCTCGAGAGGAGGTGCAAAGAAGTGCAGCATGGCGTGCGCCCCTTCCTCCTCCCAAGCTAAGAGCAGACGACGCTGCGTTGGCTGCGTGTTCTTGTTCAGGCGTGCGTGCAACGGGTAATCATAGCCGCGTCTTTTCGGCAGCTACTAAGGTGAATCTTTTTACATGGCTCATGAGCAGAAAGATCCACCGTGGTTGACGGCAATAAGAATCGTAGAAAAAAAAAAAGGTTGGTAATAAATATATGTGGCTCGAGGCGCGAACTGTGCTCTCACTTCGTCTTTGCGAAAGCGTGAAGCCTATGTACGATAGGAAGCCTTCAAGAAAAACTGCTGAGTTTAAAAATGTTTTCACCATGAGAGCTTGCGTACGTATCTTAATGGTTTCAAACAATTTCCATATTTGTGCTCTAGAATAGCGTGAAGTGGCGCTGTCAATAAAATGTTTTGAACACAAAGCGAGCGCACTTTCGTGGATAGGTGAAATTGTACGTGAAGTTGTCTTAAAACGTCGGTCAAAGGACCCCCGAGATTTTTCGCTAGCTCTACGGCCTTGCACGCACTTTAATAAAAGGCCGAAACCAGCGGAATTTACCAGGACGCCCAAGTGGCGCTTCTGGACCAGGCGCGGCGGGCTGCTGAGGCCAGTGGAGCCCTGGACTAGGGGCCCCACCCACCTGTTTCTCAAACCTATTTTTTCCCCTTAATAAACGTCTTTCTATCTACCACTGAGCAAGCAAAACGTGGTTCTAGACAGTCTGAACAGTCTCTTGAACTCGCACTCATGGAACCTTCCGACGACGTTCCCGTACCAGGGAACACGATCATCTTCACGTACCAACGAGTAGGCGACCAATTAAAACACAACCATGCACCTACTCGGAGTTACTGTAAGGGTCGCCGTTGTCGGAATCGTCGTCGCTGTCGAGCAGTTTCATATACGGCAGCTACGAAGACAGCTATCGCGGCAGTGTTTTGGTAAATAACACCATCGATACACGCCGCGTTGGCCAACACGGCCTGCACTTGCGTCTTCGTTTTGGCGGTAGCCGCCGCGCAGTAGTGTCGCGGCTGCACCTGCACTTGCTGAACCGGTGCTGCACGTAAAGTCCCTAGATAAACTAAAGTAGCGCCAACCGCGCCCCTTCGCCTCTGCCTCCTCTCCCAGAAGCTGCAGCAGCGCCTCTATGGTGTCCGCCAGGAAACTGCTGAAAGCACGGCGAAAGGCATACTCTCTCACAGGCATACCCTCTCCCGGCGCACGGGAGAGGGTATGCGCAGAGGACGGACAAGATGGCGCTAGCACTACCAAGCATAGGGGAGAGGAGGAGCCTGCACATTGACACGTATGGCGCTACTTTAGTAATTCTAGGGACTTTAGCTGCACGCACCCTGCACCGCTTGGCACTGCTGCGACACTTTTCGGAACTAGTGCAGGCAGTGCAAGCCAAATCGAAGAGACCTGAAAGCCCAGCGCCCCAAAGTGTTCTGCACTTGAAATTTAAGAGGATGAAAAAATAACTCTGCTGCTAAGGAAGTGAACCCATAACTGCATCTTGCAAAAAAGGAATGTCGCGGCCACAAGTAGCACTGGCTGACATTCCCAGGCTTACACACCCAGTAGTAATTGAGAGAGTCAACAGGGGCACAGCTGCCAACATAGCGCAATACTTTTAGACCACGTGTGTAACGTGCAGATTGTAGGTTTGGTCCCCTACCAGCAGGTTGTTTTACAGTGAAAGCTGTTATGAGATCGCAACAACGGCCGTTTTTGGTGCTATAGTTGTTTGCCACCACTGGTGATCCGTAACCACTCTCACGCGAAACAAGAAAAAAAAAATCGAAATAAATAAAAAATACCCAGGATGAAATGGGGTTCGAACCTGGGTCCTCTCTGTGGCAGCCCAGTATTCTACCACAGAGCCATTGCCGGTGCTGGAAAATCCTTTCGTAAAATGACCCTACACAGGCGTCATGTCGGGCAGGAACGACGTTAACAAATGTAATATAGCGTGGTAGGAGAGTAAGAGAACAGCCACGCATCACACAATGTGAATTACGTAACTAGTGAGTTGTTTAAAGCTTTCAACCCATTACAAATGGCTCAGCCATAATTCTTCATCGCCATCAGCCACCACATCAACAAAGTGCACATAATGCTTTGCAGATGTGTAGCGGGTACCTCTCTTCTCTGCAGAATGACGAATAATGGCGTAATGTATGTTTTCCAACTTCACAAAAATTGCAATTTATGGCATAGGGGTACCTTGCAAGTGTAACTGTAATAGTAGACCAAGAGTTTACAACGGGCTCAGAAATGCCGCTCTTCCAGCTTTCGCTGTGACTGTGCTGCACTTTCGGCGCAGGCCTGGTTTTTTTTTCATCAGGTACTTTAATTTGTCTTTCTTTTGTCTCCTAATTACAATATTTGAATTAAAAAGTACTGCATATAACACCCCTTATGCTTTCATAAGCTTAATTATTTGTTGGCTATATATGGTTGCATTGGGCATGTCTCAATGGCATTTCACACTGTCCAGCGACAGACATAATTTCCCTGCCCCACACTGAAATGTTGGGTTTCAGTTATAGTTGGAAACAGGTAACAATCTGTCATTGAAACTAGTAAATGGTAGCTGCAAGACTTCTGTTGCGGGTTGTAAAAAATTTAGGACAAGAACATTGCTCTCTAATGATGCAAGAGCACTTTTAATGTTCAGGGGTGATTCTAGCACAAACTATGGATCTAAGGCCATGGTACAGCAGAAAGATCTAAAAAGAAAAAAAAAATCTTTGTGGCAGGAGCCATCAGCCCAATCAGAGGGGATGCTCATTACATTCCTCTGTCTCCATCATGGGCAATAACAAGAAAAATTGCACAAGGAATGTCTGCAAAAAAAAAAACTTTTATTACTTCTTTTCATCATGACGTGGCACATTCATACCATAAAAATTAAAAAAAATAATAAAAACAGCAAATCAACATTTCTTGCAGGCTTCCATGCACACATCTTTATACAGTTTTCTCCCCAGGCACACATGCAGCAAGCATATCACACTTTCAATAAAACGAGAAAAAAAAAAACAGCATTAAAAGACTTATCTTTTTTTTTTTCCAGAAGAATATTGAGAAAGTTAAAAGAAATATGCCGTGCACGCGGGGGAGAGAGCCTGGGGCAGCACCGCGGCACGAGCTTTGACGATCCTGGCGTGTTTTAACAAGATACAACACACACTGACCTGTGAAAAGTGACTTGGACGCACAAAAAAGACACACCGAGGAACAGCTGTACAATGACAACGGCATACATACACACGAACCATCTGCTTACAATTTGTACAGGGTGGGAATGGAGAAAAAAAAAACTACAACGAACAAAAAAACAGACACCTTAAAAGCTGCAGTACACGGCGCTGAAAGCATAAATTATTTTCCCTCTCATGCGACACTGCTTTTCCTATTCGCACTGCGGCGGTGTTCGCCCGTCCGCGATTGAGGTAAAATTCGCCCACTACCCCTCGTCCCAAAAACATCCCCGAAAAGATCCCCTCCCGCAAGAAGACTCCTTATTGCTTCTCCAGTGAAAGCAATCAATACAAACGGTGCAGTCAGCTGGGCACCCAGACCTCCTCAACTTCGCTAGCAGGTGCATTAATTCTCAGCCCCCCCCTCAGAAAAAAAAAAACAAAAAAAAACTGGGAATGCCACCTGTCAATTGTGTACGTATGGGGTGGCAGATGACGTCACGTTAGTTGAAGACGATGGGGGAGACAAAAATGAAAGTACTTGAAGAGGGGAAAAAAAAAGCACCTTGGAGAGAAATCTAGATTTGGCACACGGCTGCTAAAGACACACTGCGAACAAAAGCGCGACGTCGCACAGCTCAACTCTATTGCTGGAGTAGTCGGACGACGCGTCTCGTTTTTTTTTTTTTTATTTGTTGCGCGGTGACGCTACCCTGTTGCTTGATGTAAAAAAACAGAAAAGCAAAAGAAAATATGTTAATTGGAGATCAAAGGGGCAGGCGGGAGGTAAGAATTAAGGTGATGACGCAGTATTATTCCCATACTTTGCAAAAATGGCCCATGCGAGATGATTGGCTGGTAACGATGAAAAGAAGCCATCATAGGCTGAATGGAAAGCTGCCGTAGACGAAGCATGCTTCTCAATTTCATCTGTAAAAAGTCAAGGCCAATGTGACAAACAAAGTCAGGTGCCCAAAATATTTTTTTTTAGTAAAAAAAATGTTATATTTGTATATAATTTTTGCACAATCTGAGCTATTAGTTGAGCTGCAACCGTGCCGATGTTGCAAAGAGCAGGCAACCTTGCAAGAGCACCCAACATGGTGCCTGCTGTCGGACCCGCAATAACCGATCATACGCCCACAGTCAGTGGTGCATGCTGCAATCAACAGAAAGCACCAAAACCTTGCAAAGCACGTTTGGATATCAGAGAAGAAGGCAAACATTTTGCACTTCCAAGAATTGTGCCATGGCATGGGGAACAGCACCCGGCTCTTCAAACTTAATGACTGCACAAATTTCCGAGTCTCAACGCTGCTTTTATGCTGCGTGTGCTACGCAAAAAACAAGGAACATAAAGTCGTGTCCTTGAACATAGTACAACTGCCTAAAATGTTTAATAAGGCGCTACCCAAGCTGGCCAAAAAGGCAACACTTCAATGTACCTGACAGAGTACAGTACAAATAGCAACTAAAGGTCTGTCCTGCCTAACTGCTGTGTACACAATTCACTGATGACGAGATCAGCACCCCCCCCCCCCCCCTTAATTTGTAAATTATTCATGTTATAGACAACAGGAGGGGTAACTCTGTATTGCATTATACTTGAGAGTTTCCTACAATACCACCTAGACTGAAATGCGATGGAACTGCTAATGAATTTCTTAGTGTGGCCACTGTAAGTGCGTGAAGACACGAGGAAGTTTGGCTGGATATAACTTGGCCTAAACTTCTCCATTTGTTCCCTAAAGGAAGCTTTCTTGGCAATGGGTAACCAAAGCGAATGTCGCCTTTTCAATAGCATTCTGCACTGCTTGCTCATACAGAACACTTTGATGAACTTAAATAAAAACACGCGGTAAAAACTGGCTGGTGGCAAGTGCTTAACTTTTGATCTTATTTCCAAATTCTTTGACCCACAGGTGGTACTATTTGACATTCGACAAATGCCGAGACATCGCTTTTCGTTCCAGGCAGGTGTTAAGGGAAACTCTATTGTGCTAGGAAAGCAGGTACACAAAGATACAACAAATATTTTTAAAAGATGTTGAGAACATTTGATAAATGGGTAAGAACCATACGACGGGGCAAAGATGTGATGTTGTGGGGACGGGATGAGCTCTCTCCCATTTTGAGCATTTTCCTTGCATGTGCGGGGTTGTTATTTAAGATGAGCCATGAAAACGGTGCCCGCTTCTGATCATACATTCACGATCAATTTATATCTCTTTCAATTTCCCACTTCTATCCATGCTACCCTAATAAAGGAAACTAAATGCGAGTCGGAAAATTGCGCATCCCATTGGGCAACAACGATGACAGGAGGAGAGCCATGCACGGTGGGACATTGTGTGAATGCTCTTAACGAGAGAATGATGCAGCTAGAAGGAAGTGCAGCCTCTGTAGCCAGCACCTTATGGATTTTTGTCAGCACACCAATCTGTGCTCGCGAGGAGGGCAAATATCAGATTCATCTGCCTATTTTCAGCTTATGCAGTGAATCGTTACCAATGTGACACTTACCCTATACTTGAAAGCTTAAGCACTGCAGAAATATTGCATGCCAGGCTGGTACTCTTGCATGAACACTCCCAGGGATACCTCACAAGATTTTACGTGACTAGCACTAGATGCAATCGCATCCTAGGATGGGATCATCACTCGTACTCAATGTTGCATACGGTGAGAGTCGCATGAAATCTCACTTATGCGGAAAAAATATCCTCAAAAGCACTTGCAAGTATGCTGCACCTACTGGGCGAAAGAACCTTGCTTTTTACCAGAAAATTTGGCAATGTGTGCCATACTAGCCCGGACTGGAAGGGTGGGCACTTGAATTCTGCTTGCAGCATGTTTAGTAAGCCACAGTACATTTGCTGTAGATGTTCTGATGCTCACTGCATTTTTTTTCATTTGATTTTAATTCATTGTCCATATTTCCACTTTTCATATTTGAGAAGAAAAGTGCACAAAGCAAAATTTGAGTCCTGTCTTCGAACGTTAAGCATGGAAGTTAATACAACATATTTACCAGTCAAACAATAGCTAATGATCATTAAAGTTGAAAATATATTTGCACAAAAAGAGCGAGAAGAAGGTTCTTTATTAAGTGCCCCGACCATGACATGAGATTTCCAAAGCCTGGATCCATTTGCAAACTTTCAATGATAGCTAAAAGTGCACGTGTACCTATGGTAATAATCAAGCTTGTGCGAATAGTGAATTTTAGGTTCAAAGCTAATTCGAAATGAATGGTGATTTGGTTTGAATAATTTTAAATCAAATTCGAATAGCATATATCACACATTATAAAGAAAAAAAGAAAAATGAGCATATCTGTCATGACCTAACTAACCAGCAAAATATTTTTTTTTAATTGAAACAAGACATGCGCAAATGTCATTCTTTTTGGTTCAAAGGAAGTGGAAGCAACTTTGAATAGTAGCAGCATTTGACTTTCGGTAGAATGCAAGTGATAACCTTGTAAAATATGTTCAGTTTTAAAATTTACTATACTTACAGCATATAAGCCGGTATAACAAGCTTTTAAAATTAAAAAAGGAAGAATCGATGTGACGGGAATATGTTCATTTAACCTTGAAGTGGGACTCTGCAGCTGTGTGGATTTTTCCTGGAAAGGCCTACTCACGGTAAAGCATGCCTCCATTGCAATGAAACCACTTTTACAGGGAGGTTACATGTTCACCTATTCGTTCATTTTGAACACTTTGAAATTTCCAATAAATTAAATTCGAATCGAAGTGAATTCAAATACGTCAATATTCGTTCGAATATTCGAAGTGCTCGGACATTTGCACAAGCCTAGTAATAACCTCTGAACGTACCCTCTCCCATCCCCCCTGCACAAAGTACCATGCCTATGGAAATCAGTGAAACTCGATAATTTGTTACATTCAGACTACTGCACATGTGAAACATTTTTAATGACAGCCTTAGCAGGTGCACAAGATGCAAGGCTGCACATCCTTCCAGTCACACTGTATGGGAAATACCGTGTGAATGTGGTGAGAGGAAAAGATATACAGTGACAGAGAGGGTGAGAAAGAGCGTTGTCAACGCAACTGCAGTCATATGTGGCGAGGCTTCTCTGCCTTGCCAGACCATGACAGAGGTTTCATTACCCCTCCCCCCCCCCCTTTTTTTTTTTCTTTACAAACTCCATGGACGGGATCTCACTTGTGAGGAACACAGAACTTCGTTTTCAAAAATAACCTAGCACGAAACTCAACACTCGTCGGTAACTTAAAGGTAGGGAAATGGTATACTACTTATAAAAATAATAAAGAAGACAAAATAAAAATAACAGAAGAGACCACAGTGGAGACGACTTTTCTTTTCATGATAAATAACTTAGATTTATGGCTGACGCGATGAGTGACGTATGTTGTATTTTCGCCTTTTTTTTTTCTTCTTTTGTTCCTCATTCTCCTCTCAGTTGCACTATAAAATTGAGCAGAAAAATCACTCCCCTTCCAATTTTGCATGGGCAAAGCAAAATCCAAATAAGGTGGCATGGAGCAGGGGCAGAATAAACGAAAAGAACTCGTGCTTGTCTAAAAAAAAAATAATGAAGCAGAGGTTCTTTGGGAACAACGATCTTACAGTGGGCCAAAAAAGTTGTGCGTAGGAGACTCTCAGCACAGAAACAGTTCCCTTGCTCTTTCTAAACATGACGCCTGCTTGGCACTGAAAGAAACAAGCTGCACACTTGTCTTCCATGCGAGACAGGCTTATGTTACCACAAACATGGCACACTATAAACACATCTTGAGTCAGTAGGTGAGGTACAAGAAAAAAAAAACAAAAAGAGCAAGCTGCCTTATGTGAAGCAACAGAAGCAGCCATCGAGAATGTCTGTGTCCCTCCGCAGTGGCCCATGGTATCTAGCTGCGATAGCACACAACCATTAAAGAAAGATAATCTTGCAAGTGCTACATGGCCATCAACTTGACCATTACGATTTGCCACTCTAGGCCGTGCTGCCAAAAGGCTAGCTATGTAAAAGAAGTTCAGCATCCCTTGGCAAAATGGCCTTCAATTTATGCATCTTCCCCCCCACTCTATTTATATATCTTTATATATATATATTCTTTCCATCAGGCTTGTAAAACATGAAAACAAAATCAATGAGAAGCGCGGCACCAGGAACAACTGCCAACAAAACGAGAAAAAACAACAACCAGTGAGGGGCCCCATCAACACCAAAGCCACTGAGAAAAGGGGGGGCCAAAACACTTATGATCTCGAAAAAAGATGGCACGGACATCTGAGTGCTGGTTCCTCCTCAGCACGGCTGCTGCAAGAACAGCACAATTCACCAAAATCACATCGGTCCTAACCGAGATGAAGCCACGTGCCTCCTCGATGGCGACACCAAAGAAACATGTGATGTGGGGGGCGGGGGCGGGGGGGGGGCTCCGCTGGCCACATCGAGCCTTGTTGAGCAAAAGAAAGTCGGCTCTGGTCAGGCACACAGACAAGAGGCCATCAAAGTTGTGCTTTGGAACCTGAGCACTCCCTGTCCCACAGTGTCTACAGCTCCCTCGTAGTGCCCCCCAAACTGTGCAACTCGCCCGACCTGCGTCACACGTGTGGGAAATGGAGTCACGCACCAATGACTCAGGCTTTGGGAACACACAACTGCCGAGAAAGATGGTGCACGAGAGAGAGGGGGGGTCACAATTTTCCTTCCTTTCTTCCCCGAGAGACGGAGCAGGGAAGCGGTCAAGTCACTTTGGGCCAAAGAACCCCGCGGCAGCCGCTGTCGCGCCCGACGGTCCAGACGTTGTCGCACCCTGGCTGCGGGTATTTGTGGCGTAGAGCTGCTGCTGAAAGTTGTGGAACTGCACCGCATAGTTTGGGTCGGCTGTCGTGGGTCCATAGAAGGGGCCCTGCTTGTAGCTGAATGCCTGCCCCACAGTCGGAGGCAGTGGCTGCGACACTACGTCGCCACCTGCGCCACCTCCGGGAGATGCCGGCCGCAGTCCCTTGCCACCCTGAAACATAGCATTCACAGGCATCCCTCCATGCTGGGGACCATTGGGGCCTCCGCCATATGCGTCCATTGGGGGTAACCCGCGTGCTCCCGCATAGGCCCCAGGCCCACTGGGCCCGCCTCGCATCATCATGACGGGACCCGTCCTCTGGGGCGGTCCCGATGGTGGGAAGTACTGTAGGTTCTGCGTGGGCACCTTTGTGTCAAGGTTGGTTAGCGGCGTTGTGAAACGCTGGAGGAAATCCAAGCTCGGCGCTCGGTGCGGCGGTGCTGCCACTGGGTTCTGAGGTCGCGCAGGGAGGTACTGGATGGTGTTGGGGGGCACCGAGTTTCACTTGCACATTGGCTCCACCTCCGAAGGAAGCAGCTGCAGCTGCTGCAGCAGCAGCCGCTGCAGAGTTCGCAGAGCCACGGCCCCGTGCACGAGGTCCAGGCGAGTTGCGGGCGGGGGGCCATCGTAGGATACGGTGCTGCTGCAGCGGTGGCAGCACCCCTTCCGTGAGACATCATGGGTCCACCGCCACCGCCGCCCATAAACTGTGCCGAAGCTGGCTCGAGAGGCACCATGCAGCCGGGACTTCCACGATGAGGTCCATTAAGTGGGTCTGCTGGCACGTCTCCTTTGCCGCTGCCATCAAAAGGGGGCGTCATCTTCTGCAGGCTCTGGATGTGGGGCGAGTGGGGGAACGTCACCGGCATAGCCACCGCCAGGCCTTGGGAAGCCCGCAGCGCCCATCATCGGCTCGCCAAAATCGCGTGCTCCCGCTGTTGGCCCCGCCTGTGAAGCCCCAGGAAATGCAGCCCCCCTGATGCGGCGGCATGGCACCAGCAGCAAAGCCCTGGTGGTGTGCTGCAGGGAAGCGGCCCTGCTGTGACGGGTCCGTTGGGTCTGGCTCGGGCCCTACACCGACCCTGCAGCGGGGGTCCATGTAGCCAAAGCCGGGTGCTTCGTGCGGTGCTCCTCCTGGGAATCGTGTGTCATAGGGGGGACTCGTTGCAAAGCGTGGGCCCCCTGCACCATCCGACATGGCAGGGCCCATGCGAGGAGCGGCTCCCTCCATGCCAGAGGAACACGAAGAGTGGTAAGATCCCTGGGAATTCTCAGAGGCCAGACTGGGGCCCATGTCCAGAGGCGGGATTCTGGAATCGATGCAAGTCCATGTCACACAAAGGCTCACTCGTGATATACAAACCTGAGCTGTAGCGAAACAATGCATGTGGACAAGTACAAACACTGTTTCTTCAAATGGTTTGAAATGCCTATGCACATTCATGAAGGCTTCCTGAGTGGACAACTAGCAGTAATTTAACTTCATTGTGCTGCGTATTGCTGCAGAGGATCAATTTGCTGGAGACATTACTACAGTCGAACCCACCTATAACGATACCGGTTTTAACAATATATCGGTTATAACAATATATCGGTTATAACAATGAGAAGCTGCTGCACCGTCAACTTTCGTATGTTTTCTATGGTGAAATAACCCGCTTACAACAATGCCCGTTTACCACATTATCGGTTATAACAATGAATTCTGGCTGTTGGGTGTCCGTGCGGAAAGGTAACGGAACGTGAAATCCTCGAAAAGAAAGAAGAAAACGAGAAATTCAGGCTGCTGAACCCTCGCCCTCAACCCCAACGTGCCTCAGCACCCCTTCAAGGTCGCATTGTGCTTCACCGCATAGCTTGTGGCATTGAGACAAAGCTGACTTTTGGAATCCACTACGGTGCGGGAGCAGCGGTCGATAATGCTTCTGTTAATGCACTTTAGGACGTGCAATTTGAGTAAAAAGTTGAGATTTGGAAGAGTTTCAGCGTCTGAAACTTCAGACGTTGTCCTACATTGGCTCTGTGTGGCTTGCGACGGTCCCGTGAAAGTGTCCGAATTTTCAAGGATGTCCGAAAAATCGGCCGCTTTGTCATCTTTATCATTCATGTCTGTTGGCATATCTCATCCGATATTATAGTTTTCTCACAAGAACCTGCCGTCCCCCTGTTTTGCTTTTTTTTCGTGCAACCCGTTTATAGCAACTATCGGTTACAACACTGGGATTTTCATGGCACATGAGTATTGTTATAAGTGGGTTCGACTGTATATTCGACAATCGTTCGACGTGCCGCGTACTAGGACCAATGTCAAGTTTTTTTTTTTGCTCGAAACAAACACAACCAAGAAACAAACTGTGCATGCATTTCTGGCCTAATATTTGATTCTTTTTATGCAAGGATTGAAGCTGACTGATTGCAAAAGAATTAAGATATTTCATTCTATGCTAATTAACATTAATTATTGAAAGTCAAAGAAAACACATTCCTTCATTTTCTTTCCTGGAATGTAATACCTGGAATCATGCCATGCGAATTTGACGCATTTGCAAACAGTACATCATAATGCGCACCTGAAGGAATCATACGCATTGGCAGCAGTCCCCATGGCCAAGCTCGTCATGCAGCATGTCACACAGCGACCGCTCGAAGCACCAGTGGAAGCGACTAGCAGTGTCGCCCATCGGTGCTCCAAAATGCAAGACCAAACACACTGAACACCGATTTATCGCCAATTTATTCATTTTCCGTTATTAAAAACCGTTATACAGTTAAACCTGGATATAACGAACCTCCATATAACGAATTCCTCGATATAACGAAGTTTTTCTATTCCCCGCCATTACTCCATAGAAACACATGTATTTGCGACCTCTATGTAACAAAGTGGCAGCGGGAAACCCCTTTGATATAACGAATTTTCGCCACCGACAACCTAAAAATTTTGCCCCGAATTTTGCCATTTTGGCACGAGCATGCATCTTCCGCAGTTGCTTCGCCGCCGGCGAAGCGCGATCGGCGGCGGCGCGCACGGCGCGCCTTCTCGAAGCCCCGGTGACTGCGAGGCGCGCAGGCGGGCCGCCGCCGCTCGAGCCGGCGTTGCCGCCGTTCTTGCCGCCGCGGGCGAATGCGCGCATGTGCCCTACCCCTCCCTTCAAACCAAAAAAATAAAAAGAAAACGACTAGCGTTGGCAGCGCCACTCTTCGATTGCTGCAGAAGTCTCTGAACTGCACTTCGTTGAAGTGACACATTAAAAAAAAAAAAAAAAAACCATCTTGCTCCGTGTCGGTACGCTTGAAGTTCGCGTTGCATATGTGAGGCCACGGAGCATATGGAGAGCGCTTTTCCGAATTGTATTCCGCGGTGTACATGTCGTTCGCTCTTCGTTTTCGACGCCGTGCACGCGTGCATGGTTTCACTGCGTGGCGCGCGCATGGAGTGGCCCCCGACGACGTTCAACTTTGCGCTTTTTTTTTAGGCGGACAACCGTGTCGTCACTACCGAGGTGTCAGATTAGGCGCTGGTGTAAACTGTCTGAGACCGAGGTGACGACGGATCTTCGGAGGTCGACTCGTCGCGCGCTTGCAGTCATGCGCCGCGCCGCGAGTTCGCTAGACACTCGCGGCGCGGCGCAAGACTGCAAAGCGCGCGACGAGTCGACCTCCGAACCTAATCGGCACTCACGATTAACCGATTAAGCCCGGCAACACGATGGCGCGTTGAATACAATGCAATGAATGCGAAAGCAACAAATTGTAATGTTATACGAAGTAAGGCTTGCAACCTACTCTTTTGGATCCGATATCGCGTAACCCTACAAAACGCTGGTGTAAGAAAACACGGCCGCTCCAGGCAGAAGTGCTCATTTCACAGTCTCTTCGCGTTGAGAGCGCAGCACGTGGAAAGGTTACGGGCCGAGCGCTGATGCTTGCAGAGATAGCGTGCGCGCCTGCGATCGTTAAAATCAAAGTTCACTGTTGCTGCTCGAGTGATCCCCCGAGCCCTCCGCGTCTTTTCATGGTCGTTCAAGACGGGCGGGGTGTTTCCTCTTTACTTGAGTATTCGACGGCAGGTCTAATACGCGGGGGGATCTTATCGCATGCGGCCTCGGGCGATAGAGATAGGCCGGCTCGTTTGATCTCTGCTTCAGCAGCACTCGTCGCCCCCCACTCACGCGCTTTTACTCATGCGGAAAAGTTACGATGCGCGGGGGCTTGATATCAATTTGGACTTTATACGGAACATAGCGGCGACGGCAAAAACCCGTTGAGAGTGTCTATATAATTGCTATCGCAATAACAACGCAGTTTTTTACTGCTAAATAAGTGTTTTGGGTGAGCTCTGCCTTCAGTTCCCCTTTTGTTTAATTTGTGCATTTCCTTTTCGAATTTTCGTGCTGAAACTGGATATAACGAAAACCTATTTGTAACGAATTTTTTTCGGGAATTTGTCAATTCCGTTATATCCAGGTTTAACTGTATCTTCTTTTCCGGAAGTTTGAATACTTCGAATAGCAAAATTCTGGCGCGAATCAAATCTAATACTATTAGAAAAATAATCGAAAGTTCGAATATTCGCACACAGCTATGTCGACGATTAGAAAAAAAAAAAAGGAAAAAGGGATAGACATGCCCAATTTTCCTTCAAAGAATGGAAAATTTATTCTCCTCGCAGTTCATTTTCTTCTGTGAGCCTGTTTTACTGACTGTAATATCACTTCTAGAAACTCCTCGACCGCATGTTGTTAACTTGCGTCAATATAGCTGAGTTGCTTAAGAAAGTCGGCAAGCTTTTCTTCGAGGTCCGGATATTTTCCCATTTTCGGCCCGCAGTACCTTTACCTCATCAACTAGCAGCTGAAGATCTCCGTTCGCGCTACTCACGGTCACAAGCCTAGAACATGACCTTTCTTTGTCGTGGCGCTTTCATAATGAAAATGGTGCATCACAATTTGTACTTCACTGGGAACAGCTACAACGAACACAGGTCCCATGCGAAACAGCACGAACTGACCACGACCACCACATGTGCTTGGCTGCCATGGTGTGACGACGATGACAATGCACCTGATCCATGGTGATGATCTGATCCCTCGGGAGTGCTAGTGCCGCAAACGTGGTTTCGGTTTCATACATGATTCTAATGCACGGGCAATTTTTGTTCTTTGTTCCGTTGTCACTCTCGTTTGGCTTTTTTTCCCCCCACTACCCTCGCAGCCTTTCCCCTCTGTACACAGCGGAGGAGACAGCCCTGTAGGGGCCCTACGCTCTTGTGTTCTTCTGTTCTCCTTTGTATTCCAGCCGAGGAACCGAAAAATGTGGGGATCGAAAAGAATGGGGGGAGGGGTTCTCCCTAAGCCATTGCATCCCCCCAATTCTTTTTTGTTGCTTTCTTTGCTCATAAAACAGGCACTTTCCCCACCCACAGGCTGGGGGTGAGGGAGATACCGACATTATACGCTGACCTTTGTTTTCCACTTATCTTGCTCCCTCCCTCTGCGTCGCGATTTGCTTCACATCTTTGTGCCAGGAAGCGTTTGTTTTTCTTATTTACTTTCTCTCGTTCACCTGAATGCGCCACCAAGACTGCAATGCTTGTTGCGCAGAATCGGCAGCGTTGTCAGTCTTAACAGAAGAGACCTGTCAGGTGGTTCATCTTGAGTGGATTTTTTTTGCACTGAGTCGATGGTGCGCATCACATGCCTTCTCAATTGCTAGCCTAGCTTTGGTTCTCGGCGCATGCCTCAATCGTGCTGCAAGGAACCGAACGTCTGTGCGTGTAAAATTGGCCGTTTCAAACCACTGTGGAGAAGCTGTGTTCAAGCTAACCTAAAATGCCTACTGCAAGTACAGTTAACTGTTAAGTGCCCACTACACCATAATTCTTCGTTTTGCGAATTACCTGTGAATTCCCGTACTTTTTTGCGTAAGCGAGAATTTGTCTGAACCAAGTTCGCCTTTATGGAAGTTTACTGTATTTTCGCTTTCTTGGCCAGGGTGCAAAATAATACGTGTGCATGGCTGGAAGCCTGCATGCCCCTCACCAATTGGTACCATGCATCGTGAGGTCATATGTGGAAAATCATCAGACTGTGATGCATCATATGTTTGATCATGCATAAAATCATGTCATATGTCACATGTTTCAAGCTGCCCCTTACTTATTTAGCACAGCGCCCTCAAACAAACCATCGAATGTGCCGTAAAGCCATTCATGGCAGACTTGTTGAGCCACTCACTCCGATGGGTGTCCGAGGCTTTGCAGCATGCCCTGTTGCTGGGGCATGACCCCCTGTGTCGCTGTCGTTGGCCCCATGGGATTCTGGCCCATGGGGTTCCCCCCCATGAGGGGGGTCCACCCTGCGCGCTCAGGGAACCGTCGGGCACCCCCAGGTTGGCCTGCTTCTGGATAGTGAGCTCCTGGCTCTCCAAGGAACCCAGGTACTGGATCTGCTGTGGCGAGGGCACTGGCATCAGGCCGGGCTCGCCTTTGATACCACCAGGATGACCTAGAGTACCCCCCACCTGTAAGGAGAAGGCAACCATAAGTAAAAACTTTGGCTATCAGTATTTGTGTTAAATGGTTTTAAACAGTATGGCAGCTACATGCTTCTGACACTTTCAATTGCTTCGGTCCGCGAGTTGAACAGCATGAAATACGAAGACACGAGAAACATGCACACACCGGACCAGTGTTGAGCTATCAACTGAGGTTTATTCAATAAAGGTGCTTCTTGTATTTCAATAAAGGTGCTTTTTGTAGTGTCACTCGTTACCACTGACAAGGCGCATTTGCATGAACGTAGCAAATAACAACAAAAAACATGACTGCTATCTTTTTAAATCAAGGTGACAACAGAGTCAAAACACAGATGAATGTGGCATGTCATTGAATCACGTTGAAAGCACAAATCTTATCACTGTGCGAATAAGTTTAGTACACAAAAGTGTCATCATCTCATGCTTTCATATTTCATGCTATTTAACTTGCACATGCCGCACCAACTTGCCCAAACCAAAACACTCCTTAAGGACTGCTTTCTATCCCTTCAAAAGGAAACATCGCTGAGGTTTTGCAATTGGAACACCACCCACACTGTTACTATTGCTGTTTTTTAGGGATTGGCGAATATTCGAGCGAATTCAACCAAATATTTCAGTATTCGAAATGAACAAATTGACACACATATGACCACATGTGACCCAACTGATAAGGTGGTTGGCATAGAAGCATCACGCTGCCGTGAGGCTGCTATGCCATGAGGCTACTACGCCTCACGCTGTATCCAGCATTTTTACAAATGGCCACACAATGTCAGGCAATTTGCAAGAAATGCATGATTGTCAGAAATACTAGCCACACAGAGTTATTTGTGTCTGCACCAATGAAAGGCAGCAACCAAGAGTAGAAGAGGTACCAAAAAATTACTGTAGTTGACAAACCCTAGATGACAGCAACTGTTGCAGCGGGGCTAAACTGTTTATGTTGACAAAACATTTTTGTTATTTTGTGCACGCACCATACTTTTGCCTATCAGTACCTACAACATTACAATAATTAAAACACTGACTGCAGTGCACATGCTCTGAAACAAACCAGCTTTCTTTCTTTGACTTAAAGGGGCCATGACACCCAATTTTCGATCATACTCTGTGTTATGTGGGTTAATCCATCAGCATTCTCAAATAAGCGAGCGAAATTTTAAGGCATTTGGTTGAGCACTTCATTTATAATTGAATATTTTTACAAACATGCGAGCGGCCTGAGAGTCGGGCAACACCGGCGCACTTGCGAGCCGTGACATAACAAGCAGCTGGCTGTGCGAGCGTCTGGCACCGCTCCTTGCTGCACGTGACATCACAGGTGCCATGGCAATATGGCGGTCGCCGGCGGTGGGTGGGATTTACAGCCGGCGACTTCTGCACTGAAATATTCTTTTACGGCCCACTTTTCATATCTGTATAGGCATAACAGACCCTCTACTTCTAGTTGGTGCTGAAAACCACAAGTTGTTGGGTGACCATGTCATGGCCCCTTTTATTGAGCATTAAGACGTGAGAAGCCAGATATTGATGTGTTAAAGAGGGACGTCAACAGGCTCCTACTTTTTTTTAACACCCCCCAAACAAGCTCGCTAACTCGTACAGTAGACCGCGGCGATCACGTTTCCCAGATATTACAGCGCTGCGCAGCGTAGACCCTCCATTTCGAAAAACAATTCCCGCGCCGCTTTCCTTCGCCTGACCAATCCTCCTCGTACGTGCAGTGACGTCAAGTCGGCGATCGCCGACTTGACGTACACTGAGCTCGTCGATTGGTCCTTTGCCCTCTGAGAAACAGCGCCTTGGCCCTACGGTGATGCAGTTTCGGCCGCGCAGTACGCATTTTCATTTTCCTGTGCTGCCCTCTGCCGTTTTGTAGCCCGACTACCGGGAGAAGCGGTATTGCCAGAACGAAAGCCTCCGAGATAAAGAGGCGTCTCGCTCGTCCGCAAGGGAAAGGGTCGTCTCTTCGCATCGCGCTTCCTCCCTGCGCCGCTGACACGTGCTCATGGGGGGGGGAAGCCCTGCTCGGTCGTTGGCTGCGCGCCGATGACGCTATCACTGACGTCGTGTCACGTTGCCGAAGTGGGCGGAGTCACGCGACGGGCTCGCCTCCCCATTTCTACAGCGGAGAAGGGGGGGGGCGGACGCGAAAATTTGAAACCAGCTGAAACGGACCTTCTAACCCCTGTAACTTCCTTATTATTGCGCGTATTGCGCAAAATTCTTGCGGCAGCAGGTTCACATAGCAAAAGTGCACATATTTCTCTCTATAACAATTTTTGGACCTCGGGGTTGTTGACGGGCCCTTTAAGAGCACCTTCTTAAAGGGCCAGTAAACAACCCCAAGGTCGAAAAGTTGTAATGAAGAGAAATATGCACACTTTTGCTATGTGAACATGCTGCCACAAGAATTTTGTGAATACGTGCTATAATAAGGAAGTTACAGAGGCTAGAACATCCGTTTCAGCTGGTTTCAAATTCTCGCGCGGCCTCGGCACCCTTTTCCGCCATAGGGAGGGGGAAGCGTAGCCTGTCGTCATGACTCTGCCCACTTCAGTAACGTGACACGACGTCAGCGATACGTCATTGGCGCGCAGCCAATGACTGAGCAGGGCATCCCCCACATGAGCCGTGTACAGCACATGTCATAGCAGCGTGAGGAGGAAGCGCGGCGCGAGGAGCACCCTTCCCTTAGCAGGAAAGTAGTGAGACGCCTCTTTATCTCGGAGGCTTTCGTTCTAGAAATACCGCTTCTCCTGGTAGTCTCAGTATGGTGGCATAGTCTCGTGCTCTACAAAACGGCAGAGGGCAGCACAGGAAAATGAAAATGCGGGCTGCGTGGCCAAAACTGCATCACCGCAGGAGCAAGGCGCTGTTTCGTAGGGCAAAGGACCAATCGACCAGCTCAGTGGTACGTCAAGTTGCCCATGGTTAAGTTTGCGTCACTGCGCGTATAAGGGGGGGATTGGTCAGAAGGAAAGAGGCGTGGAAATTGTTTTTCGAAATGGAGGGTCTGCGCGGCGCATGGCGCTGTAATATTCGGAAAATGTGATTGCCACGATCTACTGTACAAATTGGCGAGCTTGTTTGGTGTGTGTAAAAAAAAGTCGGAAGCTGTTTACTGGCGTTTTAAGGAGTGGTGACAGAAATTTGTGAACCTGTGTTTTTTGCTCTTAATCAGTGGCTCTGACTTGTTAATAGCAGCAAAGAAACTCATTTGCCCCAGTGCGAGACAAATGTTTAATTATATGCTCATGTGTTACGATCAGAAGCAATATCGATTTCGAAGAGCACGCGGGGGTCCCATAACGTCACGGCCACATTTTGCCCTGTTGTCAGTGCTGCTGTTTCATCTGCCCTGTTGAGCGATGCGACTTCCAGTTTCCTTTATCGTCAAACTAAGTAGCATATCTAGTACGATGATTGACAAAGGAGCCAGGAAGAGTGTAAAAATCAGTCAGAAAAGCTCGATTTACTTCACGAATCTCGCCGGTGGCTGTGAGTTTGTTCTTGTCGTCGTCGTCCAACTGAGGTGACGATTTGCGAGCCTTGGAGCAGCCACAGTACTGGGCGTGCTGAAACATTTTTGCTCCGATCATTTGTAAAGTAGCAGGTTGAGAAGTGATGAAGGAAGCAATGAAAGTCACAACATTGGCGCTCTGTAACAGTGTGTATGCGTAATAAGCCAGGGGCGTGATGTACGCTTCACTGATTCGTACTTATATTGGGCAATGCTGTGCTCTAAAGGCATACCACTGCCACATATGCATTTCAGAGCGTTGAAGCGGATATAGATACATGTCCATTACGCAGTACGATTCGAGACTAGAGCTTTAGTTTCTCTCTAGACTTCCAAACATCTGTGAATACCCGGTTTCCTGAGTCACACACAGAGTCAGTAAGCGAGCAAGTCACTGCAATGTTATGTTTGTGGGTCTCTGGCTAGGCTCTGCATCATCAGGTGTCGCTACCAGCGTTGTCCATCTCGTACATGTCTCCGGTAACCTGGCCAGAACCCGTGACGCACGTTGTTTACAAAGAGTCCCCGCATGATCACATCATTGCTATTTGTATCGATTTTCAATTCGACACTTTCACGAACTTCAAAATACTTTTTAGGCTGTATATTTGTGGCCAATATTGTACAGATGGCACCCTTATGTTTCCATCAGTGCGATGTAACAGTCAAATTGTGTTCAAATTTTTGTCACCACTCTTCAAC
This sequence comes from Rhipicephalus appendiculatus, assembly GCA_030522465.1. NCBI lineage: Eukaryota > Metazoa > Arthropoda > Arachnida > Ixodida > Ixodidae > Rhipicephalus > Rhipicephalus appendiculatus. The sequence continues at coordinate 2,169,145 of JALIZH010032967.1, forward strand.
ACCTTCACGACTGTAGAGATTTTGGGTTTGAAATATTAGGACATTAATTTCGACCATCCGAAAAGTCTCTTTACTGCGTACCTGAGCATTCAGGGATTACCGCTTTTCACCCCAAGAGAAATGCAATCGAGATCTCACACCCCAACCGCGTCATGGCCACGCCACTTTGCCAAAGTTAGAAGCAGTAACATTTTATCATTGAACTCTTATACATTAGCAGGGAAGGAACTTGTTGATGGAATTCTGTTTCCCATTAAACGTAAAACATGCATGGATCTTTGTCACTCACCTGATGCAGATGTATTGATGCCAGTGACAAACTCTGACTGATCTTGCGTGAGTGGAGTGGCTGACCGCTTCCGTGAGCTTCCTGCCGACGACGGGCTGGGCACGGCACTGCCCCCCACCGGGTGTGGTTGGTGTGTGAGGGCCCCCGCGACAGGGCTTGGGTGAGCTCAGTGGTGTCGTCTGCACACTGCCGGGGCTGGGGTTGGCCAACCGACCGCCACCAACTGGGTGCGAGAACTGCCGGGCACCGGGATCGGTCGCCGGGGATGCTGTGCCAAGACGAGGGGACGGCGATGTCGGTGGGTGAGGACTGGGCGCCATCGGACCCCTCGCACCGTACGGTGGCGGTGGCCCCTGCTGGAGACGCGGGCTCGCGCCAGATGCGGGACTTCGTGGTGGCGGCGGGACGGTGCCCGGGCTCCCACTGCCGCCTGCCCCACTCCCTCCGTAGTTTGGTGGGCTGGACCCCGAGGACCCGCGAACTGACGGTGAGAACGGCTGGAGGGCTGGACTGCCGCAGGGTGCGGATCCCGGGAACTGACCTCCGCCTCCGCCACACTGGGCAGGAGGCCGACCGCCGAAGGAGCCCGCAGCTGTCTGCTGCTGCTGGGCTACTGCACCGGGACTGAACACCATGCCGGGGCTGGCACCAGGTGCATTGGGGAAACTAGACGATGGGCCTGCTGGACTGGCTCCCGGCGCACCGGGGAACCCCGATGGCGTCGGCGGATTTGAGAAGGAACCGGGAGAGTTAAAGCCGGCACACGAACTGGGCCTGTTGCCTGTAGAGCTGGCCGCAGGACCCGTGGTGCCGTTGTTGAAGTTTGGGTTGGGGCAGGATCCAGGCCGAGTAATGTAACCACTGGGCGAGCCGGAGGCCGAGAACTCGCTGCCGCACGCTGGGAAGAGCCCCTGTGGTTGAGTGGTGGCAGCAGCCCCCTTGCGGCGCCGATCCTCGAGGTATGGCTTTTGGGCCGTCATGCCACCTTGCTGCTGCTGGGCTTGCCAGTCAGGCCGGCGGATGGCCCATCATGGGTCCCTGGGGCCCTGCACAACAGCATGCCTGGTTTCCAGAGGCTGAAGACGTGATCCAGTCTTCACGCTTCACTGTTGCTGGCTTCTGGTGGACGTTTCTTTGTAGCAATCCGAGGCTCTGCCCGTCTGGTTGAGATGAAACATTTTCTCTTTTTTTTTCTTTTTCTTTTTTGTTGGGAACAAGGCTCCTGCGTGGGAGCTGAAACACCATTTAAGCCTTCGTTTTGCTACCGAAGTTTTCTCGTAACCTTTCTATCAGCCACACGCTTTGAGGCAGGCAACTTTTAGAATACATTACCAATAACCTTCACTGCCTCACAAACAAAACACTTAGAAACTTCAAATTTTAAGGCATTGTTGCCAAACCTTTCAGTTATGCACTAAGCTAAAAAGGACTGTGCTGGTCAAGGCATGGCTAAAATGCAAGCGATTTATTTCAGAATGCACAGAACCATGAATTTCTAGACAAACTCTTCTGGGCGGAGCCCTCAATGTCTCACAAACTTTCGTTTTAGGAGAGACAGGGCATAAGTTTAGCGTTCCTGGAATTCCTTGAATAATGCAGAAGTCATTTGCATCCTATTCAGTAAAATATGAGGAAAAAAGTTTCCACAGATTGTTCCAGAATGTAAATGAAATATTCATTAAATGAATTCTTAGGTGATAGACAAAATGAACATTATACTCAAGGTAAGCCCAGCCCAGTAAACGGTTCTAGTGCTTGTCTCATCAATTCTTTGTGGTTCGTCTTGAAAACTGAAGTTTTCACCTTAAAAGCCCCAAAAGTTACACAAACAACTCAGCTGGGTTTAATGATCTCGCACTCATCCCATAAATACTGTATTTACTCGCGTAATGAACCCACTCGCATAATGAACCCACCCCCACTTCGGCGCTTGAAAAATAAAAATCCATTTTGTAATGTATGTATCTGTTACATTTTATTTTGGAATGATAGCCAGTGTCGTTGACGATCGAAACAACGTTAAATAATGCCATTATACCACAAAACAACGACGCAATAAAAGTTAAAACATAGTTTAACAACCATTCTAAACAGTTGCGAGCAGCGCGAGCGCCATCTGTCGAACACAGAAGAAACCTTCTTGCTGATAGCGCCACGAAAGCACAGCGGCATAAAAACAAAGCAAAAAAACAAAGCCAACAACAGACCGCGATACAACAACAGACCGCGATACAACGGACTATCGGCTACAGTGGACGAAATCAGCGTCATTTTTTTGTCGAAATTTGGTGCATAAAGCGTACTTTTGCCGCAATGACGCGGGCTGACAATGGACTTGACCACGCCGCTCTCTACACACTAAAGCCGCGGTAATTTTAAATTGCAGCTGGCGACATTAGTGGCTTCCGGCCAAGCCAAGCCTCCAGCCAAGCCAGTCTGAGAGCGCGTTGGTCATGCGAATGGTTCAAGTGTTGCAGCTGACAGAAATGCGGTGCCAAGTCATTGCATCATCGCTCAAGGATGCCCGCCAATCTCGTATCACAAATTTCTTTTCGAGCTAAGTGTAAATAAAAAGTTTTTGTTTGAGGTTTGCGTTAGACATTCGTCACTCAATGCAGTCAGGTTGTTAGGCATCGCGACCAAAGTTTTGAAAGTAAGACGTTCTCGCGCACCAAACAGGTGAGTTCCACTGTTAAATTAGTATATTAATGTGAGAGGTGCCTTGGTGCTGTTCAGTTCAGAACTCTCAGACCAACTCTGGACTGTCCAGCGAGCCGTGGAGGCTGCGCAAGAGCAACAGCTCCCAGCGGTCAATAGGCGGCTCCATTTAAATATGCCTTCCCGTCCGCAGAAATAAGAAAGAATTTATTCCAAGTCGCTCAACAGAAGTGGCTTAAAATGCCTGCTGGAAACACATTTATTATCGGGCTAAGCTCTGCAGCTGCGCAGGGGCCACATAGTGTCCCTGCATCTACCGTAACGGCAATCGCTCATTAATTAGAACTTGCGCTGAAATTTTGTTAATAACCGCTGCTGGTGATTTGAAGTCTTTCGTAACCATGCTGTCGAATACGTTCAGCACGTATCAGCAGAACTAGCGTGCCCAATACTACTGAGAGCGAAATTGAAACGATCGTCACACGGTGACGTACCCCCCCCCCCTCTCGCGGAAGTTTGGATATTACGGACTTCGGATAAAACGGACTCATTTTGCCGGATTATCACGGTCCGTTGTAACGAGAGTAGACTAATTTACCTTTTAGACGTAAGATGCGGCCCTTGAGTAACTGGTTGCAATATTATAGTTTTTTTCTTGATTTCAATGGACTCCTAAATGTGCAAAATTTTCTCTGCAGCCACTCATATTTTGTATTTGAAATTATCGAACTATTTCAAGACCCTCTTCATGGCTCTTATATTCAGGTTTGATTGTATGTGCTGTTTGAGTTTTGTGAATGCTATAGCCTTTCTTTTTTCTGCTGGGACTATATTCAACTTTCTGGCTTCGGACTTTAGGTGGTCAGCTTTGAATCGGGGCTGGCTTATATTCAAGTAAATACGGTAGGTCATTTTCTGTTTTGCCGATCACAAGCATTGACCTCAGGAAATCAGACAAAATGAGAACATATAAAAGTTCTACTGTACTTGCTTGGCTATTTTACACAATGTGTCGCAGCTGCACAACATAAGACAAAATCAAAACTAAGAACAACAAAGCCTACGGAATGACTAAGCACAGGGGAGCTAATCTCAGTATGTCCGCAATGTGGTCAGGTGCACTTCAGTGGAGCACAATCAAGTTACTTGAAAAAGCAGCGAGCCGTGGTGTCACGGCACTCTTAACCACGTCGAACCACCGAACCCGCCAGCACATTTCCAGCATAAGAAGAAAGAAAGTGGACGAAATGTACAGTAACGGGATACTTAAACATTAACTTGACAAGTATCAGCTTGCATATGAACATGCTCAGATGTTTGAGAACGATGCAGGGAATGCGTACCAACCATCCAGGTGCGTTAGGCAGGCGGCCGGATTAAACCTAATTCAACGGCTAACGAGATCAGAGTTCACGCATGGCCTCCGAGATGTGCGTCCGAAAGTGGATCTTTGAGGGCTGCATTTGTTGCGGAGAAGCGCATTTCGTCCCTCTCATTTATGTTGAGAGTTGTGAAAGCTTCGCGACGTCAAAATAATGTTGCGGATGAAGAACCGAAAACAGGGGGGCACGCTGCTCGCCAAACTCCAGCCAATCAGCGGCAGCTGAAGTGGACTGTCCACAAGGTGGACGCATCGAAAATAGCTCCCCAGAAATAGCAAGACTGCTTTTTGGTTTTTCTTGTAACAAAACAAACAGCCATTTTCAATTCCTGAGGTGCAAAACCTAATGTAAACGAGTTTTGTTAACTCATTCGATTGAAACAATGATCATCATCATTATCAGCCTGACTGTGCCCACTGAAGGGCAAAGGCCTCTCCCATGTTTCGCCATTCAACCTGTTTCTGTGCTTGCTGTGGCCATATTATAACTGCAAACTTCTTAATCTCATCTACCCACCACACTTTCTGCTTCTCCCTCGCGCACATGCCTTCTCTTGGAATCCGGTATGTTACTCTTATTGACCAGCTGTTATCTTGCCTTCGTGCTATGTGATTCAAGCTATCATGTTTGTCTAATATCAGTTTTCCTGGGTGATGACAAACGAATTACATTATCAACAAATGCCATCTGCTGTAAACAGCTCATTATTCCGTGTGACAAGGAGACATGAGCCATGAAATGGAACTTTCTGCTACGCATTACCTGCACCAAAGTGTTGCTGCTGCTGCGGTTGTGGCTGCTGCGGCTGCTGCATTTGCGGAGGCATGCTTGCCCCTTCGTGCTGGTGGTCCCCGCAGTGCCCAAACTGGTCGGGGCCTCTAGGGCGGGGGGGCACCCCACCCCCCTGTGGCTGTTGGGGAGCCCCGGTCTGCTGCTGCTGCTGACCAGGGGGGCCCGCAGCGTTGCCCATGACTTGCTGGTCTGGGAAGAGCAGCTTCTGCATCTTACGGATCATGGCTAGCTGCTCTTCGCGGTGCTGCCTCTGCTGGGGCGTCAAGTTCTCATCAGGCACTTTGACTCCTGCGAGACAAACGCCCACTTGACACTGTTAGTCCAGTGGCCGAGACACTTATATAACAAAGACAGAGACCTTTTCTCAAAGTGTGCTGGCCTGCCATGGACAGAGAGAATAGGAGACCCTAAATGCGTACCATATAGACTCGTGTAAGGGCTGCATCTTTTTTTCTTGACAATTTTTACGATATGTCCCTAGACCAGGATGAATTTTCCAGAAACTAGGAAGCTTTCTTACTGGGAAATCTGTATAGACTTCCTTGTGGCTTTGTGCTACAAACAGGTGGCTGTCTATTTCCCTTTCTTAACCCTTCCACTACCTTGCGGGACTCCGCAGAACTGATTTGCAGTAAAACGCGTCGCTCTTACACAGTACCAAACCTATTGGTCTACCTTTTTTTTTTTTCCAACGACAAGTGTGAAATACTTCATTATCCTTCATGCGTGCCCACCACAAAGAAAAAAAAGTTATCCTTACCATAATAATTTTATTCATACAATTATGCACGTAGCCCACTTGGCTATTCTATTTCATTCTCATTGCCGCTGCTGCTTACACTCAGCTTGTGAGCACATTTGCAGACCATGTCACTGGAAATTACCTTAACTCTAAAACTCATAACAATCACTTCTGATGACACTCTGCACCACAACATTAAGCTCCCACAAACATACAGGCAGCAAACATATGAATGCCCTCCAAATTTGCGCAGTGGGCATGATTTCATTGGCAAATATTTTTCAAAATTTTGGGCTGCCGAGCTGGGGTGTGGACCTTACACGGGCTCAGCCATTTCAAGAGTTCGTATGAATTGCATGTATGTATGTACATGAATTGCAGTTTTGCAATGTGTGGAAAAGAAAGGAGGCTAAAAACAAAAGTAGCGCCACCTCGCTCGAGTTCAAGCTGTTCTCTTTCAGCCATTTTATATTAATAAAAAATTTTCTTTTTTGTATTTCTTCAAGGTATGGCTCACCCTAGTTATTGGGAAGGAAGCACTGCACACAACTAAGTGTATTTGCTGGGAACGCATTAACTGGAATGTCTTAACACATAGCTCTACAGTAAAAGCTCGTTAATTCGACTCTCGTTAATTCGGAAAATCGGTTAATTCGGACGCTTAATCTGGTCCCTGTAAATATATGCATGACTCTATGAGACTGGGTGCTCGTTATTTCGGACAGATTTGACCGCAAATCGGATAATTCGGCGACTTTCGGGCCCTTGGCGGGGCTCGAAAACGAAAAAAGAACAATTCGGAACAAAAGTGAAGCTCAAACGCAGCATCGCCATGGACATCAATTATTGACTTGGCTTGACTTGAGACTGGTTGAACGCCTTTTCTTCGCGTGTGGGTTTCGCTGGTTTCGCGGCGTTGCTTTGTTCCCGGTGGTGTGCTGCATCGTTGAACGCCGTTTTATCGAGGAACGATTCAGTACGGCTCCTTTAGCTTGATCGTTGCTGGTGCTTTTGTGCTGAGTTCTCGTGTGACCGCACTCTCCGCCGATGGCAACACCGGCGAAGCGGCCCAAGTAGAGGCGAAGGACTTCACCACCAATGTAGAAATTTTGCGTGCCCTGAAAATTTTGTGTGCCCTCGTCGTCCTCGAAGAATTTTGTTTTGGCACTGCAAACAAACGTTGCTGCAGACAGCATGCGAGCTGCTGAGCACCTTGAAGGGCTCAGAAAAATGTGTCCGCGCGATTTTCTGCTCGAAAACAGACAAGCATCCGCGATTACTTTGTGAAGTAAAGGTATGTTGAAGAAACTCTTGCATTTATTGTGTTTATTTCGACCATTCGATAATTCGGACATTCGGTTAATTCGGACATTTTTTCCGGTCCCTAGAAATCCGAATTAACGAGCTTTTACTGTATAGGGTTATTTTTAGTTTTCACAATAGCCAGCATAGGAGCTGGGAAATCGTACTAAGCAGGACTGTGTCAATGGGGTTCTACTGTACATGTACCATTTTCCTTTTTTCAAGCTTTCAGGGCACAGCACTCAAGTTTCCCAATGATGACACAAATTGTGTGCAGTGTAAGCGACAACATGGTGAAAAAGATGAAAGGAAAGGTAGAAGCAGGCAAACCAATGGACATTTATCGAAGCAGAGATGTCTCAGGCCAGAGTTAACATTTGGACAAAGGAACTTGTTTTATTCGAAGAAGGCCGGTGTTGGCAAAAACAAGCTAAGGCGTCCCCCTGTCTGCCCATTGTCTGTTGTGGCAGCTGACAGTGGGCAGCACAGGTCAGCAGAACAAGTGGAGCTCACTCAGACTGAACTCAAGAAATATATTTTGGACTTAGGGCTCACTCAGGCTCAGATTCACCGAAATTCCCCGAAAAGCTGGGCTCACTTAGACTCAAACTCACGGCACAAGTACGAGTCTGAGCATGGTGATTCACGAGGGATATTGCCAACCTATAGTATAGTAGGCTTGTGCGAATATTTGAGTGCTTCAAATATTCGAACGAATATTACAGTATTCGAATTCGCTTCGGTTCGAATTTAAATTATTAGAGATTTCAAAGTATTCAAAATGAACGAATAGGTGTATATTAGTTCGCATGTAACCCCCTTGTAAAGGTGATTTCACTGCAGTGGAGGGGTGCGATGCCTTGAAAACACCTATCCAGGGAAAATCCGCACTGCCGTGAAGCCCCATTTCACCCTCACATCGATCAATCGATGAACATATCACCCTCACATCGCTTGATCATTTTTTAAATTTAAAAGCTTGTTATACCGGCTTATATGCTCAAACAATAGTAAATTTTAAAACGTAACATATTTTACAACTTATCACTTGCATTCCACCGAAAGTCAAATCCTGCTACTATTCAAAACTCGGAACAGTAGCGCAAAAAATACACAAGAGACGACAGAGCAGACGGGACACAGTGCTAATTCACACAGCGCTACTATTCAAAGTTGTTTCCAGTTCCTCTGAAAAAAAAATGGCATTTGCACATGCCTGTTTCAATTGAAAAAAAAAATATTGTGCAGTTTAGTTGGGTCATGACAGATATGCCCATTTTCCTTTATAATATGTGATACATACTATTAGAATTCCATTCAAAAATTATTCGACCAAATCGCTATTTGCTTTGAATTCGCTTCAAACCCAAAATTTACTATTCGAACAAGCCTAGTAGGCAGTGCTGCTCACCCGCATTCATCTGGGCAGGATTGCCACCACAACCGGGTCCTCCCATGCCAGGGTAGGCCCCTCCGCTTGCCGGGAAGCAGCCACCATTGGGTGGTCCACAGCCCTGAGGATGATGGCCCTGCTGGGGTCCTCGGCTGCCAGCCGGTGATGGGCCCCTCTGCGGTGCCATGCCTGCGGGGCCGTAGGGGCCGGCCCCCCCAAGACTCCTGAGGCTGCCAGGCAGCTCCTCCAGGATGGGTGGGTCCACACGCATGAGGAGGGCCGCAGAACCCGGGCCCAAATGTCTGAGGGACCTTCATGGCCCCACCGCCAGGAGTCGGTCCCATGGGGCCCCCCGGCATACCCTGAGCGCCTCGCTGCTTCATTTGGGCCAGGGTGTTGAGCCAGGCAGCCGGGTTCTGTTTGCTAAACTGCTGAATCTTGAGAGGGTGCTTCTGCAGGGCACACAACAATACGCTGGTTGAGAGTATGGCCAAGAGCTAATGTGGTCAGAACGCATTGTGGCCAAAACGACTGCCAACTTTGTGTGTTGGTAACGTGTCGTAGCAAGAAAGAGTGCCACGCGAACAGGGAGACACCATATTTTCTTGTGTATAACCCACACAAAAAAAATTGTAAAAACTAGGAGCCATAGTCAAGACGAAAAACGCAAATGCCAATCTGTAAAGGTGGCGTCACGGCAATATGTGTGGGTAGATTTTAGAAAAAATTTCCCGCAAATAGTTGTTGGGGGGTTATACTCAAGAAAATACTACAAATTATCCAGCTCTTTCGACAGATATCTTATGCTGCAAGAAAAGAGATGCAGCATGACCACAATGCCATGTTGCTCTTATAAACTGAATGAGGAGACGGCAACCGTAACTCGATTGGTAGAGGACTGCACGCTAGTGTGGTTTCAATTGCCATTGGTGATAAACTGTCTTCTTGTCAGCTCACTTTCAAATTTCAATTGAAAAGAAGTGACAGGTATTTTCCTTACACTTTCCTAGAACTCATTGTCGGTCGCCTTCATGCGAATGTAGGTTGGGAAATGCAGATTTTCAATGGACCAAGCGTGAAGCAGTTTAAAACCTTTCAACAAATTTTTGTGTTTGTAAAATGTCAAATATAGGCTATAATATAACGGAAAGATAGACAAGCAGCTGGCTGTACATACAGTGCAGTCCACTTATAACGATACCACATATAACGATATATCGGTTATATGATGGGTCTACTTAACAGCCTCATTTTATGCATTGGGGCTATGGGGAAAAAAAACCATATATAACGATATGTTATCCACCGACTATCAGGATATAACGATGAAAAGTTTGCCGTCTGGACGGCATGTTCCGCTCAGAATAATCGTAACACATTGATAAGTTCCTCTGAAACGAATTATGCCGAGTCAAGGCGAAAAGTTAGCGTAGGTGAGTTCGTATCTAGCGCCATTGCAGCACAGCGCCGGCAGCGCGTCCCGGCCGTTCCAAAAGCCGAGGAGGGCAGCGCGAGTTGGCGCGGCGCACTACTAGATGGCGCCAGCTGTGCCACGTTCTGCGCCTCGCTGTCGCCGCGCGTCGGTCGCGGAAAGGGATAAAAGAAAAAATAAATGCGAAAAGCAAAGCGGCGCGCTCCGCGGCCGCGACTCCCAGCCTTCTACGAACGAAAGCAAGAAAGGGGAGAGAGAGAAAAAAAAAAACACATCAGGCACCGCGGCCATGCGCACCGCAACTGAGTTTACTGCTCGGAGTAATGGCTAGGCCTAACTCCACTCACAGCGCTGGTGCACGAGACGAATCTGAACTTTACGGAAAGGACATCGCGCTAGCGGACATGCAAAAGCGAAAAAGCCGCAACGTGCTTCGTTGCAAGCAACAAATCGCATCGCTTGCTGGCTCCTCGGAAACGACGGATGGGCATTTTACCCATCGGCAACGGACCGGTGAGTAAAATCGGAGCATCGGTGGAAGCGGCTAGCAGTTTTGCACGTTCACGCCCCAAAATGCACAAGCAAGCACGCTGCACGCCAATTTTCCGTTATTATAAACCGTTATATTTATTTTCCGGAATTTTGAATAGTAAAATACCGGTGCAAACCAAATGAAATAGCAAACAGTATTAGAAAAATATTCTAAAGTTCGAATATTAGCAGACCCCTAAAAATATCCAAGGTCTAATCCACAGTCTATTCAGAACAGCATATTCACCTCAAGGATACGCTTAGTTCCTGGCTGCGCACAGTGGAATGCAATGATGCTGGGGCATTGTCCAGTCAGCACAGCCTCGGCCGCCTGATTTGCCAGGCCTGTCGTGAAGACAAAGATCTGGCTCTGCTGCTGCATGTACTGTGCTTCCAGACCGCCACCACCAACACCTGCACCACCCTGCGGAGGCATGGGGCAGCCTGCCCCACCAGGGGGCATTGATGGCCCCGATGGTGGCCTGTGGAGCCCTGATGTGCCCATGTTGCCACCAGGGGGGCAACACCTGCGCAGTACAAGTATTGGTCATTTATTGAAAACATTCTTAAGATGAGCGTGTACCACATTTACTTGATCGTACAGGAAGTATTTTCAAATTCTTGTTGCTTCAAGTTGACCTTCATTTTACACTCAAATATACTAGTAAAAAAAAGTCACAACACACACAATTTTCATGAAGACCTTCAGTTTCAGAATGCTTGTTGGCAACCAGTGCACATGCATCCTAGTCCAAATATATCGCAAGCCAAAAAATTTTTTCTTTGTTTGGGCATTTCTTCAGTGTGTGCCAATCATTTCACTGGTGTGCAATGGTCGTTTTGACCAGGCTCACTTCAAACAGAAAGCCATTTTGATGGCTGAATAGCTGTTCATATTAATGAATCTATAATATGTGAGGAACAAGTGAAAGTGAAACCAAAGATGATGTCATCTAGAAATAGACAGTGTCTAAAAAAATTTTGCCTTTCTCTCAACCTCTCATGAAGCAATCTTGCTGTTCTAGAAGTGTACTTTTGTGGCTGTAATAGTCTATGCTCGTCACAATGAACATGCAAACAACAGACTTTCGAATATAATGGGCCACATTTCAACCTAAGCTTGATTTATCTATAATACTAATGCAACAAAGTTAGCTTTTAACGAACTGCACTGCAACAGACTATTGGCTACACTGGATGAAATTTTAGGGAAAATTTTTCTTCAAAATCGGGCGTGAGAAACATACTTTTTCTGCGTCAACGCGGGCTGACAAGATTTAACCAGAATGGTGTTTTCGCCGGGAGCAGCCTTTTAAAGTTGAAATATCACTACACACTTTGATTTATCAAAATAATAATAATAATTGTTGGAGTTTTACATTCCAAAACCACGATACGATTATGAGGGACGCCGTAGTGGAAGGCTCTGGAAATTTCGACCACCTGGTATTCTTTAGTATGCACCTAAACCTATCAAAGTACATGGGCCTTAGCCTTTTCCTTCCGTCGAAATGCAACTGCCACGGCCGAAATTTGATCCCGCAACCTTCGGGTCAGCCGCTGAGCACCATAACCCCTAGACCACCACTGTGGGTGGGATTTTTCAAAGGCGACATATTTGGGCTGTACGTAAATAAACCACTACCTCTTCGATAATTATCAGTACCAAGTTGATCGTAAAAGTGCTTCAAATCAAATACATAACGAGCAACTGCAGCTGCAGCGCCGGCCACACAAGCGCCGAAACAAGCACAACTTCGAGCGAGCACTGTTCCCACGCCGCTCAATCAACCAGTGCCATCATCTTGGCTTTGTTTTGTTTGTGAATTCCTGCGTTTTAACAGCGAAGATGTTTAAGCTGTTGGTAACTTGAGCTCTGTTGTAACAAACTATCATCATCATGAACTGGCACAAGCTCTCTCCATCCTCTTTAAAGTGAAACGGTTTAAGCTATCGGTAACTCGTGCTCCGTCGTGCAAAACTCCTCAGGTGGGTATGCGCCACAGCAATATTGGGCAAGCCCCACCACCGTGTACAGCAGGTGCGAGTGTCAAATGAAAAGTAAAAAAAAGAGGTAGAAAATAGAGAGAAAGAGAAGGAGGAAAGCAATAGCAAGCATTAGAAAGAAAGAGGAAGAGAAAAATAAAGGGAATAACGACATAAAAAAGATAGAGAAAAAAATAGAAAAAGAGATAGAAAAAACAGAGCCAGACAGAAAGAGAAAGAAAGAAACAAAGAAGCAGAGAGAGAGAAATAAAGGGAGGAAAGAGCAATAAAGATTGAAATAATGAGAAAGAGGAAGACAGAGATAGACAAGATGAAGAGAAACAAGAAAGGCCACCCAGCTGTGCTCTTCCCTCGGGATTGGCACGACTAGTGCGAAGCTGCCACAATTTCTTTCCTGTTCTTTTCTTCCTTTTGATTCCTTATCAGCTGTCCATAGGAAGTTCAGAAAGGTCTCACCAAAACAAATAATTTTCCTGGGCAGACTTCTGTTTCAACATTAGATAGGAAAGGCACACAAGCTAGTGACTGCCTTGCAATTCGGGACGGCAGCTTGAAATCTTCCCGGGGCCCAGAACTTCTTTCTCAGAGTGGCCATGGTGCAAAACCCATGTCGTCAACCACCGCATGCTTTTTAGCTAACCATGCACTAATCGCAACACTTTTTTTTTTTTGGTCCAGTCAGCAAGGTAGTGTCTGTCCATCATGATGTAGTAACCTGTGGGATTGCACCTGTGGGATTGATGTTACCAGTAAAGCGAAGGTAAAGTAGTGCCCTTCAGATTCAACAGTTTTTGCCATACTCATGACATTATGCATGCAATGGACCAAGTCCTCTGTGCCTTAATTAATCTCCCATAAGAAAATGCTGCCAACACTAACCTGAGGTCCACCCATGCCCGGTCCCCCCCCATGGGGCTTGGTCCTCCAACGGCCATGTTTCCCCCTGCCATGTGCGTCGCACCCGCAAGCGGATTGCACGGTCCGACTCCAGGGTGTGGCAGCGGATGCTGCTGATGAGGTGGTACCAGGTGCGAGGGCATGCCACCGTGGGGGGAGCTGTGGTGCACCACTTCCCATGGTGAGAGTGCCACCTGCATGGTGGTGTGGGTGTTGGGGTAACTGATGCTGTGGCACCCCCCATGGGTTGCTGCTGTTGTTGCTGCTGGTGCTGATGCTGCTGCTGCTGCTGCTGTTGCTGATGCTGCTGATGCTGCTGATGCTGCTGCTGCGTTGGCATCGAAGGCAGCATGGGGCCAGCCGCTGCTGCTGCAGCATCGGAGGCTGCGGGATACAAGAGTGGTGATGTTAGCAACGTGCAACCTAATGCTCGAGTCACACGGGTATGCTGACCTCAGATAGAACAAACCTCAGTTAGCCTTAGTAAACTACACTTAGCACCAACTGCAGTTGGCACATAGTACACAGAAAAGGTTGTTCTTAGTTTGAGGCTGTGAAGCAGGTCATGTGACACTCAGTTTCGCAAATATAAATATAAACGTTAACTGGTTTTCACAAGTATATTTGCATATACCGTATTTACTCGCATAATAGGCGCACTCGCATAATAGGCGCACCCCCAGTTTGGTCGCGAGAAATCAGATTTTTTTATTTCCGCGCATAATAGGCGCACCCCGAACTTGGCCGTGATCAGTAGTTCTGTACAGTATTTGCACGGTTGCACTTCGAGGCCCTTTTACGTTAACTGAAGCGAGGAAAAAGAAAAGAACAAAGACCGCGGCAGCGCTGCGCGGGATCGCCGAGTGAGGAAGAAGGGCGGTTGCCTGGGCGTCGGGGTAACCTTTGCCCCGGCTTGGCTCCGGTCGCTTGCCGGCCGCGCGCGCTCCGCGTGGAACGTGCGATCGCGTCCTTATCAAGTGCGCTTTGAGTTTCCTGTTGGGAAAAGCGTTGTCACGCGTTTGCTACCTCGTCCGCAAATTTGAAAGCTTTTCGGCTTTCCGACGCGAGCTTTCGCCTTTGCTGCCACTACGCGGACTTGCACAAGCTCGGCGGACTTTTGTCGCCGCTAATTTCCCGGCCGCGAACCTTAACATCGTATCTCGCGCGCTGCTCTTGAATCGGTGCTTTTCGACGCCCAATCTTCATGTTGTGTTGTAAAAACTTCCCGCGGCAGCGCTGCGCGGGATCGCCGAGTGAGGAAGAAGGGCGGTTGCCTGGGCGTCGGGGTAACCTTTGCCCCGGCTTGGCTCCGGTCGCTTGCCGGCCGCGCGCGCTCCGCGTGGAACGTGCGATCGCGTCCTTATCAAGTGCGCTTTGAGTTTCCTGTTGGGAAAAGCGTCGTCACGCGTTTGCTACCTCGTCCGCAAATTTGAAAGCTTTTCGGCTTTCCGACGCGAGCTTTCGCCTTTGCTGCCACTACGCGGACTTGCACAAGCTCGGCGGACTTTTGTCGCCGCTAATTTCCCGGCCGCGAACCTTAACATCGTATCTCGCGCGCTGCTCTTGAATCGGTGCTTTTCGACGCCCAATCTTCATGTTGTGTTGTAAAAACTTCCCGCGACAACATGCTGAACCGCAGGCTAGGCCTAATCAGCGTTGGTTGCTTTTCGGTGGCGGTCGCGGGCGATCAAAGTTGCGGTTTCGTACGGAATCAACGTAACTCTTTGCGGTGGCTCTACTTGAAGGAAAGGGGGCATGGGTGGCGCTTGTAACACTCGAATGGTGGTCCGCGATTCGATGTCTTCGATATGGGGTGCGAGCCCGTGAAATCGAACAATCGGTACCGTTCAGAGCACAACATTTCGGTCGTGATGAAACGTAATCGGTGAATTTCCGCGACGGCGCTTTCTTTTCGTACGTTTTTTTCGCAATCATTTTGTTGGCAAGGCGGGTCTTTCGATGTCAATATTTGGAAATGTGAATGCTTGTGAGCACACTGCATCGCGTGCCTCGATTCTCGGACACGCGAGACTGCATGCTCAACACTTTTTGCGCTAGTGTAGCCTAAGAAGAAGGTTGTTTCGGCTGTAGTGCGGATATTCGTGACTTCGGTGATTTACGTTATCAGCGGTCTATACTGTAGTCGGAAATAAAATTTTCGGAAATTTTACCCCGCGTAATAGGCGCACCCCGAACTTGGAACCGAATTTTCTGGAAAAAAAGTGCGCCTATTATGCGAGTAAATACGGTACAATGTACTTAATTTAAAATAAATTGTTTCTGCTTGCATCTGCAGTTCCCAAGCGTATTCCATCAAGTGTTTTGACAATATTTGACCTAAGTAAAGGCTGGTCTCGCAACTACAGTCGAACTTGTTTATAACGAACTCGAAAACGTCGTGAAAAGTGGTCCTATATCAGTAGTTCGTTGTATACGGACTATTTCAGCACAAAAACACTACTGTGAGCTCAACTTGTTATGGGATTATTATGACAGCCATTAAGCTCCACTACAAGAGGTTTACTACAACAACATTACAGACCAAACTGTACCAAAAATAAAGGTGAAAGACTCACAGGTTGGCACGGCCATGGCTCCTGGATTATCCTTATTGCCTGTGACCATGCCATCACCCGGGTTATCACCCAGCATGGACATTGGTGGTCCACCTGCAACGGGCATGGCAGACATTGTACGACACACCACAAGAAAGAGTAAACATGGCGCAAGCAGAAAGGACATAACCAGGCCAGCTATCACAATAACCATTTCAGTAGGTGGCGACCCCTGCAAAAATTCAGCATGGCCACTCTTGAGAGCTTTTAAGAGGGGAGCACTTTAAGGAGTTGTGCTGTCATATGCTGTCGTATTGCCACACGTACTCCTTTCTTTCTATTTTCTTGTTACCAATCCATTACACATGTAACTGCGGCCTTGCGCAAACCATGTCGAATGACTAGGAACCATCTAGATAATCTTAGAACCTTCCGATGTGATTACGCGCACAACGTGAACATTACAGTTTCTTCTAAAACATACATGGCTGTTAGCGATAACACTGGAATATTTTATGGCGCATGTATAAATGCTGACGCGCTTCACCGCTTGTCAGATCATCGACGGCTGATGCTCTGTTCACCACTATCAGTGTATCAGTGCACAGCGTTCATTGCTTGCTGTAGTTTTGACTTTCAGTTTCCCGGCCACAAGTTCGGCCAAATAAAGAGTTTCAACTTGGACACGCCGACTGCTGCCTTGGCCAACGTCACGACCACGTGACAGTATGCTGTTGTCGTCACTTGGCGTAACGCAGGCAAAACTACATATAGCATAGCCAGCTGTATCATACTGAGTGCGCGCTCGCGCCAATGAGAAGTCTTCTTCCTCTTGTTCTTCGAGCGCCTTGATGATTATATTAAGTGCAGGCATTACTACTATGGCTAGGGAAACACGGCAACACAAGCCGTGCATAAAAATTGAAAGAGGAAGTAAGTGACAAATAGAAAGAGAGAGAAAGAAAGAAAAAAAGGGGAAGAAAAATACAAATCAAATAGAAATAAAGAGAAAAAAAAACACAGAAATAACTGGAAAAGAAAACAAGAAAGAAAGAGAAAACCGAAGAGGAACAAACAAGGCTGCCCAGCTCTGCACTTCCTTCAGGCTTGGCACCACTAGGGCGAGTGAGTGAGTGAGTGAATAAACTTTATTACAAGGGCCGGCATGTAAGGGCGAAGCTGCCTTAATTTTTTCTGACGGGCCCCAAGCACACGAGATATGCGAGTTAATTCATAACTCCTAGGATTGGGCACAGGGATATTTGTGACACTGTGACAGGTTGGGTATTCATGTATTCAATTGAATAGTAGATAAAAAACTGAGGTAAAAGAAAGAAAATAGATGGGACAAGAATACACTTCAAACCCCATTCATTTGCGAACATACATGAATATATACTAACTCAAATTACAAATGTGCTTGAGGAGAGCTTGCTCTTGGCCTAGTTGGCGTGCGTTAGAAAGTATATTTGCTACCGAAAGGACGCAGACAGCCTGTGTTGTCCTTTTCGTCTTCTTCTGTCTGCACCCTTTTAGTGGCAAACATGCTTTCGAACCATTAAGATCTCACGCATCACGCTTATACAATGACACTACTAAAAAACCGTTTACACTATCAAGGAAGAAACAAAACACAACTAAGCAAATAATCCCACATGCTTTGCCAGTAATAATGCCCAAAGATGTAATATCGGAAAAGATGATACCAATAACCCTTCCGATTGATATGGTGCTTTTCGGTTGCTATCAGTGATGTGTGATTCAGTGGCTAACTTACTTCCTGTTTTTTGTCATTTATTTCTGCTTTGCAATGTCCCTATGCTATACATTTTATTTCTTCTATGCAATAAAATCATTGCTGCTTTAAAAGAACATATTCTCTATCCTTAGTCTAACTGTAAATGGAACTCCTTATAAATGGAACCCTTTTCTCTGGTCTCTTGAGGTCACGTTTAAAGTGAGTCCACCATACATGTTGAAGGGACCGAGGTTCTCCACAGAAACTAACGGCCTAGTGGACAGAATTTTACAGGGGCTGTGAGTCTTTCTGTTTGGGTGGGGGAACGTATTGACGTGTAGAGGTCGGAGTAATCTCTCCTGCCCTCTAGGTAGTGATTGGTGTAAGAGACGACACATTCCAAACCCAATCACTGACACGAGTGAAACAGAGGGGGTGAAGAGACACTCACTGTCAGACAAGGGTTGGCCAGTCACAGGCGGAAGGCTTGCACCCCCGTTGACAAGAACTCCGCCGGACGCGGCAACGTCTGCGGCAGAAACTGGTGTGCCAGGAGCGCGACCCACGTTTCCAGCTCCGGCGGCTTCCGCCGGACAGGTAGGCGCTGCTTCCTTGGCCGGTGCCGCCTTGGGCCCGCACTCGTCGGCCGCTGCTGCGGGCTGAGGCTCAGTGGCGGCCTTGTCCACTGAGGGGGCCCCGTTGCACTTCATGTCGGAACCCGGCCGAGGAAGGAGAACCTCGCGCTGCTCCCGCTCGAGAAGCCAACGGTTCTCTGTTTCCAGGTCACGCTCTTCACACTTCAATGCCTGCACACAAGCACACAACGAAATTTCGAAATTAAGTAAAGCGGCATACTGGGCCGATTGGTATAAGTTCATGTCGAGACTAACGCGAAGAAAACTAGACGCAGAGAAGAAGACATGGGACGGGCGCTGAACTAGCACAAAGAAAAGAGCCTGTTGTGCTGAGATGAACTGAAGGAAAGTGGTGTCAGTGGTGGAAGAGGGTACATCGGTTTGGGAGCAGTCCTTGGGAGCAGGCAGAAGTGCGTTTTGTAGCAGGCATGGAGCATCCAGAAAGATGTTTTGGAGTAGGCTTGGAGCAGCCAGAAAGATTTTTTCTAGCAAGTCTTGAGCAGTCAGAAAGACCGTTCAGAGCAGAAGTAGCAACGTTGCCCAGAACTTGTGAAACAATATTTGTCAAATGCTGTATTCAGCAAACACTAATAAGCTAAACAGTACATTAGTCTTATATCTGTATTGCTATCAACAACACAACTGCTGCTTCAAACACCCAAGATTTTTAAAAATTACAAGACTGGCTACTGTTTGTCACTATCAATGTGAATAACATAATGGCAACTGAATGACACACTCACAGCATTATGAAAACATGCCCAGCGGCTCAGTGCTCTGGCTTGAACAAAATAAATCTTGAGGAAACCATTGGTGTTGAGGAAAAAGAGCCAAAACAGCATTGAAACATTCTGCACAGAATGCTGACAGAAAATTTGTGAACCTCTGTTTTTTGCTCTTAATCAGTTGGCTACTGACTCATTAATAGCAACAACAAAACTCGTTCGCCCCAGTGGGAAAGAATTGATTAATTATATGCTCGTATGTTACGACTGGAAGCAGTTTCGATTTCAAAGAACACTCGGGGGGCCCCGTGACGTAGTCAGCCTATTCGTTAACAAATACCATAATCTGACCACGAGAGCCAGCGATGTCACTGGCCAGCTTCTGCTATGTCAGCTATGTTGTCAGCACTGATGTTTCATCTGCTGTGTTGAGCGCTGCGAGTGCTTGTTTCCTCGATCGTCAAACTACGTTGCTTATCTAGTGTGGTGATGGACAAAGGAGCTGGGAGGGGTGTAAAAATCAGTCACAAAAGCTCGATTCACTTAGAGAATTTCACCGGTGGCTGTGATTTTGTTCTTGTCGTCGTCCAACTGAGGCAACGTTTTCTGTGACGCCTGGGGCAGCCGCAGCATTAGGCGTGCTGAAACATTTTCGCTCCGATCATTTGTAAAGTAGCAGGTTGAGAAGTGACAAAGGAAGCAGTGAAATCACCACGTTGTCGCTCTGTAACAGTGTCTATATCTAACATGTAGGTGGCATAATGTACGCTTTACCGACTCTTATTTAGATCGGGCAACCTGGCGTTCTAAAGGCATACCAATCTCACGTACGCATGTTGGAGCACCGAAGGAGTTATCCATCCACTACGCAGTATAACACCGACAGTAGAGAGCTTTAGTTTGTCTGTAGACTTCCTAACGTTTGTAGATGCACACTAACCGGAGCCATTGACCACAGCAGCTGCCGTGGAACCAGTATCGACAATTTGTGGCATTTTGTCCCACTATAACTTTTTGTTTTCTTAGTCGCGTCGCTGTTCTTGTCCAAAAAAAAAAAAGCGATGAAAATACTATGAATTAATAATTATCTCACTGCCAAGGCTTTACGCGGAGTCAGTAAGTGGGTAAGTCGGTGCAATGTTAAATGTGTGAATCTCTGGTTAGGCTCTACATCATCAGGTGTCGCTGCCAGCATTGTCCATCTCCTACACGCCTCCAGTAACTCGGCCAGAACTCGTGACGTACATTGTTTACAAAAGTGCCCCGCTCGATGACCTCATCGCTTTTTGCTTCTATTTCTGATTCGGCGCTTTTATGAACTTCAAAATTCAATTAAAATACCTTTTAGGCTGTATTTGTGGCTGATATTGTACAGATGGCACCTCTATGTTGCCATCAGTGTGATGTAACAGTCAAATTGTATCCGAATTTTTGTGTCACCACTCCTTTAACATCTTTGTGAATATGTTGTGATAACCAATAAGATGCTATTCCCATCAAAGAGCAGGTGTTTCCACGCACCTGTGCCTGGGCCTGGACAATGGGGAAGAGGTGCGATGAGAGGAAGGTGTGCAACTGTTTCTCCCGCGGGTTGGAGGACTTGCGGAACTGCTTTAGGAAGCCCTGCCAGTCCGACACTGTCAGGCAGACACAGTCCCACTCCCGGCTGCGTTGGGGCTTCTTGGGGCACAGTTCACGATACAGGCGCAGGTCTGCAAGAGCGAAAAGGTCTCACGGAAGAGCACTATGTGGTAAACTGCCCAGAAAAATGGGTCACAAAAACAGCCACTGCATTGCAAGCCAAGAGAAGCTATGATTATAAAATTCAGTTAAGTCCACTAGCTTTTGCTCATCGAAAATAGGATTACTAAGAAGGGTACTGGTCAGAATAACAGAGAGCTGAGCTAATTAATAAGTATTCGTTCTAAAAGACTGGCTGTGCAAACATAGACACAAGAAAGTAGTCGCGACACCACGAACGCTTTTTTGGTGTCTTGGACTTCTTTCTGTGTTTGCATGCCCAGTCTTTTAGAAGGAGGGATACTGGTTTGGGCGAGTTGGCAACAATTCACGATAAAGGTTATTCACACTAAAGGGGTCCTGAATTACACCTTGGGCATAGCACTAAAAACCTGTTGGAATGTGTATGACACCCCCCCAGATATACAGACTCAATAGAATTTTCCTAATGACGTAGCAGGAATGAAAATACTGTCACCACTATATTTCCTTTTTGAATTCTCTCTCGACGGCCTCTGCCACAACCGAGTGAGGCACTGGTGAAGCGGCACTGCTGAAGGTATTACTGAAGCTAGAAGTGAAACCCAATGTGACTGTAATCGCTGAAAGTACACCCTTCCCTTAGCGGTTAGTAGTGAGGCACCTCTTCATCTCGCAAGCTTTTCGTTCTGGCACTACCACTTGGCCCAGTAGTCTGTGGCTCTGACAAAACGAGGTAGGGCAGCACAGGAAAATGAGAATGAAGACGGTGCGGCCATAACTGCATCCCCGCAAGGCCAATGCACCGTTTCGTAGTGCAGAGGACCAATCGACGAAGTCGGTAATACATAAAGTTGTCCATGGGCAAGATTACGCCACTGCATGTACAAGGACTGGAGAGGTGCTGGAGAGGGGCGTTGGAATTGCACATCTGCGGGGCACGCAGTGCTGTGATATTCACAGAAGGCGATCACCGCGGCCTTCAGCCCGAACTAGCAAGCTCGTTTGGCAGGTGTAAAAAAAAAATGATGGAGCCTGTTTACTGGCACCTCGTTTACTGCAGCGTGCGACAGATAATTAATTACAGGCTCCTCATTACCGACCAGTTTCAGTTTCGGTTTGAGAGAGCTCGAAAAATGACAAGCCGCCGGGTGCAACTATCACCACCTAGCGTGCGCAGCTCTCGACCACGTCAGCACACAGAACTGCGACGCACTTCCGCACGGTCCGCATCAAGAAGTCCTTTCGAATAGGAAATGGGACAGCAATGTCGCCAAACACAAAACTTTCAACGCGTGCGCCACGGCCACGGACTCGCGACCAGCCGCCAAGAAGTACAGACTGCTGGAACAAACGCAGCAAAAGAAAAATGGCGGCTATGACGTCATCATAACTTGTTGCAGCGTGGTCACAAGAGGGAAATAGGGGGGGTCACCTAGGTCACCTTTGCGAGTGTCAGTAGCGCAAGGGAGTCGATCGCTCAGGCAAACTTCAAAATTAATTTAAAATACCTTCCAAGCTATATTCGCTGTTGATATTTTGTAGATGACATACACATGTTCACAGGAATCGAACCCGCAGGCTGTCTCGGCCGAGAAATTTTGTGTCAGTACCCCTTTAAGAAACTGCACTCATGCTCAACATGACAAAATGAGCCAAAACATCCCCTTTGCGCACTTTTTTTCCTGAAAAAAAAGTTACAAACAACACACTCACCTTCGAGATACCAGTAAACATTGTCAAGAGCGTCTTGGCCTACACGAATGCCACGCTGGAGGAAAGAAAACAGAAAGAGGGACCACAAGATAATTTAATGCATGTCCCACAAAATTAGTTTCAGAATATAATACACTCAAACTTCAATATAACGAACCCGGATATAATGAAATATCGGTTATAACGAAGTAAATGAAGAATACTCTTGCAACAGGTATAGTGTTAAAATTATACCTTTATAACGAATTTTCGGATATAACAACCTTATTTTCGTGTAAGATGCAACTTCGTTATAAAGAGGTTTGAAGGGTATGTGCAACTGGTTGAAGGGACGCTACATACACGAGCATACAGTACTGGCAGGTTAGTTGTCACAACATATTTTTGGGTTTAGTATGGGGGGAATCTAGAGTGCCCTACCATTTGGCGCCTTGTTCCCTAGCTAGCGCGTGTGCTGGCCCCGTGTGGCTCAAGCGTACAGCACACTAGAACATGCCACTGTGCACACCTGTACTCATTGGCTGCCAGTTACAGCCCCTGGCACTGGCAATATGTTAACGAGATAAAAGCTACATACATTCACACAAATTGAAACCGATATGCTATCAAGATACAAGCTACACACATTCAAGTGCTCACTAAAGATATTCAGAAATAGAAATTCCTTTCAGTTATCTCTGTGCTGCGGCCCCGAATAGCATATATACACATGTTATGCGTGCTTGTAGATCTGTGCCGACCTCAAGTCTTTATTGCACTAATAGCATAGCGTGGTATTGCATTCAACAAACAGCTCCAATATGGAAGGAAGCAGTTCTGCAAATCTAAGCTGCACAATACTGAATGAAAATGCTGCCAAAGAAAGAGAGAGCTCACCAAATCCTCAGCGTCGAAGTGGTCGTCCAAGAATTCAGACAGCTCTTCCTCCCGAGACTCGTACACATAGTCCAATAGCCACTTGACAGTCAGGAGCTGAGAGGGGACAAGCAAGAAGACTCAAGCACATGCAGCGAAGAACAGGTGTGCAAAGCACCAGACCTGCAAAACGGCGTGCATGCGCACACACCCATTCAAGAAAGGTGGTGTAGTTTACATTCGTGGAGGAGAAGTCACCATTTCAGATAATTCCTACAAGAGGAAAGGTGCGGTGTGTCTTTTGGGTGATTCAGACACCTTTGCACTTGGCAACAAGTTGGCAAACATATCCTGAAACAACACATACAAAGCTTATACAGAAGGTCATATGCATGTTAGGAATGTATGTTTTACTTGATCTATGCAAACTACTGTTGTCACTTATGTGGTGAGAAATCACTGATCAGGGAACGTTGCTGGTGCCAATGTTTCGCCAAGTGGACTTGTCTTTGTCCAGGCAGCAACTTGACGAATGGACTAGTCCACTTGTCAAAGCGTTTGCTCCAGTGACATTCTCTGTTTAATGATTTCTAATCGTTTCAAGCCTCCACTTTCACCCGAACTTCTGTCCTGTCAGTTTGGTGTCAAGGGGTCAAAAACAAGCCATTCACAGATAACACCACCTGTGAGCATCTTGTTGTCCAAGCTATAGCCTAGCATGACTTAGCCTTCAAGGTAATGACACGCTACAATATGCAGCACAGATTCTGCGGGTGGGTCACCAATAGAAGGAAAGCCATAACTGTTAACCAAACTGACTAGTAAAAATATCTGTTGTTTAGCAGTCAGACACCTCTTCAACCAGGGATAGGGAAGGCAGTGGCTTAATCAAAAGCACACAGTGACACTGAAGCCACACGTGTACTCTCAATCAAGCACAATACACATGAGTAGACTTTCACTTGAAGTCTTCCCACAACAATTGCATCAAGCTTACTGCAATGAAGGTAAGCTTGAAGCCTCAAATCAAACAATACATAGCACAACTGTGTTTATAGGCCCTCTTTAGAGACACAGCCCTATTCTGTGTTTTTTTCTTAAATAGAAAGTTACGACAGACAAGACAGATTTAAGACAAATGCCAGTGGTATAGAGACAATATACTGGCTATGAGTTTGCTTCACCAATGGTGAGCTGCTCCTAGATGTACAGTCGAACCCCTTTATAAGAGGCACTGATATAAGAGACAAATGGGTATAAAAGACACCAGTGTGCCTACAGTAAAATATGGGTTGATAAGAAAATGCATAGGTGGTACCCTGCTTATAACAGACACCTCATATAAAAGGCAATAATTGCTGCCCGGAGAATGCCTCTGTATAAAAAACAATACCAGAGCTGTCACGAAGTTTCAAAAAAGCTCAACAGATCAAGCTGTGCCGAAAAATTTTAGGGTGGTAATATGTCTGTAGACAGCAAAGCTAAACATAAAAGGGCATCCAGTACCATTGAACACCCAACACTTGTACATTAAGAAGCCTCACACACTTATTGCATGTGCTCCATCATGAAGATGAAGTCATTTGCCATCACCTACAAAACTAATCCCACCCTATGCACAAAGATACATCATTACTCGCCAACGTCACTACTCAACTTCAAGCTAGTCTTCGGTTGCCACGAGTAGCTAGTTATGCGACAATTATGTGCAGTGTAGTTCGATGCTAGCAAGACGTGCCATGGTTATTCACAGTGAATTACCTTTAGGGACATTTCATTGAATCGCCTTTAAGAACAGCAAGGGCTTAATTTGTTCAGTAGCTGTTCAAGCAGGAAAAGACAATGCCTGAATAACACATGCACAAAATATGAACACACCTTGTCTCCTGGAGAGAGGTCTCTCCAGGGTCCCTTCGTGAATTGAACTTCCTTTTCTTGCAGGAGTTCAGCGAGGCTTTCTTCAAAATTGGAGATCCTGAGAGCCAAACAGGAAAAAGGAGGGATAATGCGCACTCTTCAAGATTAAAGGGATACTGCCACGAAAATTTTCAGTTGTCATTCTCTTGCGTCAAATGAAAGGCCAAGCCCTCAAGAGCCTAGAAAGTGTACTACAAACTGCAAGTACACCCTTAAAAAGTAATTACAGTATGTTTTTAAAAGCTAGTTTCGGTTCCCATTGCACCCCGACATAACAACATGGTATGAGTCTCGTCACGTGCTCGTGCAAGATATAGTGGCATTTCCACGACCGGACCTCCCCGTGGCTCCATTGGTAACGCACAAGCAGCCATTTTGAATGTTTTGGTGACGCACAAGCGGCCATCTTGGGAGTTTCAGTACCTGACGTCATCACAACTAGCCACACTGCTGCGCGAAGTCACCAGAATAAGTACTGTAGCCTGACATTAAGCTGAGTGTCGAGGTTGGGGGTTTCATGGGAAAATTGACTTTAATATCAAAATAAAATATCATATCAGATTTTACAGAGCTTCACACTTGCTCACAGCCATATCAATATACAGGCGATTTGTATGGCAGAGTAAACTCGTCTTTGAAAAACGGTGTCAGCTCCCCTTTAGGTGCTGAAGTTATTATGTATAATAACTTCACTTGCCATTTCTCTGTGCACTTGCCAAGTGCACTTGCCATTTCTCTGTGCAGACAATAACAATGACCATAAATTTGTAATTCTTGTGAATACTTCTGTACCTCTCCTTGGGTAAGACCAATATAAGGAGTGGTTTCACACAGCTTCAGCAATGACATCCTCCCTGTCAACGCGAGATGAAACATTCGTGAACACGAGGTGCCACTGTAGCCGACATTTTGACAAGTCTTCTTGTCTTCTTCAAGAAGACAAGTCCACTTCATTCATGCATTTGTTCATTAAAGAAGAGTACTGCCTCACGAATCGACCGTCGCTAACAATTTTTAGAATCCGTGAAGTACGAGCGGAGTTACAGAGATTTGTCGCACGCTGTAATTGCTTTCTCTCGTCCTGACGAGCGCGCTCAAAGGTAAGCAGGGGGGGGGATGGCACGGGGGAAAGAAGTTACGTCACGTGCACGTCACAACCTTGAGCACTTTTTTTTTCTTCAAACGTGCAATTTACGCTCAGTGTGATCGTGCACGTGGACACGTGGTGGCCTCAGTAACCATGCAGCTCATGACGCTCAAATTGGCCAATGGCCGTAAATTTTGGTATATGGCACCATTTGTAGAAAGAAAAGAAAACGATTTCAAGTCAACTTTGAAAACTAATTGTAAATTCGAGGCCGTGTGCTGCACTATAATGTTTGGCTCATGTGTTCTCAGGAGGGTCAACCACCAACCGGCAGCGTTTTCTGACCTTGCTGAAAAAGTGTTGCCGGGCCTTTTTAAAATACATGCCTACACATGCATATAAGTTACCAGAAGTTTTCGTGAAAATATGTGCACAAAAAAAATAATGTAATATTCCCAAGGTGTCCTGTTCGTAAAATAATTTGTCTTAATAAAAGTGCACATCAAAAGACAGCTTAATGAGCAGGAATTGTCACTCAAAATTTCAAAGATGCAATAATCCTTCATCCAGACATGGCTACAACACTAGCTGAATTCCTCAAGCGATTATTTACAGATAAAAACAAAATGAAAAGCATTCACACAAGACCACCACCATGACCAAGGGGGAAAAAAATGGATAAAGAGGAAGATACAAGCAAGCAGCCACAACAAAGGAACTGCAGTCACACCCACAAGCAACATGCACACTTGACAAGCAAATATCAGTTTTATAAATGACGATGTCATCATCTGCATTACATTCTCATACCTTCTTGGCTAAACAAATTTCTCTGACAGGAAGAATAGCTTATTTGTATATCGAGAGCATAATTCAGTGTAATACATTTTTTAAAATCATCGAGACAAAGTAGGGGAGACACCACCATGTCTGTCTCACTCTTGCGTGTGGATAAGTGGGTGCACTAACAACTATGCAACAATCAGTGGGAAAATTACTCCAGTCCAGTATCCTGCTTTGAAAGCCCCAAACTGTGACAACAATCCTCGCAGAACAGCTTTTTACGTTCTATGTAACTGCACTAGTATGCATATTAAATTATTTACACTTAGGTCCCCCCAATGTGCATTGCTGTAACAGTCTAAGCAACCTGGCAGCCTCCACTTATGATAACACCCTTTCATTACCAATAAAAGAACCCCTCTTTTTGTTCTTACCCCAGTTCTGAAACCGGCAGCATAAAAGACACCATAAAAAAGCCCCAGAAATGCAGCTAGCTGAGGAAACATTATAACAGCAGCTGCTCACATACACATAGTCTGCAGTGACACTAGCTTTGCCTAGTCATGTTCCTTGCTGCATCAATACAGCTATGATTAAAGTTAACACAGGCACTGAAATCTAGAATATTAAATTCTGGCATTTACAAGGACCTCAAGGATCATACTTGGAAGGGTTTTCATTAAGAAAGTATTTCACAAACAAACATGAGGAAAGCTTTAGGGTTCCTAAGCAGCAGGCACATCAGATTTTGCCCCCCTTTATATTTTTGCAGGGTGAAACAGCAGCATGCGCAACTGGCACTTGCGTTCTTGCTTCTCCCAACAACTGCAGTTAACCATGCGTAAAAACGGGCCAGAAAAGGAACGGGGGGCCCCTCCATGAATACATAAATGGCAAAGGCATTCAGCCGTGTTAGGCAAAACAGCTGCAGTGGGGGGTCTCAATCGCAGAATGCCCCTTACACGATGTGTGCTGCTGCTGCTGCTGCCCAGGCAGGTGGCTGTCACAAGTGTCGCGTCGAGGCCCTCTCCCACAAACAGGCAGCTTTTTTCTCTGATCCTTCCTTGCTCACATGAGGCGTGAAAACAAGCAAGGCTTGCCACTGCTGTTTCTTATTTCCGCACAGACCTTAATTTTTAGACCTTAATGTAACTTGCCTTCAGTAATCCAATACTCACACTAGAAGTGTATAAACACTGACTGTAAATAAACATTCCTTCTGCTTGTGGGTAAAGCTTGCTGTTCTACGTCATAAGCATGAAGGAGCGCAATCAAATGCCGCATGACTGACAAAACAGACCAATCTTTTCTCGCATTCACTGAGTGCTGTGCCAACCATGCACCCATGGTATGGAAGGCGTCACAATTCAAAGAATGCAGAGCCCTGCCTACAGGTGCTTCTAATGGCTAATGTGTATTATGCATACAATCAGCCATGTAAACATCCTTTCAGCATTTGTACCAGTGCCATCAGCAATCTTTATGCGCCAGTAGCGAACTTTATCACCACTAAATAGTACAATCACCTGGTGCTATAATTCAATATCATTTACTTGTCCGCACAATGTGACATCAGAAAAAATTTTATATGTTTGGGAAGCAACTGTTTAAAGGGACCGACAACCAATTTTTATGGTACCTATTTTCACTAACGCAACGGAAGGCTTACCGGTCAGTGTGTCTAATGACGGAACGGTAACATGGAAAATGCCGCAAAACATTTGCAAAGACAATTTTTCTATCTGCGGTGAATATGAAGTTGTATACACACGTGACAACACATGCTGCAAACAATAAGCTTGAGAGAGGTTCGTGTTCGAGCGCGGCGATTTACTGCACATGCGCCACGGCTTGACATGGTCCAATGGCTGCCGCGAAGGTAGCGCCTCTTCTCGCCGTGCAACTCCTTTTACCTTGTAAGCAGCACAGAATAGCGCGGGGTAGATAATAATATACATACTCTGATTTCGAGGACTAATTATGGCGCGCATGACAGCATCAGACTACGTGACTACGTACAGCAATGTGATCGACTCCATAATCCAGCTTCAAGGCTCTTCCACTACGCTGCACGACATACCAGTTTTTGTTCCTTTTAAACACAATTTAACAATATAAATCCTACTCACAACACAAAATGGATGCTTGAATCTGTCACTATATTTCGTGGTCGTTTCATTTCAACCATGATCTAATCACACGTTCGGGCCAGTTGTCAGTCCTTTCGATAAAGGTGTTCTGCTCACAATTATTTCAGCAAATTAAGGGACTTAAGTGCTCATTGTAGCCTACGAGTCATGATGACTGTTATAGTGACACGCAAACAGCAGTCGCATTTCTCCTCTCCAAAATTAAATATGAGTCATTGATATCTTTGTGCCTGTAGTAATGTAGCTTGACTTCAAAAGATTCACCTTACAGCTATGGTATAGCAGTCACTACCACTACAATATTAAACAAAATTTTTCTAAGGATGTACATAATACACGAGCTAATCACAAATGCCGTATAGACTCATGTAAGGTCAACACCAGTGCAGGGGCCACAGCCCCAACATGGCAGCCCAAAATCTGGAAAATATGGTAATTACAACCAATGTAAAAATCTATAAAAAGAAATTACAACTGACATATTCGTACTGCCATGCTTCAAATAATTTTTGTGAGCATTAAAATGGCAGGAGTCCCTAATGTCAGTGGATGGCACTGACGGCGATGTAATCACGAATGCACTGGCTAACTGTGCACAAGAAGCAGAGGAAGCAATGGTGAGGACGTGCTGCCAATACTGAGGCACACACGAATGAATCGATAGCATTTGCTTTTGTGGCGGTGAGAAATCGTGATTACGCTGTATTGCATGCTCGTAATTGAAAAAATCCGGCCAAGTGACCTAGTCTCATGCAAGAGCTGCACATCATCAAAGTTGAAAAAAAAAAAAAGTGCCGCCCTTACACGAGTCTACACGGTACGTAATTTTTTTTACTAAATGTAGTTTAGTTCGGTGTTTCTCAGCATTAAAGTATTTATTTTTACCAGTTCACAGAAAATGGTGCCAAGAAAGTGGGTAAGTACTTCTTGTTTTGAAGTGCGAATGCTTCTGTTCACTCGGTCGTCAACCCTTGCACCTGGGCGTTAGTGAGCAAGCCATGTTGTAGGGAACAAGCAGGCAGCAGGGAGAACTAGTGGGGAAAGGGGGAAGACCACTAGGGATCACACCTGGAAGTTAGGGAGAAATTAGAAAATAAGGACGACAACTGGAGGGAAAAATGAGTGGGTAGCAAAGCAAAATTGGATGGTGCAACAAAAAAGAAATATTTAAAAGAAAACAAGCAAAGAAGTTTCGGCAGCATAGTGGCATTTTTCTAATATCAGGGACAGCATTCTGTGGCTATGCAGTGAATGCTAAGGGGGTGAAGCTATCCCTGGTGCGTACAATTGCAGAAGGTGTCCGGACAGCTCGACATCGCATTCAGTTCTGGGGGTGCGAGTGCTGGGCTTTTAACAATACACCATACTTGTAAAGTGCCCGGTATCTGTGACTACATCAAACTTCCCGCTGGTGTGTCTTTTGTGAAAGAAGTCTGGCAAAGCAGCGCTACTTCCAGAACATCCTGAAAATGTGCAAGTTGCTGATTTCCTGATGCAGTTAGCCATTGTAAGTTGTAGCTGCAAACCTGCCCTAAACACTTTGATGCACACGAGCTGTTCACAATATTATGGTGACATGTCTGAAAATTTGAGCATGTTGTTGCATTCACGTTGTCAAGGTGGCAGTTTAAATTTGAGGTACGTCCAAAGGTGCTATGACACATGCACCTTTGCTCATTAGCGTTGGTTGCAAAGCCACAGAAAGTTGTCCCTGTGTCCAATTTTGAAGGTTGACCCTGATTCTAGCTGTAAACCTTAGTACGTTGCACATAATGTAAACATGCACTACCACTGCAAATTATAGCAAACTCAGCATTCTTGTGCTGAGGAACAAGAATCTATTGTTTTTATGACAATGAAAAAAACAAGGCTGTATGTATTTCACATATACCACTTTTAATGAGATTAAATAGAATAAAAAGTTCTTATGATTATTGTTGGTCGATACAGCTATGCCGTCACAGGCCCAATAGGTAGGCATTATCAAATCACAGTTTGATTGTAGCAGGTTAACGATAATAACGTGTAGCAAAGCAAACCACCACCAATTAGTAAGCTGCAAAAGCAAGAGCCACACACAGTCCTTCATGCTTGGCTGCTAAATTATCGTCAATTTATTTAACAAAAGGTAAACAAAACATGCTGAATCTAGAAAAAGAAGCAGAAACACACAATTTTTAACAACAGTGTAAAATAACATAACAATAAGTGGAACTAAATGGTCAATGCAAAGGCATGCCACATCTGAAACAATATATAAGGGCTGAAAAAAAAATGTTATACATATATATGAATTTTCCAGTTACTAGGAAAGGTTGCATCAATGCTGCCAGGTCAATCTAATAGTAATGGGTGTATAGCCTCAGCAGCTCACAGCTGTGCCTTCTAGGCACGGAACAAAGTTGTTATAAAGCAAAGCTCGGTTAAAAGCAGAACACCTCACACTTTTTAACAAATAAGATGCCCGCCTTTCTCAAGTTTCAATATTTGCTACTGCATTTACCACATAAATTGTCATAATGTAATTTTATGAAAAATAAGCATGCGCATGGATCTATTTTCCAATAATAACAATAACAAAACTTTAGTTGATTAGTTAAGTGCATTAAGCCTCACTACCATACATAGGTGAAGTGGCAAGCTTTTCAAAAATGAATGAAAGATTTTTTTTTTTAATACAGCAGCTACAATGCCTGCTCCCAGGGTCCCTCTCGGACAAAACTAGCAAGTTAACAGTGAATTTATGCCTGAAGATAATACACTACGCAAATTTTAAATGAAAAGTCCTTTATTGAGAAATAGGAAGGCACAAGAAATTGAAATTCTGGGTTTTTATACGTCAAAGCTGCAATCTGTTTATGTGTCTTGCCATAGTGGGAGACTTCACATGAAGTTTGGTCCATTGTTGTTCTTTACCATGTACATAAATTTGAAAACAATTTTTATTCCCACCCCCTTTACCCCACACACCCACACATCAAAATGCAAACACTGGGATTGCATCCATGACCTCAAGAACTCAGCAGTGCAGCATCAGACACTGTGCTAGCGCCACGGGTAATATACACTGTAGCTCACACATATTTGTAAAAAAAGCCCTTAGGAAACTAAAGCTGCCATAGTGGTGGTGTACATGGTAGAAAATCCATCAAATGAGTACGCAAAGTAATGGAGCCTACTCCATTGAGCAGGAACAAAACCACAGGTTCCAAGGCTGAACTCACAAAATGGAGGACTGCCGGGTGATGAACCTGAGCAGCCGAGCGCAGATATCGGGAACAACCAGGCTCTTGGGATTGAGAAGTGAGTCTTCCAATTCCTGCACACAGAAACACCCTCGAGTGACGTTTGCTGCGCATACACTGCACTTGCACATGCTGGCAGCTGAATAGCAGTAATATCTTTACAAAAAAAAAAAGAAAAATTCATAGAATTCCAACATAAGAGACTCACCAAAGACATTAGATTCGCTCGCAAGGCGGCATTCTAAAAACAGTGACTTTTTTTTTTTTTTGGCAGATACAAAGAACAGACAAAGAAATAAGTTTTCATAGATGCCCTGATGCTTTAGCACTTTATAAGAGTACAAGACTTTATGTTATACATAAATGCGATGTATGGGCAGCTATAATGGGAGCCCTAATCTGCGGCTGCTTCTTGTTCTACACATGTAGCATAATGCTGGAAGGAGTGCGCAAACAAACTTACAAATTTCGACGACAAGAGATCTGGGCAGGTGTGTGCATGCGTGTGTGTACACCACTCTCAATGCAGTTTGTTCAGCTAGACCCCCTCAACGCTGGCCGTGTCGCCTCACCCAGGCATATGTGAAACCAATGACTCTAAACCAGTGTGGCTTAACCAACACCCCTTCCTGCGGAAGCAACTGCTTGACAGCCCCTTCCACAACCCAATTATCTCCCATATTCCAAACATATATTACAGTTTGCCAACATATCCCTCCACACCATCCCCTAAAACATTATCCATAATAATAAGCTCATGACCAATCGTGCTCACTTCAGGCTTGTAACCACGACACTTTGCGGAGCAGCCCAACATACCGCCACAGCTTACGAAAAAACCAAGGCGGTCGTTATAAACCCGGAAACAGCCAAGGTACCACGGCGGCCTTCCCCCATTGCCCGCGTGCATGATACAGAAACGTGCTTTTGGGCGTGAAATGAGAGGTCAAGGCACCTATCCCGGCACCGGTCGGCGGCCGACCGATGACATCCGTCAGGGACTGCCGAACGAGCGGCTCTTTATCTCTGCCGGTGTCTTATCCCTCGTTCTATGATGCCGGCGCCACACACGCACACGCACGCACGCACGCACACAACGGAGCGTAATCGCGGCGTGTCTCGTGACCGCCGATAAACAGCGATAACGCGTCGGCCGCGTTTCCCAGCGGAGTGACAAAACATTAGAGAGTTTTAGGATAGCGTACGCAAAGCTTTGCGTTTACGTTTGCCGCAACTGCGCATGCGTAGTACGCTAACCTCTTGCGGGCTCCCGTTAAGTGATGGAAATAGCGGGCGACCGCAACGAACGCTAACTTAGCGTTACGCTATTCTAAAACGCTCAGGGCGGATGCGCAAGCTTCGTTTAAAAAGGAAAATTCTACGTCAAGGTACACTGGCAGGTTTTATTTCTGGAATAGCAAGCGGAAGACTCGCGGAGATCGGGTGCGGCCATAAGATTATGACGTAAAAGCGAAACGCCGGTGGCGCCGCCATCAGGAAATTTTCGAACTATGTCCACGTGATCTGATGAGTTTCGCTATTCCATGTTGAAGAGGGAGGGGGAGAAGGAAAGGCGCGGGTTCGTTATGATCAACCTGAGTTCACACAATAAGAAAAGCGCTACGCAGCAGTTTTGAATTTATATCGCGCAAAACTAGCCGGCAGCACCTTTTTCAATTCCGTTTATATAACAATCTATCCTGAGTTTATGTTAGGCCAAACGAAAGCACAGTTCTGAATGAATGACCCAGCAGCCGAAATTATCTGTACAGAATCAGTACTACCGTTGAAACATTTTCTTTCCTCTCCACTCGGTTTGTTTGTTTGTTTTTTTTTCCCCTGCTTTTTCGCATAAGCGGCTCCAAAAGCGTTAAGGTATAATATAATAATAATTGTAGGCGTTTGACGAGCCAAAACCACGATATGATTATGAGGAACGCCGTAGTGGAGGGCTCCGGAAATGTCGACCACCTGGGACCTATATCTAAGTACACGGGCCTCCAGCATTTCCGCCTCCAGCGAAAATGCCGCCGCCGCGGCCGGGATTCGATCCCGCGACCTTCGACCTTCGGGTCAGCAGTCGAATAGCCCACCTTGACTTACCTTGCGTAACCGCTAGGGCGTAGCAGCGGTCTACCGCGTCTAATGTCGCGCTATGTTTCAGTCTCAGCACTATCGAAATCGCATGGCTACCGTATGGCGCTGCGTAGTCCGAATTTCGCTTCCTTGAAACGCAGTGAACCCCTGCACTTGACAATAAACCTTCGTCTACAAGCACTCGTGCCGTCCGTCCTTTCGTATCTCTGGTCTATAGACCTTTTGCGCTGCAAAACTAGAAGTGCCCAGCGCTGGACGCCGTGGGAGAAAGGGGAATTCGTTTTGGCAACCTGGGGATCGCTAACGTGCACCTAAATCTAAATACGCGACGGTTTCTGCAAAGCCGATTACTTAGCAAACACAGGTGAATTTATTGTTACTCATTATTTATCATCTGTTACTACATTATTTGGCCGTGAGTAGAAGCAAATCATGAAATCACATTGTACGCTTTTTGCGAAAGAAGAAAAAAATGAGAGAGAGAAAAGAAGGAATGGATTCTTGTGCCCGTAATAGCATTCTGAGGCCAGCGATCGGGTCCAGTGGCGTAAATCCAGAAAAGTAACAAGAGGGGACAGACACAAATCTTGCCATGGCGGCCATTTTGCTTATAAATATAGCTTTCATTTTTATTAAATAAAAAATGAAATCACGCTTTCCAATAAAATTAAAAGACGAGCACGGGTTCCCAGTTCGCGTACTTGCATAGTGCTATTGAGTCTTCTCGGAAACCGGTCTCGAACGGCTGTTGCGACTTCAATACAATCTCACACAGATTATATCGGTGTATTGAACACAGGTACACACTACAAGTTTAAAAGGCGTTAGTAAAGTTTAATGCGCTCTATTTAACTTAAAGCAATTCAAGAATGATGTTCGACAGATAAATCTCAATAGAGGTCAGGACCCCCCCTTACACCGCCCCCCCCCCCCCCCCTCACCCGTGATACACGCCAATGATCGAGTCCACGACATCACTGACAACGTCACAGCCAGCAAGGAGCTACGGAAAATAAGGAAGAAAGCACAACCTTGACGTGTAATAAAGTGCGTACTTCCACACTAGAGGATGGGTACTTTGAATGGTATCAGTGTGCCTGGAAATGTTTCTTTTTTTTTTTTTTAATTCTGCTGCAAATAATAATGCCACTACACATACAGAGTCCGCCGCGGTGGATCAGTGGTTACAGGTGCTGAACTGTTGACCTGAAGGTCGCGGGTTCGATCCCGGCCGCGGCGGTCGCATTCATTTCGGTGGAGGCGAAATGCTAGAGGCCCGTGTACTGTGCGATGTCAGCGAGCGTTAAAGAACACCAGATGTTCTAAATTTCCGGAGCACTCCAACCTCATAATCACATTGTGGTTCTGACACGTAAAACCCGTACAGAGAGTATGCTAGAGAGTATGTATATTAGTAGTAATAATATTTTTACTAGACATACATTGACGATGAATTATAAACGTGAAGATCGACAGGGTATTGCTTCCGGATCAATATATATATATATATATATATATATATATATATATATATATATTGCTTGGTTTTGCCTCACAAAACCTAACAACTACGTCGTTAGGTCACGAGGTGGGTGGACAAGGTGGCAAGCAAGACTACGGGGTAGGATACTAAATATTGGCTCAGCCTCAACTCCCTGTTTTCTAGTTTGCTCGCACCAGCAATATAGAAATGTTCAAAAGATAAAAAACAGAAGACTGAAATACAGCAGAGTGTATGCAGCAGCGTGACCCCGACGCGAGCAGAGCCGCCTCGAGGCGACCTACCGCCATTTCCTAGATGGCGCTGCGGGCGCTTAGGTGACAAAGGAGAGCGCTAGAACGAGGAGGGGAAGAGGTGCAGCCAACGATGGCGGAAAGCGAGGAGGACGAAAAAATCGATGCCGTCCGCCCGCGACGCGAGAGAGTGCGCGGCCATAAATGCCGCCTCTCTAGTTGCGTGCAGCGTTGGAGAGGCCACTGCGGAGACGCACTGACGCGGAAGAAAACGGGATACCAGGTGAAAGGCGCATAGTTTATAATTGTTGGAGTTTTACCAGCCAAAACCACGATATGATTTTGAAGGACGCCGCAGAGGAGGGCTCTGGAAAGTTCGACCATCTGGTGCTAAATCTAAAAGCACGTGGACCATGGTGACGTGGACCACCAGCATTCCGCTTCCATAGAAATGCGGCGCAGCCGGGATTCGATCCAGGCGACCTTTGGGCCAGCAGTCCGACCACCACAATCACAAGACCAGCGCGACGGCTCCAGGTGGAAGGCATGTAATTCCCTCGCGTAACGGTTGTGTGAGCGCTGCGCCGTAGACGCGTCAAAAAAAAAAAAAAAAAAAAAAAAAAAAAAAAAAAAAAAAAAAAAACCTACCTTAAAACTGCGTATAGAAATGTATTCGAGCTTACTATCGCGGACTCGAAAGTGTCGAGCAGATGCAACGCTTTCCAGAAACCTACAATAGGCAGTTTTGCCAGCGGCCATTAACAGGTTGGCTATATACTGCACTGCCATGCTTGAGGTCTTGGGTTCGATTTCCGGCCAAGGCCACATTATACGATGGGGCTGAGAGTCAAGCACACCCACGTAGTTAAATTTAGGCCCACACTAAAGAAATACAGGCGGTCAAAAGTAATCCCGTGTACCCGACTATGGCGTGCCCCATATTCGCATTTCGGTTTTGGCGCGTAAAACCACAGGCACCATCAAAGGCCGTAAACCGGGCGTGCGATGCAAAATTATGGCATCGGCGCAAGCGATAACGAAAAAGACCGCGTTCGGTGAGGCCTAAATCGTTCACGTTTGATTTGTTTACGAAGCCAGCTATAATTAGCAGAAGCAAACGGTAAAGCAGCCTCCAGCACCGGCAAACGGCTACGCAATAAGCGAAACGGCATTGATTGCGCCGCCATCACGTAGATTACGCACCATAGGAATTTATGTATATATAAAAAGACTGGCGATCAGTTCATGCGGTTCTACAGAAATTGTTAAATTTGAGGAGCACTCTTGAAACTGGGCAAGTCAAACTCAAACTCCTCAAGGTTAGTGAAAGTCTAACACAGCCGACAGCCTTCATGAACAGATCTCTGACCAATGGCATACAGACGACTTTCGAGTCGTTTTCAGCAGAGGCGTAGGCAGATTTTTTTCTTTCTTTTTTTTTTTTTTTTGGGGGGGGGGGGGGGGGGGGTTCGTGATCTAAAATGGTGACCGGGCATGCACATGTGGTCGAGCGTCATTTTTTGTGCTCTGTATGCCACGGCAAAAAGAAATTTCAAGAGGGGGGGGGGGGGGGGGGCACGGGCCTGGTGTGCCACCCCCTGATTGGCTCCCTGCTGTTGTCGTTTCTATATTACTTTTTTTCCACGCTTTATTTCAGAATGAGCATTTACAAACTCGCCCAACTGTCCCTGTTAGCTCATAGCAATTGTATACAGTTTGAGTGATATGGCACACATCGGCGCCATATAAGTTACCCGCCTTCTTATCATAAGGCCTGAATACTAATTTCCCTAGTTTGCAAGTGCAGCGCTGCAAGTGAGGTATCGAGACCCAATTAGAGCGCAACACTAAACACGTCTCACACATACTGTTGGTCTTTGAGAATGTTTCACACTAATGAGTCGCGACGTGTCTGGCGCATCGTGCGCGCCCATCTACGTCAGCTCGCACAAATCACCGAACAGTAGTGACGCAAAACTATCGGCAAATCGACTATCGATAGCATCGATAGTTTATATTGAACTACCGATAGCGTAAAGAAATTATCGATAAACTACCGATAGCATTATCGATACTTTACTAGAAGATAGCAAAGATAGTTTACCAGAAGATATCCAGAAAATAACACATCTAAGGACAAAGCACGATTCTTCAATGGGCTCAGCTGTTCCACTTCACAACGGTAGGTCTCGCGAAACTCGGCACTACATTCCGACGCGCAGTGTAGCGACGAACGCCTGATCAACGCCGCTGCGTTTCCACGCGCTGCAAAGATTTAGCTAGAGCGGAGAAGTATGGAGTTTCGCTCCAAGTCTAGAATCATTCCCCCCCTCTCGCGCTCCCTAGACCCCTCCCCTTCACCTTTCCCGCTCTCCCTCCTTCTTTTTTTCTTTGTGACGACACGCTTTCCACGTTGCTCTCGGGCTCTCTACCTGATTTCTCTCGGTATCTGTCTGTGTTTTGATTTTATACCAGTTGCACCCTTTCCCTCTCGTCGAAGCGCCCGTGCTCTGTCGCGCGCTCCAATCAGACACCACGCGGGCCCGCGAACCACAGTCAAACAAACATTCAAGATATTCCCGCAGACGGGGCGATGCAGCATCCTCCGCATGCGAAGCAAAAATGCGACGAAAAATTGATTAGGAAGCGTCTAGCCGGCCTACAGTCGCCCTCGTGTTGATTCTCCCGCTTGGTTATACATAACTGCTTCCGCCGCAATGCACTTGGGAAAAAAAAAAAAAAAAAAAAAAAAAAAAAAAAAAAAAAAAAAAAAAAAAACGACATATAGTTGTGACTGCCAACTAATCGTCCAAATTTCACGCTAAAGTATAATTGACGATTTGTCGAATATTCTGCATGTTCATTTTTTGTTGTTGTTGTTCTTTTGCTAACCAAAAACTCTGGCATTCGCCTTCGAATCGACTGAGGCACATGCATAAGGGTCCCCTCGGCTTTCTTGTTTGTTTGTTTGTTTGTTTGTTTGTCTGTCTGTCTGTTTATTCGTTCGTTCGTTAGCTATTCAGAGCTAGTTAGTAAGCTAACTACCCTCGAAGGCATGGCAAGCCGCCCTAGCCGTTAAGCAGTCGCAAGAACCTAGCAATGATGCATCATGGTGCGCATAATCTCGGTCAATACAGGGAAAAATCTGGCTCCTGTTTGTCTAGGCAGCTATCGCGCTATATTTATATAAAAGACATTATCACGTTCGTTACAGACGCGTCAAGAATTCATTAAAGCCTTTGTAGATGTCAGCTGCAAAGGAGAAAATTGAACACGTGCAAATAGGTAACTAGGCGCTGTGTCAGAGACTGCGCGCGCTATGCGGGGGATACGGCACGGCACTGCCAAAAACACTTCGAAATTTCATAGGTACGATGCTCTCGTGTAGTAAAAAACAAATAATTTTTCTTTCAGTCGCCAGGGGTCCATTAAACTAACCTTGCATATCAAGGCCCACAATATTTTCTCGGATATACAGATGAAATTAAACAACAAGAAAAAGACTAGGGTCAGTGCGGTTTCTATGCAAGAGAGGGGGGAAACCTGTGCCGATATCTTTGTTCGAGATTCTGGCGAATTTGGACTCGCGTTTTACTGGGCAGTGACCGGTGTCGTACGTAACGCGTTACAAGTAATCGATTACTTGTAATGCAGTTACGTTTTCTCGTAATTTTGTAATATAATCGATTACTTTTTCGGAACTGTAACGTTCTGAGCAATTCAATTACATTTTCTTGTAACTGAATAGCGGTAATCAACTTGTGTTTGTTTGTTTGTTTTTGTTTGTTTGTTTGTTTGTTTGTTTGTTTGTTTATTTTTGCAAAATCAAGCTGTAAACATTTTTTACGGCAGTTGTCGCCCCGAAAAGTACGCGACTTCTCTGCACGGACCCGCCGTCTGACAGGACGGGGGTCACCACGGAGCCTATTTTTTCTGTCCTTACCTGCAACGACTTACGCAAGCGCCAGCAAGAGAAAAGCGCGACGCTTTAAAGAGACTATGGACACTGGCATCGAAGCACTACACAACTACGAGCTGGTGCGCCGGGTGTTCCTACGTTATTATACCACCCTTCCCCTCCAGCGCACGCATTGAGAGAGTGTTCAGTGTAGCAGCTGGCCTCTTAACGAGGAACCGTCGATGAATCAGTGAGGACAACTTTGAAAAACAACTGCAGAAAGCTAACAACGTGTAACACTACATCACTGAAGCCACACTGAGCCTCCCAGCCTTCACGCAAGCCTCCAGCCTTCCTATACCAGGCAAGCCACAGTAGTTCGTGGCCGTTTGAGTAAACTTGTGTTCTTGTGTCCCAGCAACAAAACTCTGCAGGAAAGTAACGTAAAAGTAATCAATTACGTTTCTGCAATTGCTAAGTTACTTTTCTGGGGCTGTAACAGACCACTGCAATCAATTACATTTTAAAGGAAGTAATTGTAATTTTAATGGGTTGCTTATATTCTGCAACGTGTACAAGTCTGGGTAGTGACCCTAGAGATTGCAACGGTGCAGCGTTCCGCGATGAGATGCTGCAGTGGTGCTACTGCAAATGGCGAGCAATACTACAAGGACTTCGTACATTCACCCGCATATTTTTAACTCCCCCCCCCCCCCCCTTTTTTTTTTGCCCTCTTCACCCCACTCTCTTGCCCTCCATACGTTTATTTACTCGACCCTTTTTCATCGTCCTCCGCGGCACGATGTAAGTGCGTCGCCATGACGACATGCTCCGACATCACCGCGTCATAGCTAGCCGAACCAGACACACACAAACGGGATCGATAGTTAGGGTAAAGTTAGGATGCGTAAACTCAGCGGCGCTAACGAACTCGCTCAAGGCTCCACCCCCTCCCTTCCCGCGTTATTTCTTCCCACAAAGCACTGGCGTATTAACCTTATACGTACACCCGGAGTTCTATACTCCCTGGTTATATATAAGCCCACGGTGGAGGGTTCGGGAACCAAGTTATTAGTCGACTCGACGCGACGTCCCCGCCAAAGTGGCAAGAACTTGCAAGGAAAAGCCGCGCTATCATTAGGGCCACGTCAACGCTCTCGACAAAATGCACGACCTCGCAAACCAGGCACAACACCGCGATCGACCGTTCTGGTTCTATACAAGCGACCGCATTAATAAAAAAAAAAAAAAGAAAGAAAGAAAGAAAGAAATGAAGACAGATTTGAAAAGCAGGAGACAACTTGGTCCCACCGCATCGACGCATGCGAGCATTCCGGCCCCGGTATCGAAGAAAAGTCAAGAGGTGTACAAAAAAAGGTAAGTTCGAAAAGGATGCTGGAAGATTACCGGTGGCAACGGCGTCTAGACCAAGGTGAAATAGGATCATCCAATTCGTACCTCTTTCTCTCTCTC
The DNA here is from genome assembly GCA_030522465.1 of Rhipicephalus appendiculatus. NCBI lineage: Eukaryota > Metazoa > Arthropoda > Arachnida > Ixodida > Ixodidae > Rhipicephalus > Rhipicephalus appendiculatus. Next base: position 2,210,897 of record JALIZH010032967.1, read on the forward strand.
TCTCTATCCAGTGAAATCCTCTTACTAGACTACCGGAAAACGTTGACACGGCGTGGGCATGCAAACGCAGCTCGTCTTTTCACATCAGCCGACCCCGCCTGGCATAAGAGCCTGCTTACGCGAGCATATTTGACAGCACTATCTCTCTCTCTCTCTACACCAATACGAAGGCGCGCGATGAGTGTAGAAGCAAGTCTCTACGAGTCCTGCAAGAAGCACGGTATAAAGCCAACGATCGTCGAATACACGTAACACACGCCGGTATACGGTTCCATCTCTTCAGTGTAAACTGGCTACGCAGGTGTGCCGCATTTTTTTTTAGCTCGCATTCCTCGCAAACGAAAAAAATTAAGCCAGCTACGCACAAGTGGTGTAAACACTGAGCAAACAGCGGAGCTGGTGGCGTTCCCCCTCCTCCTTTTCCTGCCCTTACCACCACATAACTCTTCATCACCCTCTCCCCTCCTCCTCCTTTCCCTGCACTCACCTCATATCCCTCCTCCTCACCCTCACGTCCCTTTCCCACCCATTGCTATACTATACTAGATGGGAACTGATGCGCACAAAAGACAGGGACACAAAAAGGAACATAGATGGACAGTCTGTCCATCTATGTTCCGTCATGTTCCAACAAGCCCAAGTCGAAACCCTCTTATACTATACTAGTAATACATGGCTATACATTGCTATACCCTCTCCCCTCCTCCTTTTCCTGCCCTCACCACCACATCACCCCTCCACTACACAGATGACCGCGCCATATACCCAAATTCACGGCCATTGGCTGAGTTGAGCATCGTGAGGCATAGTTCGAAGCCGCCACGTGCCCGCTCGCGCACTCGCGATGAGACTGAAAGTAAGCCGCGCGTTTCAAGCTTCACTCGTCGAGGACGAGTGATGCAAAAAAATATCATCACGTGATGACGTCAGCATATGACGCCATCATGACGTTGCAGATCGCAAGAATGTGTGACGTCATCATGACGCCTCAAATTCTGGCGTGACGTCATGTGACGTAACGTCACACGGTGCCGTCCTAACGCCCTCCTTCGGGCGGTGAACAAAACCGGAGGGCGCGCGACCTCAACAAAAGAAAATGAAGACTCGGCTCGGTAGTGGCACGTGAAACCACGGCTCGTGTTCCCTGCTCCCTTATACAACGACCGAGAGGAAAAAGAAGATGGTTTTCGCCTTTGAGTCGTCTTACGTGAATGCACAAGGGACCCCGTCAGTTTTTTTTTTTCTTTTCTCTCTCTCTCTCTTTCGTGTCTCTAAATAAACACCCCCCTTTACTACAACAACGGAATGGTGAGCTTATCGGGAACTCATCCGCATGGGAAACTAACAACTAGAACTTCATGGAGGCCACATGGCGAGCGCGCTGCCGACAAGGCGACCTCCGGCGAAGGCTAGCTCAGCCGCTAACTCGGCCCGTGCCCATTCAACGTTGCCGAAGCTACACGGCCGCTGGTTGCCCCGATCTTGCTTCTCGCTGCCGTTCGCGCTATATTTAGGGGGCGGTGGGGGGGGGGGGGGGGGGGGCGAGATGGGGAAGAGTCGTACACGCGCATAAGCGCTCTCGCGGCCGAGCAGCATATTTCCAGAATGAACGCCGTCGCGCGGCAACAGCCCAACATAACGGGAGCAGCAAGTGATGCGGAGGCGCTGCTGCGCCCACCGATTCTTCTGCGCGCTGCTCCTCTCGGCGGAGGCCGCTTCCGTAACACGTGGGTGAAAAACAAAAAAGGGGCAGGGAGGTTACGCAACGCAGTCTAACAGAACTTGCTCCAAAGACGTCCGATGCGGTACAACGACGCCGCTTAGATAACGGACGGCCCGCCGCGCGCCCTCCAACTGTGACGTCCCCTGCAGGAAGGCCCACGCTCCCAGTGGCGTAGCCAAGGGGTGGGGGGGGGGGGGGGTCAAACCCCCCCGAAATTTTTCAGTTTTGCTTGCGTATATATGCACGCGCACATACAAACGCACGCACGAACATACATAAAGTATGGTTGAACCCCCCCCCCCCCCCCCCCCGAAAAATATTTCTGGCTACGCTACTGCACGCTTCCCTTTGAGAGAAACGCTTCGAAGAATTTCCTTTATCACCAGCTTTGACGATGACAACCACAGCTATCATCACGCTTGGCGACGAGGGTTATGGTGGAGAGATTGCAACGGGCCTCACTATGCTGAGTCATAATGCGACACGCAAAACGATTACATGCTTTGCATCAGTCGACTCGGACCCGTAAATCTACCCTCGCCTGGCGCAGTGATGCGACGCGCCTTCATAACGCATGTATTCCTGTTTATACATGAATGCGACCGTCGAATTCGAGCAAACGCTGCTGTAGACCTTCGGAGAGAAAGATCACCTCCTTTCTGGGCTGTTGCACGGGAGTACAAAAGCTCACGTCACAGCCTCGGCAGTGGATTTTTGAGGGTTCGCGCATGTTAACAACAGCCCAGAGACGATTATGCGGAGCGCAGAGAGCCTTCGTTGACAAGGTGCACAGACATCGACTCATCAATTAAATACGTTATTCACCATCTACGCCCACAAGACAGTGTTTAATTCAAGCTTGATATATACTGAGTATGTGCAGCGCAAGGAAACGAAGACAACAGAAGACACATGAACGACATAGACTGTTCTGTGTCTTCTGTTGTCTTCGTTTCCTTGCGCTGCACATACTCAGTATATATCAAGCCATGTACCAACTAGCCCACCAACGTATCCTTCTTTAATTCAAGCCCCACTTTCGGTTCTCTGTTCAGTTGGCTGACGTAATTAAGAGCTTCCACCAAGAGCATTCATGCCTCGATGTATCTATACCAGCATGTCTGATCGACTAGCTCGAGCAAATGCTTTGATAAAGAATCGAACGCACGACCTCTGCAGCGCAACGCACAGCCGCTCAGCCGCGGCGGAGGGACTCGAACACCGAGGAAGCAGACTCAGCGATTCTTTATTTACTATTATTTTAAATTATCTCTTTTTTTTTTTTTAACGTTTTTCACTCTAAAGGCAGCAGCCAGCGAACGCGAGCTCTCGCGCTGCCGGCGCCGTGGGGCCTACCCTCTCGAAATAAAACTCCGGGGTCTGCCGAAACACCGAACCGGCAACACACAACGAGGTTGGGGAAAGAAGGACGCTCCACAATGGAGGAGAGGCGAGCTGCGTTAGCTAAATCGGTGCAGCGTTGCGCAGGCTAGAACCGCGCGTCCTACAAATGCAGAGAGAAAACGGGCACATGCACAGTACAGGTGTTCCTGTACGGCCCGAGGAACGCACTGGATCTCACGCTGTCACATGTGCACCTCAGTGTAGAAGCACGCGACGACACGCAAAGCCTCCCGATTCGCGCTTTTCTGGCTGCCGCACATAGGCGGCGGGTTTAGCACAAGATTTACGACCGTCGTGGCCTCAAAGACAAAGGACTACGGATTGGCTTGGCGCGTGATAACTCCGCTTTTTCATTACGGTGCGTACAGAAATAGCTTGAAGAGAATGGTGAATTGGGTGAACTTGTTGGCTAGTTGGTTTAACATATTCAATGAGGAAACAGCGTGGTAAAAACACGAAGACGAAGCAAGGAACGAGCAACACACCACACGAAGCGCTGAAATGTGTGGTGGAACGAACAACACACCACACACTACACAACGTTTCGTGTGGTGTGTTGCTCGTTCCTTGCTTCGTCTTCGTGTTTTTACCACGCTGTGTCCTCATTGAATGGTGAATTGGGCTAGTTGGCAGTGATTAATTGTAACTACTGCATATTAAAAAAAAAAATCAGTGAATACAGCGAACACGAAATGTAGACGCGAAACCACAGCACCACGCGGCGAACCGAGTATCAACTGATACTCGGTTCACCTTAGCAATGGTGAACAGAGAAGGGAAAACACAGAAGGGAACATATGGGAAAACACATGAGGGAAGACGCGACCGGTCATCGAAATATCGCTATACTGGACAGCACAGGGAAGCGAAAGCCCCCAACTAGACCAGCAACAAGTCTCCATCTACCAACCGATAAAGCCAGCGCGTGGCCCAGTCTTTTCGTGTCTACTATTCATATTCCTTCTTTTGAGCAGCAGTAATGATTACAGAAATACAGGTGCGCGATATATTTCACCTTCGGAAGCGTTCAAGCTCGAATCGCTTGACGGGAGGGAACAGTCGTCGGAAGCGTAGGAAGTGGCAGCCCTTGTTGACGCACCGCTGTTGCAAAGCTGTTGCAATAGCCACGCGTGAAAAGCTAAATATGCAGTTTTTTAATCCGAACGGCAAGTGCACACACTCCTGTGCCGCGCAATCCGCATCGTGGTAACCACTGCGTATACTCTGCTAGCGTATAGCTCCTCGCATAATGCGTCTTTGTTTCACGATGCCACGGCGCCTTCTCCTAGCGAGAAAGTCGCGAAACACCTCTTGATTTCAGAGGCATTCGTTGCGGCGTTAAGCCCAACCAAAACCCCACAAAAACGACAGGGGGAAGCGCGGGAAATCGCAAAAGGCGGATTTGCTACAAAATTTACTGGACAATACTCGGACACTACAATCACTGCAATCAATCACGAATTTTTCGACACGTGAATTTGTCGAATCTCCGTGCTTTTTCGCGTAAACATTTAACAATGACCAGCCATCAGCAGTGGCGTAGACAGGGGGTGGCACATCCGGGCACGAGCCCCCCCCCCCCCCCTCCCCCTCAAACTTCTTTCTGCCATGGTACACACAAAGACACAAAATTACACTCGACCACACTTGCCTGCCCGGTCCCCAGCTTCAGATCAAAGCACTGACCCCACAGAAACAAATTTCTGTCTACACCACTGGCCATCAGGCAACAGGTTTCTGCTCATAATCACTGCGAACTGACGCGTCAGAGGGTAATACCTCGTTATAATAAATTAAAATATCTGGGGTTTTACGTCCCAAAACCACGATATGATTACGAGAGACGCCGTAGAGAAGGGCTCCGAAAATATTGACCAAATGGTATTCTCTAACGTGCACCGACATCGCACAGTACACGGGCCTCAACCATTTCGCCTCTAATGAAATGCGGCCGCCGCGGCCGGGATCGAACCCGCGACCTTCGGGTCAATAGCCGAGTAGCATAACCACTGCTCTACCGCGTCAGAGGGTAATACCTCGTTGCAGAACACTAAGTGGTATTCAAATTGCAGATACAAGCGGCAGCTTTCCCAGTGTACCAGAAGCCAATCTCGAAGGTGGCAAGCTTTCGCGTCTCATGCATCAGGAGCGATCAGTAAACGAGTCAGGGTCGGCATGTTTTCGGACACCATTTTTGGAAATACCACCAAGTCGCCTGAAGCCAAAGTACCAAACTTCGACAGGCCTATGGATACAAACAAATCATTTCCTAATTAGTGGTGCGGAAGTACGTGTGTACGTACACACGACACGTACGAGCGAGACACGACAAGCGTAGCATTAACCAGTACCGAAACAGCTCGGCCATCCACTCTCCCACGTCATACACACGGTCATCCACATCTATGGTGAACACATCGTTAGTACTCAATACCTCACAGAAGCTTATGCTAAATACATAATTCGGAAATTTATTGCTGTATTTATCGACACCATGACTTGAAGTCATATAAGCGCACATTTCCCCCCGTGAAGTAGAATACACGTTCTAGTTTTGCCAGCTTGAATTCTAATGAGGTGTTCACCTTAGAAATGGTCGACCTTGTACATCCGAATGCAACATTCCAGTAATTTTTTTTTTTTTCGCAGGAAACAGGCTGTTCACTTGGGCCGAGTTGGTGACCAATGTTTAAACTGGGGAAAGCGCGTGACTTAATTGCACGAAAGTTTCGTTAATTTCGGACAACCCTCGGAGTGTGCAGCGCCAGGGTAACAGGAGCACGGCGTTTTCGTAAAAAAAACTGTGCGGGATGCCGAGTCGACGGAAGGACGGATACCAACATAAAAACGTAACAACTTGTTTATTCAACTAAAGCAGCACCATCGGGCGAGCATTCTGAAGCTACGCTCGTCTGAGGTAGCGGAGCAATAATGCTCTACCAAGCTTGGCAGCTTGGCTTTGTAGCCACCGCCGGTGACATATATACCTCCAGTGACGCTGCGGTGGCGCTGTCGCTTATCAGAGGCGTTGTGTAGCGTGCAGCCGTGTCACGCCGGGCTAGATAATGACGAAGAGGAGGCTGCGCCGATTTATGCGCAGTGTGTGTCGCCACAACTGTATCGCTTCGAAAACACTGCACGGAATTAAGTGCGGCGCAGGGATAAGCAGGTGGGGAGGGGCGAGGCTGGTGACGTCTGCGGCACACGAAGCAGCCAGCGCCCGCAAATAGATGGAGGGGAGCGGAACGACGCCGCTCTTGGCACCGGAGTCCGAATTCCGCGTCGCTTTTGGTTCTTTCTTGCTCGTTTTTTTCGTTTCGCCCCCCCCTCCAATGCCGCAACAGCGCGACGCGGAGAGGTGACGGAAGGGGATGTTAAGACAGAAAGGGAGGCTCGTTTGCAGCGGTGCTCCCGCCGTACGTCCTACAACGTCTCGCTAAATCGCTGCATCGTCGCGGAAGCGAAGAGATCGCACGCGCCAATCACGAGACCAGGTCGACTGTAGCGACGTAGACGCGGTCGCAGCTGCTACGCCGTCGTCTACTCTCCAAAAGTCTGAATAATGAAACAGAACTAGGGCAGCTCACAAACTCGGAGTTTATATGCCCAATACCCACAATGCAAATGGTCGACAGACCTCCGCCATCGACCTACTTATTTACTTTTTTGTTTAATTTTGTGTAGTATAGGTGTCTGATTATGGGCCATGCCGTATAGTGGGAGACTCCGAATTACTTCTGACTAATGTTTTTTAACGAACATCAATGGCGGCGCTACATTGAGAGCGCCCAAAAAAGGCAAGAAATAAAAAAAAAAAAAGGACAAGCGTATACAAGTACGGCCTTCGCTCCCAAAACAACAAAAACAAAAGCGTATCAGCACAGGATATGACAATACGGATAGCCACAGTTATTATTAGTAAAGCAGTAAAGAGTAAATATTTTGCTGTGGGAAACACAGGCGCACACTGCGCATGCTTCGCCTCTCCCCAGGCTTCACGTTAGTGGAGCTGAAACACCCTTCCCTACATGCCCCGCCCCTTCGTCACTTTTTTTTTTTTTTTTTGCAATTGGATTACTTAACCAATATATGACACCACTAGCCGGCACTATAGCGCTCACTATTAGCCAAGCGCTAACTACTTGGTAGTATGCGTGTAAATGCGGGTAGGCCACACCATTCACCGCTGTTTGGAAACTGAGAGGGGCGTAGGTACTCGAAGACATGTTCTCGTACATGGTATACATACAGTTAATTGCTGCGGCAACTGTACTGTTCCGCTTCCTTATTGCACCAGAACGAGAGAGAGAGATGGGAGGGTGTTACAGGAAAGGCGGGAAGAGAGGGAGGGCGAGTGCGCCACGCTATTGTGCTGCACCTGCGCTCAACAACTCGATCATGGACGAACAAACTGCGATCGCGATTGACCACGTTTTACGAACACGTCTCTGTCCAGATAGGTTCAGCTTTGCCCTGTCCTGCGATCGGAAGCTATAGCGAAGTACGACTGTCGAGATTATAACCTGAACGGCAAAACGAGACACGTCACTTAGGAACTCGATACACGCTTCTTTCTCATGCTTGCGGGGTGAATAAGAGTCAATAATAGCGTTCAATTAAGCACGCGTTTCTGGGCAATGCCAAAGATACGAGACCGGAAGTTTTCGCGTGGGGCTGTCAAACCACGCCACGTCGCTCCGACGAACATTCCGTTTGAGAAACGCTCGCTAGAACCAGCGACGCCGTTATCGCGAGTGTATGCAGATGATGTTCCGCAATCTCGCATAAATTAGAACGCGCGCTACAAAACCCCTGGGAACGAATCATGGCGCGAGATGGGGAGGGGGGGGGGGGGGGGGAAGCTGAGCTGCCGAGAAAAGGAGGTCCCAACGCACCCCCCCCCCCCCCCCCCGCGATTCGACAAAGCGGGGGGCCCGCGTTTCACATCTCCGGCCGCCGCGTCGAAATGCGGTCACCTAATCGGTCGCGAACCGGAACGGCGACCTCGCAGTGGTGGTACGGAGGGGGCAGGGGAGGGGGGTAGGCGGCCAGCAACAAAACAGCATTACGGAGAGAACAACACCGCGCACGCCGGCAACGGTGCAACTCCAAGGCCGAGACTCCGCGACGCGCCAAGGAGAGAGCTAGGCCCGTTCGCTCCATTTCCGAAATACCTGCGTTTTATGACGCAATTTCCTTCCTCGCCTCGAAGACGAGGTCACTGTCGCCATCGCGTCGGTGTGTGTCCGATTGTCGCCCCCCCTGTCGCGTAGAGTACATGCCCCGAGGGGGAAATCTCTCGCTGAGGGTCCATTCACACGAGTGGGTGATCCGGAGGATGTTGGAGTGGCGTGTGTGCTGGACGGAAGATGTCGTCAATGAGTCAGTCAACGATTACGAGCGTATACGGGCGGAAGGAATCGAGTGTGTGTGTGCGCGTGTGACACCTGTTGCCGGACTAGTCTTTTCATGGACCCGCCACGGTGGTTTAGTGGTTACGGTGCCCGACTGCTGACCTGCAGGTCGCGGGATCGAATCGCCGGCCGCGGCGGCCCCATTTTCGATGGAGACGAGAATGCTAGAGGCCCGTGTGCTTAGATTTAGGTGCACGTTAAAGAACCCGAGGTGGTCGAAATTTCCAGAGCCCTCCACAATGGCGTCCCTCATAACCATATCGCGATTTTGGGACGTTAAACCCCAACAATTATTATTGTTATTATTAGTCTTTTCACACTCTTTAATACGGATCACACCCAACTATGGTGACTTAGCGCGAACAATGAGGATGAAGAGAAAATTGAAAGGAGCTAAAACACACACACGGGCACGCCTGCGGGTGCCTGGAGATTTCGCGCGATATTTTGCGTAGCAGCGAATTCTTGTGTCAGTTCAGCAATTCTAAAATGCCGAAAGAGAAAGTCGGCCCACACGAGGTGGACATGCGACATCCCATCTTAACCTTTTCTGGAACGCTATTTCAATATTCAACGTCGACTTTTCATTTGCTTCTAGTGTCCCTTAAAGGATCTTTAGATTTGACGTCTTAGCGTGACGTAATAGTTGGAGTACGCTAGCGGTCGGGGTATAGAAGAACGCAAATGGATTCACAATAGAATGCAAACAGGGCTTGAGGCTCTGCGTACGCGAAGGTTCGTTACGTTACGCTAAAGCGCTAAGTTTAGAACAGCGGCGGATCCAGAGAGAAGCCTTCACACCTCCACCGACCCTCCCGCCGTTCTCAGTTGGCGCTAACCTTGGTCACGCCCCATCCGCCACGGTGGTCTAGTGGTTACGGTGCCTGGCAGCTGATGCGAAGGTCGCGGGATCGCATCCCGGCCGCTGTGGTCGCATTTCGACGGAGGCGAAATGCTAGAGGCCCGTGTACCATGCGATGTCGGCGCACGTTAACGAACACCAGATGGTCAAAATTCCAGGAGCCGTCCACTACGGCGTCCCCCGTAATCATATCGCTGTTTCGGAACGTAAAACCCCCAAAATAATTATTGTAGGCACCGCCCCGACACAAGTTTGAAGCGACAAGCACAAACACTTAATTCGATCGTCATTCCCACAGCTAAGCACACGATCGCAGCGCCACTGTTCCATCTAGCGAATTTTATAGGAATCTGTGCCTGTCACACGTATCGGCACCCGGGAGGCAGAACACATGAGCAGTCACTGCGATCGTTTCGAAGAAACAAAAAAGATAAGACGGCACAGGCATCCGTCCTCCACGGTGGTAAGGGCAAAAAAAAAAAAAAAAAAAAAAAAAAAAAAAAAAAAAAAAAAAAAAAAAAGGAAAAAGAAAAAAATAACACGAGCACCGAGAAAGCTGTCGGCGGGGTCGAAGGACGGCGGGTGTTTTGTGGAAGGCGGGTTTCCCGCCGCGAACCGGCGGAGCAGGACAGAAGAGCGGCTCTCTGCTCTTTTGCCGCCGCCACTCCGTCCCTGCACATGCACCGCACCTCCTCGCGCGAAGAAATCGCCTTTTCCGCGAAAAAAAAAGAAAGAACCACCGAGTGGCGGCGCGAAACCGCCCCGCTCTGGCGAGCCCCTCATCTCATCATCGCCGCGGGGATGTGTGTGTGTGTGTCCGTCCCTCCGTTCGCGGCGTTTCCGTTTGCCTCCGCGGGAAAGTGTAATCCCCAGTATTCAGTTATATGTGCAGTACTCACGGATTGAAAGAGAACAATTTAGGGACTAAGTGACCGGCATACTATCGTTACCACCATCTTCAGTTTAAGTCATATCGGCGTGACTTCTACTCGAACGCGTAGACCAGAGCCGACATTATCTTCAGAGACCAGATTCGTCGCTACTTGACGTGTTGATCTCGAGAAATCGCTCATAACAGTGGCTGTGCTGAAAATTTTAATAATAATAATTAATATCTGGGGTTTTACGTCCCAAAACCACGAAATGATTATGAGAGACGCCGTAGAAGGAGGGCTCCGGCAATTTCGACCATCTGGTGTTTAACGTGCACTGACATCGCACGATACAAGGGCCTCTACACTTTCGCCTCCATCGAAATGCGACGGCCGCGGCCGCGGCCGGGATCGAACCCGCGACCTTCGGGTCAGCAGCCGAGCACCGTAGCCACTGTTCCACCGAGGCGGACGTACTGCAAACTTTGATGTCTCGTCTGAATCCGCGAGTACTGTACCGCCTACCTCGACCACTGCGCTTGCTCGATCTTAACGACAGGGAAGGTAAGCAATGCGACACAGGCGTACAAAAGAAAGAAAATTGCCCGCGATCACGATACTTTGTAGCGCGAAATGCGAGCGCAGGAGTACACGTCTTGTTATGTGGTGATGTATATAAGAATTCTCGGGGTTTCACGTCCGAGAACCACGACATTGTCACGTGGTTGAGATCATAGGCGTGCGCACGAGGGGGGGGCAGGGGGGCAGGCGGCCACCCCCCTAGTCACCTAAGAAGGGGGGGGGGGGGGCACAAAGTCTGCCCCGTACATTGACTTAATAGGGAAGGGGGGGCGCTGCGACGAGGCGTCGCCCCCCCCCCCCCCCTGAAGGGGAAACATTCGCGCGCCTATGGCTGAGATGGTGATTAGAGCGATCGCAGCCGGTAAAGATAAAACTGTAGATAGCTTGCACGTGACGTCATGGTCGCAGCTTCGTGACGTAGTGGTTCACCAACATGGCGGCCCTGATGACGTAAAGGCAGCATAATCACATGACTTTTAGCCTGTTTTAATATAACGACGCGGCCAGACTTTTATTGGCCTCTGTGCGTCAATAACAAGAGAACTTGCAAGCGATGTAACGATAACATTAACAAGCGGCGTCACAAACCTTGCGTGCGCGATGTGGTGCACCAACATGGCGGTTTCAGTGACGTCAGTGCAAGCCGTCTATCGGGCGAACTTGTGCCCAGAAAAAGAATGGCACAGCGGCGTAAATCCAGCAAAAATCACAACGGGGGGACACACATCTTGCCATGGCGGTCCATTTTGTTTTTATAAATATAGGCTTTGTTTTTATTCGTGAGTCATGCTTTGAAATAAAGTTTAATAAAGAGCTCGGGTCGCAGGTCGCGTAATTCATCGTTCTGTGGAGTTTTCTCCGAAACCTGGCGCTGGAGCGGCAATTGCGATTTCAATAGTTGCACACAGCTGAGTGGTATTGAACACAGCTACAATCTACATAACAGCCATTTAAAAAAATGTTGAATGCGCTATACGTAAGTGTCAGGCAATTCAAATATATGATGTCTGAAAGATAAATATTAGGGAGGGGGACACTTGCAAGAAGTGTCCCCCCAGCATGAACACAAGGGGGGGTCAGGAGCCCCCTTGACCACCCCGCGATTTACGCCAAAGAACTCGCAACGATATCGGCGGACACAGTTGACGGTCGTCGAATAATCTGATCATCGGCGGAAAGCGTCGTCTTTTTGTACATCAGTGATCTAATCTTCCAGCGTTATCGCTGGTACTCGCGTAAGCTCTCGAATAAACTTGACTAATCGCGTCCTGCGCGTAATCCGAAACAATCGCGAAACTTCCAAACATGGCTACGCGAACAATCCGAAACAATCGCGAAACTTCCTAAACATGGCTACGCGAACAATCCGAAACAATCGCGAAATTCCTTAAAAATGGCTTCGCGGCCTGCGCCGGGAGGGCTGTGCTAACAGTTTTTGTCGCTGAAACCCGATCCCATCTAAATAATTATATAAGGGTGCGTGACACTAAGATTACAAGGGACGCCGTAGTAATAATAATTGATGTGGTTTAACGTCCCAAAACCACGATATGATTATTAGATATGCCGTAGTGCAGGGCTCCGTAAATTTCGACCCCCTGGGGTTCTGTAACGTGCACCGAAATCTAAATGCACGGGCCTCGAGCATTTCGCCTACATCGAAAATGCGGCCGCCGCGGCCAGGGATTCGATCCCGCGACCTTCGCGCCAGCAGTCGAGCACCATAACCGCTAGACCACCGCGGCGGGTATGCGGCGATATACTGAGGAAAAGAATTTGGTAAAGGCATGGGTTGACGTACAATTACAAATATCTCAAAAACCTGACATCGTTTAAATATGCTTGCTAGTTCAGTATCGATACCGTCCCATGCATTCCATCGCGATTGCAACTAAACCATCGCTTCTGCCGATATTTCATAAATAACCTATCGCGTTATTCGCGGGAATGTTTCACGTGTGCTTCGATTGGACGAAATGATCATCGGGTCCTAAAGGACCATAACAAAGTTGCTCATCCACGCATGCATCGGAAGAATCCATGCTAAGCTAAACTTTTTCGCTGCATATACTTGAGGAGTATCCGAGAAAAAGCGGTGATTTCACGCGCCGTGAATGCGCGCATGCCTGCTCGGCAAGGGTTGGATGACCGCGTCGCTCGGTTGCTCATTCGTGAACGTGTTCGTGGCAATGATTCAAACGTCAGCGGTCACCGTGCGGCTCCAACCATCACCGAATCACATCAGCCGAAGGTTAGTGCACGGCGGTGGCTGTCACCCCGCGGCCGCTTGGTGCAAACATGCACGCTACGCGCTCTACGATATTTTGAGTAGAACGGACACTGCAATAATAATAACTGATGGGGCTTAACGTCCCAAAACCACGATATGATTATGAGAGACACCGTAGTGCAGGGCTCCGTAAATTTCGACCACCTGGCGTTCTTTTACGTGCACCTAAATCTACGTACACGGGCCTCGAGCATTTTCGTCTCCATCAAAAATGTGGCCGACGCGGTCGGGATTCGATCCCGCGACCTTCGGGTCGGCAGTCAAGCACCATAACCACTAGACCACCGCGGAGGGTAAAGGACACTACAACATGGGCACGGGAGTGCAAAGGGGGCACCCCTGTAACACCTTTGCAAAATGAAAATTAAAGTCAAGTTCTCCTTTCCGGCGTTTGTCATAACCAAGTGAGCATTTTCGGGATGTTGAGCTCCATGATTTGTTTAAATACATAACACATTGCGCCATTACTTCGCTGTCCCTGATGCCTCCAAGATGTCTGCGAACTAATTTTGCTGCGTTAGACTTGACACACAAGAAATTGTACTCTGCACTGTCACTTCTTAACGGTAGAGCCGTACGCAAAGGCAAGTTAACAAGAATACGAAAAACAAGAACCTCCGATGTTTCATTAAGACCGATGAGATCTCCGACGAAAAACGTTACCTTTTAATGGTTTCGTGCATTAATCCGTGGCGAAGCGTACAGTACTCACCAATTGAAACGGGACAATTTCGGGCTAAGCAACGCACATACTTTCGCTTCCGCCGTCTTCAGTTCGGTTCATTATCGGCTTAACTTCGACTCGAACGCGAAAATCAGAGCCAACCCAATCTTAGAGACCAGATTCGTCGCGACATGACGTGGTTATCTCGAGCAACTGCGCATTCCAGTAGTTTTACTATAGAAATTGATGTCGCGTTCGAATCTGTGAGTGTTGTATATGCAGCCTCGGCAATGGTAAAACATGCTATGAGCTCATGCTCAGCCGTACCTTCCGAGCGCAAAGAATTTGCCAAACATTTTTTTTTTTTCGGCGCACGGTGCAGACAACACTGACATGCACGCACTCGCATATCATCTGATCAAATTCATTTTTTACCTTTAGTAAAACGTGGAATCCTGAAGTTCCGTCGACAAACAGTCACTGCGACTGGCCCCCCTTAGACACCACACGTGCCAACGTTACCGAAAGCGAGACGCATCGTTAATAATCGCAGCACAGCACGACCGAGGCACGTTCTCGTCGACGATGCCGCTGTTCCTCGCAAAGACCGACACGCGAGTCAGCGTAGGCTAATTTTTTATCGCCACGCGTTATTTTTTTATCGCCACGCGTTTTGCCACACATCGACATGTCCGCTGACACATATTGCAACTAATCTTGCTCGCGATACGATGACTGTAGATGCAGCTGCTATGGCTGATACGCAGCTACTGTGGCTGGCAATCGAACCCACGCCCACGTGTTTTGCAGCGCAACAACATGGCCACGGCGGCGTGTTTCCGTACAGATGGCTTTCACTGACGTCACTGAAACAGCCACGGTGATTGTAAACAGGGGTAGGCGCCGTCGACATACTGGGGCGCTTGTGGCGACGTCGCGGCGCGTAGGCTCCGCCCAGCCCAAAGCTCGCCACCGCTCTCTACGACCACGTGACAACTGGCACAGCAGCTGCAAAGCTGCCTCCGAGCACAGCGCGTCGAGGTTCGCGCGGGAGGCTCCCAACGCGCTGTGCTCGGAGGCAGTTTGTTCATGGATGACCAACTCGCCCGATCTACAACACTTCTCAAATAAATGCGATACGCATTAAAGCCCACAGAAACTAACGATTCGACATTTGGGTTACGATAGCCGCGGTTTTTTCCTCATTCGGGGCCACCGCCTCGTCGCCTGTGCGTTCACACCTGCGAGAGGCTTCGTCGCTGTCCGTCACAATGCGGGACGCGCCAGCTGACCGTTTTACACCCATGCCCGTTACCACCGCCAGCACCGGTGGGCTGTTCTCCTTTCGAGCCGTTCCGATTTCCTCGCTATGCAGAGCGGCGGCCCCGCGCACGGCCTATGTGGCACAACGGCCACCGCCGGAAAAGAAAAGAAAAAAAAAAAGAATAACACAACAAAGTAAGAAGGACGGGAGGTTGGGTGGCGTCCGCTCACGATCCATCGCACCCTCAGTGTGCCGGTTTCAATCGTACGCTTGATGATGTGCATTTTTACCTTTCTTTTTTAATGGAATCGCGCCAGGACCGGGACGTACAGGTATACGACCAATGAGCTCCAGAAAAATCTTTCAGTGTCTCAAAAGGCTGCTCAAAGTACTCGCACGTGAGTCCGAATACTTGGGGCAGTCGGGTCAGAAGAACTTCGCGCGGGTTCACTGACTATACACGGAAATAATAACGAATGAAAATTATTTAGTCGATCAGGGTTATGTGACGTGCAGCTAAATCAAACTTTTCTATGCAAACTAAACACCGACCGAGGAACACAATGAACAGGACAGGTTCTCCGTCCTTGTTTAGTCTGCACCGAAAAGTTTTGAAATATGAATCTTCATTAGCTAACCCACACCAAGACATGGCATGGTGCTTGATTACCGACCCGAAAGTGGCGGGATTGAACCCCAGCCGCGGCGACCGCATTTCGATGTAGGCAAAATGCCAGAGGGGCACCGTGTGCTTTGATTAAGACGCAAGTCAAGGAACCCCCCAGGTGGTAGAAATTTCCGGAGCCGGCGTCTCTCATAATCATATTGTGGCTTTGGGCCCTAAAACCCCAACAATCATTACTGAACACGAGCATTTCTCATCTCCCAGCACCTCCCACGCCCCCCTCCCGAATATGCATCTGCCCGTAATTGATAGCAATATCGAATTGTAGACGTGCGCAGCGGCCAGCTGGTAACGCCAAGTTCGACCAAGGAGCTAAAAAAGTAATAATAATAAAAACAAAAATAAAATAAATAAAAATGAAAAAACTTCTTGCAAATACGGATCATGTCGATACTCAACGGTATATCAGCGACGCTATACTGCTGTGCAAGTAGCAAGTATCACGCAAACTGTAATAGTACCCGCGCATTGCGATGATGGACTGTTGGACTGTTGGAAACACGGGTGTGTCCCCGTGAGCTTTGCACACCGAGTTCCTGTGGAGCCTTTCAGGCGCTTTCAACGGGCCAGAGCGCTCTTGCATGTTCAGGCGAAAGCTTTAGATGTCTCATCAAAGGCTAAAAGTGACCGTATGCGGCGACAACACCAGCAATGACGCCAAAAGAAAAAGTCATCATGTGAAGACGTCGCCGTATGACGACGTCATTACAACACACGTCATCACAATTTGCTGTGTTACCCCGGCGTCACATGATGACGTCATCACATGGCATCGTCGCTTCGTCAAAAGGTGGGCCGATCACGGAGGCGCTGCGAAAACCACGTTGGGTGTGGAGAGCTTTCGAGCTGGATCAATACAATCGACTGAGGAGACAAAGAAGATGGCTATCGCCTTCCAGTCGTCTTATTCAAATACATAAGGAACCGTGCGACTTTTTACCAAAGCAACCAGCAGTATCAAATACATGACATGACAAGACACCCACCGCTCTGTCATACCTTATATTGCCGCAACCAACTACACCTGCAGTCTATTCTCGCATAGGGAAGGCCCATAAGTACTAATTCAACTTTGCTAACGTACTACTTCAAGGAGTGCTGACACAACTTTCAAATACTTTCGAATTGTCGCTCTAAATATAAGCACTGGTGTCGAGGACCCTAAAAAGGGTATTGTAGTGCCTGGGAATGCATCGAATACATTTTTAATGCCGCTACCTTAAAAAAAAAGAAAGAAAGAAAGAAAGAAAAACTTTCGGGTTTCGATATAGAGGGGGCGGCTCCTCAGCGACGAGACATCACAGTGTGACGTCACGGGGAGACAGCGATTCGCGACGTACTAGCCAAGGCAGGTCTGCCATCTGCTCGCAGTGCACGTAAACATCGAAGACCGAATTGTCGTCCAGCGATCCCGACAGTGATGTCTGCGATGTAGGCTTCATGCAGGACGCATAGTTCGCAAACTCAGTGCAACTGTGTTGACTCGTCGGGATAATGTCCATTGCGGTGGGGCTAGCTTGCAGATGCTCAACGACGAAAACTTTAAAACCAAAGTAAAATATTTGATACGTGTTGTCTGACTACATTGCGTGGAGACTGGAGAGCGTTCACACTGCATACCAAGGAAACGAAAAGTGTCCCTTTTGCGATGTCTCAAAATCGTGTCACTTTCAAGAAACTATAGTACGGCCGGTGGCGCCAGATTTCTCCCTAGGTGGTGGTGGTGGTGTCGTCGACGTGTAAGGCGCCGTTCCAACATCGCCTGGTGGGGGGCTGTCGTAAAGGCGATCTCGCTCGCCGCTGCCCCCCGCATTGAAATGCGCAAGGACAAAAGGGGCGAGAATATAAAAAAAAATGAGCCGAGAAACACGGGGCGCCAAGGCGAGAGACGACCGACCGTATCGCGCCCTCCTATTCTCTGGCGGCCATGGCGACAAGACGGACGGCGCCATGCCACTTTTTATCCGCGAGGTTTTCTTCGGCGCCGTGTAAGCTTCGACCACGGTCACCGACAGGAGGACCAGTAACGAGCTTGTTTGCCGCCGTCGGCCTAGTTAGCCACTGCGAAGTTTCTTCTTGTTTTCTGCTATGACGCCGCATCGCGACAGACCAATTTTGCGCAAAAATTTACGAAAGCAAATTATCCCTGCTTTACGTCCCAAAAACACGACATGATTACGATGGACGCCGTAGCGAAGAGCTCCGGAAATTTCGACCACCTGGGGTTCTTTTACGTGCACTGACATCGAACAAGTACACGGGCCTCTATAGCATTTCGCCTCCATCGAAGTGCGACCAACGCGGCCGGGATCGAACCCGCGACCTTCGGGTCAGAAGCCGAGCACCGTAACCACTGCTCCAACGCGGCGGACTGCCACAGCGCGCTTAAAAACACTGCATTGGCCGAATGCTCGCACTTCGGCTTGGCCACTCGATATCAACCAGCACCCACAGGCTGCAAAGAAAGACCGTGTAGTCTTTCTTTGCAGCTCCCAATTCAAGCGCCCAACTTCCAACTATAGGTTACAATGCGGCCAGAAAAGCCTCCCACTGGTGCGCGCCATAGAGTTCCTTATAACCACACAAGAGGGAACTCTGGCGCTAGTGTCTATGGGAGTTGCAACGCATGGCGCTTCAGCCAGCGTAGGAGTGATGGGTAGTACACGGATTTATCTAAACTTCGTTCTTTCGGCTCCGCTTGGCTCAGTGTTCGCTGCGGAGATTAGTTTTCATGGCTGTTACAATAACAGTTATCATACTTAAAAAAAGAAAAAAAAGAGGAGACAGAGGCGAGTGGCATTCCTCTGGTTCAAGATAAGTAACAAAATTAGGTTGACACCAGTGACATCCAGACCACCGACGCACATTCAATCTTATAGGGCACATCAGTGTATTATATAAAGAAACACGTCTAAACACGAAACATCAAAAGAAAAAACAAAAACGACTCAAATGCGACTCCGTATTACGGCAAAGTCGACAGCTGGGCTAGTTGGTATGGTTCCATATTATGGATCCGTATTACGTTAGCGCCCTTAATCACGATGTTCAACGTGGACAGAGTTAAATTGATTTAAACAGTGATTACAAGCTGAAACCCCAAAATACACACGAAGAGATAATAGCGAATAGAGAAACAAAAGTGGACAACTTGCCGCCGGCAGAAGCCGAGTCCACATCTCCCGCATTTTGGCTACGGCGCAATGGCGATCATTCACTAAAACTTGCCTTCAGATAGAAGACTGGGAGTGCTAGCCAGCGCCGCCCACGGTGGTGGGTGTAGGTGTAGAACATCCTTCCACCCGTGACGTCACCAAGCGTGACGTCATCAGAAAGAGTCTCAAACCTATACAACTGCTCCGCGTGAAAACATGCATGCGTTATGTCATATCGTCCCATGACGATACTCCGGGTATTTCTTAAACCGCACACACAGAAATATATATATATATATATATATATATATATATATATATATATATATATATATATATATATATATATATATATATATATGTCAACGCGTTGCCACAGACGAGATCGACATATCTTAGTAAGACGACTCGCTTCGCTGTCTCCAGCATCCCATCAAGGTGCCAACGACACTTCTGGCGATAACTTACGCACTTTCTCGTTTATATTCCTTCTTTCTGTTTTCGCTCTTTCGTACATGCACTTCACGGAAGTCGCAGGGACCTGGCGGTCATACGGAGAAAGGTCGCAGTACATTGCGAATAGTTCATGTAGCAAAGCGCAAAATTTTACAATTCACAACTCTACAGTCGGATATACAAGTTAAGAAGGCATATACGCAGCATCAACCCACATATTATTTTTAGGGCGCCTCAAAGCCACAAAAGGACACAACACGGCGACTTAACGGAAGCTTCGGCACGACTTCGCCCCTTTTGCAAACTGACGTGGCGATGCCACCAAAAAACTGGTTGCCATTGGAATGAGAATGAATGAAGGCGATATTGGTGTTAAAACGACAGATAGCCAACACTTACAATCATCATACAGTCAGAACTAGTCAATGTTAAAGGGGCCCTGCAACACTTTTTCGGCATGGTCAGAAAACGCTGCCGATTGGTCGTCGAGTCGAACATCACAGCGCAGCACGCGGCCTGGAATATACAATTAATTCTCAAACTGAGCTTGAAATCGCTCCCTCTTCTTTCTACAAATGATGTAATATACCCAAATTCACGCCCATTGGCTGATATGAGCATCGTGAGCTGCATAGTTACCGCTGCCGCCGCGGGAGGCCGCCACGTGCCCAGGCGCGCGCGAGCGATCACACTGAAAGTAAGTCGCGCGTTGGAAGAGAGAAAACAAAAGAAAAAGTGCTCAAGGTCATGACGCGCACGTGACGTAACTTCTTTCACCCAAGCCATTCCTCCCGACTTATCTGCCGGCGCGCTCGTCGGGACGAGAGGAGAGAGAAAGCAATTACAGCTCTGAAATCTCTGAAACTCCACTCGTACTTGACGGATTTTAAAATTTTGCTGCGGTCGATTCGTGAGGCAATAAGCTCCTTTAATACAGCCGTTAGAAGAGTGTTGCAGGGTCCCTTCACGTAATAAAATACTTTTTGCTGGGCGAGTTCGTTGGCATTGTTGTTTCCTAGTTCGCGTTATTACGTATACATTTGTAGTCAATGTTAGCTTTAGCGAACGAGTGCTGATAGTAAGAGAGTAAACACGGTTGTCGAAGTAAGTGAGGAGACTGCGCTGCCTCGGGGATCAGCCTATATCTTTCGTCAGTAATCGGACATTGTCATACGCTGCAATGGAATGTGCGAAAACAGTCTTGAAGGGGTCCTGCGACGTATTTTCGTCAGCATTATGCACTGCTGGAGTGTGTGTAGTGGTGAATACTGGGATGAACGCAACAAGAATTATCGAAATTGGTGCACAGTAACGGAAGTCATTAGTCTTCAAACTTCAAAAACCCCTTCAGTCGACGAAAAAAAACGTTACCTTTCGCATTTCACTCTCCCGCTGACGTCAAAGGCAGGTTCCAATGAGCGCGCGCTTCTTACAGAGACATACCGGAAGACTCGCCTCGTGCTGGCAGTTGCAACGCATCTAGCGTCGTTTTGGAATTGTTTTCAAGATTTCATATTTAAAAACATAAATCCTTTTGTATCTGAGGAAGTATAAGGAGTGTTTCTATAATTTTTAGCGCACAATAGTGCGGTGTAGCTGGCACCACATGAATATTACATCCGACTTGCTGCGTCTATAACCAATGAAAACGCCCGGCCAATGGCGTCACTCCCAAGTGATAAAACGTCACTTAATTCTAATCACAAAAATAGCCGTTGTGTGTCGCTCGCTCTAGTCCGAAACTAATGTGCTTTCTCCATTGAAATAAAATTATAACAGCTCTGTTTCTCGCGTTGCCACTTGCGCAACGATGTCGGTGCATTCCCCAGTTCCACAAGAAGCGACGAAAATGACACGCTTAATTTGTGTCACACTGCACCTTTAAAAATGAAATCGGAGAGAACAGACTGGTTCTCTCCGGTTTAGTGCAAGCATTTCTCTTAACGAGATGACGTGCGACAAAGAAACACACAATGAGTGGTCGGTCAAATCGTACAACAGTTAAATGGAAGAAATAATAATAATAATAATAATAATAATAATAATAATAATAATAATAATAATAATAATAATAATAATAATACCTGGGGTTTTACGCGCCAAAACCACGATTTGATTATGAGGCACGCCGCAGAGGAGGGCTCCGGAAATTTTGGCCACCTGGTGTTCTTCAGCGTGAACTGACATCGCACAGTACACGAGCATTTCGCCTTCACCGAAATGCGAATGCCGCGGCCGGGATCGAACCCGCGACCTTCGGGTCAGCAGCCGAGCACCGTAACCCCTGTTCCACAGAGGCGGACTACTCGAAGAAATCGGATGCGACGTCGCAAACTAAAGTGGCAACATCGCAGTGGTTCCGTCCGGGAAAACATTGCGTTAAATTACATAGTCATTTCAGGGGAATTGGCCTCCGTTTTGGGAAAGTAACCATCTGTGAGCGGTCAAAAAAAGTTGTCCTTATCTCAAATGGCCACTTCAAGGGGTCCCAGCAGCACCTTAGTAAAGGGCGATTTTGCATTCATATGCAACCACCGCGACCAGAAATCACATTCGCAGCTTAACAGCATAGTAGCTTAGTAGCAGCTTAGCTTAGCAGCGCCACTCAACAACCGTTCGGATATCACAGCTAATTTGGCCCTTGCGGTATACCACTGCTGCGTTGGTCCCCCCCGAGTTCGCAGCAAGATCTCAGTTTGCGGTACCCGAAGGTCCGGGAGTCGAACCCCGGCCGTAGCAGCGGCCGAATTTCTATGGAGGCGCAATGCTTGACGCCCGTGTAATTAGATTTAGATGCGCCTCAAAGAACCCCAGGTGGTAGAAATTTCCGGAGCCCTCCACTACGGCGTCTCTCAAATCATATCGCGGTTTTGGGACGCAAAGCTCCCGCATTTATCAGCTTGCGGTACGGAATTGAATGGTTCCGTGTACAGCGTTGTACCTCAGAAACCTTCACGAAAGAGACGCGCAGGAGCTACGATTTCGTGGGTCTCTGAAAAACACACGCAAAATAAAGGCAGCTGCTCGAGTTGATGCACGCTCCGGAACAACGCTCGCACAGCGAGCCTGCCTGAGCGCATCGAACGAAAGCGATGCGCCGACGAGAGCGCGCGGCGAAATGAAACATTTAAAAGGAAAAGAAAGGGAGAGAGGGAAAGAGATGCCAGGGCGAGGGAGCGAGTCCGCGGGCGGCCGAATTCGACCGGAAACCTGAAAAATCGTGTTTGGCCGACCTGACCGCGTCGCATGCCGCTGGCAGGAACGTAGGTAGGTGGCATGGGCGCGCGCGCGTGCGCGGCTGCCGGGTACAGCAGAGCTGCATGCCGATGCACTTCAATTAGGCTATGTTCATTGCTCCCTGCAAACTTCAAACTTGGCGTCGGTCCTCACGCAGACGCGAGGTTAACAATAATAATAATAATAACATCTGGGGTTTAAAGTCCCCAAACCACGATATGATTATGAGAGACGCCGTAGTGGAGGGCTCCGGAAATTTTGACCACCTGGTGTTCTTCAGCGTGCATTGACATCGCACAGTACACGGGCCTCTACCATATCGCCTCCACCGAAACACGACCACCGCGGCCGGGATCGAACCCGCGACCTCCGGGTCAGTAGCCGAGCACCATAGCCACTGATCCACCGTGGCGGACAGGCGCGAGGTTCTATGGCGTAGACTACAAAACCCGGACTTTTATCTGCCCTGCCTTAACGCAACAAAATTTACCCTGGAATGTACCCTAATTCGCACTGCAAGTTTTGTTCCGTCAGGAGAGCGAACCTTAGCCACATTATGTGGCAGTGTAAGAATCACTCCCCTCCCCCGAGCCTTCGTAAACAATTCGTTAATCAGGAGCTGCGGGAGGCTGCCATGCGCAGGTATACAACCCCGCCCTTCAGGAGGCTATCCTGAGGTGGTAGAGGAGGCCCACCGCGGGTAGGATCCCTCGCCTTCTCGCAGCCCTTAAAATGGGATAAATAAAATTCTCCCTCTCTCAAACTTGGCGAAAATAAACCTACACCGGCACGACGTACGTTTTGTACGATACAAGTACGCACGTATTCACGATGAACTGCCTTTACGCGCAGCGGCAAACTTGGAGCGGGAGGTTCTGACATACAATGCACTGTTTTCATTCATCATTGAAGGTACACTAAAGAGCAAAACGATTTTTCTCATACTCTCTCACAATTCTAAAATCACCCCGCTTGCCGCTAAGAGACCGCTTGGTAAGCGAGAAAGCGTGCAAAAATAAATTGATAGATTTTTAACGGCGTCTACTAGGGCCTACGTATAGTTCCGGCCTAATTGGCAAACATGAATTGCACTGTCTTCTTAAGGAGCCAAAGACTTAACAAACCAATTTTCAAGGAATTCACCAAAATACGAAAAATACGCTTTGAAATCCACGACGTCACGTGCGGAAATTTCGGCGTGAAATTTAAAAAGGAAAGTTCAACCTAGATTTTCTCCTCTATTAACAAACCTATGGTGGCGTCATTAACGACATCAGAGTTCTCGGAGTACAATTTATCCATCTAAACCGATTCATTGTTTCGCTTTAGTGATTTCTTAAACGACTTTCCCGTTGCTAAGTGCCACTGGTTTACGGCCCCCCGACAACCCGACCTGCGCGAACTTTGTCGGGAAGCTGAACTTTGGAATCAACATTGGATGAGCAACACAGGACAACACACGAGACATCGGGCGCGCAGTTTAATTTGCGCCGTCTCCTTGTCCTTGTCCGCCCGCCTCGGTGGATCAGTGGCTAGGGTGCTCGGCTGCTGACCCGAAGGTCGCGGGTTCGATCCCGGCCGCGGCGGTCACATTTCGATGGAGGCGAAATGGTAGAGGCCCCGTGTACTGTGCGATGTCAGTGCACGTTAAAGAACACCAGATGGTCAAAATTTCCGGAGCCCTCCACTACGGCATCCCTCATAATCATATCGTGGTTTTGGGACGTAAAACCCCATAAAGTATTATTATTATCCTTCTTGTCCTCCTCGTCTTCTGTAGCGCAGCCAATGAGGATCAGCACCGACACGCCCCAACAGTAAGCACTTCTAGAATGCTCAACATCTATTGATTTAACGGAGATTGACTTACAGGCAGCCTGGGCCGGTGTAAAGTCCAGAAAAGCAATTAATTTTTCGGGTTTTGCATCCGAAAACGATATGATTACCAGGAGCGCTCTGGTGGAGGAACTTCATTTGGGCCGAGTTACATATTCTTGAAGTAAACGAACAGCGCAAACACACAAGAAACCCCTCATAGAAAAGACACAACAGACACGAGCGCTATCAACTGCTTCATTCCTTCAGTTGTCGATGCATATATACGCCCCAAGGCAGCCTTACAGCACATGCGCACACAACAGTAGTTCTAGACGAAAGTGAAACAGTAATGAAATCAGCGTATTATACCCCTGTCAGACGTGGCAACTTAAGCGCACTTTGAGCGAGTGTACTTAAGCTCACAAAGTGTCACTTTGGCGGTGCGCTGCTACACGAGAACGCGAAGTGTACTTTGGAAATGATCACAGTGGCAAGTGGCGGATTAGTAGCACAGCATATATTTGTTACTTTTGCGCCCCTGTCACAGCATCGGACACGTTGACTTCGTAAAAGTAGCACCAGTGGCACACGCCATCACAAATGACTAGAGAACGAGTGACCAACACCTGTGGAAGTGTGCAAGGATGTAAACAATACGACAGACACTGCCATTACACGGCATGGGCTCCTGCATCCCCCCTAGCGGACGTGGCCGCAAACTGCCCGAGGGCGAGAGTAGCGAGGTTTTTCGTTGTTGTATGACTTGTTTTAATACATATCAGTATTCCTAATAACAAAACAATGGTTTAAAAATACTATGAGCGCCGCTTAATGCAATAGCGTATTTATGCGCAAGCCACTGCTAACGAGGCTACACACTCCGTCGCAGCGAAGTGAGGTTTGCCAACACACTTGCCGGCAAGTGTACTTTACAGCCAGTGGCACTAAACTTTCTCGTGTGACAGCGTGCAAATGACACTCGCGGAGAAGTGCACTCGTTCAAAGTGCACTTACGTTGCCACGTGTGACAGGGGTATTAGATACGCGAAGACAAGAACTCTTATTCAGACGAGTGCAGCTACAAAGACGTATCGCTGATACAAAGATGAGCTCTTTTTTTTTTTCATAATAATGTGGAAAGCTTCTAAAGCCAGCCGCGCATGAGCATACTGGCTTCTACCTACGATCGACGTCCCTTGAAATCGCGCTTCACAATTGCTGCAAGAATTAATATAAGCCACAATATGGGCTCCTTTATCAGCACTCTTGCTCATTTTTTAGGAGCAAAACTCCTTAGGCTCGCACGATGTTCGTTGTCGCCGTCATCGTCACAGGTCCCCGTCGGAACAGCTGCGGCGCCGCTCCGAAACCCTTTCTCAGCAAGCATATCGATCAAGGTCATGACGTCGTGCGCAGAACCGTTCGTAGAGCGCACGCAGCGCGCATACCGACCGCGCACGGGTGTTGCGCTGCGGCGGCGCCGCTCCGAAACCCCTCTCCGAGCAAGCGCACGACGTCATGCGCAGAACCGTTCGTAGAGCGCACGCAGCGCGCATACCGACCGCGCACAGGTGTTGCGCCGGCGCCCCGCCGCTCGTACCCAGATCGCGCATACAAGCCGTGTACAGCGCGCTGCATTGCTCGCAAGCCGCTCGTACTCAGACCGTGCAGCGCTAGCGCATCGATCAATGGCGCTACACTTAGTAAAATAAAACGCCGTAGACTGGCTTCCAAGGAGCTTCGCTCCATCATCAGCATTCACTTCGTGGATCTGCAGTAAATTTGTGCATGATTACTCCGTGAAAACGTGAAAAATGGGGGGGGAAGCGAAGAGAAGAAACTGAAGCGCCAACTATCAACTGTTTAAGGACACTCCCAGAAACGAAGAGGGAAAAAGAGACTTTCCGTACATGCGTGAAGAGCAAGCGAATGACGCGGAACGACATGGTCAAGATAACATGTTGCTTTGACTGCGCGCTCTGGCGACACCAGCGCGCCTGCGCTAACATTATCTTTGTCTGCGCACTCTGACGTACCAATTACGCGTTGAGACGGTATTACTTTTTGCTTTCAATCGTACAGAGTTCTCTCCTTAATTTTTTTTCTTCCTACAAGATAAACAGAGCCCTACGAATTACGCTTAATGGGCCTCTCACCACCCCCCGTTCAAAGACGAGGGAGTGGTTTCCTCCTCGCTTTCCCTACCCTTCCCACAGGCGATATCTCTTCCTCGCCACTTATTCCTTAAAAAGCACGTGTGTAATGTCAGCACTAAGCGTTGAGCCTATCAGGATTTTGCGCTTGTCGGCTACACGCTGTTACCTCCGCTTGCGCAGTCAGAAACACACAAAATCAAGTTGAAATCAGTTGCTCGCGCACGAAAGTCGTGCGAGACAAGAAAGAACGGGTGGGCTACTGCATGGCAAAGGAATGCAGGAGACAATTCACATACGATATTTCGCGCATCGAGAGTATGTACCCCCCCCCCCCCCAAAAAAAAAAAAAAAAAAAAAAAAAAAAAAAAAAAAAAAAAAAAAAAACGTCACGGGAATCACTGTTCCGGAGTCAAGAAGGTCGCCAGAATGACGAGAAACGCTAGGAGAGAATAATGCGCTCGATTTTTGTATTTTCAAAGGCTGGTGAGGGGCCCTTTAATGTGCACCAAGATCGAAGTACACGGGCCTCAAGCATTTGCGCCTTCGTCGAAAATGCGGCCTCCACGGCCGGGCTTCGATCCCGCGACCTTCGGGTCAGCAGTATAGAGCACCGTAACCACCATAGACCACCGTGGCGGGTTCACGAATCACGCTTAAAGGTCTAACCCAGAACCAGAAAAAAAAAAAGTGCTCTCTCACGACGAGACAGTGGGTATATAGGTGAGGGTGTCCTCGCGCAGTCAGCGAAGGAGGGAGAGAGTGGAGGCGCGACCCGGCGCTACGACACACGCTCCGGCTGGCACCGCTGCAGGCGCCGTCGGCGACGCCGCGGACACACACGCCGCCGACTACTGTGCAGCCGCGGATATATCGACTCGCAGTGGCGGCGGCAACGCAGCGCTAGAACGCCCTCTCATGCCGCGCCTGCTGGAGCACGGCGCAGGATGGCAATGAAAAAAAAAAAAGTTGGGGGGGGGGGGGGGGGGGGGATTCGCGCCCGCGAGACCAATCAATACGGCCACCGCTGCGCACTCGGAACTGAAGCAGCGAAAGGGCAGCCAGAAGAGGTATCGTGTACTTCCGAATACAGCCGTCATTAAAACGGCGAGCTCGCGGCCGATTTCCCGATTCATTTGCATTTGTCAACTGCAGAGGCGTTACAGCTCGGCCGACTCTAATAAAATTTGTTGTCGACGTATAATCTTCATTTAGGGTCTCAATTGTTTACTGCCCCCCCCCCCCCCCCCCAAAAAAAAAAAAAAGAAAATGTGAAAATCGGTTATTTTTTTAACCCGAAAATTAGCTAACGCCATACAGCTTGGAAGCGTAGTAGTCGGGCTGCTTCGATCCATAACGTAAAGCATCAAGCTAAGGGGGTACTGACACCAAAAAAATTTGGTATAACGTTTTCTCTCTCTTTTCTTTTTTTTTTTTTTTGCTGCAATATGTCATTGGGGCTATATTAGTCATAACACAGTCCATCTTTTGCTGCAGCACGCGACAGATAATTGAGTAGTCTTGTTCATTGCCGACCAGTCTCAGTTTCGGTTTGGCAGAGCTCCGAGAATGACAGGCCACCGGTGGCCACCGGGTGCAACTAGCGACATCTGGCGCGTGAAACGGCCCCCAGAACTGTGACGCACTTCCGCGCTGCCTGCGTCGTCTGCTGACGTTCTTTCGCTTGCCACACGTGCTGCGTCTCCATCGTGATAGGCTGCGCAGGGTTAATGGGGGGGGGGGGGGGGGGGGTGAAGACTCATCGGGGCGCCCCCCTAGGTGACTGCGTTTCGACATGTGGACTTCATCTTCGACATGGCAGTAAGTCCATGAAATCAAAGGCGTGCGCACGGGGAACGGAGGAGGGGGGGGGGGGGGGGCAGTCTGCCCCATACATTGACTTAATAGGGGAGGGGGGGCGCTGCAAAGAACATTTCGCCAACCCTCCTCCCTCCCTGAAGGGGAACCCTGCGCACGCCTATGCATGAAATTATAATAAATAAATGCACTGAACGCCAAACGCCGATGCGTTCAGATTCCTGAAACGCCGCTTAAACGCGAGATAAGGCGGCATATACTTGTACCCTTCGCTCGAACGACACGATACAGACAAATAGGGTCTGCCGTCGTCGCTGTCGCGCACGCACACTATCGGAATTGCCACCGTCGACGTTTCGCGCGGAACTTGGAAGCGCTCCAGAATCAATTCCGGTTCGTTCGCATCCCGGACGACAAGGAACCGAGTCCGGGGAGGATCGGCGGGACTCCCAACAACGACCGACCTCACCGAAAACATATTAACAGCATCACTGACAACGGGAACTCCAAATAACTCATCTGGACCCACTTTATGCGTCGTTCAATATAAGCGCGACGCGTTAAGGCCGAACGACATGCAGCGTCATTGCCGGCGGTTTCTGGCGTTGCGTCTCCCGGCGTCGCCACGTAGACGCCGCCAAAGAGGGCGGCCAACCACGTGAGAACCACTGAGGCCAGCGCTAGCACAGCGTCGCACACTAGTACCAGAGGGAATCAACCTGATACGTCGCAAAGCAGTGCGAAGTTTCCGTCAATTGACCAACAAGCAATATTCCTGGTTAGAGCTCCCATTTACAGTTTTGTAGCACGAAAAACGAGTCAAAAGTGCCGCCAGAAGGTCTCTTTTCCTTTATGTTACCTGTAGCGCCAGCTTTTGAGATTAAGAAGAACCACAAACTCCACCCGCCTCTGAGCTTGAAGTTGTCGCACATCTTTAAGGCCACGTATTCGGTCAACAAACTCATTCCTGCTAAGCCTACCGATGAACTTGAGTATGACTCGGAAACTGTTCAAGGATATCACAAGTGCTTTGCTGTCGAAGCTTCTACGGTACGAGCTATATGTCAATACAAGCATCAGTTGAGAAGTTGCGGGCCACACAGTGCACGGCGACGACTTAATATAGCGTTCGGCAGCCATTTTGGCAGCAGCGACGACGTCATTACGTAGGCGGAAGTCGTTGCCAGCCGCGCGCTGATTGGTTCTGTGTCCTTCGAACTGCTTCCGTTGTCGATGCCGACGTTGCTGATATCTGGGACGTCCTGAGGTGGACGTTTCGGCCACCGACCGGTATAGCGTCGATGCCGAGTGACGCCGGGGAACGAAACGCAGGGAAGACGCCGGCAAAAACGCTGCATGTGGTGCGGTCTTAATCGCTCAATACGTGTGCCTTTCCAACGGGAACTCCCTGGGCGCCGCCATATTGTCCTCCGGACTGTTGCGAATGTGCACGTGCATCTTTTTCTTCTCAGTCAGTAGACAGTTATAGTCTAGCGGGATTAGCGCGATAGCGGGCTTAGCGGAATAGCGGGATCGAAGTGCGCATGCGCTGTGCGCTAAAAGACCCGTAGCGTGTACCGCACGCACGCTATTTTTCAGATTTAGCGTTACCGTGTTTTCGTGGTCTACGTAGTGTACGTAAAACATGGCGGCGGTTTTGGACGCCCGCTTCGAACTGAATTTAGCCTTGATGGGGACGGTTCCACTTCTTTAGTAGCTAACGACTGTGCAAAATGGCTTCGCTTGCCTTCAGGTAGCTTCGACGACCGAGTATTACGGATAACTTAGCCTAGTTTTTGTGATCGCTTCCCATTTCGAACGTCCCTAGGCCTAACTAGAAGATCGGTGTAAACAAATCCGCAACATAAAAATTCGCGCTTTTGGTGCATGGTTCATACTTATTTACTTTTATTATTACTAAATAAAAGTACTAATATTTCTGCGCGCGGGGATGCAGGCGAGAATTCTCAGTTTTTTTTCTTTTCATTCTTTTTAATGCATTCACCCTCCGCTAGATGACGCCACCGTGCCAGCTTGGGTACGTAAACGCTATCCCGTAAACTATAACGCGCTGTCCGAAACGAACGTGTGCGGCACGGTAACGCTATTCCCTTAACTCCCGCTATCACGCTAACGCTATACTATAACTGTCTAATGTACTGATCCTCCTCCGCCCTCCTCCGAAAGCTTTCTGCGCCTCACCCGGTTTTGCATTGCCTCCGCGATCGGTCAACCGTTGACCAAGCGACCACGTCACGTGATGACGTCATCATGTCACGTGATGTGACGTCATGTGGTGACGTCATCAGATCTTTTTTTTTCATCAACAGCGATGACAACGACGCTGCGGGACGACGACGGTTGAGTTTTGCTTTCGATGAGGCATCTAAGGCTCTCGCTTGAAGAAAAAAAATGCCGTAATGACTTGGGGGTTGACACATAGGGCGCCCGCGAATGGACGCGGCATGTCGTCCAGTTGGTGCTGTACATACCGATCGAATCTGCGAGTACTGAAACATGCGTATGACGGACTGACTATATGATGAGTCGGCGATTCGCGGCAAACGCACAAACCATTAGAGATTACCCATAACGGTGAAACGAGGCATGCGCCTAAGTGAGGGAGAGAGAGAGAAGACGTCGACGCTCCCTGACCGAGACCTTGGGAGCATCGGCGTGTGCTGGGAAAGCCCGCGCGGATGACTGGGCTGAGAACGCGCCTGAGTCATCAGAGGGCCTCCACCAATGGGTCCCTCTCTCTCGCCATAGCAAAGCGCCGCCCGCACGAACATCGACACCGGAAGACCCGGGGTGCAGCTGTATGGCGAAAGATACGACACAGCGCTTCCAGCAAAACGTCGCAGCGAAAAGGACAGAGAGTCGATTGGAACCTCAAGTCATGCGACATTTTGTCTTGCTGCGCGTCCGCGCCTCTGACATGCACACAGCAGTGGTACCTGTGCTACTTTTGTTTTTTTGTTTTCGGAAGTTTGTTTCAAAAATATATCTCAGTGGGACTGGCTGGAGAGGAAATCGTCGAGCTTTCACGCAACGGATGGCGAACATGTTAAGGAAGAAATTGATTGATTGATTGATTGATTGATTGATTGATTGATTGATTGATTGATTGATTGATTGATTGATTGACAGACATAGATAGATAGATAGATAGATAGATAGATAGATAGATAGATAGATAGATAGATAGATAGATAGATAGATAGATAGATAGATAGATAGATAGATGGGTGGGTGGATGGATGGATGGATTGACTTGATTGATTGTGACAAAACATGAGTGAGTATGAACGAGTAGTGTATGTGAGTGAGTGAATCAAGCGTCACCAACAGATGACACCTCGAGCGCACAGTCGTCACCGCCACAGCTGGCTTTCAGGCATCGACACGCACTCGCATCAGCTCACGAGCGAGTCACGTGCGGAAGGTTTCGCCGCTTTTCAAAAACGCGTCCCTTGGCGCACGATCGTGTCGTGCGCGCGGTGCACATGCTGCGACGAGGCAGCCCCGGCAACAAATAACCGGCTGGGCGGGGTTTTGTAGAGCTCGAAACGGGCAAGGGAAAAAAAAACAAAACAGGTAAGAAAATACAGGAGCGCAGACACGTCCGTACGCTCGCGCTTTTGGATAATAATAATAATAATAATAATAATAATAATAATAATAATAATAATAATAATAATAATAATAATAATAATAATAATAATAATATGTTGGGTTTTACGTCCCAAAACCACGATATGATTATGAGGGACGCCGTAGTGGAGGGCTCCGGAAATTTCGACCACCTGGTGTCCTTTAACGTGCACTGACACCGCACAGTACTCGGGCCTCTACCATTTCGCCTCCATCGAAATGCGACCGCCGCGGCAGGGATCGAACTCGCGACCTTCGGGTCAGCAGCCGAGCACCGCGCTTTTGAATCCACAGTCCGCGAGTCGGAGAGACCAACTAGCACAGACAGCCAGCAAGAAAATTTTGAAAAATGTTTCCAGCCGTACCAAACAATATTTTGCCGAACATACGGCCATTTCACTTAAAGGGGTGGTGCCACCAAATTTGTGGCTAGCGCGTTCTTAGCTGCAAGCGTTTCTTATAGCTCTAGGAAGCATGATACACGCACGAAGATTCACGTATTCTCGCTAAGTAATTTAATATCGCCTTAGTTATGCGGACAACTTTCGGTTTCGGTTTCTGGGCACCAAGTTGGGCAGTGACGTAGCAGTGTAGTAGGCTTGGTCACGTGACCATACAAGGCTCGCGCGAAGATGCGCAGCACTTCGCCAGGAAGCGATCGAAACTCGGCAAGTGATGTAGCAACCGATGCTTTGCCGGTACGTACGTTCTGGAGGTAACAGAGGTCCCGAGGACACTCACGTCACTACAGATATGGTGTGACGTCACTACAACTTTCGTTGTCCTTCCTAGAGCTACGTCAATTTTGATGCGCTAGCGATGGGCATAGATCGGGAGAATTAGCATTTGGGTAAACTTCGGAAGTAAATTAAAATATATTCTAAACGTTTGCTGCGTCCGACCCTTCATGTGGAGTGTCCTTGCATACAGAGGAAACCCACAACAGGCTTGTTATAGCCTCAAAATTTGATGGCACCACCCCTTTAAAGGGGAACTCCGGCGATTTTTCGATATTCACCGATTTAAATAAAACTTTCAACATATCTTCTCTTCGCTGCCCTGATGACATCTGCCAAATTATACAGCCGTAAGCCATTTAGTTTTTGGAAAACGAATTTTAGAAACTGGTAGCCAATTCCGGAATCATGCCTTCAAATGCGAGCCACCCTGTGTACGTGACGAATCTGTCTACTCCTTTCTCGCCCAGCAGACGGACGCAGCGCGCGGCGCGCTCTTTTTTCGTCGAGGCGACGCTGACGCTAGCACAGTTGCGTAGCGGATTTCGTGACGTCATCGCATACCCAGCATGGAGCATGGAGCAGCTCCCTGTTTCGGTTTCTGTTTGGCTCATCGTTCATTGCTTATTTAAAATTGACGATAGTGTAGGCAAAATTAACCACCCCAGCTGTCGCAGGACTGTTAATACTATTTGAAAACGGCGTTATCTCAGTATGGTCGAAAATGCACCAGAGTTCCCTTTTAAAGGGGCCATGATACGATCACTCAAAAAACTGTGGTTTTCAGCGAAAAATAGAAGTAGACGGTCTGTTAAGCCTACACATGTATGACAAGTGGACTGTGTATAAAAGGATATTTCAGCGCAAAAGAAGCCATAGAAGTCGCCGGCCGTTAACCCCGCCCACCGCCGGCGAGCGCCATTTTGCCATGGCGTGTGTGATGTCATGTGGTGCATGAAGCGGAGCCATCGTCTTCTATCAAACTTTCAGTAGCTGCCAGTCGTTCAATTTCAGTGCCAAGCTAAACAAAGCTAAATTATCTCATTTCACGCGCAACTGAACACGGAACAATGTCGTTCGCCGGAATGCAGACGCTCGCACGGCAAGCTGCTTGTTACAAGAATGGCAACAGGCAACAGTGGCTCGCAAGTGCGCCACTGTTGCCTGACGCGTAGGCGCGGTTCGCGTGTTCATAAAAATATTCAATTACAAAGTAAGTTCCCGACCAAATGCGCTAAAATTTCCCCAGCTTACTTGAACGCACAAGGATTAACCCACGTAACACAGATGACGATCGAAAATTGGGCGTCATGGCCCTTTTAAAGGGACACTAGAGAGAAAACTGATTTTTCTCCTCTTAGTAAAGTTACTCTTGCGCGATACCGAAAACAACACGCTTGCCTTGGTAAGAGGCTTGGTAAGCGAGAAAACGTGCAAAAAAAAAAAAGAGAAAATATAGGCAACGACGCCACCTAAGAAGTTTCCGCACATATTGCCATGACGTGATAGATTTTGACGGCGTCCGTTAAGCCCGACATATTTCCTAACCGTTAAAAATGAAGTAAAATGTCCTCTGAGAACATGAAGTACAATGTCCAAGGAAATGTACAATGTACACTGTCAATTTTTTTATGAAAAAGTTGGCTTCTCCTTGTAGAGACTTATATTGCGGGAAAGCCAGCTCCAACGAATGATTTCTTTATTTTTACTTCTTTTACGTTACATACGCTCGCGGGGATGGTCGTCGGTGTGCGCGTCGGGAGTGCTTACATACGTATAATTAACCGTAACATGTTTACGGATTAACTGTAAGTTGAGCAAGCACGAGATCAATGAGACGCGACGGAGTCGGAAATTCGCCTGGCCCAACAACGACACAATCGCGTTTTGATAGATCCTACCGAGAGGCCTAATTTCAGTTGACGGACCTGTTGCCCGCGATGTCATTGGAATCACGCTGGTATGGGGCAGACTTTGCGCAGCACGCCTATGACGAAGGCCCTTCCGGTATACTCGAGTAAGCGCACCCCCCCCCCCCCCCCCCCCTTCTCACCAGCCATTTTTATCCGCCCGTCGAGAGCGAATATAAACATTTCATGAATGCGTATTCAATCAAGCATTTCATTAGAAGCACCGGTATGCATTCTTCGTTCTTAGCGGCTGATTTGCGACCTCCTAGAATTTTGATCTGTGACCGCGCAAGCCCCCCCCCCCCTTAAGTCCTGTCGGATTAGCGTACACGGTAGGGCGGGAGGGGGGGGGGGGGGTCTTGTTCGTGATTTTACGGTAGTCGTTTTTGTCGCATCAACCGTTATTGGAATTCACCAAGATTGGTATTTGGGCCTGTTGGTTTGCCATCAGTGGGTGTAACGTTGCGCATGAAGGACACGGACCACAAGAAGAGAATGACTTTTTATCTGTCACATCGTCTCTTTTTGTGGTCCGTGTTCTTCATGCGCAACGTTACACCCACTGACGTTATTGGAACATGCAAGCCCGAGTGTCCACCCCCCCCCCCTCCACAGCAGAAACTTTTTTCGGGGTGGGGGGGGGGGGTTGAGATCCTTTTGTGTGTGTTCCCACGTGCGTTTGTATGTATGCGTCTATATGTGCACATACAAAATGCAAAATTTCAGGGGGTTGGTGGCGGAAGATCACGGAAGACACCGCGCACTGGCGGAAGATCACGAGAGGCGGAGCTTAGCCTTGACCGCTCGGCTTCGGAGGAAAAGCACGGCTTGGGAGGAAGGTAACCCTTGATCGGCCGTAGCTACCTCGATACAAAGTCCTTCGCTTAAACTGTGGTGCGAATGATGCACTTCAGTTGGGCCCTATCGCAAATCAAGAAGCCTGTACCTAAATGCTTCTATATTACTTGCGAACACGCACAAGGACACAGAGAAAGAGACGGGACAACCGCTAGTTGTCCTGCGGTTGTCCTGTCTCTTTCTCTGTGCACCGTGTGCGTGTTCGCTAGTAATATGGAAGCATTCAATCAATACCAAGTAGCCCAGCTAAATGCATTAACTGTACCTAAAGAACAGTTTCAGTGACTATTCCACTAAACTTTGCTGCGTAATGCGCCTTTGATATCCGCGGTAAATTGATGACCATCGCCAGTTCCGTAGGTACTGATCAAGCCGCAGAAAAGGCAACATTCAAGCAACATGAGGAGGGGCTACGATGAAGTACTCTCTCGATTTTGCCGCGGTACGAGGCCAGCTAAGAAAGAGTTGAACGGAAAAGAAAGACGGTGCGAGACAATAATAAAACTCGAGAAGAGAAAAAGAAGAACCGGGATTAGAGTATAACGTACGACGTAGCAGCGAAACCAGAGCCGTGCGCGCCAGCGTGCTGGAACAGTGGCAGT
The DNA here is from genome assembly GCA_030522465.1 of Rhipicephalus appendiculatus. Classification (NCBI taxonomy): domain Eukaryota; kingdom Metazoa; phylum Arthropoda; class Arachnida; order Ixodida; family Ixodidae; genus Rhipicephalus; species Rhipicephalus appendiculatus. The sequence continues at coordinate 2,247,055 of JALIZH010032967.1, forward strand.
GACTGTATCGATTCGCTGAGCAGGAGGAGAAAAAGGAGCAGGGGCTGTTCTCGAATGCGCGAGCAGGCGACAGCCCAGCGAGCCGAAAACGAAAAGGGGACAGCCTAACGTCGACTGCTCGAGGAAGCCGTGCGTGCGAAAAAAAAAAAAAAGTAACTGCGGAGAACTTTGAATTCTAGCACCCAGCGACAGAAGAATAAAAAAAAAAAACAGAAAAACGAAAGAATGGAACGGGGGAAAACCGCCAACCAAAGCGGTGGGGAAAAAAGGGGGAGCTCTGCGAACAGGGAAAATGAGGGAACTGCAACGCCGTTGCGACGAACACAACAGTTGACGACGCGCATGTCGCCGGTGGCTCCGCAAAGCTGCCATAAAAGCGTGCAGTGCTCAAGGCGGCGAATGGAACTGTTCATCTTGCAAATACACATCCGCAGACGTGCATTCGGAGTGCGTACCAAACTTTCGCTATCAAACTCCCAATATTTTTCCGGGTTCTTCTCAGGCTACTCAGGTGTCTTTCAGGTTTTTCTCAGGTGTCTGGGACCAAAGACCTAGACACCTCATCAAACGCGAAATGAGACCGCCGGCGTCAATACGAGCGATGCAAGAAATCACCATCATGTGATGACGTCGTGTAATCCTGTGACGTCGGCATGACGTAACAGGAAGGCTCTACCCACAGGTTGGACGCTCTACCCACAGGGTTATGGGCTCTACCCACAGTAATAAAGGAGCCTTACTCTATTAGGCCCGTATGCACAAACCAACCTTTCCCTTATCTCATGCTTTCCATAATATTTCTGTACACTCTACCTGTGTTATTAGGGCACAAAAACGGTAACAGGGTAAAGGATAACTACAATATTGGATTGTGAATACTGACATACTTTTGTTTATCAAACGCAATAAAGACATAAAACCGATAAGGAGAACGTGAGATAAGGATAAGGTGGGTATGTGAATACGGGCACTAATGTTGTATCTCCCTCTCTCTCTCTCTTTCGAAGCTTGCTATGCCAAGTCTCTATCTCCCATGTGAAGTCACGGCGAATCGGTGCAGGAACCTGAATCACAAGCGGTGGCGAGACGAAAAAACACGAGGTGTCCTCTGCAGCGCCAACGTTTCGGCAAGCGGACTAGTCTTCTTCAAGGCGGTGTTCTCTGCCTTCCAATAAATTATCTCTCTCTCTCTCTCTCTTCGAGGCGGTGGCGCCTTAACCTGTATAGCCTTCTTTCCGTCTTTCTACCTGTATAACGAGCAGGTAGGAGACCGATTTTTATACCGCCGAGAAATTTTTTTCAAGCTCAACCGAAATCTCCGCATAGACCTCTAACTCACCTCAGCTACAGGGCCGCAGTCACGAAATTTGGTCCTGAAAGAGCCAAGACAGTGAAGGAGCCTGAAGAAGGCGGGGGGGGGGGGGGGAGGGGGAGGGGGGGTGAACAAAATGTCACCTAACGCTCCCATTTGAAAGAACGTATTTACGATATCTCGTACATGGATCATTTCTAGAGGATTTAGCGTGAGGATTCGAGAAGCATATCAATACTGATCTCCGGAAATCTCTAAATCCAAATATGGAAATGTTATTCCGCGGTTACGTTTTAACACAAAGTGACCTCATGGGGTGCCTCACGAAAAAGATGCTTAAGACCAGCCCCGCCTCTGTAGCTTACGCGAACAATGCGTTATTAATCGCAACGAGTGAGCAAAAATAAACGCGAGTACTATTTGGCAAAGTCACGAACATTTTATTTCTTGTGAAGCCGCGGGCCGTGCGTTTTAAGGCCCCTGGCAGAGACTGTCCCTTTCACCGTCGTAGGAGTTCCCGTAACGGTATTGCCGGGTAACCACGGCCGCTCGATCGAAACGCCCAGCTCGACACTCGCCGTAATAGAAACGCACACCCTCAAGGGGAGAAAGATAGAGAGAAAGAGAGAGGGAGAGTGATTGGGGAGACACAGCATGGGGAAAGAAGTATGAGAAACGGGGCCGATCGCGTACGCTCCAGTTGCGTCCTTTCTTCAGACGGCGGCAGCAAACGGAGTCCAAAGGAGGCCACTTTCCCGTCTCCCACCAAGGCCGAGTAGGGAGCAAGCCTGAAGAAAGGCTGAGGTTTTCATAACGCTCTTTCCTGCGTCACATACAATGCTGCCCGATGCCTTCGCCTCATCCCTGCAAGGAAGGAGTGGTGGTGGGAGCGGGGAGAGCCAAGGAAAACGCGTCGAACATGAGCGTGCCGCGATGTGAAAGTCGCAGGCTGCAGCGCGAGGAAGAATCGCTAGACAGCTCGACCACTGAGTGAGACTGAATGACGAAAATGTCGTTTCAACAGCTGACAACCAACATTAGCCGGCGCAAGATTTAGACGACAGTGGTTACCGTTAGAAGAGTGGTACTGGACCTGTTTGTGGATAGTTTAGAAACGGAAAATCGACGAACCCAGCCTTGAAAGACGTGTACACACGAAGGGAAGTTTTGACGAGCACGCACGCTGGGACTTGCAACAGTTTAACGAAACAACAGCTACACGAAAGGAAAACCAAAACGCACATGCGCCGTACATGATACAGTAGAGGCGAGAGCTGTGAGCACGAGACAAACGAAGTACAGCCAAAACACCCACGCGCCTTGAAACACCGTGCAGATAAAAAGGCGCACGGGCCTTTTATTCAACGCTATTCACATACATACATATATGTGTATTGCATACTCCATGCAAATGAGAACCGCATCTGTCTCAATGCGTCTAATATTTTCGCGCCTGCCACCAGCGCGGCATATGTAGCACTGCAGGTGATCTACGGAGCAGCTGAGCACGAAGCCATGGGTTGAAAGTCAAGGGCTGAACTGAAAATACGCTCGTGTCAGCATTTGACTACGGCGTCCGTCATAGCCTGAATTGCAACCGCGGAAGCTTAAACCGCACGTATTCCTTCCTTATTATTCCTTTTGCAAACCCCAATCGTCGCGGGGCGATCAACGAGCAACTCTTGCGTATCGCGTGCGCTGGACAACCTCAACGCGTGCATTCTCTCGGAACAATACAAAATCTCGGTTACGGACGGCCTCATGTGCCATTGATCTTCATTTTTTTTTATGTTTAAATGTTTATTAACATCATGCGCAGGCTGTGTGCTCCCCGAGTCATATCACTACGCAGGTTCATTCCATAAAGCGTAAAACAGCGGATGATCCACTGGGGTGGGCTTCTCCGCACTAAAACACTCATTGCAAAGAAGCCAGCTTTAACAAACGTTCTTTTTTTCTGTTTTTTTTTTTTTCTGTTTTTCTGCGTGCTACGCATGCCGGCCCGGACAGTTTAAAGGCGAAAGCCTTACATGCCATCAAACACAAAAACTGACCGGCGTCCGTCGGCATCTACTGTCGGCGTCAACACGAGTGATGCAAAAAATCATCACGTGGTGGCGTCACCAATGACGTCATCATGACGTCACGGATGTCAAAATTTCTGACGCCACATGACAAGAGGTCACATGATGACGTCATCCCATGACATCGTAGCTTGTGATCAACGGTGGGCCGATCACGGAGGCAGTGCAAGGCCAGGTGAGGTGCCGCCGATCCCATACATAACTTCCAACTATACGTCACACCACGGAACTCTGGGATACGATCTCGGCATGCACCGCCATCACCCACCACATGGCAGCAGACGACATAAGGCTGCATACTGCCCTGAACGATCCTACTCCGTCATAAGGGCAAGGCAAACGATCAAAACGCGCGCACTACGTCAAACGATCCACCGCACGAACGTAAGCACGGCGTGGTCACTGAGACGTATGTGTTCCGTTGGCTCGGTGATGGCGGACGGAAGACAGGAACTGACGTCACATGCAAGTTATGTATAGGCAATGCAAAACCACATTGAATGCAGACAGCTTTCGGAGCTTGGCGGGGCAGGATCTTTGCAATCGAGTGAGAAGAAAAAGGAGATGGCTTTCGCCTTCCAGTCGTCTTATACGTGAGTGCATAAGGAATCCTGTGAGCACGCTATACAACCACGCGATTGGATGGATACGTGCAAGAGGTGATCCAGCGGCAATCGGTCAGCATCTTCGTCACCGGCCACCTCTCGTATTTGGCGCGATACCGTGCCGGTTCCTCGTGGCCCGTGGGTCACCAGAAATAAAAGCTGGTACAGAACTGAAACACTGATTGAGATGGAACGTAGCCATGTTGCATGTTTGGGTACTGCGCGGAGACACGTTGCTCTATTAATACCACAGAGCCAGCATTTAGACAACACTAGCTGAGATTAGCCGTAATTTAGTAAACAAGCTGACGAGTGCTGGCCGTATGCAAATAAACACGGCAGTTACAGTCACGCGACTTATTGAGTGGGGCTCGTTAGACTACACTATAAATGAAATCGGTCCATATTATTCGTCGCAGTTCGTTCATCGTCGAACAAAGTTACACAATGCGAGTAGAAGAGCGCTAAGAATACATTCCCTTATCGTCTTCAAAAAATAGTCTTTTTTTTATTTATTTTTTTCCACCACGGTCTAGAGTCTCTAGACGGTTCTCACGCGAGTGGTCTGTATATTTTTTTATTATTATTAACTGGTTAACTTAATTCGACCGGGGACGAGATGGTCTTCACCTTCAAGTCGTCTTCGGCAAATGCATAAGAGGCCCTGTGAGCTTTATTATTATTTATTATTATTATTATTATTATTATTATTATTATTATTATTATTATTATTATTATTTATGCCTGAATATTTTTAAAATTTAACAGCCCCACCTAATTTTCTTAAGCTTCCAGTCTCTTAGTACCAATTCTGTCAGCTTGAATTGACCACTTGTTATCGATTACGCCGTCTGCCCAGCTCTGTTTCTTTTATGTTAACGTTAATGCGAATATCGGCTGCCTTTGTTCCCGGATCAACTCTGTTGTCTTCCTGTCTCCTAATGTTTTATGTGGGGATTAATATACTGCCACACGCGTTTCTTGTTTCACTGATGATGTATTCGTGTTTCACCAAAAAAAAAAATTAGCAACGCTCGGCGCAGGCCGCGTCGCAATGTTCGGGAAGCTTCGCGGTTGTGAGATTATTTTGTTAAGATTACGCACAGAACGCGAAAAGTCAAGTTTATTCCAAAGCAATGGGAAGGGACAGCGCGACTGAGACATAGGACAGAGAACACGCAACACACACGAGCGCTGTGTGTGTTGCGTGTTCTCTGTCCCATGTCTCAGTCGCGCTGTCCCTTCCCATTGCTATGAACCAACTCGCCCAGATCAAAGTTCTACTGCAACTTATTCCAAAGCTCGCGCGAGCCCCAGCGATAACGCTGGAAAGTTCAATGTGAAGTGTAGAAAAGACTGCGCGTGCCAGCGATGATCAGATTACCGACGGCCGACGCTCTGTTCGCCGCTATCAATGCGCAGTGTGCACTCCTGTAGTTTGACCTTCCGTTTCCCGGCCACAAGTTCGGCCAGATAAAGAGTTTCATCTTGGACAAGCCGACTGCTGCCTCCACGAACGTCACGACCAGGCGGCAATATTAATTATTACGATCAAGGTGGCACGCATAACAAGCTACGTCGACAACTGAGAGAATACCGGTGCACACACGGACAAGACGGATAATACGCAGTCGGATGCTGACACGTCGACGACCGAAGAAAGGTGCATCGTGGGTCTAGCTAGCGCCGCGGTTAGGCAGCGGCGACAGGCCAGCGTACATGTGGTGGGGTCGGGGGGGGATGGGGGGGTGACGGCGACGCCCCCCTCTTTCGATAGGGACGAGGAGGAGGCAGCAGCGGGGCATTCCTACTAAATTGAGCGGTCCGCAGTTTGCCCAGCAGAGGTCGGGGCGGTCGCCACAGAACGTGCATACGGCGGATACTCCTTCCCCTCCTCTTATCCACCTCGCACTACTACCACTACTACTAGATGCACGAGGAGAGAAACAAGAGCTGCCTCTCTCCCGCCTTGCCTTCTCCTCCGCCACATCGTGGACACCGGTCCACGCTGAGCCGCCTGGCTGCCGGTCCCTATGCCAAGACGGGAAGCGCGCGCCCATGGAACAATCAAAAGAAGGAGAAAGAAATGGGAGCAAAGATCTTTAAAAAGAAAGAAATGGACAAGGCGAGAGAAGGAGAGAGAAAGCGCCCGAAGCTGCAGCAACATCGGAGACGGAGAAACAGAGCATCGAGATCGGCGTCCGACGCCGTGGCGGCATCGGACGGCGGGAACATGGAAGGGGGGGTGCTACGAAAGAGAAACCGGTTTCCATGCCTTCACAAACACACACGCACCGGTCAACGCGTTGCGGCCGGTGGGAGAACCGGAGGCCAGAGAAGAAAAAAAAACGAGGAAGAAAAAGAAAGAAACCAGGGGGGCATGTATGCTCCTCCTGGTCGCCGACCGGCGGCCAGCGGCAGCAGCTCCGAGGAAAGAGCGACCGTCTCCCCTTCCTCGTTCATCCTTCTTCCCTCGGTTCTTTTGCGCGGCTCCTCGGAGCAGTTCTGCGCCGGCGGCAAAGAGGAGGAGGCACGGGGGGGAGGGCAGGTGGGCCGTCCGGTCGGTCGCAGGGGTCGAGTTCGCAGGCGATGATCGGACGCTGATAGCCCTTCTTTTGCGCCCCGATCGCGACGCCTCCTTCGTTTTTTGCTCTTCTTCGGGCCATCGCTCGCTCGATCGCTGACGACGACCACGACAGGCGGACGGCGAAAGAGCGCGCGTGCGGTCAAGCTCTAATTTTGAAAGGGCCACCTGCTATCGCCCCAACATGTCCGAGCTCCACTCGCGGAGTGAGGGAGTGAATAAACTTTATTTCTCCTTTATAAGAAAGGGGCAAGGGCCGGAGGGGAGAGAGGGAGGTCTGCGATCCACTCCCAGCAGGAGTCCGTCACCACTTCGTGCGGCATAACGCGTCCGGCATCGTCCACATAACGCCGTCGTCGCGGTATAGTTTCTCAGCAACGATCATTAACGTGTCATAATGGCGACGAGAAATTATCCCGTTCTCAGTCCGCCGCGGTGGACAGCAGTGGTTATGGTGCTCGCCTGCTGCCGAAGGTCGCGGGTTCGATCCCGACCGCGGCGGTCGCATTCAGATGGAGGCGAAATGGTGGAGGCCCGTGTACTGTGCGATGTCAGTGCACGTTAAAGAACACCAGATGGTCGAACACCAGATGGCGTCTCTCATAATCATATTATGGTTTTGGGACGTAAAACCCCAGATATTATTATAATTATCACGCTCTCCGGCCTCTTCCCTGCAAGTCTCTTTCTTCCAAATGCAGCCATCCTTTACTCAACGCCTCAAGGGGCATTGTAAGACACGTTCCAATAAATGGTCCCCCCAGTTACACCTGTATGAGTTAGCCCACTGCGCACCGTCTAAGAAAACCTACCGAGTCTCTACAAGACACCCTCGTGGCGCGCCTATGGGTATACAATACCCTATGAGTACTGTATACCCATAGGCGTATTGCACTACTACTAGGGACATGCAATACCCTATAGGGTATTGTATACCCCTAGTATGGTGGCTAACCCTAGCTCTAGTAATCGTTCAGAAGCTTCTCAAACGGCCAAATTTAAACGACTCTCTAGCATAGCAACTAGCAGGGTAATTCTGAGCAAACTCGAACTGAATCACGCAGTGGATTCAGCTGGACGAACCTCACTACCCTGTGCAGTCAGACGGCAGTTTGTGATCAAACGTCGCGTACGTAGATGCGGCAAAGCACTATCAGCACAGTTACATAGTAAGCGTCGTGACCGAAGAGGGTCGTATCCTGAATTCCGCGGCCATAAAAAGCGCCCGTAGGCGGCTGCGCGGCGCGACTCCTCTACGGTACTACACAAACGACAACTCTATTGACCTGGTATCAGTCCCTATACCCATTCTGGGAATCAACGGAATGAGGAGGCAGACTGGTTAGCCCGGAGGTCTAATGAACCAGGAGGCGTGCCCCTTCGGGCTACGATCCGACGGATGAGGCACCAACGACATACCACGAAATAATGCACTATAGTACAGGGACAAAAGTCGAATTTATCCGCCTCCACACGCAAGACTCACGAGAGCGCAAGCCTCAATCCTGCGTCAAAGCCTAACTGATTCGTTCCCCGGCCCACATAGGCTGGCCATAATTACCATCGAGCATACAGAGCCCAATATGTCAAAACATTACCGAACCGAAATCACATTCTTTGGGGCTGCGAGGGTTTGCCCCTCCTAGATTGCTCCTGACAGCTCCCTCACAAATGACGTGGGAACAGCTCCCCTGGGCCGCAAGAGTCGCTCATCGTGTGGGCCCATCATAGCACTCGCGCCAGCCAGTCGTTAGCTGAGCAGAACTTGAATTATTTCTGCGCAGTTTCGCTCGTTCCATTCAAGATAGTCGGATACAACTTTAGAAGTCCGCGTCGTTTCCCCCCTCAATGGCGGATGCACACAGTGCCTGCACCAATGGGTGCGCACTCTATAGGCTGACGTCATAAGCCGGACGGCCGGTGATCCCCGCCTGCGAAGAACTTTGCCGAGTGTATGAGCGGGACTATCTTCAGTTGCGGAGGCGATCGGCTGGTACGCTTCGTCGCCCGGGCGGGGCCGGCTTAACGTACGATATGCGAGACACAAAAAAATGTTTAACAGTAGACTAATATCAATCATAATTGTGATACAACAATATAAAACACCTACAAGCACAAACTCTTTATACTAGTCGGCGACTTCAACGTAGACATTACGGACCTTAGGACCTAGCTTTGCCCACTCGTCATGATTCACTTCGTGGAGATGCGAGGATTTTTTAAAGCTGTACCCGTGTTGTTCCAGAGCACCCAATCTCCAGAGCACCCGCATCTATGGAAAAACTTTAGAGCGTAAAGATGCTTGCACGGCAAAGAAAGGCCACCTCCAACACACCCCTTGGCGTCAAATTCACAGCGGGCTCCCGAACTGTCGCGTGCGCGTTTAGGACACGACCTGTAGGGAGCCGTGCACTTTCCTCGCGGGTGCACCGGCTGACCGATAGCACGGCCGGCAACGCATGGCGCACCGGATCGAGGCGGTGCCTTTCGCCTACGCGAGACATTTATTCATTCATTCTAGTCTTACTGTAAGCAATGCGGCTCTCCAAGCAAAGTTCGGCGGGCCCCGCCATAATGGACTCCAACACGCTTAGTCCGTAAGCATCGCGAATACTACTAATAATAATCGTTGGGGTTTAACGTCCCAAAATCACGATGTGATTATGAGAGACGCCATAGTGGAGGGCTACAAAAATTTCGACCCGCTTGGGTTCTATAACGTGCACCTAAATCTAAGCACACGGGTCTCAAGCATTTTGGCCTCCATCGAAAATGCGGCCGCCGCGGCCGGGATTCGATCCCGCGACCAGCGTCCGTAAAGCACCGTGTCCTACCGATTGTCTATTTCTGACCTCCATTTCTTTATGTCGCAATCTTTATTACGTGATTACAGATTCCCGTTGTTTCTTATTCTACTTTAAGACGTAATTTTTACCTCCCGCATAACTTCCTCTCGACAGGGGTCCTGAATAATAATATCTGGGGTTTAACGTCCCAAAACAACGATATGATTATTAGGGGCGCCGTATTGGAGGGCTCCGGAAATTTCGACCATCTGGGGTTCTTTAACGTGCACTGACATCGCACTGTACACGGACCTCCGGCATTTCGCCTCCATCGAAATGCGATCGCCGAGGCCCGGATCGAACCCACGACCTTCGGGTCAGCAGCCGAGCACCGTATACCCGCTACAACAAAACACCGCGACGGACCAGAGAGATCTTGCGGAAACTGGAAATGATCGACTTGTGAACCACGCGTTGTCGGCGGCGATATCGCTCGCGTGCATCCCACCAGTGAAGAAGCGAGATGCGTGGGGGTCACAAGAAAGGGCATCGAACAGGTTGGCCGTGCAGTTATAGTCAAGCGCAAACCGCCTAACCAGACGGAATGTCCACGAAGAAAAGGACCACGGACGAGAAACTCCAGCGCGGATTTTGAACGGGTTTTGCAGGAAGGGCGCGACGCTGCCTTCTTTTAACTTTCATTTTTTTAACTAAAATCGCATCCTTGTGTTTCGCATCAGCTTCGGAAACACTAAGCCGAAAAACAATTTCCCTCGCTTAAGCAGGTTACCCTTTCACGATACTAAAAATCACCACCCTTGCCGCGAAAAAACGCGCAAAAGAAAATAGGCAAGTGGCGACACCAACGCCAACTCACCGTGGACGTCAGAGATTTTGATGGCTTCTGAATTACTGCCTACATTACTCCTCATCCGTAAAAATGTGAAAGAAAACGTGCTAAGGGAGACGAAGACTTAAAATAGCAAGATTAATGACATTTTATTATGCCATTGTAGCCAAAGTAAAAAAAAAAAAAAAAAAAAAAAAAAAAAAAAAAAACGAAATGCGCCTGACGTTGATCAGGTGCTGGAGCTTCGGCGCAAAATTAAAAAGTGAAACTTCCGACTTTTATTTCCTCCAATAATGAGCTACAATGGCGAAATCAGCGGCAACAGAGTTCGATCAGAAAGCTTATCAATCTAAACTATTCTTGTTTCACTTCACCCTCTCTCTAACAAAGCTTGGGGAAAGAAGCGCACTTGTGTGAGTGTTGGCAACCTTGACGGCAAATGACCGAGTGGCTCGACTTGCCATGTTGAGTGATGGTATTACATGGTGCATTACATGGTGAACAACTAGATGTTACTTCTCTTGGCCCAAATAAATGGATGACATACCGAGGTCACGAACGTGCACGATGTCGCAAGGCGTCAAATCCGCAATACCCGGCAAATAAACTAATGAAAACGCGGTTAGGATTAGATTAGGATGTTGTAGGTTGCCGGCGGATCTAGCTTTGCGAAACTTGCAGGCTACTGCCGCACCCGGTTTCCTCTTTCCTGATTATATTGAACTAATCACCTTTTTTAAAGCGAAGCGCGGCATGCTGCCAGGAAGTTGCGCTGTCCGCCGCGGTGGTGTAGCGGTTACGGTGCTCGGCCGCTAACCCGATGGTCGCGGGTTCGATCCCGGCCACGGCGGTCGCATTTCAATGGATGCCAAAATGGTAGAGGCTCGTGTACTGTGCGATGTCAGTGCCCGTTGGAGAAGCCCAGGTGGTTGAAATTTCCGGAGCCCTCCCCTACGGTATGCCTCATAATCATATTGGGGTTTTGACACGTAAAACCCCAGATATTATTAACGAAAACGCGATGAAGTGCAAGAAATAGTTCGGCGACAGCGGTCAGAGACGTCCTTGACAGGCAGCAGCAGGGACGCGGAAGCTTATGAATGGCGGCGCTTTCAGTACGGCATCCGTGAGGTCACGTGCGGGCCATTACTCTACCGTCGCTATCACCTCGGCTTCGCCCATTCGCGGCAGAAAGCGCACGCCATTGAGGTGGAGCGTCGACAGAGAACCTATCAACAGGGCACGGCGACACTTTCGGGCGTCGAAACCAAAGAGAAGAGGCACGAAAACGAGGCGAAAGGAAGATCGCGACTCATTAGGCATTCCGGCACGTCTAAACAAGAAGAGCCGGAGACGCACCCTTCCCCCCTTTCCCTCTTTTTTTTCCTACCTCGAACCACATTCTACTTCTTCCTCCGTTCAGGACAGGAAGAAGAAGGAGCCAGGGTAGGCACAATCAGACGAAGGAAGGCAACAACTAATCGGCTACAGAAAACTCCGCGCTGGGGGGGACTCTATCCGCGCCGAAAAAGCAAATAAGTAAAAAGCAGCAGCCGCAGCACTGAAAACACGACCAACCATCGCTACCCTCGCAAACACCATCCTCTCCCTCATCCCTCAGTCTCAGACTCTCAGCGGCCCATTCCTGTCACGGCAGGGGGCCTTCAGAGAAAGCCAGAGGGCGATGAGAGCAAGCGGTGGCGCTGCTGGCGTGCGCGACCGAAGTACGAGCCGAGGAGGAAGCAGCAGCCGGAACATCGCTAGCGACGCCAGCGCTACCGAAAGAAAGTGAGCGCCGTCGTCGTCGTCGAGCGGTAAAAAAACAAAACAGTGGGAAGAAGAAGAGCAGACGCGAAAAAGAGACGCCCACGAAGAGAGCGCGCGAGCGACAGGTATCCGCGGTCGGCTCTTCCCGGAGGCGGCGGAGGAGCCGATCATTGGCAGATACCACCACCACCACTACTACTGCCGACGCTAGATAAATGATATCCGAACCAGATGAGAGAGAAAGAGAGATCCGCTCGGACTCCTTTTTCGCGGAGGGGGAGCGCTCCCTCCCTCTCGTGTCTGTGTACTCGTGAGAACGAAAATGCCCGGCAAAACGGCGTCTATGCGTGCGACCACCACGAGCTCCTGTTTTCCGTGCGCGCGGGCGTCGTTGGCTTTCAATGGTGGTGTCACTCTCGCCGTCGCTCGTTTCACACACCCCAACCCGCTCCTTTTCTTAGTTCAACGCAAAAACTAGCGCCACTACACGACCAACACAAAACGCTTGTTAGCGAGAGAAATGGACGTCCGACATCTTCATTTGAATATTCCCGCCAAAATAGTGCCGTAGCTGACACAACAAATAATAGATTTCACGAATATGGGTTGTTCTTGAGCGAATGTGACTGAATTTTTCCCGTGGACCAACCTCGTTCGGCTACGAACGCAATGTAAATAGACATACCAAGCAGCTAACCAGAACCGTTCATACGTATAACAGCAGAAACCTAACAAGACACAAAGAAGACACGGCACGTTTACTTTTGTTACTTGTTACGTTTGCGCAGGGGCGAATTCAGCCACTAATTTTAGGAGGGGGGGGGGGGGGGGCGGTCGCTTGAAGTGAAACCGGAGAGGGACGGGGGGGCAGTCCTGATTCTCTTGTCTTTGGTAGTTACTGTCATCACAACAGCGTACAAAACTGGGCGAGTTGGTTGAACTTCATAGTTTAGCAGCGCAAAAAGACGGTACACAAGATGAAGGAGGACACAGGAAAGCGCTTGTCCTGTGTCCTGCTTCATCTTGTGTACCGTCTTTTTCGCGCTGCGCTTTTAAACTATGATGTCATCACAAGAACCCCATCACAGCATACGTGCTGTTGCGCTCCCTCCCAGTGGTCCCACTCATTTGCCCTAATGGGTGATAGGAGGTGGACGAGAGGCACTGAAAGGAGGGGGAGGGGGGTTTATTGCACAGGCCTCTGGTGTTCTTTAACGGGCACTGACATCGCACAGTAGTACATGGGCCTCTAGCATTTCGTCTCCATCGAAATTCACCCGCCGCCGTCGGCATCGAACCCACGACCTTTGGGTCAGCAGCCGAGCACCGTAACCACTGATCCACAGCGGCGGACAGTTTTTACTCAGTCACTCTCGCTAATCGGCGTTTATTTTGCGGTCCAATGATGTTGTCGTCTCTGCGTACCTCCACGATACTTTCTATTCTTTCTTTCCCTTTCTTTTTTTTCTTATTTCTCTCCTTTTTCGCGTCGGAGAAAAAGGGGGCGAATAAGAAAAAAAACGAGAGAAATTCGTACAAAGCGCGCGCGACAACAGCAGCAGCAGCAGCAGCGGCGGCGGCGGCGGACCGCGCCACAAACGAGCGCAAGTTCGTCAGCCGCATTTGCGCGTGGACGAAATGCGGCGCGTACTTAGCGCGTCGGTGCGCTAAGTACGCGGCCGCCAGCAAGAGCGGCGCGGTCTTTCGGGTTTGCCCGAAAAATACAAGCGCGCATGCTCACGCGCCTACAACGACGGAAACAGATGGAAAAGACAAATACGGCGGGGAGTGTCGCGTATCCAGCAGGCCGGCGACACGGCGCCAATCAACCGCGCCATTAGTCCAGTCACGAGACTAGTACTGGTCGCCAGTATTTAAGGGGTACTGACACGAAAATTTTCAGTTATCGTTTTTATTTATTTATCTTTTTTTTTTTTTTTTTGCGTCAAACGAAGGGTTGTGCCCTCAAGGGCCTAGAAAATGTACTGCTAACCGTGAATGCAGCCTCATAAAGTAATTACAGTGTGTTTTTGAAAGCTAGTTTCGGCTCCAACTGTACCCTGACGTCACAACACGGTACGAGCTTCCGGTCACGTGCTCGTGCAAGATATCGTGACGTTTCCACGGCCGCTCCGCACCGTGGCTCCGTTGGTGACGCAAAAGCGGCCATTTTGAAAGTTTTGGTGCCTGACGTCAACACAACTAGCGAGACTGCTGCGTGAAGTCACCAGAATTAGTACTGTAGCCTGACAACAGTGTACACTCTAGCCTGATATCTAGCTTGTGTCGATATCGGTAGGTGCGCCATTAGAAAACTGTCTTTAATGTCAAAATAAAATATCTTATCAGCGTTTGCTGAGCTTCACACTTGCTCAGAGCCGCCTCTGTATAACGGATATTTGCATGGCACAGTAAACTCGCCTTAGAAAAATGGTGTCAGTACTTCTCTAACGTCCAGAACGCAAGATCTCTGAGGCCACACACATGCCTTACGACACGAAAATTGAAACAAAATGTATCGGCACGATTTTGGCAAGAAAGAGAACCGGCAGAAAAGAAAAAAAAAAAAGTCATTTATTTTTCTTTGCCGATGAACGTGGTCGTGACGGTGCAGAGGGCGGTAGTCTGACTTTTAAAAAGGAAACACTTTATTTCACGTCAAAATAAATAAGTAAGGGCACGTGGAACTATTTAACTACACGCCACGGTGTCCTAGTGGTTAAGGTGCTCTACTGCTGACCCGCAGGTCGCGGGATCGAGTCCCGTACGCGGCGACTGCATTCTCGTTGGAGGCGAAAATGCTCGAGGCCCGTGTGCTTAGATTTAGGTGCACGTTAAAGAACCCCAGGTGGTCGAAATTTCCGGAGCCCTCCAGAATGGCGTCTGTCACAATCATATCGTGGTTACGGGACGTAAGACCCCAACAATTATTGGCACTATTCAGTGGCGTAGCCAAGGGGGGTGGCACACCGGGTCCATGCCCCCCCCCCCCCCCCCCCCCCCCCCCAAAAAAAAAAATTTTTTTTTTTTGCCATGGCATACAGCGCACAAAATGACACTCGAGCACATCTGCCTGCCCGGCCCCAAGGTGGTGCCGCCCCCCCCCCCCCCCCCCGCAAAAAAATTGCTGCCTACGCCCCTGGTACTATTTAAGGAACACTGTAATAATTTTCGTAGTCCCACAAACGAAAGAATTGAAGAAAACACAAAAATATGGTATCCACTAAACGTTATTCCTGGCGATAAACAAAGTTAAATCGCAGTAGATAAGGTGGTTTCGCAGTCGTGAGATGGCGGCACCTGTTCAAAACAAACCGGGGACGGCGCCAAGCTGTCTGCGGCGGCGTTCAGCGGAGCGGAAAAGGTCGGAGGGTGCGGCGGCCGAAGGTGAGCGAATCTTATCGGGCAACGGGATCGAATGCCGAAAATCACTCGAGCGGCTCATCCGAACAAAACGCCCCGAACAGCTGACAATGTAACTGCCGCGCACGGTCGCTTTCCAGTTATGCGAAATTACGCTTACACAGAAAGCAGTAGTCACGTGACTCCTTCCGTATAGTACGGGTTGCCGGCGCACGAACAATGGCACCGCGTCACGTTACGCAATTACAGAAGGGCGCGCTGCTGCGACTGAGGTGTGACGTCATCATCATTTTACTCTTACAGGGCCAGGCCCGTAGCCAGGGGGGGGGGGGGCTAAGCCCCCCCCCCCCCCCCCTGAAATTCGGATTGAGGGGGGGGTGTTTTACAGAAAATAAATAAGGAAAATAGGGGGCTTTCAAGGTTTTCACAGGTGCCCCCCCCCCCCCCCCCCCCGAAAAAAATTTCTGGCTACGGGCCTGTACAGGGCCCCTAAACCACACCGAGTTCAAAGGCGAGACAGTAGTTTCTCGCCTTCAATACCCTTCCTACAGGCGCTATCTCCTCCTCGCCACTTATTTCTTCAAAGAACACGTGGAATGTCAGCACTAAGCATTCAGCCAGTCAGGATTTCGCGCTTTTCGACTACACACTGCTATCTCCGCTTGTGCAGTCGCAAACGCAGAAAACGAAGCGAAATCAGGCCGGCAGTTTATCATGCCCTTACTAAGATGGCTGCAGCAGCCGCCATCATTTGGTGGGCACGGCTTCACTCCTAGGCAAAAACTTTCACTCCAGCATTTTTTTTTTTTTTAGCCTTCTTGGCTGCAACGCATGGTGCTTCAGCCAGCACGGGAATGATGGGTAGTACACGGATTTGTCTAAGCTTCGTTCTTTCGGCTCCGTTTGGCTCCGTGTGGCCTGCAGCCCCGCTTTGACGTAAGACGAAGTTCAGCAAACGTTCACTTAATCCACTTCACCACCTTGACCTTCTTTTAGGCTCACCAATTCAAATCGGCTCACGAAGTTCACACAACGATCCATTTTTTTCTTATCCGAAACAAAAGCAAGAACACAACAACAAACAAAGCCACAAGTGCGTTCGAAGCCGCAAGCAAGGAGATTAGGCGAAACCATGTACTACCCATAATTCCCTTGGTAGACCCATGGCGTCTGAACGATCGCGGCACCAGAGTTCCCTCCAGTAAATATTGTAGGAAACTCTATGATACCATGAACAGCAATACGCTTAAAGGGTGCATGACACCCAATTTTCGATCATAATCTGTGCTTATGTGGGTTAATCCTTATGCGTTCACAAATAAGCCGGCGAAATTTTAACGCATTTGGTCGAGCACCTAATTTATAATTGAATATTTTTAAAACACGCCAGCGGCCTGAGATTCGGGCAACACTGACGCACTCGCGAGCCGTGACGTAACAAGGAGCTAGCTGAGCTAGCGTCCGCATTCCGGTGAACGATATTGTTCCGTGGTCAGCTGCACGTGAAATCGAGATATTTTAGCTTTTTTCAGTACGGCACTGAAATTGAACGATTTGCAGCGGCTGAAACTTTGGTAGAACACGACGGGTAGGCTCCTTGCTGCACGTGACGTCACAGGCGCCATGGCAAAATGGCGGTCGCCGGCAGTGGGCGTGGTTTATAGCCAGCGACTTCTAGGGCTTATTTTGCACTGAAATATTCTTTTACGGCCCACTTTTCATATCTGTAAAGGCATAATAGACCCTCTACTTATAGTTTTCGCTGAAAACCACGAATTGTTGGGTGACCGTGTCATGGCCCCTTCAACGCACGCGTCATATTTTACGTTGACTGACGCAAACCGCGGCATTCGATGCAGTGCACGTATCTATTGCGATGTGGCACACAATCGGCAGCTGTTCGCCACGCGGAGAGGAGTGGCTGTTTACAGCTTTCGCTGTCAGTGAATGTGTTCCTGGCGCGATTTATCGCTTCCCGCCGACACCTAATAAAAACCCCGTAGGAGTAAGGCTTAGCTCGCAGCGCCACTTATCTCCTCCATATCCTCGCCGTTCTCGACGAGATCAGCTGTGCCGAATGGACGCTCAGGAAAAAAACAAAAACAAAATAATAATAAAACAGAGAAAGAATTTATTCGCCGGACGGAGTCACGCAAGGGCAATGCCCGAACACAGAGAGAGGGACGCGTAACGTGGGCAGAAATAAAAAGGCAACAATAAAGAGTGAACAAAACAAATGAAACAAAAAATGTAAAAGATGGCGTGCATCACTTTCAAAAACGGATAGGGAGGGGTGATCGTTAAGAGAGCCCATCAGCGGTTGAATCATGCGCGACGCAGGTAAAACTGCGTTTCGCTCGCCGCCGAGTCATAACGCGTGGGTAGCCGATTTGTCATTAAGAAATTCCAGGCACGGTGGGCCGAACATTATTATTGCTGTTTTTTTTTTAACGAATAAAATCACGAACGCCGAGAAAGTATTAGATAAGTAACGATGGCACTAGAAGTGGAGACAGTCAGGAGGAACCATTTCCAAAGACACCACTCCGGGACACACCGTCCAACTCGAACGATATGACGAACACTAACTCGAGCCGCAGAACTAATAGTAGCATAATAATATTGCTGGGGTCTTACGTTCCAAAACGACGATATGATTACGAGGGACGCAGCAGTAGAGAGCTCCGTAAATTTGGATCACCTGGGATTCTTTAACGTGCACCTAAATATAGATGCACCCCCCCTCCCCCCCATCCTAAAGCTTGTTGTGTCAGCACACCCTCCCTTCAGTGCTTTTCGTCCACCTCCTATCACCGATTAGGCGTGGCTGTGTCGTAGAACACCTGCTTGCCACGCAGACGGCCTGGGTTCGATCCCCACTCGGACACGTCAAGATGATGATTTTTCGCTCATAACCAACGACGCCGCAATTTCTGCGAAACGAGCTCTTTAACGCTATCGCGTTAAAAAGTCACCCCCCCCCCCCCCCCCTTCCTCTCCTGTTTTACAAGAGTCCGCCCCCCTAAATTGAGTGGCTGGATCCGCCCCTGTGCAGTTCTGTCCTCGTCTTTTAAGCGGTGTGCAAATAACGCAGCAACGGTGAGAATACCGTTTTGACGATAGACGAACCCCGGACCGGAACTGGTGCAGTGCTCGCGCTCATGGAAATGTGAAATCACAATGGTCGCCGACGTCACACGAGTTATCTGGCGCGTGAGTTATGCGACCCGTCGATCGGGAACGTGCAGCGATTCCACTGTGTACGGCAAATGATGTGACGTAAGCGTGTTGCTGACGCTGAAGTGAATGCCAAAAAAAAAAAAAAATTAAGACAGCTTCGCGCTATTGGTGCCAAGCCTGAAGGAAGTGCGGAGCTGGGCAGCCTTCTTTGTGTATCGTCGGTTTTCTCTTTATTTGCTCCTCTATTTCTTTGTTTTTCTCCTTTCCCGTTTTTTTTTCCTCTCTTTATTTCTACTTCCATTTTTTTCCCGTTCGTTCTTTCTCTCGCTTGCTTTTCTTTTTTTTTTTTTTGCTATTTTTATACATGGTATTGCCTGCGTTACGCTAAGCGAAGACAGAATACGACAGCCTGGGCCCTAAAGTGCGCCGCACTTAATATCATCATCAAGACGCTTGAAGAACAAGAGGAAGAAGACTTCTCTGTGGCGCGAGCGCCCGCTACAGATGGCTATCCTATATGTGGTTTTGCTTGCGTTACGCCAAGCGACGACGACAGCATACGACAGCCCGGCCCCCTAAAGTGCCCCGCACTTAATTGATTGATTATTCATTCATTGACTGGTTGATTGATTGACGTCAGCAGTGCCCAACAAGGCACAGCACTCCGTACCGCAGACTTTCCTCCACTCCTCCACATGGCGCGCCGCGTTCAGGTTATCGAGCAATTATTCCCAGCAGGATGAGTCGCGTGCGAGTCTGCTGCAGCAGGATTCCGGAAACGAGTCGGCACATGGCAATGGAATGTCAAGAAATTCAAGCAGCAAACGCCGCAGGAAATGCCCACCTTTCTATAGATGCGCAGTGATTCAGAGCGGCGGACGTATTAACCGGTCATCGAGTATACACCAGCAAAACTAACTACGCGTTCATCATCAAAACTTATTTATCGGAACAAAAGACCTGAAAAGCAAGCACCTTGTCTTTTGCGTCCCGTCTTTTGTTGCGCGTCATAAACTTTGAATACGAGGTGGAGATCATCAAGTCATTTGGAGTACAGGTTGAGAATCGGAATCCTTTCGAACAAAATTGTACAATTTAGATGTAGAAGTTTTATCACAAAAAAAGCAAGGTCAAGGAGAGATGAATTTGTTCGGGGCGATAGATGTAACAAAACCTGACCAGCCCATACCGGATAGGTGACAACTTGTCGCGACCCCGTCTGAAAAATCGAAAGATGAGGCCGAGGTAGGGTGAATGCACTACATCTGCGGCCTCAGAAGGGAGCACGGCTCGGAGTCTAAGAAGCGTAATCAGTACTAAATCGTCCCAGTGGCATGTGGTCGCACCGCACGAGCGGTGCGTTCCGACATACACGCGTCCGGTAAGACGCGTCAAACGCCGCGCACGCCAAACGGGACAAGATCATCGTGCAGGTCTACGGGGAAAACAATAAATTGTGAGAGCGAAAATCCGCCACAGAAAACAGGCGAAAGCGGACGACCTCCGCAGCGCCGTGGTCCGGGTCCTTTCTTCGTCCAACCATTTTAGCGCTGTGTTTCGGCTCGTGACCTCGGTCGGGTTGTTTTGTCGATCTCCAAAGCATTACTAGCAGGCATTTTATTTATACAAACACCTGCAACCCCCCCCCCCCCCCCCCCCTACACAATACTGAACGATCCACCTATCCTACCATACTACAGACAGGGGATCATCCACACCCTCCCCTGAGTTCTGGTACACTTCTCCCCTCCCCCCCCCCCCTCCACCCCTCAGACAAATTCAAATTCTGGATAAATCCCTGACACACGTCCAAAACCAGACGCGGACAAAAAGAGGCCGGCGTGCCGGGCACGAAGTGGACAGTGTCCGACCCTTCTTCAACGGAAAGCGACGCGCACACGCACCACGCCTCTTCGCCGTCGACACGCGCACGCCGGAACGGTTCTGCCCCGCCGCTGCCGATGACGTAACGCGGCGAGCGTAGAAGCGGCAGCGTAGCGCGCGCGCGCGCAGCTCGTTCACGCGAGCGTAGCTGGCGCGTATCATCGCCCGCCAAGAAGGGAGCGGCGCGGGCGATTCCGGAGGAGCAGCAGCAACAGCAATGCGCGCGCCTCCCTTCTCTCGTTCCTCGAATTAAAAAAAAAAAAGAAGAGAGAGAGCAAAGCGTCTCACACACTGCAACCCCTGCAACGCCCCTCACCAGGCGCCAGGCTGGTTACGTCCGACCGGCCAAGCGGGGCGCCCAAAGCGCTCGTCTTCCTCGGCGCTTTTTTGCTCGCCGTGGGAGGAGCGAGTCGACCCTCGCTCACGCGCCCTCGCTCGAGGTCGCCAAACTCGCACTGGTTCGGGCAACACGTGCGACTTTTTGGGTCGGGTGGGAAAATCGGTGCACGCCAGATGAACGGACCGTGAAAGACCGCGCGCCGACAGTCAGTGCGAAGTCACCGGCTGGCGCAATCGCTTTCTCATCAATTCATTACACCGCCAAATGAATCGACAATGCATTGCTCGTCTACATTTTTACCCGAGTTCATTTACCCATCTACATTTTTACCCGAGCAGTCAAGCATTGAAGCCTTCAGGCAACTGATGAACAACCCGATTCAAGATGAATGAGTGGCAAGCAGTGCTTGACTAATTGATTGATTGATTGATCCGCTGACTTGTCACAATAACTCGTGCATTTTACTCTTCTCCCTGTTCATCTATCAAGTGGAAATAGCTGCAAGAAGAGTGCACACAATAGTGACAATGGAATGACATATATGAGTACAAAGTCATAATGGTTGATGACAGCAGGGAGCCTGCCAGTAGGTGTGACCATGAATGAGCTTCATAGCAAGTGACATTACAGTGAGAATGCAAAAGATGACTGACACAAACTAAAAGGGAAACGAGTGAGTGTAAGCAGATGGTACTGTTGTGCGAGAACAGCAAACCGGAATGTTTGATAGGACTGTGAGTAGAGCTGAGCGAGTATAAATGGCCTATAATAAGGGTACGAACTTGAGCCTGTTGGCATGGCTTCGTCACAGGAAACAGTGCAGGCAAATGGGACAATAAAGATTGACAGGACTTGGCACTGGCTAACAACATGAGCGTTTGTTTCGTAGGTACAAATACACACATCTCTTTGGAAAGGGAAATAAGAAAAAGGTGGGGAAAGGGGAACCCCTACGCAAGTGTCCCGACTAGTCCACGAATATGCAATGTTCAAATGCAGAGATAATTAATCTCCTAGATTGCTAGTACGACCAACAGTGCGCTTACACATGATGGCCCAATGGAACGAATTGTGAATGCTTCGTAGACCAACCGGGCGTGGCAATTACGATATCTGCACAAGATGCGCATCTGTTCGAAATTAGGAGTACAAGCATACTCAGCACGATTAACGGCCTAGCCTCACTAAGTTTAACCACAAACGACTGCCCTGAATGCACACAAGCTTGATAAATATGAACACCCTACAAAAGCTAACATGACACCACCCAAGCGAACGACAGCAATCTTCAATCATGCGATGCACTATGGACTTAGCCGGAATAGTGACATGCTACCTAGGAAGTGGAGCACTTCATGAAGAAGGCAAGTAAGCAAAAATCTTTTCTCCAATACCTCACTACAACACATGAACGCCTAGATGCGCATGCAATGAAGAGAGAAACCAAGGTGATATCATCAGTTCGAACCAACACACTTATATTACCAGCCAATTCAATGCCTCACTGTCTTAGTGAACGATGAAGAGGTTAGTTCTGCACTGACAAGTTACCGTGACTGCTGAGTTAACAATAGCTTCCTAATAATACAAGTGCTTTGAGAAACCGGCATAAATAATTTAATGAAAAAGCACTAAGTGGCAAAGTATGTCACTAAACCAATAGGCCCCAGCATCACAAATGTTCAGTTTCAAAAATAACTGCATATTGCGCTACATCATTCATTGTGCTGATAATCGCCATTAAATAAGTAGCACCCCTTCTTTCTCCGTCTACCATCCGCTGATAAGAGCAGCCAGCCACAAAAGCATGTGTTAACCTGACAGGAACTTCAGCTGGCATACAACATGGCTATATACATTTCAATGATGCTATGTATAGTACAAGAAAGTAACAAGACATATTCGCAGCACACACATGCAATTATAAGCCACGGAAAGGTTCATTTGACTGACCTATCCGGAGCGGACAAGTATGACACCTCTTGGCAGGTGTTGCCGTTCAGCTAGACAAGCAAATGTCAACAAGAGAAATGGATATAGCTGTCTCGTATTACGCAGGAAAATCTGCCGAGTTGTGGATAGTGCGTCAGACACAAGGTTAGACAGGTGCATAATTCAAAACTGTTCCATGTCCCTCAGCAGCACTATAAATTCGTGCTGATAAAAAGCAAAATAAAGCTGCCACACAAAGAAAAAAAAGATCCCCTCATAGAGGCGACTCCTTACCATTGCACAAGGCAATTTGGATAGAAAACTGAGCTAGCCGGTTTGTATTCACTATGTGGTTTGTGCAGCATTCACAAAAAACACGAAGAGGAAGCACGACGGTAATGACGGCGACCCTCAACAGAACTTTGCGGAGGATAATCAAGAAACAAACCTGGCTGTTCGTATATTTTGCTGTGGACAAATCTTCACAGACCATAGCAAAGGATGCATAAATGCAAGACTAAGCGAGCATAAGCAATCTCTGGTTCAAGCCAAGACATCACTTTAGGAGTTCCCCGCCGAGAGGGCGAATGTATGACGCATTTTAGCAACACCATATTATCAAAGCACCGACTACGGCACACACTGGAGCTAATCACAGCTTTCCGCATCCGAAGGAAAGGGAACGGTTACATCGGTCAACTGTCAATTTGGATATCAGACAAAGAGCATCGATTTTCGCTCAGCACATGCAGTATTAAGATGAGACTGCATGATACACCGAGCATGTTTTCCTCAACGGAATGTTCTAATCTGGAAGTCCCCCCGTGTTATCGATTATGGTCATGCTTTTTTCTTGTTCTTTTTTTCCCCAAGTAAAATTCGGATGAGTGTCGGTGCCTGTCCCAGTGTGTTTCTTTATCGTCCTTTTTATGAGGACTGCACGAACTGCATCGTGAAGGTAATTAGGGATGAATAAATATAGAAAAAGGTTCATAACAGTACTAGTTACTCGATTGAAAAACTTGGACATGCTGAAACTGTGGTGTAACCTGTGTGAAGACCTGCAACAGCAGTACATAAAAAGCACATCCCATCTACCGCTTATCACTGCAAAATGCCTTTAAAGTCCTTGGGCTTTTGAAGATAAGAGAGTAATATTAATAGAATGGACAATTAATATGCTGTGCAGAATAATAGAAGACTTTTGAAATACTGGAAGTCAAAAGGCTTGAAAACATAAGCAGATTTTAGGGCAACACATTTATATCAGCTTCAATGCTTTATATAACATGAACCGTGGGCATAGATAAGTGGCCTTTTATGTGCAAGAACTACACTACACACGTGAGGCATGCAGCAAACTGCGAATATGTTGCTCTGCAGTAGGTACAACTTATCAGCAGTGACAAGAAACGGGAGTGTGAACCAGGAAGTATCACCGTTGTACTACACGCAGTAACATAAAAAAAATATTACAAATATAAACGGGGGGGGCCCACCATGCTCTGCAAGTAATCAAAAGCACTCGTTTAGCAGAACATAACAGCTAACACGAAGTCCCGTCGGCCTAAACTCATGCAAACAAGAAAGGCAGAATGGAAACGTCACGGAACACATTTGTGAAAACCTCGGCACCATATGTCTGCATGCAAGCCTCCTACACCAGCTGTTAAAACATGCACTCAGCACTGACAATACAGAAACTTGCCGGGCCAATGCCTACAGCTGTTGTTGTACCTTTCCACCAGGCCCTCTATCCTAGCTGCAACCCCTACGCTTCACTCATGTAGGACAGGAAATGTTCATGTTAGGCATTCTAAAAAACGTAAGCAAGCTCTATTCTCCTCCCCACTCAACCGTGACGTTAAAATGCTAACAGTAACAACATGCACAGCAAAGACGAAGTATGTAGCAGCCATAAAAAGTTAGGTCTGCAACAAAGTGATTATCTGTGACATCGCACAATGGGTTCCAAGTAAGATAACAATGCTGCCCTAGTTTTATCATGGGAAAAGATCCCCCCCCCCCCCCCGTGACAAACTATACCCATGTGGCCCGATTCATAAGACAACACAAAATAAATAAGCAGAAGATATAATCACAAGGCGCAATAACGGGCAAGGCAACGAGGAGAAGCCTTAACAGAGTTAGCGGTGCCATGCAGTCACAAAATAAAGAAAGCTGCAATTGAAAGAGCAGCAACGAGCTCGTCGCAAACAGATTGTGATTTCATGTTGCTAAAAAGATTTCGAATAATTACTTGCTGTACGAGCCAAAGAAGCACAGGAAGCAGCATGAACTAAAAGGCCCACAACTATGATACAATGGCTCGAAAACAAGAGGGGTTACGGATTTTAGTAAAAGCAGTCTGTGGAACTGTTTCACTCAACTGTTGAGCTGTTATCAACACCTGGTTCTCTCATTCATCGAGGTACGCTAAACGTCACAGAAACAGTTTGTGCTAAGCATAGCAAGAGCTATTAATTTCCAGTCATTAGTTGTAACTGCTGTATACTGGCAACGACCACAATACATACACTCAAGAAATGAACGCAGGCGCAAGTGATGCTCCATTAATCAACTTCCTAACCTTTCTCTCTGCAGAAAAGTGTCTCGTTTATCATTATTTTATAAGATTTTTCATAATCTGCACCTGAAGAATGAACTTATTAGTGAGCCATCTTTTTTGCCTGGTTGTACTAATCCCAATCCCCATCACAAAGAATGGAACCACCTGCCACCCTCCATAGTCACCTCTTCAAGTGTTTCTGCATTTAAATCCGCGGTTGAAGATTATCATTTGAACTAGCCACTAAAAAATATGCACTGTTTTAACTACCACTCCCTTTTGTAATGCCTTTTGGCATTGAAGGTATCAAAATAAATAAATAAATAAACAAACTATGCAATGGCAACAAAGTGTGTCAGAGTCATCTTTCAAATGACACAATGGAAGGTAATTCGACTGTCAAATCAAGAATGTTAAATGCCCCCATCCATCCTGCCTATTCAGTCAATACTTGAATGACAGGGATCTGATGTAAGACCAGGAACATGCCACAGTCACTGGCCAAGTTGAAAGTGTTCCATTCTAGTGCAGACTGAACAATCAAGGAGAGAAGACACGAGCATCACCGACTCAAGAGGACATTCCAAGCATAGAGTATGGTGATGTCTTGCATATGGTATCTTCCTGCACCAGACTGTCTAATCGAAGGAACTCAGTGTGTTGTGGCGATATCCTTGCTTCTTAGCTGCTGCTTTGATTGGGCACCTCTGGGTAGCAACTTCTAGGTTCAACGATGCCTGGTTGGTGTTTTCTCCTTAGACCAAAAATTAAATTCTCCCAAATCACCAGCTACCTCACTTTCATTCACTGGCTACAATCTGCAGACCTGAAAAGAATGGAGCACGCAAATGCAAAGGTTTGCAGGCTTACCTGAGTTGTTAGGCTCTGAAATCCAAATTTGCGCTGAAAGAGGCGCACAAACTGTGACACGTATGCTCCCTCCCAGAGGCCCCGGATGGCTTCAGACGGATTCCCATCTGGAACGAGATGGAATAAGGAGACGTCAGAGGCCCCAGATCTTGAATATAGCCGAGTTGATAAGCCAAGTTTGCAAATTTGTCACCATAAATCTTCGGTGTTTTTCAGAAAGTTCACAATTTAAAGGGACACTAAAAGGAAAACGACTATTTTTCTCGTAAATTACCGTTTCACACCATGACATCATAAGTTTTGCAGCATCTGCTAAAGCCTGAATAATTCTTTATCAGTGAAAATTAATTACATTTTGCTCTAAGGGGAATGAAACATAACATAGCAAGTTACAGAAAATTTCACTGAGCCAATAAGACTATCGTACAGAAGACTTTAAAATCTATGATGATAGCACATTGACATTTACATTGTGAACTTCAGCGCAAACAAAAGTGAAACTCTGACCTTCAATTTTCCTTCTTGTAATGAACCTATTATAGCAAAATTAATGAGAACAGATTTCTCAAAGAATAATTTAACAGTCTGAACTGACTTAGTGCTTCACTTTTGTGCCCCTAAACCATCTCCAATATTTTCTTAACACTTCAATTAAATGCGCATTAAGTTCACAACGCCATCATGACCAACAATGTCAAATGCAGCCGCGCTACGAATCTCTCAAGAGAATCCAGAGATCGAATACTGTCCCTGTAGTACTGCACAAGATATGATCTTGTCACCACTTTCAATTATGCTCAAGGCACAGCCCATAAATAAAGAATAACAGCGTGCAAGGGTTGAGCTATCATTCATAATAAAGTACAGGTAATTGTAGAGGCATATGCTGGAATATTATGTGCTGATCTGAGGACGGTTGCTTATGTACACCAAAAAGTTATTGGATTTGGTGGAGGAAACTTACAAGCTGAACTACGTGAAACACGGAGG
This sequence comes from Rhipicephalus appendiculatus, assembly GCA_030522465.1. Taxonomy (NCBI): domain Eukaryota; kingdom Metazoa; phylum Arthropoda; class Arachnida; order Ixodida; family Ixodidae; genus Rhipicephalus; species Rhipicephalus appendiculatus. The sequence goes on from JALIZH010032967.1 coordinate 2,274,171, forward strand.
TGGTAGTAGTGGCAAGCACCACACGTTTACAGAGCTCAAACACTCGAAGTCAATCCCCTATTTCAGCATTTCAAAACACAAACACAGAACCAACACCTCATAACTTAGCAGCAAATAGTGCACTTTCAAGAAATATTAGATATGCCGTGTTTGTTTGCTTTTTATTTCCTACATTTCTGAGATGCATAAAACTGCTGTTGCGTTCAACTTGGAACTTTCCACATAATGAAAAACTGTGGGGGGAACAGGCTCTTGTTGCAGGAATTGTTATGTACAGGGGTGGGCAAAAGTTCCCAAGTCACAGTGCCATAGGATTACATGGGACAGCAGCCTGGGAACTTTTGATCACTCCTGTACATACAAGTAGCTTGTAAATGATGTGCCTCAACATGTACCCCATGGTAAACATGGCAAAGAACACCTGGTGCCCTCAACATTATGAAAGAGTGCATTCCTTCCAATTCTTCCGAGTGCACAGAATTACACAGCTGGACAGCTCAAGGCACTCAACAGCTCGGCAAAATGGAACCAACAAGGTTCTTTGAGATCAATACTTGAAAACAGCGGCTGCAGGCCAAACAGCAAGTTAAAGCAAGTGCTGGCTAGCCTTCAAGAGTCGTGCAACCCGACAAAGACATTTCATGCCATGCAAGAGATCACGAAGGCAATGAAAGAGTAGCACAATCACCATTCCTCCTTTTATCACTGCACATACAGTCGAACACTGACAAAGTGAACACAATCATAACAAAGCATTATATACACCAAAAATAAATATCCTTTCCTGCCTCGGTCGGTACTAATGGATATAAGCACATAATGAATTCTGATTTTATTAACGACATGTTCGTGTTACATGCAACTTCACTAAATAACAAGGTTCGAATTAAAAACTAGCACTTGCAAGTGGCAGTGCTTACAGCACTTGAGTGCACAGGATGAAGGAACGCCCCAAAAATTGGTTTAGGTTTGTTTGTTCCTCTAGTGTTTTACCAAAAAAGCCTCAAAAAAGAATACGTATGCCAGATTCATGCTCAAGTTCTAACTAACATAAAGCTCAACCTGACAAAAAATCTGAAATCCACTATTCAAATCTATGAACAACTTCAACAATTAAAATGAACAACCACATTTAATTTGTGAGAGTATATTGAACTGTACAGCTAGCAATACGACTTGCAATACGACTTGCAATACAAATGTCGTTCAACAAATTTTCACAGACTATGAGCTCAATCACTGTTGCATGACATGCAAGAAATTATGATCCTCATCAAAGGCTAGCTTTACGACAACACAGCTCAGACACATATTGAACCTGGAAATCGTCCAAGTCCTTCAAAGGTTAACGCTCTTAATAAATGTCTACATGGGTATTGTCTGTAGTTCTACTATTTCAGCTGAGTTTTGTTCACATAAGACGGGACCAAGGTATAGTTTGTATGCTGCACGTGGCCAGAACGCTGTATCCTCAAGTTACCTTTTGAACTTTACCACTAATTTTTACACAGGGCTATTATGTCTGAATGTAGGAGATACAAAGAAAAGCTCTTAAAACTCACTTGGTCGAATCTAGAGTTCTTTTAGAATACAAAGAAATCATTACTTATTAAATATAGACCAGTCCCAAGCAAATACTGCACAGTGCTCATGAGATCACACTGAGATGGTGCCCAAACGTTGAGCCCATCTCGATTTTAAGTAGTTTTCTGGCTTACATTTATGTCTTATTTAGCATTCATATAACAAAGATCGAACTGTATCAGTGCTTTTGTTGCACAACATTGTTTGTGACTGAAATGTATCTTTGTTCCTACCAGGAAGGAATCAAAACCATGTGCTTTTGAAAAACTCTATGAAGCAAAACAGTGCATTTGACAAGTTTTGACTTTTGAGTTGGCCCCACGAAAGATTACTACCCAAGCTTAAAGAGACACTAAAGTGAAGCAATAAATTATATTAGACTGATAAATTGTACTCAGAGAACTATAATGTCGTTAATTTCACCACCAAAGGTTTATTAATAGAGGAAAAAATCAATGTCAAACTTTCGTTTTTACTTTTCCAAGCCGAAATCTCCGCGTGTGACGTCATGGATTTCAAGGGATCTTTCTCGTATTTTAGAAGCATTGGCTGAATGAAATTTCCTGAAACTTGGTGCGTTAAGCCTGTGGCCCCCCTCAGCATACAATGTACTTCATATTTAATAATTAGGAACTACGTAGGACTTAGGCGACGCCGCCAAAAAACCTACGACGTCATGGCGTTTGGTGCGGGAATATCGAAATGGCGTCGCCACCCGCATTTTCTCTTTGTGAGTTTTCTCGCTTACCAAGCATGGTGATTTTGGAATTGTGAAAAAGTAATTTACCAATAATAGAAAAGCCATCTTTCTCTTTACTGTCCCTTTAATATTAAGTGCTACAGGTGTTGTCCATTAGGAGTGATGTGAAATGCTATTCTCCCTTTGCCCATTCTCCAATTTTAGGACACCCAACACCTTCATTTGTCATGTTTCAGTAATGACAATTATGAAAAGGGTGGAATCTGGTAAGAAACTACAGAGACAAGCCACACTCGCACAGTTAAACACAATCGCTACAATTTTGCCTTACAGCTACTTGAAGCACTTAAATGGTAGCCCAGAGAAATAAAAGCTTCAGACGAGCCCTTGACCACTGTATTAAAGGGTACTAACACCACTTTTCAGAGGCGAGTTTACTCTGCCATACAAATCTACTGTATGCAGAGACGGCTCAGAGCAAGTATGAAGCTCACCAAATGCTGATAAGATATTTTATTTTGATATTAAAGTCAATTTTCCTGTGGCTCACCTACTGACATTGACTAGCTTGACATCAAGCTACAGTACTAATTCTGGTGACTTTACGCAGCAGTCTGGCTAAGTTGTGATGACGTCAGGTACCAAAACTTCCAAAATGGCTGCTCATGCGTCACCAAAACATTCAAAATGGCCACTTCTACATCACGAATGGAGTCCACAGTGCAGAACTGCTGTGGAAACGTCACATCATGCCGTGTTGTGACGTCAGGCTACAGTAGGAACCGAAACTAGCTATTAAAAACATACTGTAATTACTTTGTTAGGGTGCACTCACGGGTAGCAGTAAATTTGCTAGGCTTTTGAAGGCTTGGCCTTTCCTTTGACGCAGAAAAACGACAACTGAAAACTCTCGTGTCAGTACCCTTTAACATTACTCAACACGAATGAAGCTTTTGTAAATGACAGTTAATAAAAGTTGAGCAACTTCGGCATATACTGTACTTTCTACACCTCTAAGCATGTATGGTATGTGTTTGTCATTCACACATCAAAATTCACACATCACACCAGAACGTGCGGAAGTCGGATATAGGAAACATAAAAAAACAGATGCAATGTAAATTACCCCATGCTTTCTGGTATGTGAACAGTCCAGTGCCCATTTATGGCAACATCACAGAAGTGCTGAAAAAGCCTACATGCGCATTTCATCTGAAAGCAGATGAGCCTGAACAGTCCTTACATGGAACTCGTGTACTTTGTGGCTTCGTGTTTTGAAGTTTGTAGTATACTTTTTGAAAAGACGATGCTTTTTATAAACATTGCAGGATTCCGAAAATATTGTGAAAGGGAACCAAACGACTTTGGTAACATGAACTACCTATATGGCAAGTATGCAAAATAATGACGATAGTTACCCTCATGATCACACATATAGATTTATATGAATGTGTAATATGGCATGATATCAGATATTCACTGATGTCCAACAATAATAAAGAGGTAATCATTTCTGGGATTTCGCGTGCACATTGTAGTGGGGGGACTTCGGATTAATTCTGACGACTTCGGGTTCTCTTTAAGGTGCACCTAAATATAAGTACGTGGGAGTTGTGCTATCCAACGACGCAGCTTCTTCGTTATAAATGGCACAGGCACAGTTTCTGCCTGTGTCCCCAGAAGCAATAGATAAGAGGCCGTGGAGTCAACAAAAAAATTCTGACATTTCTGGTGACACTGCTATTTGACACAGAATTGTGCCCATAGCCTGCACTAGTCACACATCAAGATGAAGACCACATCAGCTAATATCAGACTGCATGTCCAGGCTGAAACAAAAATATTTTTTTTTTAGAAACCTGTGCCCCTAGACTTTTGCCTACAGCTTTAGACATAGCTCTGTGTTTACACTTTGCTCCATGGTGGCACCCTAAACTGACATGAAACAGAAGCGTGTGTATCAAAAAAGGTTGGGCAGGGATAATGTAACAATGCCATTCCTTCTTGCACTTCATCAGTGGTTCACAGTGATGCTTAGACCACATTCCCAATGGGTTCAGCTGGTTTGTGAATGGTGGATAGGAAAAGCGTGGAATCAGGAGAAAGGAAACCGTAGATTATACCGGCTCTGATGTACTCCACGAAGCAAACCCAAACATGGCCAGCAATTTTAAAAACAGGTTAATATCTCTATAATCTGAATTTCCTCACCTCTTCAAATAACCTTCAGATGTCACCCATTTGAAGTAAACGCCAAGCAAAAGTCTAGAAGGGGCAGCAAAACTCTGCACGTTGTGTTTGCAATATGACTTTTTAGACTGCTGAAGTTGCATAGGCAACCCTTCAAGCCTAAGAACTTCTGCGTAATGTCATCAACCAACACTTTCGCAAACTAGGGTGCCTTTAGAGGTACTGAAGCTCACTTGGAGGGTTAGATGAGTATTTCCTGCCGCTCACTGAAGCTGAAACGCAAGATACTGCTAAAGCATTGACCGCCCTTAACATGCCGCGTCATTTTTGGTCACGTGACTGGGTAGGCTATGTGCCTTTAACATCGCCAGTGCGCGGCGTGGTCAGCGCTGAAAAAGTCCTGTTACTGCGTCGCAACGAAAATTCGGTCGCTGTAAGGTTGACTCCGGTGCAACTAACTGCTCATACGCAGACATATCACGTCGAACACATTGCAAAAGCAACTGACACGTGACCACGTCCTTCGCGGTACACAAACGGCTAATTCTGGAGCCGATACGACCGCACTGGCAAACGTAGTACAAAAGTTTAACGCACACGTCTTAACGTTTGGGTTTCACCTGGACAACGCGCGCGAATCGCACGGGGCCCTGTGAGACGCATTTGTGGGGTGAGGTACGTCCATTGCTGAAAAACAAAGAAAATTATCGAGATGAAGGCGCATCAAGTAGTGTGGGCACAGTGCGCGCGTATGCTAAACGCGTGCGCGCGCACTTTCGGGGTTTCGCGTGAAACTAGCGGCCGCAGTGAGCACGAAGGCCTGCTGTAAACAAAACGCGAGAGGTGCCTAGCCCGTGAGTAGGGGGGTGAGGGGTGGTTGAAAACGCGGCGGCATTTCGCTTCGCGGCCGGAGGGGGGGGGCCACGACGAACCCGTGAACCTGAGGAGCCCGGCGGCCGCCACTATTGTCCGATCGAGATCAATTTCGCCCGCTCCCCCCCTGCCACCCCACTTGTGGTACCATGCCCGAAAGCGTGCGGTCGAGAAGAGATACAGGAGAGTGCTGACCTTGTGTTTTGAACTTCCTTGGCATCTTCTCCGAAAGTCACCTAAGCGCGGTGCACAGTTCCTCTGAATCACTGATCGGGACATCCATGCTTGATCAGTCATGTTGTTGCCATGTGATTTTGGGCAGCGCTTTCGGGAGATCAGCGATTGTGAGTCCAGCAGAGGAGACGAGACACTCACGAAGCAGAAGCGGTGGTTTGTGGTGGGATGCAGCAAAAGAAACAAACAAAAAACAACAGCCGAACGAAACACTGGCTATTTCCCCCAGCCGCAAATGGCGCGAACGGGCGCGTTGACTCGAGTTTTCATCACACGTTCAACGCACGGGCCTCTCGCACACACAGGCTCGTGCGGAAGGAAGGGCGCGCGATTTCGCGGCGGTTCACGGGCGCCCGAGCACAGCCGAAGCACACGCTAGCAGCACGGCACCACACACAGAAGCGGCCGATCCGCGACAGGCAACCAACCCATGGCGGCCCCGACGGTTTGCTGTCGAACGTCGCGACGGCTTGTCGATGATCGACGCTGCTTCATCGCCGCTCGCAGTTCCGGCGGCCCGTCACCTTGTCGTCTCCCGGTTGAAGACGGTGCACGCGATCTCGTCGGCGGTCATTGCGAAGCATCCCACGAGGAACGATTATTTCGGGATCGCAGCGTTTTAGGCCTACCGCGATAGCTCTCCCTTACCTGGCCGAAAAGTAGGCAAGAAAGGCACTTTCTGGCGTCTCGCAGCCGCGCATACCGGTGGCGCCATCCGGCGCCGCCATTTCAAAACTCAAGCCGCTTTTCTTTTTGCTCACGCCTTCTCTCTCTCTCTCCTTCCTCCCTCATTCGTTCGCTCTCTTTCGTGCGCGCATTTTCTTTTTATGCCGCAGGTTTTGCAGTTTTCTGTGTATGGAACGGTGGTCTCAACATTATGAATGTCGACGCAGAACAACATATTCCTAACATAGAGAAATAAATGTTTGATGGTCCTGGGGCGTATTCTACGATTTTTTTCGGGGCGGGGTGTTCAACTACGCTTTATGTATGTTCGTGTGTTTTTTTTGTATACACATGCAAAGTTGCAAATATGTGGAGGGGGGAGGAGGGTTAAAGTATAAAGCAACGGCCTCATTACCACTCCTAAAATGACATTTTTGTTTTTATTATGCCTTCGCAGCAACACGGGTGTGTAGTGCAGTGAAACACGCAAATAACCTTGGCAAGAACGAATTTAGTAGCGAATTTGCGATCGAGTGGCATTCTTTTCTGTCTCGTTTCCTTTCTGTGGTGGTTGCGTGTTTTGTGTATTCCAGAAACCATGCGTCAAGTGAACACTCGAGCAATGCTCGAGACGTATGATCACGTGCTACGTGACTCCAGGGCCGTACCCAGGAATTTATTTCGGGGGGGTGTTTATGTGTGGAACGGCTAACTTCGGCAACTGGTGGTCGATGTGAAGGCGTGTAAATACTTTAGTGTCACCCGAAAAGTTAAAGCATGAAAAAATTTCGGGAGGTGTCAGAACCCCCCTCAACCCCCCCCCCCCCCCTTTTTTTTTACGGCCCTGCGTGACGCCATTAACAGGCAAAAAAGAAAAAAAAGGTGTTCCCCACTCGCCGTAATTTCTACTGGCGGCGCTGACATGACGCTCCCACGTTTAAATGCACATATATACCCTATAAAGTGGACGGGGCGATGACCGCCGCCGTATCTCAGTGGTTATCGGACGCGTTATTCGAAGGTCGCAGGTTCGGTCCCTGCCGGCGGCAGTTTATCTCCCCGTCCACTTTTCTTTCTTCACATTTACATTACAATTACTTCTAATAAAATCTCCTACACTTTCCTTAGCATCATTGTCCGTTAGTTCTCATTAATATTGTGTCTAACAAAGAAAACGACCCCTTAAATTTACGCTTTTTTCCTTCATTTACGCGTACTACGTGTGTCTCAAATCTTCGGCAATATTCAATCATCGATATATCAAGCTATCTTTTGATCTCCCCCAGATGTGATAAACCCATGTTCGATGGCATCACTGCTTCCAAAATTGGTTGTTTGCATTGCCAGGTCCACGGCGGTCCACCGCGGAAAGTGGGTCAGATCATCCGTTCAAGGGCCAAGGCCTTCATTAGATTTTTAAGTGTTTCTATAGGTTCCTGCCAGTGCTGCCAAGAATGTCTTGTCACGCTCATAACGCGCACATGTTGTAGACACATAGAGTTTATTCACTCTAGGAGAATCAATGTATAATTATACGCTCCTTGCAGTCCAGGGTTGCCGTCCCAATGGACCACACTTATCCAGTGAATGTCCGATTTAGAACCGAACGTCCACGTCCGGGAAACAACATCCGTCGTGTGAACGGGGGGACGTATTTTTTGGGATGCAACAGAATGACCGCCCACTAAAATAGTGGGAAGTCCACTGAATGTTTGTTTGCGGATTGACTAGCTGCGCATATTGCTGTGCACTGGAGCGGATGACAACTTACTGTGTTCATTCCATTCTTTTTTTTTCTTTTCCTAATGTGAATACTCATTGATGTGAACTGCTTTTGTGTGAACTCCTTTGGTCTTTGACCGGAAACTGTTTTATTGGTTTGCGGAAACATAGCATTTGCAGATTTTAAATGTGATGTTCGAGAAAGACTCCGATTTGGAGCATAAAGCCGCTCATGCACCATCTTCCAAGCGATCCCTCCAACATGAGTGTGCTTGAATGGGCCTTTTCCGTTAGGCTCCCTATTTTCCGTGTCCGAACAGCACCTTCGGTGTAGATCGCCGAAATCTAAAACTGGTGGCCTTTGGCCTCCGAAATTGTCCTCTACGTTCATCTTTTAACTGAATAGGGCGCGCAAACAAACACGGACACTAGAAGAGGAAAACGCACACCACAAAGCACCTGTCTTCTAGTGTCCGTGTTTGTTTGCGCGCCCTATTCAGTTAAAAGATGAACCAATACCAACTAGCCCAATTAGCCGTGCTACTGCAATGTCCTCTACGTGGCGGTTGGCAATCTCGGGGGCCTGCATTCGCGCCTTTCTTTGGGGGGGGAACATTTGCAAGTTTGTGACACTAGCTGTCGCTTGGTCCGCACCTGTTAGGGACAGTGAAGGCAAAATAGACTAAGTCGGTAGAAATAACCAGGAGGAGGTTATCTGATTGGTGGCTACAATCAAGACACGAGTGAAATTTAATCCTTCACTACAGAGTACTTAAATTTAATAGGTATTATGGCTATAGGTGGACATGAGCCGCCGCCCAATCTAAAGAATACAGCCTTATCCATCTATCCATCCATCCATCGACGCGTTTCAGCCACCAAAAATCGTGGGCGCGTGTCTCGTCGACGCCGGCGCGCATGCGAAGACTCACCCGGAAAAGGCCCATTCTAGACTTAATGCTGTAAAGAAAAAGAACTTTGTTTACGGACAAAGCCGATGGCAAAGAGTTTCCAAAGATTTTTTTGTTAAATAAAGACATCATGTTGCAGTGTAGAAAAGCTGCGTTATTTTCTCAGCGTAATCCGAAAATTGCATATAGCGTCCGTAAATAAAACGCAACGTGAAGTAAATTGAAAAAAAGAAAGCCTAGCAAATAAGAAAGGCAAGCTTTGTGTTAATTAAAACATCACAATCCGTAAATTAAAAACAGCACAGTGTGTAAATAATAAAATCAGGTGCCGTGCAACGTAAATTAAGCGTAAAATTCGTTTATTTAAGGGGCGCTTAAGTGAAACAATCTGTTTATGCCGACAAACTATGCTCCGAAGGTTCTCATGACTTTGATTTCACCATCAAGGTTTATCAATAGAGAAAAAAAAAATCAAGGTCAAGATTTAATTTTGAAGTTTCGCGCCAAAACCCCCGCGCTTGACGTCGTGGATTTCAAATTGTATATTTCATATTTTGGCACCATTGGCTTAACGAATTTTCCTGAAATAAATTTGGTATGCTATGACACTGGTCGCCTCAGAAAGCAATGTACTTTATTTTGAACGATCAGGAACTGCGTAGGCTCTAGTAGACGCCGTCAAAGTCTATGATGTCACGGTGATCGGTGCGGAAATTTCAAGGTGGCGTTGCCAACCGCATTTTCTTTTTCCGCGTTTTCTCGCTTAAAAATCGTCTCCTCGTGACAGGCGTGGCAATCGAGTAATTTGCTATTATGAGAACTTAAACCGCACTTGGGACGAGACAGTAGAGACGACGAACGCAGATTTACAACTGATATATTGAAATCGCACAAACTTGCCTCGTGGCACAATGCGCGGCTCCTATCTACCCGAGAAAATCAAGCTCTTTCTTGAAGATATGAACAAATGCTTCGCTGATGCACCTATCTGGGCCATGTCTAGCTTTTCATGAGGCTTCCAGGTTTTCACGTGCCCTTAGGCCCTTAGGTTAGTGCACTAACCCTTTCGTCCTACCAAAAATGGGCTTGTAGTGGAAATTCCAAGGGCTCATTTTTCTTTTGTTATACACGACATTAATGAGAACTAACAGACAATTTGCCGAACAAAGGAGTAAATTTTTAAAAAAAAATGGCTGGACAGCAGCGTAGCCATGTGTAGGCCTCTTCGTAGGCCTTCTGAGCTCACCGCCGAAGAAGTCGCCTCTGCCTTCTTCCCCGGGTCGATTGCTCGCTTCTTCCCTCGCCGCGTCACCGACCAAGGACCACAGTTCGAATCGCATCTTGTCAGCTTCCTCGGGCTGACAATGTGGTTTGAGCGCTTTAGGACCACAAGTTACCACCCCTGCACCAACGGGGTGATAAAAGTGCTTCTGCCGATAGTTCAATGCGGCCATCATGTGCTCCCCGGCAGTGGCGTAGCCAGGGGAGTGGCACACCGGGCACGTGCCCCCCCCCCCCCCCCCCCCGAAATTTTTTTTCGCCATGGCATACATAGCGAAAAATGGCCATTTCAAGGAGGCGCCCCCTCCGAAATCAAGGAGGTGCCCCCCCCCCCCCCCCCCCCGAAAAAAATTTCTGGCTACGCCCCTACCCCCCCGGACTCAACCTGTCTCGAGGCCATCCCAGCCGTCGCCCTTGTTCTTCGAGCCGTACATTCAGGCTACACCCGCAGAGCGCATCTACGGGGAACCACTCCGTCTCCCAGGCGAATTTCTTGCTGCGCTGCCATCCAACACCGCGACGTCAGGTCCCATCGACTTTGTCGCCCGGCTCCGAGGCACCATCGCCACCCACGCTGCACCAACGCTGCGCTGCACTACGTTTCTGATACGACAAAGCGCCACCGCAACGTCACCCGTGGCCATAGGCGTGCGCAGGGTTCCCCTTCAGGGGGGGTCGAAGGCTCGTCGCAGCGCCCCCCCTTCCCTATTAAGTATATGTATGGGGCAGGCTTTGCGCCCCCCCCCCCCCCCCCCTTCTTAGGTGACTAGAGGGGGCGGCCGCCCCCTCTGCCCCCCCCTCGTGCGCACGCCTATGCCCGTGGCATGGTCACCGGCGATGGCTACAAGAACACTCATGAAGTGGATCATTAGCTCGCTACCCAGACGACCGCAGTGTCACTGTGAGCGTCCGCTACTGCTTTGGACCGAATAAACAGTTGTTGAGTTTTTATCTCGTGATTCGTCATTCAGCAGATACGACATACAAATGTATAATTAGTAATACCAGTCATAAGAGCAGCTATAGGGGCTAGTTGGTTGTACAGGTGCTCCAAAAGTAAAACGGAGCATGCGAGCTGTGGCCACGATACGCATAAGTGAATGCCAGCACACTCCATCAGAGAAGTGGTTCTTTATTTTAATTTATACGGAAATGTGCCAGAAGATAATGTGATCATTTCCGTATAAAAATAAAGAACCACTTCTCAAATGGAGTGCGCTGGCATTCACTTTCGTGTAGCTTGGCCACAGCTTTCATGCTCCGTTTTACTTTTGGAGTACCTGTACATCTTTTTGGGTAATTGCGCATTTAACGTATACTAGGACGGACACCACAGACTCTGCGCTCTGTCTGCCACGCAGGGGCGGCGTTGGCGGGGGGGTACGGGGGGGCCTGGAGCCCCCCCCCCCCCCCGCCAGAGCAAACGTCAAAAGAGAATGCATGAGTTACCCGCCTTCCTGCCCCCCTGGACGAACTCACTTGTCGTGCGTGCCTCCAAGTGAAAAAATCCTGGCGCCGCCCCTGTGCAGTGTGGGGTCGTCAAAAGCGCGATTACCTAAGGAGGAGTATACGAGTGATTACAGTGCATCGAAGGTTAGAGCGTGATAATGTTGTTAGAAAACGTCGTAAAAAATATGACGATCCCGCCGGAAGAAGCTTTCTATTTCACTCCGTAAACGCGTATACAAATCTTATGAACACGAAGATCATTTCCCTTCACCAAACTTGTAAACAGTGGTACCTTCAAAATAACACTTCTTTGAAGAATTGTTGCATTATAGGTTGAATTATGTCAGGCTTATTTAACCTGTTAACTGGCCACTAATGCCGTGGTTCTCCATAGACACATTTGCACAACGCAAAATGACCGAGGGCAGATGAGAGGACACAACACCAGCGCCTGTGTTGTGTCCTCTCGTCTGTACAGGGGCGTAGCCAGCAATTTTTTTTCGGGGGGGGGGGGGGGGGGGGCACCTCCTTGATTTCGGAGGGGCACCTCCTTGAAATGGCCATTTTTCGCTATGTATGCTATGGCGAAAAAAAATTTCGGGGGGGGGGGGGGGGGGGGCACGTGCCCGGTGTGCCACCCCCTGGCTACGCCACTGCGTCTGTCGTCGTTCATTTTGAACTGTACAAATATATCCATGCTAAATCGCCAACTAGACCAAGCTATCGTTCTATCAAGTCGTTCTCTAGTGAGACGCGTGTATTGTTCAAGGGGCCTCACATGCTCACCCAACAATTTGCGGTTTTCAGCGAAAAATATAAGTAGACGGGTCTACTACTCTGCCTCTACATACATGAAAAATGCGCTGTACGAAAAACTTGCAGTGCAAAATAAGGCCAGAATGTCACCGGCTGTAAACTCCGCCCACCACCGGCGACCGCCATTTTATATGGCATGTACGTGACGCATGCGTGACGCCATGTGCGGCATGGAGCGCAGCTGTCGTGTTCTACCAACGTTTCGGCCGTCGAAAATCAGTCAATTTTAATGCTAAGCTCAATAAAGCTGAAAAGGCTCGATTCAACACGCAGTTGACCACGAAACAATATCGTTCGCCGTAATGCAGACGCTCGCACAGCAAGAAGCTCGTTACGTCACGGCTCGCGAGTGCACCAGTGTTGCCCGACTCTCAGGCAGTTCGCGTGTTTGTAAAAATATTCATTTACAGATCAAGTGCTCGACCAAATGCATCAAATTTCGCCAGCTTGTCTGTGAGCGCACAAGTATTTACCCACATAACACGGATTATGATCGAAAACTGGGTGTCGTGGCCCCTGCATTTGGTAAAAGTGTTGTTTAAAGGAGTCCTGACACAAAAATTTTCGCCCCGCGTTTTTTTGCTGCAATGTGTTGCTGGGGGCCTGTTAGTCATAACACGGCACATCGTTTGCTGCAGCGCGCGACAGATAATTAATTACAAGCTCCTCATTACCGACACAGCCTCAGTTTCGGTTTGACAGAGCTCCAAAAACGACAAGCCGCCGGGTGCAACTATCGCCACCTAGCGAGTGAAAGGCTCGGTCACGAAGCACACAGAACAGTGACGCACTTCCACGCGGTCTGCATCGTCTGCTTGCATTCGCTTGTCACCCATGCTGCGTGATGTCGTCGCCGTTATCGTCCTCGCTGTCGTCGTCGGGCTCATCGTCGTCTGATGGCGACAATTTTCTTGCGACGGGGATGGAAGGAATTTACGACGGGGCGAATCACTTCAGGTTTGACCCGCTGGCGAGGAGTGCTTCGTCGGGAAGCGGCAACGATACCAGCGACGACGACCACGATGAACCTCGCGTCGGCAATGTACTATGGTAAGACCCGACACATTCGTGCACAAATGTTCTGCAGGGCAATTCATTTAGCCAAAGTACGTTCTCTTTTTCTACGTTCAATATTCGATTGAATCACTTGATAACATTGTGATGCCCTTCAAGTTGTTGGTGCCGAAGAAAGCTAGGTAACACCAGAGCACCAGACGTGAGCGATGCACAGGGTGGAGTCGGAAGACCCATGTACGCCAAGTCCGGCGCCTGTGTGGTAAAGCAATGCGCCTCGAAATGGAGCCCGCAAACGCGACTGTTCTGCACGGGGGACCAGTCCTGATACTCCTGACGTCCACAAGCGCACACGAACTCGATCCACTTCTGCCGCCGAGGTTCGTCGCGGGGAAACGTATGCAGCGATACGCCTGATCCCGACTTCGACGTGCAGAAGGAAACGGCGCAGAAGGATTTCGGCATTGTGGCCTGTCACTGCAGCCCAGGCAGCACAGGGAAATCAAGAAGTCCTTGGGAGCAGGAAACGGAAAAGCTGTACTGTCGCCAAACACAAAACATTCAACGCGTGCGCCGCGGCAGCGCCTCCTCTTGGCCTCGGCCACACACTCGCGAGCAGCCGCCGAGCAGTCACCAACAGCGCAGTGGCGAGCGCGCCAAAACAGAAATGGCGGCTACGACGTCATCATAACCTGTTGTACCGGGAAGTAGGGGGGTCACCGCGGGTCACCTCCGAGGGTGTCAATGCCGCCAGGTGCGGCCTAGAATGCTGGATCGCGCACGCGAACTTCAAAATTCATATAAAATACCTTCCAAGCTTTATTCGCTGTCGATGTTTTGCAGATGGTACACGCATGTACACGGGAATCGATCCAGCAAGCTATCTCGGCCGCGAAATTTTGTGTCAGTACCCCTTTAATGTTCACATTGTTAACGCCTCATTCGCTATCCTCTAAGGATCGCGAATGAGGGCCAGCTTGTAGCGGCCGGTTTGCACACCTCCCGATTCTAGTCACCCTACCTACAAGTCACATAAGCGCAGCTCCTGCGTGAGCTGTCTGTCAGCCATAAAAATTTATGTTTTACAAATTCGTTACTCTTCGTGCGAATATACTTTAGTTCACTTCTTGATATACAGGGTATTTCAAGAAATGTGCCCGAAATTCTCAAAAATCAGGGAAATGCGGTATTTGTTCGATGCCTTCGCAGTACTTCTTCTGTAGCCGCAGGCATCTTAAGATTGCTAAACACATCATTTGGGACAGTAATTAAGAAAATTAAATTATCAACTTTTTTAATTAGTCGAGTTAGGCAGTTGTGTCTAATGGGAGAATTGAAGTCCTTCACGCGAAGAACCCATTTCAGATTTGAGATTACGAAAAAGTGCCCTCTAGTAATAATTGAGAAGTAATGAAATCGAACCTAATTCAGCGCCGAAGCCGAGACGCGGAAGAGCGTGACTGCCATATTCTTCTGAGACGTTCAGAATAAGTGATCATATCAACCATCAACCCACTTCATTGTGTGGGTGTGCGGGCAGCACTTGCAATTATAGCACACATGACGCACATACTTTAACGAACACGCAAGATACACCTCTGTAATCGTTGTCTTGAGCAGTATAACGTCATTTTGGTCGTCAGCTTGATATGCGCTCATCGTTGCTTCGGTTTCGCCGTTCAATTTGTTTGCATTTCATGGTGCCATCAAATTTCGAGGCTATAACAAGCCTGTTATGGGTTTCCTCTGTATGCACGGACACTCCACAAGAAGGGTCGGACACAGCAAACGTTTAGAATATATTTTAATTCATTTCCAAAGTGTACCTAAATGCTCATTCTCCCTATCGAGAGCCATCGCTAGTGACGTCACACATGATGTAGTGACGTGAGTGACCTCCGGACCTGTGTGCGATAGCAGACGATACTCAGCACGACTTGCATCACAGCCTTGGTTGGTCGCGTGACCAAGCCTACTACACTGCTACGTCACTGCCCAACTTGGCAACCAGAAACCGAAACCGAAAGTTGCCCACATAAATAAGGCGATATTAAATAATTTAGCGAGAATACGGGAATCTCGCTGCAAGCCACAAATTTGGTGGCACCACCCCTTTACGCCACAATAATACTAGAGGCCGCTTTTTCTGTATCTCACAGCTGCGATGGGATCTTCGATCGCTGGTTCTTTAGCATGAAGAACTTTAAATTTACTAGAGGCCGCTTTTTCTGTATCTCACAGCTGCGATGGGATCTTCGATCGCTGGTTCTTTAGCATGAAGAACCTTAAATTTGACATAACCGCCTAACTCCACTAATGAAAAAGTTAATTAATTTAATGTTCTTAATTACAGTACCAAATGATGTCCTGAACCACCTTAAAGGAGCACTGACACAAAATTTCGAAGTCGAGATAATGAGCGAGATAGATTTATGTGGAGACATACACAACATCTACGAGACATCAAGGGCAAATATAGCCTAGAACATATTTAAAATCAATTTTAAGTACACGCCGCGCGACTGAGCGAGATGCGGAGTCCCTCGCGACGCCGACATCAACGCAGGTGCAATGTAAACAAACCTACGTCACGAGTTTGTGTTGGCTGGTTGCTGGCACGCACCTGGCGCTTGCGCCGCTTGCGCTACATGCGATTTCTTCCTCCGTGCCTGCGGCTTTGTGTGTGCTGGCTGTCAGGGCGGCGCCCGCTAGCGCACGCGGGGCCCACGTCACAGTTTTGCCTGTTTTGCGTGGTCACGTGGCCAGCTCTGTTTACTTTGCCCCCCCGGAACTGCTCCTGCCTAGCTCGGTGCTCTCTGAAACCGAAACTGCGACTGGGCGCTCTAGAAACGTCTCTAAATAAATAACCATCGCGCACTTGCGCAAACGAGGTTTCCAGCCGTGATTACTGGGTCATAAGCTACCTATTGCAAAAAAAAAAAAAAAAAAGAAAAAACAAGGTGCAAAATTTTTGTGTAAGTGCTCCTTTAAGATGCCTGCCGCTACAGAAAAAGCAATTCTGAAAACAGCGAGCAAACGTCGCATTTCCCTGATTTTTGAGGATTTCGGACACATTTCTTAAAACAAGCGTAACTAAGGGGTAAAACATAAACCTGTCCCTGTTATTATTTAATATTTAAAAGAGACTCGTCGATATCTGAGAATGCACCGTGGAAACAAAGGAAATGTTTCGGCGTGCCGTTTCCCAAATGCATTTTTTACTGCCACTGATATCAAAAGAAAGTTGCATATCTATGAAGATTGGTATCCGTGTTTATTGTGTTTTTGCTGCGCTAGTTCACTGTAGTACAAGCCAACGTTTTTAGATTAGCAATTGTGGCGGTTTGGGCGTGTTGGTATGACATGATCAATAAATTCTGAGCGCACAAACAGACGAGGACAAAAAACAAAAAGCGCCTGTGTGTCATGCGTGTTTTTTGTCCTCGTCTGTTTGTGCGCTCAGAATTTATTTATTTTTAGATTAGCTTGTACAACCCAACGTTGGAAGAGCCATCGTGGTAATCGTGGTACAGCGGCAATAAAATGGCGCTCAGCTCTACGGAACCATGCTGTGCTCAAATAACGTTGCAGATAAAATCCAGTTATTTATTTACTTTAATTACAGCGGCCGGCGAAGGTCTGCTCCTCGAAAAAGAGAAAACCCAACCTCCTCGTTGAGCAAACCGGTTCGTCTCGTGCCGCTTTCTCTCTACGCGCGTTGTTTGTGAAGAGGACGCTCGAGTAGTGCTCCAGTGTCAAGCCAAGCCACAGGCAACTCGGGAGCTACAGTGTACTAGAAGGGGCAGTGAAGCGGGCGGAGGCAGCTATACATAGGGGCAGCTGACGCCGCCACCGGCGAACGAAGCGGCGGCGCTGCAATCGCTCAATCTTGAAGGCGGTTGCCTCGTGTTGCTGGCATTGCTGGTTCTTTGGCTGGAACGCGCGCTTGTTCGGAGGTGATTCTCCCGCTTTTCTCTGAAGTTGTGATGCTACAGTGTGCGAATGGCTCCTAAAAAGCAACGCTTAAACCATTGTTTCGCTCCTGGATGCAGCACAGGGTACTCGCGAAGCAAACAATCGGCGAAGCTTTCGTTGTTTAAAGCGCCCGAAGATCCGGAGCGAAGAAGCGTTTGGGAACGACATTTGCACAGAGGCGACAAGAGACTGACACCGGATTCTGCAGTGTGTGAGCTGCACTTTGAGCAGCGCTTCATCGTTCGGGACTATGTGCACTTCATCAACGGTACGGAGGTACGGATTCCTCGCGGGACGCCAACGCTAACACCCGACGCTGTTCCCACCATCCTGCCCAACGTGGCCCCGCATTTGAGTAAGCGCTTGCCTCCCGAGAGAAACGCGAGGAAGAGACCCGAAGAGGATGCTGTGCCACGAAAAAGGCGACGGCTGTCAACTACGGACGAGCCCACGACGGACGAGCCTGGTGTCGTCAACGAGCCCACGACGAACGACGACCCCCCTTGCTACGATTGCAACTTTGAGAGGTGTGACACTTCCCAACAGGTACTGGACATTTCATGAACTTCGGAATGTTGACGGTGCGTGCTTCACGTCTTGTTCACCGAATGCTTCCACGGGTGAAGTGAAAGTAGAAAAGGCAGTGTTTTTTACTGTGACCTCCGATGGTGTTATCCACTCGAGAACTTTCGTTCAAGGGAAATTCGCTACAGAGGCTGCTGTTGTTACGATGCTGGACGCAGAAGCGGTATTGAACCAAGCCTCTCTACTGCACTTGTGCAAGGGTGCGGGAACTCAAGCTGAATCGTTGACAGACAACATTACTGTGAATTTGCAACGCCAGCTTGAGTTGAAGTCAGGAATTGTTTTTAGTGTCAAGTGCCTTGGAAGCACGAAAAAAGAGGAAACGCCCTGCTTCAGCTGTAAGTATTTGAGGAAGGCCCTCATCACAAGGCAGTCGCGCATGAGGAAAAGACAAAAGACTTCAAGGGCCTGCAGTAGCGCTGTGAGAAAGCTGAAGGTGTGCGCCCGCAAGAACAAGAGGCTCATGGTGAGGCTGGGGAATCTAGCAAAAGATGTTCGTAGGTTGAAGGATGAATCTGCTGCGACTGCTGAAGAAGTATTGGCAGCAAAGATAAACTTGCTGTCACCAAAACAACAACTTGCCGTCAGGCAGTGCTTCAAGCAGCAAAAAGGAAGAGCACTTGCGGGATGCAGTACGACAAAGAATGGATGCTTGAGTGCATTCTACTTAAGATAAGAAGCCCGAAGTTGTACCAATATATGAGAAAGCAAAACATCCTGGCTCTTCCAAGTGAGACAACCATACGAAAATACACTGCCCAATACAGAACTGGCTATGGTTTCAATGAAAAGATGTTGAGTGCACTAAAAAAAAAAGTGGCTCAATTTGACAGCTTCCATCGACACGGAGGTATTGTTGTGGATGAGATGAAGTTGTCTGAAAATCTGTCAGTTAGTGCAGATGGCAAAATTGATGGCTTTGTCGATTTAGCGCAGTACACACCTGAAGAACAACACTCACTCCTGTGCAATCATGGGCTTGTTGTGATGTTTGTGCCCCTTGTGGGTAGCTGGACACAGGTGCTTGGGACATTTGCAAGCCACGAGAACGTAAAGGGCGACCTTTTAGCCAAGATTGTGCTTGAGGCGACAGTGCTAGCGGAGAAAGCAGGTTTGTTTGTAGATTTCCTGACCTGTGATGCGGCAACATGGAATAGGGCGATGTGGAGAAAGTTCAACATTCATGCGTCATCGAAGGAAGTCGTCTGCAAGGCAGTGCACCCTGTTGACAGCAACCGCTTTCTTCACTTTTTCTCGGATTTTCCGCATCTTGTGAAGAATGTGCGCAATCGACTTTTGAACACCTCATTCAACACACCTGAGGGAGAAGTTTCACTGCAGTTTGTGAAAGAAGCGTTCAAACTTGACAGCGATTCGGTCACCCTGAAGGCGATGCCAAGTATTACCGCCGTTCACGTAATGCCCAATAATTTTGAAAAAATGAGGGCAAGTTACGCATTTCAGATATTTGGAGACGGTCCACTCAGAGCCTTTTTCATTTACCGTACACAGCTGAGACGTTTTGGGAACATCGATGCCACGGAAAAGTTTTTTAAAAGGATGAAAGCACTGATCACTGTTATGACTGGCAGATATACTGCAGAAGCCGTCCAGCCTAACTCTCCTAGTGTAGAAGTTATAAAGGAAATGCTTGAATTCCTTAACAAGTGGGAGGACCACACAGACAAAAAGCAGTTCCTCAGCCAATCCACAGCAGAAGGGCTAAGAGTAACCCTTACAAGCACGCTTGAGCTCCTCGACTACCTGCACAAGAAAGTGGGATACACTTATTTGATGACATCTAGACTCAGCCAAGACAAAGTTGAGAATTTTTTTGGAATTGTAAGGATGTCTTCAGGCTGCAATACACACCCTACCCCACAGCAGTTTCTCCTTACAGTAAACTGCCTGTCGTTCTATAACCTTGCCCGTAGCGTAACAGGTGGCAATTCAACTGCAGATACAATCAGCTCACTCCTCAGCATTGAAGACAACGAATTAAAAGGCAAGAGGAAACTGATGGACACAGTCAACTCGTACTTGAACAAGCAAGCGCCTGCCACCGAGTCGACTTTAGGAAATGCTGCAGAGCATCCATACCATGTGAGAAGAAGCGACTCGAGGCTGACATGTCACCTTGCCGGCTATGTTGCCAAGAAGTGCGTCTTGCCAAGCAATTGCCCTGCTTGCACTGATTGCCTTCTTCTTCCAGCACAAGATGGGTGCCACATGCCTGCAGCAGAATTCATCAAGCACAACGACCTGGGTGGCTTGCATTACCCCTCACTTGAACTGCTTAGGTTCATTTCACGCCTTGAAGATGTGTTTACTACCTGTTTCAGTGGACGCAAACTTCATAGTGAGAGTGTTATGGATGTATTGCACATGATTCATCATGCTTCCCCAGTGCAGGTTGGCTGCGAAATTCATGCTAAGAGCCTAACAGCACGCATTGTTGGCTTTTACGTTACTATGCGACTGCACTTTTTTGTGAAAGGCGAGAATAAGTGCAATCTGCTGAGAAAACGTAATTCAGCCAAGCACCTCAAACTAAGCAGGCTGAACTAGGTGCATGGCATCTCTCTCAACGTGTATTATACTTTTGCCTTCCCCACCTGCTCTGTTGTTTATTTTCTGCCCTTTACCTTGCTAGCTGTGTGAATTTACTGAAAGGGGTGGTGCCACCAAATTTGTGGCTTGCGCGTTCTTCGCTGCAAGCGTTTCTTATAGCTCTAGGAAGCATGATACACGCACCAAGATTCACGTATTCTCGCTAAGTAATTTAATATCGCCTTATTTATGCGGACAACTTTCGGTTTCGGTTTCTGGGCACCAAGTTGGGCAGTGACGTAGCAGTGTAGTAGGCTTGGTCACGTGACCATACAAGACTCGCGCGAAGATGCGCAGCACTTCGCCAGGAAGCGATCGAAACTCGGCAAGTGATGTAGCAACCGATGCTTTGCCGGTACGTACGTTCTGGAGGTAACAGAGGTCCCGAGGACACTCATGTCACTACAGATATGGTGTGACGTCACTACAACTTTCGTTGTCCTTCCCATAGAGCTACGTCAGTTTTGATGCGCTAGCGATGGGCATCGATCGGGAGAATGAGCATTTAGGTACACTTTGGAAGTGAATTAAAATATATTCTAAACGTTTGCTGCGTCCGACCCTTCGTGAGGAGTGTCCTTGCATACAGAGAAAACCCACAACAGGCTTGTTATAGCCTCAAAATTTGATGGCACCACCCCTTTAATCAAAGCAAGTGGCTTCCCTTTTGTAAAAAAGTTCAGTTGTTCTATCCATTAGTCGGGAGATGCTATCATTGCATTAATGTGAAAAACAATTTCATATATTAATGTTCCGTGCCATACTGTCTCACGTGTGTTCTCATATTCTGTGATGCATTGTCACCGTTATGTCACAGATTACAGACATGACCTTGTCTCCATTTTGTGAAATGTTGTGACTTGTTTAACTGCTCGCCAATGCAAGGTCAGTATAAATACAATCAACTTCTTTGCCAGTTCAAGGAAGTTCCCACTTGACTTTCTACATAATTGCTGTGCTAGTCCTCCTTTTCAGTTGATTTGTGCTTGCCTTGCGTTTGGGTTATGATTTCTACAGGTGAATTTCAGTGAACTTTTCAAAATAAACTGTTGTTGTGGGCGTATGTGACTGTTCAAATTCGGGCACTAATGTTTCAATTATTGCTGTTTCTGCAACGAGTCCTACTGATTGTGCGCGACGTAGTCCATTCGCGCCATCATATTTTTCTTTTTTCAGGCATATCCTACTATGCTGTTTACACGTGTCGCAAAGAGAACGAGTGCGCTATGCGATTGTTTAGTTTAAACTTACTTTCATAGTCGCGGGGATTAGCTACGTTTAATTATCCTCTCACACGGCTTCCCCTTTGCGGTAACCCAAAAATCCGAATCTACGCGCTCGCGATCACAGACTCGTCTGCGCTTTCAAGCTCGATCTGTAAGCTGAACGAACTCGACCATAATTGCTGAAAGGGTTGAAAATGTTCGAATGGAACTCAAAGGCGATGGAAAGCGGCGAGTGCATTCGCATATGTGGGAAAACCAATCTGTCTTGTAGTTTCTGGTCCTTCAAATATATACAGCGCGCGCCAAGCGCATGCGAGCGTCGCAGTGGTAACCACGTTTCGCGTGCTCCTCTTCAAGAGTGGTCGACCGCAGCGCCGCCGCTACTGACGACGCCGTCGGAGTCACGCGGAGGCTGCCGCCCGCTTCACTGCCCCTTTCTAGTACACTGTACGGGAGCAGTCGCCGCCGGCCCAGCTGGCTGCTTCGAAGCTTAGCGCCAATAGTTCAACAACTTACTCGAGTCTGCTCCGCCGCTGATCTACGTCTGATCACCGTCGCCAAAAGATATGTCTCGGCCTGCGGCGCAGAGCAGTGCTTCGAAGCCCAAGCGAGGCCCCGGGGAAGCCGGAAAGCTGTACTTGGCAGCGTACAATTTTTTCCAGTGTGCCGGGTGAGTTTCCCTCAGTTATTTCCTTCTCAGACTTGCTACCGGACATTTCCCGCAAATGATTTTGAAGGTGTGCGCTTGATTTGCGGTCGACGACATTCGTCTAATGAACGCCATGCTTTAGTTGCTTTAGTCTTTCCCCCCTTCAGAATCGTGTAGTAGAGTTACACTCAAAAACCTAAGTTTATGGACTCGGCGGCCGTATTTCAGTTGGGGCGACATGCAAAACCACACGTGTACATTGAGGTGCACATTAAAGAACCCCACATGTAGTCGTATTTAGTCCGGAGTCGTTTTGGCGCGTAAAAACCCTCGAGTACACGCCAACAAGACAAGCGAGAACACACCGCTTACATCCCTGTATCACCGAGGCTGCTTTTCCGTTTCGTGAAGGCAGCCCGCACTTCTATTCTGCAGTGTGAACAACTGTGACTGCATAATCTTAGCAGTGCATATCGAGCAGCATTTCCGTTTGCTGTGGACGAAACCTTCGAAAACTGAGTCCGAAAGCAGTACAGGCAGCGGCGACCTTGCACGCTGCCGAATTCCCACACGAGCGCGCGCTTACACCTGGCGTCTTTTTTTGCTAAGAGGAGGAAAACGGACGCATTTCGTGATTACTTCCTCTAAACCGACGGAGCCGCCTCGTGCTGTGGAATTGTGGTGTTCGCGCTGCGTTTCGTATTTTCCTGTTAGTCGACTAAAGTGTTTGCCCTCCTCTGTGCTCATGAGATTCTCGAGTTTTTGCAGGCCGCGTATCTGCTCTCCGATTGGCCGCAACCGGCGTTGCCTTGGTGATAACGTCGCTTCGAAAGAGCGCTTGTTCGATCGCGTGGATAAGATCCGACGTTCGTAGCGTTCCTATCGCCGACGGCAAAGGTCGTGAGAAAGAACACACTGAGGCGTGATCAGTGTGTTTCGCGGCCACCCCAAGGGTTGGCAAAAAAAAGTCAGAAAGTGCGCGGCTGCGAGTGAATGTGGCTGGTAGCCCTGATTTACAGTTGCATGGCCTTTGAAATGTGGCCATTGAGTTACTTGGAATTAAACATAAATACATTATGCAATGACAATTTAAAGTACCAGTTTTTATATTTTCTGCTAAAACTAAAACTCCAGGAAAAATGCAGCGCATCCTGTTAGCTCTTGATAAAGTTTACAATAAGGCTGTGAAAATCGCAAAAGGCGTTTCAAAGACTCTTAAGACAAATCGTCATATAGTGGTTGGGATAATTGCATTGTAGGGGAAATGAGAGCTAGACCGGGCCAAAACTGCAAGTCATGAAACTAACTTTTTACTGTAACAGTCATTTAGCTTGTAAGAAACAGGTAAGCAATTTGCATATGTCGATATAATCATGTCACTTTATTTCTGGCTATAGCAGGAGCCATATTATTTTAATGCTGCTTTGTTCTGGGAAGCATTCAGGTTTGATTGGCTGGAAGTCCTGCAGACAAATCTCGTTTCTTTGACTCAGACTGGACATTCCTTAGCCATCGGCTCTTCTCTGCCATGATTTAGCTGGTTAAACATTATTGCCTGTTAGATTGATCCTTTGTCTGACTTAGCTAGTGAAACTCCACCAGGTAATGTATTCTAGTTACTTTCTTGCTGTGTTTGTATGTCGCTTCCACACCTGCACCTAAAGTTACTGTAACAATTGTTCCCTGATTTTGTGAATGGACTACTTGTGGTGGCAGACATCTACGGTGGTAGTAATATTAAGTCTCAGCATAGGCGGTAGCTACAAACTTCAAGTTGTTAATGGGTGAGGCCTGTCCCATGCTTGCAATAGGGCAGGGTCATTAAATCAATTTGAAAGCATCTTTTGTAATACTGCATCTGTGTTCAGAGTGACAAAGTCATGTTATTTGGTAGGCATTTATGTTCGAAAAGGATGTTTGGCTTGCAGAGGTGGTCACAAATGAAGGCAAAAAGTGTTTGTGTTGTCCATTTTCCTCCACTGGGTCTGTCTCTGCCATCTAACTTCTTTCAAATGTGAACTTCTGTTTTGTAAGACAGACCTCTTTAGTAAGAAAAGGGCCTACTTGCTTTTTTAATGAACTGTATCAACTATTTCAACTTGACTTGCTAGTTAAATTGTTATGGCTCAGTCATGTCTTAGGTGCACATTAAATGACCACAAGAGCTTCAAAATGGTGGTTAAGCAGGCTTGTTGGTACATACACATAGTTATTCCAAGCCCAGAAACGGGACACAAATGAGACCACACAACACAGGTGCTGTGTTGTGTGGTCTCATCTGTGTTCCATTTCTACACTGTTTGGAATAACTATGACCACAAGAGGCTATCAATCTGGATCATGATATTCAGCACACCATGTGGCCTCAGTGTTATTGTATAATAAAGCTAGCATGATTCGATTGTACACTTGGACAGAGCCTCTAGTGCAGCTTTTATATTGGAGACATGATTACTGAATATTTTGCTGGCGTGATTGTCTGATGCCCATTTTCCTTTCTTGTCTTCTGCCAGATGGGGCTACATTCTGTTCTGCACACTACAGTACCTGATGCACAAGCGCACCTTTCAAGGGCCTGTGGCCAGTGGTCGCCTGTCCCACCGAAATCTTCCAAACGCTGGCACTGCTTGAGGTGAACATTCTTTTGCAGTTTAACAACTCTGGAGGGGACTTTTCGCTCTTTGAGATTAATTGCAGCTCAAAGGGCCAGCTTGATACCTTGCAAACAACTAGCAAGTGGAAAGCTTTTGAAACATTTCAAATATATAAGATAGCTGCTTCAACATCTTATTATCTGGTTTAGCAGTATAGCAGCTATGCAGCATGGATAAAGTGGCGTGATGTAAAATATTAACTTGCAGGCCAAAAATGGAGTGAGCTGATGCTAAGCACAGGTAAATGGAGAGTACTGGGAGAGACTAAATATGTCTGTAGTTAGTGTAGGGCAGGGGACTCACCTCAGCTAGTGGGCCGCAGTCACGAAGATTTACTTCCACAAGGGCCAGGGTACTTAAGAAGGTAGGAGTAGGGGAGTTATAGGGGTGCGTGAAGAATAGCCTTTCTCATATCTCATGCATGGGTAATTCCTGAAGGGGATTTGGCACCAGGATTCCAGCAACATATTGAATACCGATCTCGAAAATGAGTAAAATCAGAATGCAGATCGAACGAAATGATTTGTTTCACGCTTATGTGTCAACACATGGTGCATGTGGTGTGGGGTGCCTCATGAAAAAAAAAAATGCGTTAGGACCAGTCATGCCTTTGTGGTTCATGAACATACTTAATAAAATACAAAAAAAAAAAAAAACGGGGACGTTAACAAGTCATGTGCAGACGGGGCCGCTAGCGAGAGGTCTGCGGGTCGCATGTTGAAGACCCTGGGTGTGAGGCCTGTTTGTAGACAGGGTCTGCTTGTTGTGTAGGTAGGGGTTTGTAAAGCAGCTCCTAACTTTGTAGTGCAATAAACTTGTGGTGTAATCGTATAGATGGAAGTGGGAAAATGGGACTTCGTAAAGCTGATAAAAGACAGGCGTGCCTTAGTCAGGTACAAATAAAATCAGGGACATGCATATATGAAGCCACTTTGACATCATACAGTCTATGCCTCAATAATTGTCTCTGTTTGGCTGCAGCAATTCACAACACAAGATTTTAACAGTCCTCTATTAAGTGACAGTCTATCATCTCAGTGTAGCATGAATACGCCTTCACAACCACCCTTGGGCCCTTGGTTACAGAGACAACATTACTGTGACAATGTTTTGCATTGTGAAGCCGAAAAACATGAACTATAATTGGAAGTCTGAATTTAGCTAAGGGTTTCATAGCCATGTTCAAAAAATGCTTGAGTAATCAAAGTTTGGGTTTGTATGAATCGATTGAAGTTTCTAATTGCCCCAGTTTTAACCATGCCAGGCCATCTCTTTTAAATGATGTCAGATATGCTCTTTTAAAACGATGCCAAATTAAAGAGAAAGGAACTGGCCTTAGTACATTTGCTCTTAACGGTACAAGGAAATGCAGTCAAGACTTCTCTTTCTATTGTGTATTGTCTTTCTTTTTCCGGCAGGTGGTCCATTGTCTTGTCGGTCTGGTGTCCAGCAATGCCTTCCTGACGCTCATCCAGATTCTCTCGCGACTCATGGTCGTCTGGGGCATTCTCGTGCCTGTGCCTGAGGTGTGTGTGCACAGTTGCTTGTGTCAGTCTGTCATGAGAAATAACTACATACAAATTTCTCACTGCACAGTCTGTTACACTGCAGTTAGAATGTGAAGACCATCATAAAGTTGACCATGAGCTTGTTCCTTAGTGCATTTAGGAAAAGTAAAAACAGATATGTGACCCCATTTTTCGTCTTATTTGTGAACTATGAGCAACTGGGATTAGTTACTAGAAGAGGTTGTGAAATTGGAATACGCAGTAAATGGGGTTCTGAGGGCCTCTCTGAGTAACCACTTGCACTGTTTCTTGAGTTCCTGCCCTCCTCTGCAATAGGTTTGATTTATTTTCCTGTTTTCTTTGTACGTTTCCCTTGGATAGAACGTTAAGGGGCCGCACTGCAAAGCAGATAAGGAATACCAAAGCACACTTGTTCGATTAAGGACACATAACTAAACAATGTGTAACCTATACGTCCAAGTAGCTACTGCACTCATAAGCATAGGTAGTCCTTCAAGCCAAGCAGTGATGCAAGAATATCATTTTATTCACCTCGCAGTGGACGACTGAAGCAGTCGACAAACGAGCTTTCAAATATATCTGTGTTCTTTGTTTTCTTCTTTTCTCTTCACTTATCTAACAGAACATTTATTGTTCTGATTTGTGGTCATGCGATCTGGTACCAATTGAAGGTGTGAGTAGTGTACCAATTAAAAATACAGAAGGAATATGTAACACAAAGCTGAAGTGCCCTGTAATACTCATTACAGAAAAACCTCCCTCTTGTGCTCTGAGGCATTGCCACTTCTCTTTAAGTTACTTGCAGTTACAATAAGCATTTGCTCATTTTTTATAGTCTCTCGCTTTCCTCAGTTTCTCGATTGACCCGCAGTCTTGAATGTAATCATATACATTCTTTCCGGCTACCACTCTGAGCCTGTTGCTGGTTTCATTATCCTTCAAATTTTGGAGTAGATCGCTGTGAATGCATTGTAGGAGTGTGTATCTAAAAACAGAAATACTGCTGCTTGCAGCTGGTACCCCTTGGCATACGTCTGTGTTATGTCTTTGTTATGCTAGAATTATCAATTATTTATCTGGCAGTGAAACAGTTATGAGCCATTTTACTAATTTAGGCTAACCTTTTGTGTTCGCTGCGTTTCGAGGTGTGCCGAGTGAGAAGAATAGGGCAAGGCAAGATTTGTATTTAGTCAAAGCCATTTAAAAAAGCACAGTGAAGCCAGCAAAAGGATGGGCTAAGCTGTGTGCCAATCGAAAAGCACAAATTGGAAAACAATAAAAATAGTGGACAAAAATAAAATATGTTGTTGTTCCAAGCTGGACCAACGTCACCTACATCATGCATATACCACTATGCAGTGGTTACAGTAGTTGGGAAAACTGCATAAACATGAGCTGAACATGATGTGGCCCTCTACAGCTCCTCGTCCTGTACGCCTTCATATTCCCCAGCACTGTAGCCGTGATTCGTAGTACCAGTAACAAACAGCTCAATATTAAGAAGGCGTTTACAGCGCAGACATACTTTGTAACTGGGACAAGAAGAAATGAGCGCCGACTTCCAGCTCATTTTATTTCCACGAACAGATAAATGTATGCAGTGCCTGGGGAGAGGGCACGAAGGCAAAGGAACTATACAAAGGGCTCGTATGCATAAAATGGCGTGGGTTGAACATGTGCTCTTGCATGCCCTAACACCCAGCAAAGTAATGAAATTTATGATTTGATAACGCTATATAAGGTGTGCTGACACACATTTGAGCTGAGAGACCCAGCTGGTCTCTCAGCTCAAAGCTGCTGTGGTCGCCCAGTGGTTACGGTGCTGTTGACCTGAAAGAGGTATGTTCGATCCCAGTCGTGGCAGTTGCATTTGGATGAAGGTGAAATGCAAGAGGCCAGCATGCCGTGCGATTTGAGTGCACGTTAGTGTACGTTAAAGAACCCCAGATGGCCAAAATTATCCGGAGCCCTCCGCTGCGGTGTCTCTTGTAGCCTGAATCGCTTTTGAACGAAACCCCATAAGTCAACCAACCTACTCTACGAACCTTGATAATTTCGAGAGTTATCTGGATCCTGTGATTTACCATATATTTGCATTCACTGAAACGAGTTGTGAACCTGCAGTCGTGGCACGGAGTGCCTCTGCACAGTATTTTTAACATCAAGAGTCAAGTTTTCAGGTTCAATGTTAGTGTTGCTAAACTGATTGAGCTATAGTAACGTTACCCGCTCATACGCTTTCTCTGCCATTCCTGTAAGTATATCAGACTTTTTATTAGATTAGCCAGCACCACTCATGGCAGTGGTGATGAATGTGGAAATTCATTTGAACAGCTGGCATCGTATGTTATGCATAGTTGGGAGAAGGCGACTGACCGGTAAAATTTCGCTTGCACCTCATGGCATCGAAGCTGTTATTGTTGAGGCTCTCGCTATACAGTGCTGTGAGCAAGAAGAACTGAACGACTCAATTTGTGCTTGTTACTACCACATGAATGCAACAGAAAGTGAAGCCAAGGAAAGCAAAGGCACAAGTGTACACTAGGCACGGTTTCACAGCTCGGTATAGTTGTACGTGTAGGTCATTGTGCTTCTCTTTGCTAACATTATGAGGTGAATTTCCTGCTTATATTCATCACTAGTTTTGTTTGTATCCTTACTGATGCTCGAAGCAGCGTGTGTATCTAACTGTGCAAAGTGAAAGTAACTGCTAATATTGTCTGCATGCCCATTGTCCATGCTGCACTTTGAACACTGAAATATGAAAAAGACTGTTGGTGATGTCAGAACCTGTTATGTGCAGTGCCAAGACCAGTTCGGCATTGTGATGCTGTTGGTCGCGTGGTGTCTGGCGGAGATCACACGATACGCATTCTACGGCACCTCACTGTACAACTCTTGCCCATATCTGCTGTCCTGGTGCAGGTGAGGGCCATTTCGCAAATGTTCGGACTTCCCTGTATGTGTGTTGCTTTGTAGATGCCAGTGCTGATAAGAGGTGCTGGTAGCGTGCTGTCCGAACCTTGTGATAACAGTCACATCCAACATGACAGCACATCTGTTAAGGGCAGCAAACTCACTTGCGAGTCTACTCGCTGGGACTGACACTTGAGTTCGAGTAAGACAGAGTAAAATTTTGTCAAGCTAGGCTGAGCTAGGTTGAGCTAGATTTTAACGAACCCAAGTGAGCCTTGCTGAGCAGGAATTTCAGTTAGTTTGACTCAGAGCAAGCCCTAAGCAAAAAAATTATTTTTTCCTCAAGTCTGAGCGAGTGTCACCTATTGTGCTGACCTTACACTTATGTGTGGCATTCATTGCCAGGATGTATTAATTTTATGAATGAAACACATATGAATGTAACAATGAAGCCATCAAATTGTTACAGCCATATTCAATTTATCCAAATTTCAACTAGAGATTGCTTCTTACTGTGAATTGGGCCCTGCTATAGTACGTACATTTCTTACTGTGCACTTACAACTGCAACAATTTTATTATAAAATAACCAACTTTTAGAGTTTGTTTACAACTGTTGCGTTGGCACCAATATCTTTACGATATTTTATTTGCATCTAAGGCAGAACTGGTTCTTTTTTTAATATACTGTTACTACAATAGACTCTCAGTTAATGTAAATCTCTTAAATGGAATTGCTACTTAAATGGAACAACTGCCTATAATATAATGGGCTTCATACTTGAATTCTGCACCTCGGTTTATCTCTCAGCAACTGGCGCTCCTGTTTAACAAATTTTCCCAGTCCCTTCAGGTCCCGTTTAATGAGAGTCTACTGTACGTGTTGCCCGCCCACTTTTTGGATAATTATTAGTAGATTAGTCGGTCATTGAGACTTCAGTGACACCATTACATAAACATCGTATGAACAGCAGTCGAAATTGTCACTGCGAATATTTCGTAAATGAACAACAGAAACGTTTATTTTGTATGGCAGAAAGATGTAGAAATAAACAACCAAAGTGTTGAGTGATGCAACACTTTTACTCTGCCATTTTTTTTGTATATTCCAAAGTTGACTGG
The DNA here is from genome assembly GCA_030522465.1 of Rhipicephalus appendiculatus. NCBI lineage: Eukaryota > Metazoa > Arthropoda > Arachnida > Ixodida > Ixodidae > Rhipicephalus > Rhipicephalus appendiculatus. Next base: position 2,304,877 of record JALIZH010032967.1, read on the forward strand.
TCCACCTTACTTGCACTGTTCTGAATAGCTTGCTCCTGGCAGTGTTGCAAGTGAAATGCAGCTTGAAGCCAGCGACACATAATCAGAATCATGTTGTGGCAGTATTTCACTGTGGATGTGCACGTGCTGTCTTTTCTTCTGGTTGTCCTCGTTATAGTGCAGAAGAAACATCACAAAATGTTACTTGTATTTGTTGTACTTGTAGCACTTGTTATGTCTAATATTATGCGATTGTTGTCTATACACTGTTTTTGAACCATCATGAATAACCAGCTATTGCAAATTACCACCCTTGTACTTGAAGGCAACTTTTCTGGGTAAAAAAAACATGCCTTTCACAATCGATGAAATATGGCACTTAACTCAAATGTAATGATTCGTTTCAAAAGTTAACTGTGGCGAAGGAATTGTAATGTATACAAGTTCTGTGGCAAACAAAATCCTTAAGGTTTTGTTTAAAATTCGACAACTGGCATTTTCCACAACTGTAAACACATTTTCTTCTCGAAGTTTTTTCCGTCCCTCCCCATTGCACATACTATTTGTATTTCTTATGTGTTCCTGCTATGTGCCTTGCAGGTATTCCTTCTTTCTGGTGCTGTATCCAACTGGTGTTTCGGTAAGCATCCCAATTTTTGCAAACACATTGAGCACGCATACTTTGGTGGCATTCGCGCACATGGTTTAACAATGTTGCCAGCATGAATATTATCTATTGTATATAGATGTATCAATATACAAGCTTTGAAGCTCTGCAATGAGGACAGGGAACGTTTACAAAAATGTCTCATGGAAGACCCAAATGAAGGGATATATATATACATTAATAGCTTGTTAATTTTACCCATGTTAATTCAGTAAATCGGATAATTCGGACGGGTTCTTTGGTCCCGGTAAGCATATGTTTTCTTTAACAGGCATCAACCTTTCCTTAATTCACCCAACATTTGGCTGCAACCCGGTTAATTAGGACGATTCTCAGACCGTACCACGTACAAAGAGCCGCAAATGTGTGACGCAAAGGAGCGAAAATGGGTTCACGAACAACCGAAACAGCCGGCCTTCAGAAAGGCTTGGTCACCATCCACAATCTTGCCACAATCATGCTATTGGTGACCAAGGCCGAAAACTTGTTTCGTTTTTGGTTTTAGTTGGCACACATGAACAGCGTGGGTGAACAGCGCCTACCAATTTCGGAAGATTATCATTTACCAAAAATTATTGTCACGTGCGTGTGGTGGTGGCGGTACGTAATAGGGATGGGTTCAGAGCATGTTTAGGCCTAAGGGCACAGGGTAGGGTGAAATATTTTTAATCGAAACTTGGTTTTTTGCTTCTTTGGAATGATTAAGGCCTTCCTTCACAATATCCAGGGCCTCACACACTTTCCCGCATTTTGATTGAGCCAAAAAGACAAGGTTTTGAGACCAACTGACGAGCAGCCATGACCAGTTTTCCCAGGCTGTGCACAGCCTGAGCTTTCTGCCACAAGTGAATTTTTTTAAAAACCGAAACTGGTTGTTTCTATGAGCCTAGCACACTTTGAAAAAGTAGTTTGGCGACCTGAAGGCACATGGTGCAGTTTTTTCAACACGCGTGGCATTTACCAAGTCCACTTGCCTTGTCTGTGAGGCGCACATGGAGATGTGTGGACACTCGTAGAGAACACAATGAATTGTGTTCCTTGGAATGGAAACCCTCACAACCACCTTTGAAACTGTTTTAACTTTCAAGAAGGGCCTGCATGGCCCGAGTAAACGTTCTCAAGGCCGTTAGGCATATCACCAAGCCTGCAACACTGTGGTAGGGTTGGGTGAGATTGACCGTCGTCGACAGCATTTTGCAAACACAGAGACAGAAGATATGACAAAACACACCAGGGAACCAAGAAAACGAGAAAAGAAGTGAAAAGCTGATATGTGTGATGACTATATGGCTGGTTACTATTCTTTTTGAACAAAAATGAAACAAACTTGTTTTCGCTCGTAAACTCTCAATATCTCAAAATAATTATTTTGTTACATTTACCTCGTTATCAAAACTGTTTGAAAAGACTGAAGGCTGATTTTTTACTAAAATAAACTAAGCACCAATACAAAGCTGCTGAGCTAGAATGGTGTATGTCTGCAGAATAGTTTTTATTTTTTTTTGGCGGTTTTATTTTAAAAATAAGGGCAAAAGGTCATTGCTTTGATAAAAAAAATTGCAAAAATGTCAACACTTGAAATACAATTGTAATTCTAGCTCCATTAGAAGAGACGCCAAAGAATGTAATGAAACAAACCTGAATGCTTTACATATATCAGTAGTTTCCAAGAAAATGGGTCTTAAAGAAGCCTTACAATACATAGGAGGTGTACAGCCTACCCTGTGCCCTTAACCCTTTAATGCCTGAATTATGAAACCGCCGAACAAAATAAAATCTGTTTTCATTTCCAGCTTTAAATAGCAACCTTTAATTGATACTGCAGTTAAATTTTCGAAAATGCAACTTTAATGCATATTGCAAGGGCTGACTTCTGGCCTTGTTGGTACGACATTTAAAGTGGTATAGCGCAGCTTTTTTTTGAGACGGGACTAGAGTGTGTCCCCTTCATCTTGTCCCGTCTCAAAAAAAGCTGCGCTATACCACTTTAGGTTTAATGCATACTTTTAGGTGTGTCACAAATTCGCGATATGCCACAGAAACGAGGATCTGGCAACAAAAAACGTGCTTCAGAACTACACTCAAACCTCATTATAACAAAGTTGCATCTTACACGAAAATAAGTTCGTTATATCCGAAAATTCGTTATAAAGGTTTATTCCTAACACTATATCTATTGGAAGACTCTTCATTTACTTCGTTATAACCGATATTTCGTTATATCCGGGTTCGTTATATCGAGGTTTGAGTGTATGTAATATGCTGTGTGCCACCTCTGGGGTGCATACACACCAAATAAACAATATTATTGAACATTGAACTTGTGTAACTTGGGTGAGAAAGAACAAAGAAGTGGGAGCTGTCGCACGTGCTTCGCGCTCTCCGCCATCAGCTACAAAACAATTGGTTCTAGCATAGAATACCTTACACAAGACGGCGCAAGATTTTTGCATTCCGAAAGCTACATTCCCCGTGAGTACTTGACAGCCAGCATTAAAGGCGGCATGCGTTTCTTGACTTGTTGGCTCGGAGTTTTTCGGTATGTTGCGAATTCGCGACACCAGGCAGTAAAGGGTTAAGGCATGTAGGTCTTGAGCTGCGGTCACATTATGAACAAAGTTGTGAATGACTAAAATTGCGGCTTTTACACTGCTCTTATAAAATAAGTATTGAACTTGCGTATTCATCAAGAAAATGAAACTGCATGGATGTAGTAGAGACCTCTTTATTCTTTTCTTGATACTTTAGATCAGTGGTCTCAAACACGCGGCCCGCAAACCTTTTGCATGCGGCCCGCGGCCGGGCATCGCTATGTTCGTCCCATATTTTTTTATTTTCATAATAAGTACGTTCGTGAGCTACACAGGCATGACTGGTCTAAAGCATTGTTTTCGTGGGGCACCCCATAAGGTCACCATGTGTTGAAGTGGAACCGTAAAACAAAATCTGTATTTCAGAATCGGCGGCCAGATTTTACTCATTTTGCAGATCGGTATTGACATGTTAGATGGAATCCTGGCCCCAAATCTTCTTCAGAAATGACCCGTATATGAGATATGGAAAATGTTTTCTTTTCAATGGTAGTGTTTGCTAACAATGTGCATGAACTAACATCCCCCCCCCCCCCCCTCGCTCTTACATTCTTCCCTGACCCGGCCCTTGCGGGACTAAATTCTGCGACTGCGGCCCGCCGCCTGAGATGAGTTTGAGACCCCTGCTTTAGACCATTCGGCATTTCGTTAATTCAGACATTTTTGTGGTCTTGTGAAATCCAAATTAACAAGCTTTTACTGTGCGTGTGTGTGTGTTTGTATATATATATATATATATATATATATATATATATATATATATATATATATATATATATATATATATATATATATATATATACAGGGTGTTTTTTTTTAAGCAATACAGATTTTTCTTTAAAAAACTAAAATAGTTAGGCACTTGTCGCCTTCTCAGCCAATTTCTAGGCCGAGGCGGAAAGATTTTACCACAAATTAGATCACTCAGAAATTGCTAATTAACAAAAATAATTTAATCAACTTTTTAATTATCAATCTTAGAGCAATTGTTTATATGGCGAAGTTGTTCTACGTCACAGTTTATGACGAGCCCAATTTTTAAAAATTGAAAATATCGTGTGTAGTTTGAGAGATCCATCGTCTAATTTCCAGACCGCGGTGCGGGAGATACGAAACTGACGCACCAGGCGCGCCGGAAGGTCTGTCCACGTGCTGCGTCAAGCCGGAATTCGACGATGGATCTCTCAAACTACACGCGATATTTTCGATTTTTAAAAATTGGGCTCTCCATAAACTGTGACGTAGAACAACTTCGCCATATAAACAATTGCTCTAAGATTGATAATTAAAAAGTTAATTAAATTATTTTTGTTAATTAGCAATTTCTGAGTGATCTAATTAGTGGTAAAATCTTTCCGCCTCGGCCTAGAAATTGGCTGAGAAGGCGACAAGTGTCTAACTATTACACTTCACTTTTTAAAGGAAAAATCTGTATTGCTTAAAAAAAACACCCTGTATATTTGAAAACATCTTTTGCGCTAGCAAACAAGGACGTAGGGAGACGACAACACAATGCGCTAACTTCAACAAGTTTATTTCCAGAAAGCACCACCTATTTAACCATGCACATCAACGCCACCACTCCACTCAGCAGCCAACCAGAAAGGCCCTCTCCCGATCTAGGAGCTCAATTGACGGTGCACTTACACACGTGTCACTATTTCGAGAGATAGCTTGGGCTTCAATAATCTCCCTCACGTTTTTATCTCTGTGCTTCGCCAGTACCGTGCAAGACCCATACATTGGTGCGCAACCGCACTCCAAACAATGCACAGACAAATGACCGTAATTATTTTTGTTTCTAACGTTTAATTTGTGTTCGCGTAGACGATCGTTAATGCATCTTCCCGTCTGACCTATGTACTTATTTCCACAGGTCAGCGGGAGCTCATAAACCACCTCTTGTACACATTCCACAAGAGGGTCGCGATGGTTCTTGGTGCATCCGACAGCAGGCTGGCGGTGCGGGTCCGTTAAGCGACATAACCTGCCAAGTTTTTCCGGTGCTGTGAACACTACTCTAACGTCCACCCGACTAGCCATTTTCTTGAGATTATGAGAGGTGGTGTGCAGATAAGGTACTACAGCCACTTTGCTCCTACTTCTCGCCTGCTGGATGGCCGGGTCCTGAGGACTTTTGTCTAAGCGGCATCTCTTGAGCAGACCCTCGACAACAGACACCTGTACCGACTCTGGATAGCCTGCTGCCGATAACCTTTGCGACTCATTCATAAGACTTTTATGGATCTTATGGTGGCAGGATTTCTTCAACGCGTTTCCAAAACACAGATTGACAATGCTTCTTTTAACGAGCTTCGAGTGAGCGGATTGATATGGCAACAGGGGCTTATTAGCTCTGGGTTTATATTCCCAGCACGTGTGCTGTTCCGTGAATTGAAGCTCAATGTCCAAAAACCGCAGTACTTTATCGGACGGCTCTTCAACCGTTACAATGAGTGGGCTAAGGCCAGCAGAAAAAACATTTTTCAGCTCATCTATTGATACGTGTGTTTCTGGCTCGAACAGGACAAGGTAATCGTTCACGTATCTGACTACTTTGACAACTCTGCTCTCCGACAAGACACGTGCCAGATTTCTGTTATGGTGGGCCAGAAAAATGTCACTTAGTATCGGTGCCAAACAGGAGCCGATACAGACGCCCTGTTTCTGAAGGAAAGCTTTCCCATTCCATGTGGCAAATGTCGAGTGGAGATAACAGCGAAGCAATTCTAAAAAGCACTGAACCGATAACCCGGCTGAGTTCTGAAAAGCAACCGCGCCAAAGTCGTCGATGCACTCTTCTACGCATGCGATTAGTTCGTTTTGAGGCAAGGAATAATACAAGTCCTTTATGTCAAAGGAGCAAGCTAACAAGCCTTTGTCTGTGTTATTCTTCAGGAAATCTACGATTTAGATGAGCTGAAAAATGTTTTTTCTGCTTGCCTTAGCCCACTCATTGTAACGGTTGAAGAGCCGTCCGATAAAGTACTGCGGTTTTTGGACATTGAGCTTCAATTCACGGAACAGCACACGTGCTGGGAATATAAACCCAGAGCTAATAAGCCCCTGTTGCCATATCAATCCGCTCACTCGAAGCTCGTTAAAAGAAGCATTGTCAATCTGTGTTTTGGAAACGCGTTGAAGAAATCCTGCCACCATAAGATCCATAAAAGTCTTATGAATGAGTCGCAAAGGTTATCGGCAGCAGGCTATCCAGAGTCGGTACAGGTGTCTGTTGTCGAGGGTCTGCTCAAGAGATGCCGCTTAGACAAAAGTCCTCAGGACCCGGCCATCCAGCAGGCGAGAAGTAGGAGCAAAGTGGCTGTAGTACCTTATCTGCACACCACCTCTCATAATCTCAAGAAAATGGCTAGTCGGGTGGACGTTAGAGTAGTGTTCACAGCACCGGAAAAACTTGGCAGGTTATGTCGCTTAACGGACCCGCACCGCCAGCCTGCTGTCGGATGCACCAAGAACCATCGCGACCCTCTTGTGGAATGTGTACAAGAGGTGGTTTATGAGCTCCCGCTGACCTGTGGAAATAAGTACATAGGTCAGACGGGAAGATGCATTAACGATCGTCTACGCGAACACAAATTAAACGTTAGAAACAAAAATAATTACGGTCATTTGTCTGTGCATTGTTTGGAGTGCGGTTGCGCACCAATGTATGGGTCTTGCACGGTACTGGCGAAGCACAGAGATAAAAACGTGAGGGAGATTATTGAAGCCCAAGCTATCTCTCGAAATAGTGACACGTGTGTAAGTGCACCGTCAATCGAGTTCTTAGATCGGGAGAGGGCCTTTCTGGTTGGCTGCTGAGTGGAGTGGTGGCGTTGATGTGCATGGTTAAATAGGTGGTGCTTTCTGGAAATAAACTTGTTGAAGTTAGCGCATTGTGTTGTCGTCTCCCTACGTCCTTGTTTGCTAGCGCAAAAGATGTTTTCAAATACCGTTTACCAACACGCCCAAAAAATGGCAATGCTAAAACCCTGTATATATATGTATATAGGTATATATATATATATATATATATATATGTACCGTATATGTATATATATACAGGGTGTCCCACTTATCACGCAGCATGATTTAAAAAATGCGGGACGGCGTTACGCGAAGCAGGCCTTGTGCATATTATTCCCAGTATACTGTAGTAGCCGCTATTTTTTTTCGTTAATGTGAATTAATTAATTAGTCATAAATAAATTCGTAACTCCAAAAATACTCACCTAATTATCAAAATGTCAATGAGGCAAATGTGGGCATGTTGAAATGACATCTATCTGTGCTACTTTCAACAATGTACTAATTGCGTGCTGATTTTTCCCTTTCGGATTCGATTGTTGCTTCATGCATGGCCTCCGAGATTGTGCGCCGGCGCACAATTTCGGAGGCCATGCATGAAGCAACAATGCTGAAGCCACGCATGAAGCCATGCATGCGGAGGCCATGCATGAAGCAACAGTGCCCCCCCCCCCCCCCCCCCCAAGAGCAAACATAGTCCAAAGAGAATGCCTGAGACCTGTCTTCCTGACCCCTTGGATGAACTCACTTGTCCTGGGTCCCTCCCCCCCCGCCCCGCCCCCCCCAGTGAAAAAAATCCTGGCGCTGCCCCTGCTCTCTTCAAGTCTGGAATTCCAAATCTGCCTCATAGACGTTAATATGTAAGAACATCTGAAATTTTGGACGTTAAAGATCTTCAGCGTCCGATTTTTCGGACTTCCTGCCTAAATTTCAGGTCCAAAGCAGCATTAATTGAGCCCCCCACCTCTGCCACGTCTATCATCTCCATGTTCGAACCAGCGTTTTCTTGAGTCAATACATTTGCGACCGTAGTGGAGCCTGAACGGCAGCTTTGCCGCAATACGAGAGTGTGGTGGGATGAAGCATATTGAAAATATGAAGGAGTCACTTCCAGTTGGACGTTGACCGTATTTGTTGTTGGGAAGTTCGAATAGTAAAATTCCAGTGTGAATCGAATCGAATAGCCAACACTATTGGAAAAATATTCGAAATTTCGAATATTTGCACACCCCTAATATACATACACCCACACACACACACACATGCATTGCGAGACATACCACCCTGGTTTAAGGCAAAAGATGGTGCTGGCTCAAGGGCCGTCGTCTTGTTTGTTATCAGTGGCACAGGCCTCTAGCAATATTAGCCTGTACTTTTGTTTTTTGCTGTAGTGCTTATATCTTGAAATAACTTTTCTTCATAAATCGCTGCTTCAGTGTTTAGTATGTAGTGCCTTTTTGCGGGGGCCTTTTGGGTTGTTAATAATTCTTTTTGTTCAACACCCATCTGGCATTCTGCTTTGTTTACTGGTCTGCGTACGAGCAAGCTCTGAAGCGTTACTCTTCTACCCAGGGCGAGATTGTGACGATGGTGGCGGCCTTGCCGTACATCCGCAAGCGAGGACTCTTCACGTACCCTCTGCCGAACCAGCTCAACTTTTCCTTCGATTACTACACATTCGTCATCCTTGTCATTGCCTCCTACCTGCCCTGTAAGTTGCTGCTGTTCTGGAAAGTGTTCGTACGAGCGTGGCCCGTCAGAAACAAAATTCAGTCTATAGTGTAACTTTTGCTTGTGTGCAAGTTCTTGTGGCCAAATAAGTACGATCGGTACGAAAAACCAATTGGAGGGGGGCAGGGGGGAAAAATAAAGGACTGTTTCGAGATCCTGCTAGCAGTTGTTCCGTAAAGTAAGCAGAAATGCAGCCATTTTCCTTCTCAGACATTTCAGTTACAGTGGTGGCTTGTTGTCAAGTCTCAGCTGGCTAATCGCATCTCATTTTAGTGAACGTAAACTGCTACACAGGTGAACCCCTTTATAAGAGAGATGCACCGGGCAGCAATTCTTGTCTTTTATATGAGGTGTCTCTTATAAGCAGGGTACCATGTATGCATTTACTTATCAACCCTTATTTCAGTTTAGGCACACTAGTGTCTCTTATACCCAATTGTCTGTTACATCGGTGTCTCTTATAAAGGGGTTTGACTTAGAAGGAAATTAAGATATGTTGCACGTACACAGTACAATCAAACCTCATTATAACAAAGTTGCATCTTATACGAAAATAAGTTCGTTATACACTCGAACCTCATTATAACGAAGTTGCATTTTACACGAAAATAAGTTCGTTATGTCCGAAAATTCGTTATAAAGGTATATTCTAACATTGCAACTATTGCAAGAGTATTCTTCATTTACTTCGTTATTACCGATATTTCGTTATATCCGGGTTCGTTATATCGAGGTTTGAGTGTATCCGAAAATTCGTTGTGGGTTTGATTCTCAAACCTGAGAGGATAAGTGCAGAAATACTCTCGAGTTTTTAGATTCAGGCGCAAATGCTTTAAATGGTGCTGACACCTTTTTTCGAAGGCAAGTTTACTCTGCTGTACAAATATCCTGTATACAGAGACGGCTCTGAGCAAGTGTGAGGCTCGGCAAATGCTGATAAGATATTTTATTTTGATACTAAAGTCAATTTTTCCATGGCGCACCTACCGACGTTGACACTAGCTTTACGTCAGACTACACTACTAATTCTGACGACTTCACGCTGCAGTCTCACGAGTTGTGATGTTGGGTACCGAAACATCCAAGATGTCCGCTTGTGCGTCACCAACGGAGCCACGGTGCAGAGTGGTCGTGGAAACGTCACTATATCTTGCGCGAGCACGTGATGAGAAGCTCGTGCAGTATTTTGACGTCAGGGTACAGTAGGAACCGAAACTAGCTTTTAAAAACATACTGTACTTTTTTAGGGTGCACTCGCGCTTAGCACTACATTTTCTAGGCTCTTGAGGGCTTGGCCTTTTATTTGACGCACTAAAACTGAAAATTTGTGTCAGTGCCCCTTTAAGCCAATCTGGAGCCACATTGTAACCGACTGTTCGTACTTTCGATGTCATTAATTCAATACTGCCGCATAGGATTTGCGGATGGAGGAACCACCTGCTGTAGGCATGTGCACAGATAATCTTTTGTAGGAATTGAAAGAAGAGCATGTGCTGCACCTTTTAAAGCACATACATTGCCTTTTGCCAGACTCATTAGCCATGTGAGACGAGCTGCTTGCCTTGCACAAGGTACTCTTTGCTGGATCTAAGGAAAGGCCCGATTGCAATTTTTTTTTGTGCAAGCACGTCTGAATGTCTGAATTGTGAATTTTATGTGCTGCAAGTTACATGCTTGTAACATCTTTCCCCCCCATTTCAGTCTTTCCCCAGCTGTTTGGCCACCTGCTGAAGCAAAGGAAACGCTTCCTGTCTCCTTCTGACGACTCCAAGAGAAAGTGAAGACTGAAATTGCCAGCGATTTCCTCTGCATTTGCACGGCTAAAGCACACATGATGCTTTTTACAGAGAAGTTGGTTTTGAGGAGCTATCGAACACAGAACATTCCAAGCAAACACGTTGTGGTCTTGTCTGCACACGAACTGTTTCAGGCATGCTGTTTTGATGCAGGTTGAAAGGACCACGTGGTGGTTTTGGAACATTTCATTGGGAACAGCTGTTTGCTTTGGGTGTGTGTTTTTTTTTCACTGTTTTTAATATAAAGATTGACAGGGAGTGACTCTTCAGAACAACTTCATTCAGTGTGATTATGGAGGTTGCGTAACACCTTTTTTCACTGCTTTTATAATAAAGATTGATGGGGAGTGACTCTTCAAAAAAACTGTTATTCTGCATGATTCTGGAGGTCGCATCACACCTGGGAGAACAAGGTTCATAACACACTGGCTCTCCCAGAGGCTCCAACACACTGGAAGTTGTGCTCTGGTCGATAAGCACATCTCTGATATGACTAAAGTGCAATGGCAGGGCCCAATCACAACAGAGGACTTCAATAGTGGCTCCGTCTCGATGGCAGTCTTGATTACAGGAAGAATCTTCTCCTGCTGGTCTCCATTTCGTGTCTCTGTGAAAGTCAAAAGCAAAAACTTGGGCTTATTAAACCAGCATTGACAGAAGCGCAGCAATGCTACCAACACACACGTCCTGTCTTTCACTAGTCTTCCTCAGTGTTCAATAGCATAGTTAATAAGCCTAATGAATGTAAAACCAACTAGCTCAAGTTAGTGCCTTACACACTAGTTCACAAAACAGCCCTTTTATCACATACTCGAAAAACCTACTTTACAGGCCATTCATAATTCAAGAGCCAGAAAACAATCACAAGTGTGTTGTAATGTTTAGCAGAAAATTATTAAAGCAGTAAAAAAAAAATCGGCTGGTGTACAAACATGTGAGCAAACCTACAAAGTAATTCCAGACCCCTAGCATGACCCTGGCATAGTGCCCTTATAAAATGGAAACTAATTGAGGTATCTCAAAAATTTTAATTTATCTCTTCGATATGAGTTGTGCTGTGTGTGCCAAATTTTGGCTCTCTATGCCAAGAAACAAAAACGTTTTTTACAATTTCATTGTTCCCGTTTAGGATAACAGTAGAAGCAAGCTAGAAGTCCAGGCACCAACACGGCTTAACATTTGGTCTCCTCTGTGTGTGCTGAACTAGTGCATGGGGAGAATGACCAACTGATACATAGGTGTTTGGTTCAGCACTGGTTTCATTACCGCATTGGTTATTGTGTCGCAGTGAGACTGGGTGGAGATGCCACAAGGTGATCTGATATTCTTTTTATTAACCTTTCTTCTCTTTTCCTGCCTTCCTATTTTCTTACGTGCTCTGGTGCTAAGAAAATGCTCTCAGTCCTGTAATAATTATCATCCCAGCATAACCATACATGGGCACAAATGCAGGTGCTGTCATTTGCAAACAGCTAGCAGTAGCTGCGGGAGACAGTCGGTGAGTGTTTGTAAGGTTCCGTGCACCATCACTAAAGGTCTGTTTCAAGAACGATTAGCCCTTTACATCCGAAACCTTTCCCACCTTCTGTTGGTTCTAGTTCGAAACTAAAAGTCTCAAAGCTCATGTAAAAGACGTTTACTCTTTTACAGATGGCGTATAATGTAGTGAGCAAACGCGCTCGCGAATAAACCGCAAAAGAACTTGTCCAGCGGTGCATGATCATGGACTGCTGCGACCGCGTTGCATTGTCTGGCAGGGGCCAACAACGAACTGCAAAGGGTTACTCAAAGAGCCCTGCAAAAGGGCTCTACTGAAGTATGTTTAGAAGTTTAAGCGTGATGGGGGTATGCAATAGGTCTCCCTGTGAATGAACCATTGGCCCTCTTACCTTAAGCACCCACTCATACTCTCCAAACTTGGAGTCGAAGGTTCCTTTCTGTAGGCTCTTGAGCCGCAACGTGAACCGGGGCCCTATTTCCTGGATGCTCACTTTCTCTGCATTCCTGAACTCGTACCTGCATCCACAGATGCATACAACAAGCTTAAATGAGGCACATTAAGGTGACCAGGCTGAGTGCTTCCTTTGAGGGCTACAGCAGACCAACCTGTGGTGCCGGAAGAAGATGTAGTCTCTCTGGTTGTGAAAGGTCACGACCCGGCGTCCTTGGAACTGGGGGGTCATAGTGGAACAGTGATGCCAGCATGCGTGCGACGGAGTGGCCCAGCCTTGTGTTGAAGTTGTTCAGAATCACTTCTGGGCGGTGTGCACTGTAGGCAGCGCGGCCCTGCGTTAACAAGATTGCATGAACTGATCATCCAAAAAAAGGGTTGTGATTCGCTGTAGGAAATGGTTTCAATGAAGCTGAGCTGTTGCTTAGAAATTTTAGGGGAATGTAGTAGACTCCCTTTCAAATGAACTCGAAGGGATCGTCAGGAACTTTTGTCGTATGAGACGCTCAGCTTATTGGCAGGGGCCCCAGAAGTGAAGTGACAGCATGCCAGGCGTGTACAAATAACAGTACACAAAATAAATTTACAATGGGAAGGTAATTACAAAAGGAGCATTCATTTGACTCAGCATGACTGAAAATGGCAGGATCATTTTTGCTGGACTTTATTCCAATCTGCATTGCTTTTTTCTCCTGCTGCACAAATCTATCTGGTGTTACATGACATTTCCTGGGCTAGATTGTAACAAACAATAAGCAGCTTTTGATTTGTCATGGTTCCAGCACATGAGACTTTGACACTATCTCCTATCAGGGCTGAAGCTGGCTGTCGTGTGGCTGCCAGAACTCCAAATTCTATGTCTCCAAAAGATTGCTCACAGCCGTGCAGTGCATTCTCTAAGCTCAATCGGAACTTGGATCACTGACCTTGATGTCCTTGCAGAACTTCACGTTGCTTATCCTGAAGTACGCAGTTGGCCCATCAGGTAAGTGTGTCAGGAGGAGTCCATCTGGAAGGGTAGAAGGGTGTCAAAATTCTAAGCAAACTATTATGAAAATTTGCGGAAACACCACCGTGATACTCTGAAGCCAGGCTGTTCTTAAGGCAGAAATCTCAAATCTGTTCCGAGACCTTTCACTACAATCGAGATCGCCTATTACATACCTAAAGCTTATATGATTCCATTATTATTCAGACAGTTATAAAGGAGCACTACAAAGACATATTAAGATAGACTTTTCAATAACGCTTCTGCAAGAACAAAGTGGTTGTAGCCAAATGTGTGCAGATGGGGAAGGGTATTCAGTCTAGTAACTTTAATTATTTTGCAAGCAGCAGTTGGAAGCGCATACTATGTGGATGACAGAGAACCTTGGAAAAAGTTGACGGTGTGTACAAATGTACTAGATACCAGCTTAAGTGGTAATTACTAATTTTTCCAAGTGAGCTTTTTTTTTATCAAGTGCCAAGGGCAGCGAGGGCAAACAAGAGGTATTGTTAGGCTATGGTTCCCCTTCATTCAGAGAGAGAGAGAATAAAGGTAAAAGAAAGGCAGGGAGGTTAACCATGGCTGAGCCCGGTAGGCTACCCTGCACTGGGGAAGGGGGGTAAGGGGAATAAAAGTTAGAGAGAGGAGGAGAGAGTCACTGTTGCCGTCGACGTAACGGCAGTTCTGCGCTTAACATCACAGATGGTGAGTCAGTCCCGGGGCGTAAATCAGAGCAGCGCATTCGCTTGCTTTACGCAACTTGTATGCGCGGGTCCGTGAATCTAAAACCTTGTCGATGGTGAAGCCATGGTGGTGCTGGTAGTGTTGTCATTCAGGACTGTGCACGTGTCTATGGTGGTGGCAGGCACTGTCTTGAAACCTGCGAATCTTTTCAAACAGTTTCGGTGCTGTTGGAGTCTTGACACTGTGTACTCATCGACAGTTAGCTAATAGTTTATCAATAAAGAAATGCACTGAATTTGAAAGGTTACCAGAAGTGGCATATTATTTTTTAGTCTTAAACTGATCAGCAATGATAAAAGCATCCTTAAAAGAACCACCATCATTGCCTGAGTGCAAGCCAGTGCTCTGAGCTTTGCATTTAATCAGTTTTAATTTATTTAACAAAGTTTGAACTACCTCCAAATGCCATTAATTGTTTCTTACCTGAAGTACAGAATACACAGGAAACCCAAAGGTGCAGAAAAGAGAACAGCAAGAAATTATTTAAGATAAACCGATCAAAATATTGTTTTCAGATGCTATCGTATCAGGCACTTAGTTTACTCGGGCTTGTTCCTGAGACAGCCACGAGCTTGTATAAATTGTACTAGTACCACTAGTGGTCATGTGAAAAAAATGAAGATGAAAGCAAGGAAAAGGGAAATTATGCCAATACGGCCTTGCAGAAGTGGTAGCGCTTTTACGCACAAAATACAGTAAAAGCTCGTTAATTCGAACTTGCAGTTAATTCGAACTGAAGCCCTGGTCCCGGCACAGCCCTATGTATTTCTATGGGGGAAATCTCCCGATAATTCCTACGTGTCGGTATCTACAACGGTTACTTCGAACTGGTAGCTCCCTGGCTTTCGACCCTCCTCGCAGAAATCGGCCCAGAGTGATCACCCAAATTACTCATTACTTTCATCCGTGTAAAACAAGTGTAGTGACTGATTTCCATGCATGCGTTTATGGTTGCAAACGTGGTCTGTCTGCTGCTAATGCTGTATGGGTGGCACGGCCCAGTCAAGCAATGTTTGCCTTTAGGCTTGTCCCCTCGGACAATTTCAATATTGTTCTAAATAAACTTAGAAAGACTTTAAATTTTGATTGCAATAACTCTGCCATGCAAATGAACGTGTTTTGGAGCACAAATAGCTTCGTATATTTTGGCATTAAGGCTCACTGCTCACGTGAATGCAAGTCGCTGCTTGTTTCTGTTCGCTGTTAGAGCATGAACTTAATTTACGAAATTACCTGCCACAAACGTGCAGTATCGCCTAATTTGTGGGAACGAGTCCAGAGGTCCCTTCTTTGGGTTCTCTTCGCACACTGTGGCGCGATGTCTGTTCATTCTAGCGCCTGCCCGCTAATTCGAACTCCGCTTAATTAGAACAATTTTATAGTTCCCTTCGAGTTCGAATTAACGAGCTTTTACTGTATGTGCATGCTATATTGAAGTGAAACTCACTGGGATGTCTGCGGTCCTCATTGATCACAGCAATGTCCGAGTATCCACGTGCAATGGCATGCTCGACAGTCTTCTTGATCCGTGAACGATTGCGCCACCGGAAATCGGCGTTGGGTATGCTCTGCTTGAGTTCACGGCAGAACTTGATGGTTCGCTGCAACAGGCACCACAGAAACATAAGACAAGGATACTGTAGATTACACAATACTACAAAAAAGATATCTATGCGCTAAAATTGAGGGTCTGAGGCAACTGCTAACGCTTTAACGTCTCTTAAAAGCCAACGAAGACGAAAACACTGCGTGCGAAGTGGCAGAACATGGCGCTGCGGCTTTGCTGCCATTTGTGTCGTCTGCTCCCATATTCTATCAAGCCTGCTGCTATGGCCGCTGTGGCGCTGGAGTGCCAGCTTAACTGTGGCAGCTCCTAATTTATGCACAGTGCCTATAGCACCTGAAACAGCTTATGGTCCTGTTGCTATGAGTGACAAGTCTAAACTCGCAGTAAGTTACTAAAAGCCACCGAACTTTAAACACTAAACAGCTATAATTCTTTCCCCATTTAGGTTTTCGAGTTTTAGGAAAGCCATGCACTACATAGCACAATCAGACAACAGCACAACCCAGTAAAATGAGTACAAGAGGGAATTGGGACTTGAGCAAAGATGAGTTGCTGAAGCCTACCGTGGACACCGAAGCAGCAAAACTAGTTGAAACCCTAAGACACCAAGAGATTGTCACAGAAGTTGCTCCAAATTCAATCATTCAGCAATGCAACTACATGAATTCCCCTGCAAACTCACTGTGTGCGGGTTGTCACTTGTGGTGATAAGCAGCTTGGGGACATACTCCTTTCGGAAGTAGGCAGCCATTTCATCCATTGCCTCATCCAGTTGAACCTGCAAGCGGTGAACAGTAATGACTGGATGTTTTTTACAGGTGCATTGGGTTAACGCAGAAGCAAAGACAGTGCTCTACAGATACACACCTCTTCATCATCTGCCTGTACCATGGTGTCATCTGGTTCCCTGGTATTTTCAATAGTACGCGGTTCCTGCTTTGGAGGTGCCTGAAAAATCGGGTTCAAGAATGGAGTGTATCGATTTATGGATGGGTTCGGGCAGCTACGATGTAACTGGAAATGCAAAAAAATAACAAACGTAAACAACACACTTACATTTTCACCAAGGGCTTCAGCTTCTTTTCGACGTTTTTTCTGCGCTTGCCGCTTGAGCTGTTAGGGTTTGGAAATTTGGTTATGAACTTACTTCATCACTAATGCTCAGTTGGTTGACAGATATTATGCATAATGCATCACACTACCAAATCAACATTTAAGAGAGAACTCACAATCATGCACACTCAAACCGAGAAGACAGATTCATGTTGAAATGCGAAAAGTGTAACAGTTACTGAAGGGCGACAAAGAAAGAACAAGTGGAAGTGCGCTTGTTCTTCGTCATTCTTTAGTCCTTCAGTAACTGATAAACCAACTAGTCCTATTCATTGCTTTACTAAAGCAAGTCGTCGTTAGAACAAGAACATATCGAATATATTCCCGCTTCAGTTAGAAATACCCACGATTAGCGAAGCAAATCGCGGAGGCCAAAAGAAAGGAAAACGAGTAAGGCATGTAACAATTATGTTAAGCAAACGTGGAATCCGAGCAAAATGTTGTTTAAATGGCGAGTCATCTTCAAATGCGTACAACGCAAAGCTGACCAGGAAACTTTAGAGGTGGCAGCTGTCTCCGATTATTTACTTTCGCCTTGACCACAAAGAGTCGGAGACTATGACAGTGACAGACACAAGCTTCAACCACTAATGTCGCGCATTGGTAATCTACCATGCTAGATAACAAGACAGTCCTGCAAGGGAAACGCAGAAAAACAAACCGAAGCAGAACTGCAGTTCTAAATGTTTCATTCAATCGGGCGACCAACTAGCCACGTGGGTTATACAATCGCGATAGTGCGGCCAGCGAAAGCTGACGCGAGGAAACGGTGCGACCGGTGCTTACCTTTTGCTTGGCTCGCTTAAGCTTCAGGTACTCTTCGAGCCTCCTTTTCTTGTTTTTGATCTGAGAAATGTTTCGTTTGTGGACATGAGCATCGTCAACGTTTTCGACCTCCATGTTGATTTCTTCTGCCCAACGTTGCCACACGAGCAGTTCTGAAATCCGCTCAGTGTAATTGTTGATTTACTGCACCTATTACACATAAACGCATACATTATGACTCATTTATGTGGATAATGTAACTGTTTTTTATTATAATGTAGCTATAAATTTTAGTAGTCCTAAAACGTTTAACCTTGTATGTATCACAAAAAGGCGGGAACGCGGTACAGACGTACAGAAGCGGGAACTACAACTTCTAGCTGCGGCGGGCGTTCCAGTGTCTTCGAAGAAAATGTCAAACGCGAGTACCGACGTGAGTCAGGCGTTCTACTTGCAGTGCTGGACGTCGTTAAGCAGGTAACTACACAACGCTGAAGTGCATTCTTTTCTCGGTGGCGGTTGGAGAGTCCGTTGGTGATCCGTCACTTTCCCGTTCCGAAACTGCGATCGTTGCGAAACTCCGCCATGAAACTAAACTCATAAAATGGGCATTTCTTAACAATAAGCGTGCAAGAGCGTTACGCCATACAGTACGATCGTTTCTGCGTACGTTAATAGGTCGCAGAGCATGAAACTGCGTGCTGAAACGAATTTTTTCCTTTCAAGTTCACAGGCGTACTTATCCAAGAGAATGAAGACTGGGAGGGAGGCACAAATAAGTAAGCCATTGTTGCGACCTAAATGTTAATTGTCCCATAGCTCATTCTAGAAATACTGCAAGCCATGCTAGCAGTGATATTTTTGCTATTATGTTCAAGAATTTCTTGTTTTTCTCTTGTTAAGTACATTTTTTTTCTGACACATATTTATTACGTGGCGACAGTGTGGATGCGCTTTGAAAACGCGGACAAGGAAGAGGTGGGACACACACGACGCAAAGTTCTTCTAAGCGCATCTACATTGTCTTCATGCGAAATCAACTGAGTGTGCGCACACTTATTGCGTTTAATGTATAAATTTCAGTGTGTGCTCTGCAAAATCATCAGTCTGGAACTGTTTTCACGCCTAATTCAATTTGGAAGTAAAGGGCTGATGCCGTATGAAAGGTTTTGCAGAAACCGCTGGTTTGCTGGGCTTCACGTGTATATAATTGCTTTCTGCTCAGAGTTACTGACATTTGCCTTTGCTTGGGCTCTCTCCTTCTTCCTCCTCCTTGGTCGCCAGGCATGCAATTGAAATATCGTTCACTTTGTTCAGCTCATGTATCTACGAAAATGCAGCATTCTTTTTTTTTTAAGCGCAGGCTGTTTGATTATGGGGCCATACGAAAGATCACCTGGCAGGTACCTAAACAAATGCACTTACTTAAATTTACGATGTATAATTTTCCAGCACACTAGGACATGCATACAGAATGCAATGCTCCAAGGCCAGCCCAGGATCATCGTTGAACTTACCTGTCGCCGTTTTCTCGTCATACTTCATCAAATGCATTCTAAAAGACTGGGCGTGCAAACACGAACACAAGAAAGATGTTAAGACACCACAAACGCCAACTAACAAACGAAAAGGCGCACAATGGCGGAAAAGGAGGAAGGCACGAAAACTTATCTGCGCATTCTCAAGCAATAAGCAAATCTCTATCAATGCACCACACGTGGGAGTCTACATGAAAGATAACTGTTCAGGCATTTGATTTCTTCTTTATGCAAGAAATCAAATGTCTTAAGAGCTATCTTTCACGTACACCCCGACGCATGCCGGATTGATAGAGATCTGCTTATTGCTTGAGAATGCGCAGATAAGTTTTCGTGCCTTCTTCCTTTTCCACCGTTGTGCGCCTTTTGTTGTTAGTCGGCGTTTGTGGTGTCTTAACATCTTTCTTGTGTTCGTGTTTGCACGCCCAGTCTTTTAGAATGAATACTTACCAACTAGCTCAGTTCTCTGTTATTTTAAGCTTTATTCATCAAATGCAATAGAAGCTATTCAGTGGATCAACACGTTTTTATTTTTTCCTACAGGTGCCATACTTGTAACGAGTTGGTGTGATTTTATAATTTGATCATAAAAGCACGTCAACTCATTTGGAGTGAACTGGAATGGGTTGATCTTTATGGTGACATTGCTAAAAAGCAAAAGACTCAATACTTTCAAAAATATTTATTTGCGGTACGCGCTCTCTCCCGACAAAATAAGATGCATAGACAACATTGACTGTTCCCTTTTTCATGCTGAAAGGTGCTTGACACGCTCCCTAAATTTTATCTACACCTGAAAGACTAGCATTGCTGCTGTAAGCGATAATGTTGCACATTTTCACACTGGCCAACACTTCTCGCTATATTGTTCCCATGGAAACAGTGTTCCTGAAAAAATAACTGCCCATATTCTGACATCTGGTCTAGGACTTCAGTAAATTGGACGGTGTCACTTCTTGGAATGTGTGTAAGATGCCTTCAGGATAAAGGTAGATGGACGGTTGAGGATGCTACTGTTCCAGAGTTTGGATACTGGAAGAGAAAAAAGGAGAGTGTAGTAAAGCACCTGTGGACACCCCTGCATTCCATAAGAACATAGGCATACTGCAGAACGCAATGTCAATAAAGGTCTGTTACTGCCGTAAAAGGCGATCTGCATGAAAAGTATAATCCACTCAAGCATTATGGGGAAAGCAAAGTACTTTCCTGGTGTATTTAGCACTGCAAATGATCTATAAACTTCACCCAGCAAGTTCTAGTTGCACAAGGTGGCATTGAGTGAGTACTAAGATATACTGTGGTGCGATAGACTTAGCACAAGGCGAAGATAATACTCAGAGCACCACTGCCTGTGTATTACCATTGTCTTGTGCTGTCTGTTGCATTACAGCAAATCACGTTAAAGTAGCAAAACAGATATCCATTTCAAGTGACATCGCAG
Organism: Rhipicephalus appendiculatus; assembly: GCA_030522465.1. NCBI lineage: Eukaryota > Metazoa > Arthropoda > Arachnida > Ixodida > Ixodidae > Rhipicephalus > Rhipicephalus appendiculatus. The sequence continues at coordinate 2,325,555 of JALIZH010032967.1, forward strand.
TGTCTCACTAGGGCACAAAGAATTGGAACAGGACACTGTCGGTGGGTGTTGAGCGAGTTTATGACCCCCCCCCCACCCCCCCGCCTTAAATTTTCAATTTTGCATGTGTATATATAAACGCCCACGTACAAATGCATGTGCAAACTTATATAAAGCATGGTCAATATCCCCCCACCTTCCTCCCCCCCGGAGAAATTTCTGGCAATGCTACTGGAATGGGATGGTGTGAAAGCCACATTTTTGGTTGATCTCCTTTTGAGATGTCACTTCCTCTGTGCTAGGCTAAGCTGGCAGACTGGACACTGGTTGCTCCAGTGATCTGTAACATTGTGTGCGGTGTGCCCACAGTAGCACAGAAGGCTAGGAAGCAAAGTGCAGAAACTATGCTTTTCGCTTAATGGCTGCACAATTTTGTAAAATGTGATGATGCACTCTGCAAGAGGGCAACATGACATCATATTGAAAGTCATAGGCAACTGGTTGTATAGGGAATAAATTATCCCTTTTTCTTTACCATCACTGAGTGGTGCTTGCAGCAGCTGTAGCTGCGGTCTCGACCCCGGCAGTGGCGGGGACCTTAGATTCACTGGTTGCACTGTGCTGTTTCTGCAAGACAACCACCGTGGTAGTGGGGCTTCTGGGTGCGTCCTCAAATGCTGGCACGCCAGCGTCCACACGGTTGCGCCGCATCTGGAGGATCTCACTCAGCTGGTCCTTGCCACTTGGCTTGTACTGTGCAGGCAGAAGATTGATTGTTTTATTAATTTTTAGGGCATTGGTGCCTCGAAGCAGCACAGGGCCTCTAGGAACTTAGTAATCACTTCAAGACTACGTATATTAATTTTTGCTGACTGGAGCCTTTTTATCATGCGTGGAAACCTTGATTCACGTGCACTTTCTCACCTTGCCCCCCATCAATATATTATTATATTACTATAATACATTATGTTACAAGCCATTACGGCTAGTAATATAAATTGCGACCTTGTACTCAAGCAGCAGAACGTTGCAACCGCTAAGCCACCTTTGTGGATCTACACAAACAAACTGAGCAAGAGTTAAAAAATTACAGTAAAAAAAAGACACTACAATGTCAGAGTACAGAGGATTTCCGCACAACTATGTGTTTTGTGTCGGTGTGCTTTTCCAGCTTCTTTTTTTTCAAGTCACATCCACCCATTTGAATCAGTCACATTTATCAATTAAACAATAAGTCAGGGTTATTTCATTTCTAATGGGTGCAGCTAAGTGGCGTGACAATGCATTGGACAGCACAAATGGAATAAGTTAATGAAGTGCTGTTCCTATATAATGATTGCATGTAATGCTGCTGACATGTGCTAACAGGTGGAATTTGAGAAGGTTCGCTTTTTTTTTATAAGGTATTCGGAATTTTTTGTTGTTGGTTCAATGCCACAGTGTGGAAGGTTTATAATTCAACTGCATCTGAAAGCTAGACTGGAAAACTTTCCGGCTGCTGCACTGCTGTAATTACCGAAATCTTATGTAAGACATGATAAATTATTAGAAGACTAACTAATCATAGGAAACGTTACAAAATACATACTCTCGTCATAACATAGAGGTGATGCTTGGCAAGTATTACGCAAATTATGGAGAGCCACATTCTTATTAGATTCCTTTCTGTGACCTCAATTTCACTGTGCTTGTCTGAGCAAGCAGACTGGATGCTAGTTGCTCCAGTGATCTGTTGCACTGCACATTGTGTGTCATGAAAATGTGGAATATTGTTCACTGTGATCGATCAAGGCTAAAACTCAAGAGTGTGACGGCTAATTGGTCTAAACACATTCTTTTTGTGCTTTGTCATTAGCAGTGACAATTTATAGTCTCAAGTGTATAGACAACAATGGACCCGAAAGGCAGCTTATATAGGCACACTGGCTCATTCCGTGCTGTGAGTGACTCATTCTGTAACATCTTCCTTCTGCCTTGCATTCATGTCGAACTGTGCCTGTTGCATTTGCAAGTTCCCTTTCTCACTGCGTCCTGTCTTTCTAGGAGTTTTCTTGCACCACAGCATGGCACTTCCTTAGGATCCTGGAGGACAATTGGGTCCGCCGTGGAGATGTAGTGCTTATGGTGCTCGGCTGCTGACCTCAAGGTCACGGGTTCAATCCTGGCCGCGGCAGTCGCATTTCGATGGAAGTGAAATGCTAGGGGCTCATGGTGCTGTGCAACATCAGTGCACGCTAAAGAACACCAGATGGTCAAAATTTCCTGAGCCCTCCACTACGGCATCTCTCATTATTCGTGGTTTTGGGACGTAAAACCCCAGATAATATTATTTTTATTGGAGGACAATTGGATGGTGTCTAATCTCCATATAATCTGCCTGCCTGCTGATGCCGCCCATGAGTCATGTGACTGCAACAACCTTCTATCACCTTCTTTCCTCTTCACTTCATACACTTTTACAAAGTGATGAGCTGTGGCTACTGTGCTTTCTGAAGGGCTGCAGAAAATGACACCAAAAAACAATAAAGTTGTTTCCATCCATCCACCCTTTCCTCTGCACAATCAGACTATCTCGGTTTGTATAAGCATACGTCAGACTGCTCGTACGGCAAGAATAGTGTTCATTCTCCAACAAAAGTCTTTAGTGCCTGGTATGCATATTTGAGAAAGCATGTTGCCACTTTGCATACCGGAGGCATGCTTTCAGTCATCTAAACCTTCAGAGATTCAGGCCAGCACTCTTCTGTGTCATCAAGTTTTAGCAGGGCTTTAAAGTCAGGGGGGGGCCCAGAGGGGCCCGGCCCCCCTTTCCATTTTTAAGGTGGGGCTCGTGCCTCCCCTTGGCAGGTCAACTGTTACTGCTGCACCCATTTGAAAAGTGCTGATGTTGGTATATATACAGGGTGTCCCACTTATCACGCAGCATGATTTAAAAAAAGCGGGACGGCGTTACGCGAAGCAGGCCTTGTGCATATTATTCCCAGTATACTGTAGTAGCCGCTACTATTTTTTTTCGTTAATGTGAATTAATTAATTAGTCATAATTAAATTTGTAACTCCAAAAATACTCACCTAATTATCAAAATGTTCAATGAGGCAAATGTGGGCATGTTGAAATGACATCTATCTGTGCTACTTTCAACTACGTACTAATTGCGTGCTAATTTTTTCCTTTCGGATTCGATTGTTGCTTCATGCATGGCCTCCGAGATCGCACCGTCCCGCTTTTTTTAAATCATGCTGCGTGATAAGTGGGACACACTGTATATAAGCCCTGACTTCTAGGTTACATATTTGCTTCACAAGTACTGGCACAAGGCTACATGACAGAACTTTGTCATTCATGTAGTGGTCTGTAAGTTTAGTCGCTAGTGCGCTATCAAAAACATTTGCAAAAAGATGCCTGCGTTGTACAATACTCAATGATTGAAATGGGACAATTTAGGGCTAAGTAATGCACATAATTTCGTTTCCACCATTTTCAGTATGGGTCCATATTGCCGTAATTTCGAATCAAACACGAAGATCAGAACCAACATTATCTTTAGAGACCAGATTCACTGCGACATGATATGGTTATCTTGAGCAATTGTGCATACCAGCTGTTATACGTACTAAAAAATTTGATGTTGCGTTTGAATCTGTGAGTACTGTGCAGTTGTCAGCAAGCTTAACATGAATGCTCCGCAGCGTGTCGTGAAACAGCTTGATTGATGTTAGTGCCGCATAGCTTTGGGTTCTGTTGCCGAGATGTTGCCCATGCATGCCAACGTACTATCCAAGCATACCAAAGTATCTCGGCAACAGCGTCTAGCGCTTTGCGGCTGGCATCAGTCAAACTAGTCCAGGTCACGCGTCGGAGCGTTTGTGTTAAGCTTGCTGACTACTTTATAAGCAGCGTATGCAGTATGGTACCACTTCGCCAGTTTCAGGCACAAACTGTACAGTACACATCCCTTTTCTTGTGAACAGCGAAGGCTTTTGACGCTTTCAGTGCATTAGCATGTTCTCGCACACATACTTAAGTAGTGGAAGGATCTTTGTTATGCTCAAGTTGGCCTTTATTATGTCCTGGGTTAACAATAAGGCATCATCCAGACAGTGACACGTCATCCATTATATCCTCCTAAGAGGTGTCTCTTATACTCCTCAATGCTGGGCTTTCAAATTTTGCAAAGCAAGACCTACTGAAGCTAATCATTAGAATAAGAGAGAGCTGAGCTAGTTGGTAAGTATTCATTCTAAAAGACAGGGCACGCAAACACGGACACAAGAAGGCAGTCAGGACACCATGAACACCGTTTGTGGTGTCTTGACTTCCGTCTTGTGTCCGTGTTTGCACACCCTGTCTTTTAGCAATGAAGCTAAGCAGACAACAGCTGTGAAAGAGCCTTGTGAATCTGCCAGGTTGAGAGCGTTGCACAACAGTAACATGTAACCGTAGCCCAGTTTGTTTTCTTTAACTACACATTGTCACTTACTCCACACAGGTTCTTCTGCACAGTGAGGTGGCTTATTAGGCGGGCGGCTTCTGTGGCTGCAAGCACTTCCTCCAGCCGCTCCTTGGTGAGTGCAAACATATGCTCGCCTGTCAGCTCCTTGCAAAGACCTTTCACCCTATATTAAAACAAAGAAAGAAAAGTTCGCATGTTCTCAGCATTTTAACATGTTAAATGATTATCTTATTTCGAAAAAGCTTCCACACTGATACCTCTTAAAGCTTTGCTCGTGAACATTATGGACATGACCAGAGGTAGAACTAAACACTAGACAAAACTAGACAAAAGGGGCTGCATATTACAGGTAACAGATAAAGGCACCAGTATTTACTGACATGGAAAAAAAGCCTGCTGTGCCATTACTTTTGTTTCGATATCTGACAGGTTACACTAATGGAACATTAAGTGATGGGTTTGTAACTAATAGAGTTAAACAGCAGGGAACAGATAATGGGCCATTTATGATGTATGTATATACATAAAACAAACCTATTCAGTATGAAATAGAACATTGCTGTATATAAGTAGAATGAGGTGTTATAGGCTCCGAGCTCCTGATAGCATTTTCCACTGTGTGAATCTGTGATGTTGTCTCACCTGTCACTGAAGTCTTTTGCGGCAAGCCAGGCCTGTACTTCCTCAACCTGTAGACTCTGGCGTGATGTAGGTAGCACGCGCTGCAACTGCCGTTGCCCTACCCCATTTTTTGCCAGCCTTGGGACCAAGAGACACGCGAAGTTTAAGTTCTTCATCGAAAGTGTCTTCACGCTGAGCTGGCTTAGTGGTAGGTTGTGCAGAACTAGCACTCGTGTGTTGACGTGGTGCCTCTGAGGGCACTGATGGTGATGGCTCTACCGGTGCTTGAGGTGGTGGCAGTTGTGTTGTGGGAGCATCACGTCGGCTTGAACTCGAATGGTGTGTTGTACTGGGGTCATCATACCGACCTCGTGCCATGTCAGAACTTCTCGAACCATAGTATTCGGCACTGATTGCCTGTGGTGGCGGCGGTGGAGTCGGTGTCAATGAGTCGAAATTACTTGAACTGCGTGCGGAGCGAGGTTCAGAACCTCTCGTGTGGAATTCGGTGTCGTACTGACCCGAATGTCGAATCGACAATGGGAGGACATCCTCGTTTTGGCTCGGAGGTGGGGGGCAATGCTTCATCGTTGAAGTGGCTGGAACGGCGAGCTGGCTCCTGCCAATGAGATGCTTGCCTGTCGGACTCTTGCCGACTTAACTCGTGCATTGAGTCATACTGGCCCGAGCGCATTGGCACGGTGTTGTGTCGGCTTCTCATTTCTGTATCCTGTCCGTTGCTGCTTGCATGTCTCTGGTTGGACTGACGTGATGGTGGTCGGTAGTGATCAGAAGCACCATCATCGACAACACTTGGAGCACGTGAAGAACGCAGTGGAGGTTCTGCAGCATAAAGTGCAAATTACTGTGCAGATCTTGCTGCATACCCTATATGCAAGCACTCATGAGACTTGTACAACACGTATGTGCTAATCTTCCACCCCACAATTACCAGAGCAAGGTTGTTTTATCACTTCATAATTAAGGCATGTCTTGATTGTAATGAGTTTATACAAACACCTTTTTAGCATTATTGCTGCCATTAGCGCTAGTGTGAAACTTCAGGTAAGGTGTAGTGCACCTTAGGGCCCTCGGTGCGTTTTACCAGCTTGCCTCAGACAACGATCTTGTCCATTAGATGCAAAATTACTCACAATTAGGTTTGAATCAGCATTTGCTTTTTATTTAATGGCTGATGGGACTCAACTGCTGACCTGAAGGTTACGGGATCGAATCCCGGCCGCGGTGGCCGCATTTCGAAGGAGGCAAACAGCTAGAGGCCCATGTACTTAGATTTATGTGCAATGTTAAAGAACGCCAGATGGTTAAAGTTTCTGAAGCCCTCTCCTATGGCATCCCTCATAATCCTATCTTGGTTTTGGGGCGGAAAACCCCAGCAACTATTAATATTATTATTATGGATGATGGGAAGTTGTCGACAATGGGACTTGTCTTTGTGAGGACAGCAATCGGTCGTGACATTGATCGTGATTCACAGAACTATAAGCCAACAATAAAAAATCTGTGTGATAATCCTTTGCCGTCATGATAACAAATGCCTCATGAAGTGACAGCTTTTTATGTGATCAATGGACCAAAATTTGGTGCAAGAGTGGAGAAAGGGTTCAGACTTTGCTTTGGGTGGCAAAAAGACCTTGGAACACTGCTAGTAATGTTCACTTCACAGTGCCTCAAGTCAATCTATTATCATCAAGACTGACTGTGCAACTCTGGCAGTAGTTTTGGGTTCGATTCCACAGCAGGGTGAGCTTTTTCTGAGACTAAAAGTGCGCAGCCTGCTGACTAGCGTGGTTTTTGGAGAATGAAAGAGGCGGTCGCATAGAGAAAAATTTACTTTTGTTGCTCTGAAGAGAGCATGGCTCAGCGTCTGATATATTACAGTCAAATACTAGGCACTGAAGTCCAAATGCGTCGGCTTTATCACTCTCTCCGCCAGTTTTGAACCAAATCAGAATAATAACAAAGAACTCTGGAAAACATGAACAAAATATAAAATCTTACCAGGTGGTGGCATCGGTGGTGCAGGAGGGATGTCTACAAAGAAAGAAAATGGAATGAGTAAAAGAAGTAAGGAATGCAGTACAGCATGTCGATGCAGTGTGCAAAATATTCTTCGTGCTGGCAGGCTTAGATGCAGTGCTGTGCCTGTCCCTACTCCATTTGTTGAGTCACAGGGTAATGTTGAGATGGTTTCCAACTCTCACAAGTAGCCAAAGTGAATGTGCTGGGGGGAATATTTGCACACACCATAAAATTGCAGATATAGGCCATTGTAATGTAATTATATTTCACATTTTTTATTTCTAAGTTCCCCATTAGCACTCCCACATTTGTTGAAAATTTTCAGGCTGCTCCCATGTTGCCTGTCAATCAAAAAAGCTTGTGATGGTCATTATGACGAGCGTCCCGAGTTCTCTTGTCTGCCGTCCCATTTTTTGCGCTTGAGCTTTTCTTACTACGCATTGCCAACTGGCCTAAGACTGTACACTCCTAAAGTTCATAATCATCAGCTTGCAGACTTGCCTAAAGTTCATGATGAGCTTGAGCTTGCTACACTATGATGTACAATTTAAAAGTAAACATATTTGACAGAAATTTGTCTGGCTGGGTAAAATTATATGAATAAACAGATTCACCAGCCACATTCAGCCTTTAGTTTTTAACCTCAAAAACTGGCCATATGTTTCGAGACCCATTCGGTCTCTTCTTCAGGGGTGACTGTCTGGCTGGATCCGAAGCTAGCGCTTTTTTAGTGGTTGTGTCCCTCTCCACCGTTGTTCTATTTACTGCGTTGATTTCTCTTTTGGTTCCGGAGCCCGTGTTCATACACGCTCAGTAGTCGCATCAAAAGGCGATTCTCAGAATCTTGGCATATCCAAATAACACCTGGAAGCATTAACCAGTCAACTGGAACCCTGCTGAGCGCGTATGTACATGGGCTCTAGAACCAATGGAGAAAACAATGCAGTAACAAGAATAACTGGAAGAATGACAGGAAGAACAACAGTGGAAAGGGAGACAACCACTAAAAACACGCTAGCTTTGGAGCCAGCCTGACAGTCACCCCTAAAGAAGAGACTGAATGGGTCTCGAAACATAGGGCCAGTTTTTAATGTTAAAAGCTAAAGACTAAATGTGACTGGAGAGTGTTTATTCGTATGGCAAACTTGAAAATGTGAGAAATAGCTGGCGAGTGCCTTCATTTCTAAAACAGATTGGAAGATAGGGGCCATTTCTGTCTTGAAAAAAAAGAAACAGCTCAGTGGACATTATTGGACCATGCTCAATATAATTATATGCAAATAATTACACTGTCACTGCCATCTACAAACGCGCAGTGCCAGAACATTTGCTGAGTAGCTGTTATCTATTCTGTTCAGAACAGGGCACTCCTGCCATTCCAAAAAAAGTTTTGTTCGGAATATTAATCCACCATTTGGCACCCGAGTGTGATGGGGCCTTTTTACAGCTGTTGCTGTGCCTCGTGGCAAACTAGGGCAGAGGAAATGGCCTAGGAAATATTGAGCACTCATGGAATGCTACTGCCAGATACAGAATAGTTTTACTTTACTGTGCCCATAGTATAGTAGAGGTGGCTGTCTGAAGTGGCTGTGTAAGTAGGTTATTCTGTATGAAAATGTAATGGGATTGCCTAAATTTCATTTACTTTCATGATCAAATAGAATGCCTTTAATATACTCACTGAGTGGTTTTTCATCGGGGTATATCACTATACCTAAATGTCCAAATTACTGTGGGCTCGGGAATGTTAAGTATTTCCAGTACAAATATATCATTTTGGTCACTGGTATGTGTTAGAACGTATGAGACTGCTCTGTTGTTTTGCACCATAGAGTTTCGTACTATAAAAACTATAGGGTAATCTGGCACTGCAGTCTTTCAACCACCATGGGAAGTACAGGCTTCGGAGTGGATTCTGTTAGCAAACTTTCTACAAGTTTTATTCCTGTGGTTTTAGTTTCGTTATGCTTACAGCAGCTGTACCCTGTCGCAATGTGTAAGGTGTTCTCTGGAGTGGGCGTTGGTGTGCAGTGCAAAGCACTCAAGTGATGTTTTTGAAAGTGGCCGAAGCACGCTAGTCTTTTGGTATGTGATGACGTGGCTTCGCTGGTTGGATTAAACGCTCTGCTCCGTGCAGAAGTGGTGTCCCGATCAAGTTAGCGCAGGAAACTGCATAGATTTCACATTTTTGATAAATGCATCTTGCCAAAACACAGTCGACTTGGCTGCAGAACGATGGGGACGCCCAGTGGATGCATCATCACACTCCACTGAATTGGCTTTACAGCAGAGCGAGAGATGATTTGCACATGCCACTGGTCTTGTGATCATCCTGTGCACGGACAGACACACCCAGGCATTTCAGCAGATGATACATTTAGAATTTCTCTCGAAGACGCAAGTTTTACTCGATACCGTATTTTTATTTCCATAAATACATGATGCCTACTTTTGAGAGAAAAACATGCATGTTTGTTCTCACTGTTGCAAAAAAAATAATTCATTACGTGGTAATGCCTAATCTAAAACACAATTGCAGAACAATGCATACCCTGGTGGCTGAATTTGTCCTTGCTTCACTTCAATCTCATGATCAGGCAAACTATCATCAATAAGTTTTACATATGAATGAATGAGAAGCAAATTTCAATTTAAATTAACTTCGTATCACTTTTAAGCTCGCTAAAGAAGCGCCGCGAATCTCAAGAACGAAATTCATCCAAAGCACTTGCGAAGTTTGTACTTCTCACCAGTTCCATGGTGGTCGAGGCATCGCTCGAGGAGCCCCCATAGACACCAATGCCAGATTGCCCTCTTGTTTTTGGTGTATGAAACTCTTATGTTTTGCACGACAGGCCGTATGGAAAAAATGCTGTGAGGGCAAATGCTACTATGTTCTGCGGTGGTGCAACTTTTGTGGTATTTCCGATCACTCAAATATAAAATGATAGTTTCCATCCATATTTAAGCTTGATCACTCATCTGACTTGGAAAAGCAGCAAAACGGCACTTACTCCTTTCCATGTACCCATAGGGATCGTTTTCATCATAAGTCTCTGAAAGAGAGAGAGTCATGTGATGTTTCTTTTCCCCCTTCTCCAATGAGCTTCATGAGTGCACTAAACCTGTCCATTTGTGACAATGTCGATGAGAACATATGTTTTAAGGCAATGACGCTGTCACAGTTCTTCATTGAAAGAGGCATTGTGGTAGTGTAGCGTCTGCTAGAGTGCCTACGTAAACATAGTAAATGAACACCTCCTCACACCGTAGTGTCCTAGAATGCTATTGTGGAACAGTAAATTGCTTTGTCATCTGCTGCTGAAGTATGCGGACTCTTGGCTTGTAGAATATGCAATATAAGTAGAATAAATATATCATTAGTTATACGTTCTTGAAGTTTATACATGCAAATTGTGTGTCCACTAGGTGAACTGATTCATGTTGTCACTGTTGTCGCTGCTGCACATCGATTTGAAATTCAAAATATGAAACTGAATTTAAGAGCAACAGTAAACGAGTCGAGACAGTGGAGGAGAATTCCTGCCGAACTTGATCAATAATCTTTAAGTGCACAACCAGATGAGGATGGTGAAGACAGGAGAATCACGGGCGCTAACTTGCAGCAATTTATTGATAACGGCACAGTCGAATCTACTACAGTAAAAGCTCGTTAATTCGAACTCTGTTAATTCGAACTTACAGTTAATCTTAACTGATGCCCTGGCACAGCCCTGTGTACTTCTATGGGGGAAAGCTCTTGATAATTCAAACGCGTCGGTATCCGCAACGCTTAATTCAAACTGGGAGCCCCTGGTTTTCATTGCTCCTTGCAGAAGTCGGCCCAAAGTGATCACAATGTGTTGCAAAACCAAACCAAACCAAACCAAATTTACTTGAGATGCAAAACAACGAAACAGCAGCCTTTCTCAGAAGATGAGAATTCGGACGCGGCGCTGGACCTCCTGGGCAAGCTGCAGATGATGCTCATGAGTCGTGACTGATGAAATGAAAGCAAATTCAAATTGCTGATTACTTTTAATTTTGGTTGCATTGACTCTGCCATGTAAATAAGTATGTCCGGGAGCAGAAATAGCATCATATGTTTCACACTAAGGCTCACTGCTCACATGAATGCATGTTGGTGCTTGTTTCTGGCACATCACTGAATGATAAATTAATTGCTGTTAGATAAACAAGTTCGCTGTTAGAGCTCCATGAACTTAATTTACGAAACCACCTGTACGACGTCCGTTCATTCTAGTGCCCGCCTGCTAACTCGAGCTCTGCTTAATTCGAACATTTTTGTAGTCCCCTTCGAGTTTGAATTAACGAGCTTTTACTGTATAAGACAACTCGTGGTCACCCAACACATAAGCGCAGCCAGCAAAAGTCAGTGACCATGCAGGTATCGTAATTGTTTTGAAGGTAAAGCAATTGATGGCTTAGACCCACAGCTATCTACTACATTATTAATCCCTTCAGCCTCGATCATTTCATGTCTAAATTGGGTGCTGCTTCTTGTAACAACGGGCGTGTTTGTCGTATCTCACCAACATGGCCAAACAGCCACGTTAGTGAGCTGATCGATGAAGGCAGAAGTTTGTCATTTTCAGTTGTTTCACAGGGTCACATCGCATATCTTAATGTACTTTCATGTGTTCGGTAAATACACCTAGTAGATGCTGTCAAATTGGCGACCTTTTGGGGAAATTTGATGTATTGTCACCATCAACATTTTACTTTTTGCCTTTTGAGGCAATGGGTCACAGTGAGATACACAATTTTTCTGGTTTTATAGAACTGTTTTAATGAAAGCAGCTTAAAATTCCTATTTAGTATACATTTAATTGCCAGCCACTAAAGCGGCACACTGCTACTTTCACATGGATGGTAAATTTCCTGTTCACTTCGTTTGACGTGTGGCGATGACCTCAGAGGCATTGGCACTAATGCACTAAGTATTCACTAGAGTTAGCTATCTTTTTAGATGAGAACGAGAGTGTTGTCGCTGTGCATTTTTCTATATTCGTAAATGCAAAAACCATATATCATGGTCATATCTCAACCAGTAGCACCCATGCAGGCTGCTGCGTCCACTGAGAAAAAAAATGTGCAGTAGAACCCACAAAGTACACATAAAAATGCAAAGCAAGATACATAGCAAACAGAGCAAAGCTCCATGCATTAGTTAGTAGTGCGCACAAAGAACGCTCAGTGGGAGCTTTAAATAATGACAGCATGAATGGGATTCCTAGCAAGACATGCATCATTGTAGTGCATTGTTGTGACATAAGCACAGCACACACATATTCTCAAGAACACTGCGTGATGTCACGTTCTGATACAGATGGCTTGGTCTTATATGTAACGAAACCTCGTATAATGGCTGACAACAAGGCAGTCCACTTTCTTAACCCTGTTAACCATGGAAGAATATCAGGTATGCACCATCTCACTATAATTCGAGCTGGGACGAGGAGCGTTCATGCTTTAATAAGGTTTAAAATCATTATGTTAGTACCACTATGCAACATGTTATATTTCTGTTACAGTACTAGCTTGGAATGTTGAATTACTCATGCATGTCACAGTTCGTGTACATGTAAGGTATGTTGAGATACCCCACCGCGTGCTGCATGAGGTGGCACGTTAGAGCATGTTAGTACAGCCAAGATGCAGGATTCGCAATGGGTAGTTTGGAATGTATAGATATCGGCATGCTTATATTTTGTTCATACCTTACCATCAGATCGAAACATGGTCACTATTGGTGCCCCAATCCTCTCTCTTCTGCCTACTGAAGGACTTGTACCATTCTGCCTTTGCAGAAGTTGCGCTATGCACAGACAGAGTGTCATGAAATGTGACCTGTGCTTACACTTACTGACGCTGAGAGAACGCTCATAAAAGAAAAGAAAAGGTTGCTGCCAAGTCAAGAAATCAAGGACAGCACATGCTGCCACTATTTCTTAGCTAGCAGAAGAGGAAGGTGACCTGTGACTGTCTAAATGAAAGAAAAGCAAATTTATGGCTATTCGGTCTTCTCAGAATGTCAAATACAAATGAAAAAGATAAGCATGTCGGTGCAGACAGGCAAGTTTCATTAAACCTATGTGCCTTTGCTGTAACTGCCAGTATATTAATGCATGGATATTCGGTAGTGACATTAACCTCCATTCATTCCACATCACTTTTACCGGAAAATTGGTTTAATTTTTCTTATTTCACCATACATGTTGTAATGGCAGCAGTGTTCACATTATTCAAGCATTTATCAAAGACTTTATTAAGTTATTGTTCAGTGCAGAGCTTACATTGGTGAACACATAGCAAATGTAGCTTCTGTTAAACTTCTGTGCCTGCTGTTCAATCAAAACAAGGTAAGACAGGAAAGCAAACGGGATGTTTCTTAAAATGGACTACACCATTTGTTTTACACACACACTGCATGACCGGCATCATGGAAGTGTTTTGCGTCTCTCAACATTAATGCTTGCACGAAGGGATTGATGTTTTATGTGGCCAGATTCATGACGTTGTGGTTATGCATATTTGGATAACAATGGTAGTGCAAACAGGACGCAAGAGGACAACAAATAGACACACAGCACTGTGGGTGTCTATTTGTTGCCTTGTTGTGTCCTGTTTGGGCTACCATTTCTTTTTTTTCCAAATATGCTGTACCAACAGTCGATCAACTACAGTGGTTATGTAGGGAAAATTGCTCGAGCACACATTGGAGTAACAGGATAGGTAGGTGGGCCAGTTGGTATTTCATATTTATAGAAAACAGCACGCGAATTGAAAAATGCAGGATATTTGTCCAGCGTATTTCTATCAACACCTGGGAGACTACACAAATGTGAACTACTAGATAGATATGACAGGAATGCCATATCCTTCTTCATGGTTTTTGTGCCATTTCCCAGCCAGCAGAGGCACACTAATTAGCCAAATGTAGTACCCTTCTTACAGAACTGCTCCCCATAAATCGGGGTTAATATGTGGAAATGTACATGCATGCACTCAAGCAGAGACACAGACAACGCTAGGCAACAGACACAACACAGCTGCTTTTTTGTTAATGGTAAGGTGGGGAAGACTTTATTGATGCACTCAGCTTTTAGCTTGTACAAGACTCGATAAAAAGTGCAACACTTGAAAGTAAAACTGGACACTGGTCCACTGGTAAAAATTCAAAGCCAAATGCCATCAACACTCGCGACGGCTGGAATGTAACATTTGGATGTATTGCAAGCCGAACTGCCACTCGAGTGTTTTATTTCGATCTTTACACACAAACAGACAAAAAAAAATTAAGAGGTAGGTAGTACTTAAATGCAAAAAAAAAAAAAAAGACACGCAGGACAGAACATGGCAAAATTGGGACAGACTGGCATTCTGGGATATGGATCTCTCTTTGTAACCTCTGTATATAGTAAGTATATATCTATCTCTTCTCGCTAACGTGTCTCTGTTAACATTAACGTGAAAGTGCTGTTAACACTTGGATAAATGTGCCAAACGTGCTGTTTGCAAAACATTTCTTTTGACACACAACAGTCAACACGAACAACTTTGTTCATTTTCGATCCCAACAAGCACAAAGCCTTCTGCCAAACTTCTTGGAAAAAGTGATGTATCATCCAGAAACAAGCTCTAAGGCACTTTTGTCACACAGAATTGACAAGCTTCGCCGGACGCTCGTCAACAGAAGTGCCGCTACGTGCAACTGCCGCTGGTGACCCTCAGAAACATGGCTCTTTTTTAAAGACCACTGCGTAAAATGCAGCTCCCAACATTAGTGGTTGAAGCACAAACACATCTATGCTGCATTATGCAAATACAAGACTTCCCGCACACGAAAGTGAACAGAGTGCAGGGAATGAACTATGAAAGTACAGCACAAACTCGGGAGGAAACTGACCTAAGCTACCATCATACAAACCTAACAAGTACATCAGCAATCATTGCAATATGCCAGGAAAGGACAACCATGGCTCTGACAGAGAAAAAGACTGCCACCTCAATAATGGCATGCTCAACGAAGCTTCTCCCTCACTAAAAAAAATGTTACTGAATGGCAAAGATCAGCAATTCGTTCAGTGCTGGTAACTGCCAACAAAAAGTGTCTCTCCGGTTAGAGACATTTAGAAATGCTTTCTTAGCATGCTCCTGCCACAAACGGACAACTATCATTAGCTGACGACCGACAAAAACAATAGTAGTCTTCTATGTACACAAGTAGATATCTGGAAGAACTTGACTGTCAATATCAAACAGGACGGAGAAGGGGAAAATACAACTCTAAACATTGCGATCTAGAACAACTAACAGCTATTCAAAGTTTGGTAGGACACGACGCTCGCAACAATGACAACAGTACAGCAGAATTTAGTGAAGGGTTGCTGTTTCAGTTTACCACGGAACTCTTTACATCATCCTGACACCAGAGCATGAAACAAAACAATGTTTCCATAGGAAAGTGCAAGTTAAAAGCAGCAGCGTCTCAATTATGGAATGTTTAAATCACGATCCTTCACCAACGATGCTTGGAACCAACCAGCTGTAGTGCTTTCACAATGCACCTCATATCGCAACATAAAAACACTTCTTGTGTATCAAGTTTTGCACAAGATACAGGACCGACAACCTTTGGCCAAAGTGTAAAAAAAGCATAAGGTCGTCTAAATGGAATGGTACAACAAAGTGGAAATGCATTTCTAAGAATTGCGTGCACATGTAAAGGGTTCAGTAGCAAAAGTTGCAAAGAAGCATCCTGCATAACAGGAGGAACCTAATGATGCTAAACTGCAAGACAGATCAAGTAGCGAACAAGCAAGAAAATGTGAGAAAACTGCAACAAAGCAGCTGCTATGTCGTAAGTGCTTCTGACAGCTTCATTAAATGTCAACAAACAGGTCAGAAACAATGTACATCGCCGAAAAAAACACTGCACACAGACACTCAACAAACAAACTGTTTCATAAAATGTCGGACAAGCTGCTATGCTTTGTTGCGTAAAAGACTGGAGTCTAGCTAGCCGCAACTCTCTAGGCATGTATTTTAGATTCTCTCTAAGGCATGAACGTTACATGCACAATGTACACTAGCCATCCTTAACACGCTATAAACAGCTGCCAAGTGCTCAGTGCAGACATACAGAGAAAGGTGCACCTCTCAAGTGGTTCAACTCTAAGCTACTCACAACGCAGATGCTATAAAATGGTAAAAGAGCTTAAAACGTCCATCTATGGCATGAGCTTGGCAGTACACGTGAAAAGCCAAACATTTGGCCCTGGGGACTGGAAAATGCAAACTCTGTTATCACAACACTGTTTTGATCCTTAATGGCTTTGAACAAATGCAGCTTGTTGTGTGCTGCGACTGAAAGTTGTGGTTTGTTTCAAATGCTGCCGCACGCATGGCTTGACACACGGCATGCTTTGTAGGTAGGTACTAGCGGCAAGCCACTTCAGTATCATGATGACAGCTACTCACTTTGATTCAAACTCTGTTGCCATAGAGAAGAGCATTTACGCAGTAAAAGCACTTCTCCACCGGAATAAAAAGATACGTACGAAACTTGAGCATATGTCAATGTCTGAAGGAAATAAACAGTCTCCTTTGTTGTCCTTGCTGCTTCAAGGTTTCCACAATCATCATAAAGCGAGGCATACAGGAGAGGCTCCCTAAATGCTTGCACAACTGCTGTACTGAGCCGATTACTGCGTTTACATTGAGTTGAACTTTATTATAATGAGTTGTCAGATAGCGGAAAACCAAATATGAAATTTGGTGATTTCTTATATTACTGTATATGTGAATAGTAGATGTAATAAAGATATTTTTATGTTGGTTAGTGAGTCTATTATGTGTAATAGCAGTGATGCACTCTAACCACCATACATAAAAACGACCACTAGTTAGAGGATGAATGTGCAAGTTTGCCGCACGCAGACAACGTGGTGCAAGTAAGCCTTCGCATGGATTCACTACGTTTCTGTAGCACGCATGACTCAGCATCACTGCATCGGTCATTTTCTTATTACAATGGCTAGTAATGATTGATGCACACAAGCCAATGAGAAAAAGGTCGTACATAAGATTTCTTAAAGTGAAATTCTTGGTCAAATTTTATAATAATTATTCTACTTAATAATTAGACAAGATGGAAGAGTCCCTTCAAGCTGGTTGATAGTTTCAGGTTAGTTGAAAAACTGTTCACATTCAGGCCCTAAGAATCGCCATATTAATCCACAAAACCTACTATATAATGCTTTCTTGCTGCGGATGGCAAGAGATGGTCTATCTAAAGCTAAACTCCACCTAGTTTTAACTCTTGTGGCATTCTAAGTGTTTCTGTCGGCTGGTTAGAATTTAAGTAGTCATAGCACACCTGGGTAGAGCTAGCGTCTACTGTTGTGCCTTACTATGTTGTCAATGACATATCAGTTTCATCAGACACGTCGTTATGCACGATTAACACCTAGCTGCACATAGCTACCAGTTGAAGTTCGGCACAGCAAATGCATAAACACTGGACAGACTCTAGGTAGACAGCACAGATCCAATGTTGCAAAATCCTCATAGCTGTGAAACCCTCAACAAAGACGAGAAACCAGCACTAGGCCAGGATTCACTGAACAGCATCGACAGCAAGCAAGGACTAACCCAAGTTTTACATTATCAGAGCTGCAACAATGTTTTTAGTTGTCCAGTAACGGAAAGCTTCACGTCAGCCTGTTCTATGAAGCCCACTAAAAAACATGCCAACACACAAAAACATCCACAGATTGGATTACAATGCAACATTGGCCCTATAGGGCTAGTACTTTTTCCCAGTCATAATCTTGGCTGCAAACAAAACATTAAGTGGCACACTGGTATGCTTACATGGCAGTTAAAAGAAATGTAGCTCACCCGTCGATGGCATCTTGTAAAAAAGACAGGCAGGTTTCAATGCAGCTACTGACACATGACGAAAACAGTGACCATCCAAGACAGGTGTGGGAATGCCACGGCATTACAGGCCATGGTTTGACAGCACTTGAGTAAATGTTGCACTTACAAAGTGCTCCACTAATCCTTAGACTACAAAATAACTTCTCAGAAATAAGGCATTGCAATGAAATTTTATGGTGCAACGTGCTGTGACTTGTAAGCCATCAACACAGGCTAGGGTAAGAATATTCGTACTCATTAATAAGGAACAACATTTTAAGTTCCCTGCCCCCCAAATTTGATAACAATGATGACCTTTAGAATATTCATATGTAAACACCTTTGAAACCTTCAGTAATGACTTAAGAAGAAACATAACTTCATTGTTTGGAATACAAGAGACGCAAAAAAATAATGAAATTAAAAAGATGCCATTTCTCGTTGTAATGATGGCAGTACTCAGGAGTTTGTTCAGTTAGCCATATTTCTTTCGGTTGTTCAAGGAAGAATACAATAGTTCTAGCCTCATTCTGAAGAAAATTCCACTTTTGCCTCTATCTGTCAACTCAGTGACAATCCTGACTGCTGCAAGGCTCTGCCGGAAGATGAACTACCTCTCTTTAGTTATGAATATTGTGAGCGTGCTTTTATGAACACTATTTGGACAAGACTAAAAAAGCCAGTGTTGTTTTTTCTCATCCTCGCTGATAATGTACAATAAATGGCAATGCTCAAGGCATGCTGAGCATGCATCACGTGACCTGGTATGTTTACACCAAGGGAATAAAGGGATAAAGCAATTCTCTCCTACTCATTGACGTGCAGTGATATGAGCTAACTGCATGCTTTAAAGACAGCATGGACACACTGTAAGCAAACATGTATCATCGTAGAGGTTCACTTCTTTTTTCTGCTCGTTCAAAGTCACACACAGACTTATGAACTGCCTCACAAGAATTACGAAAGCACTCTTCACACACTTTGACAGCGCTGTAACATCAACTGGCAACAAAGCCCGGCAGCTGTTGGCATTGCACTTCACACTTACAGGTTAATTAGGGAGAACGCTTTCAGGAATGACTGCTCGCGCTATCTCAAGCGGTCACTTGTTTAGTGCACTGCAATGCATCTTTGCAACACCTGGGTCGAAGAAACAAATGGATGCCACGCCAAACACCCACTGGGCTCTACCTCTCAAAGCAGTCAGCGAGGAAGGTGCAGCACACTGTCCGTTTCGTCGCCTGCCACACAAACACAACAGCAGAAGCAGGGGTGACAGCAGACAACACTCAGCACACACTGCTCGAAACCAGACTCTTGCACTTGGGCGGGGCCAGCAGAGTTGTGTACAAGCAAGGATGATGCGGGGATGATTTCTCTGTTTCCCGCGGGTAGAGGATAACGAGGGTCACGCACTGTCCTGTCAACTTTTCATCGCCTGCTAGCGCGCAACAGCAGAAGCAGGGGTGATGCGGCGGGCGAGGTGTGCCCCCTTAAAAGTATCGGAATTCACCTTTCTTCCCCTGTCGCTCGCGACGGACCCAGTCGGCCGGAGCGGGTGGCTGGCGAGGTCCGCCTCCGCGCGGACTTCCCATGCCAAGCCCCGATGAACTCATCGAATCACCCCCCAAGATCATGAGGTGGCGAGGAATCGCCCTGCAACATAATACGATAGACAGGAGGGTTATAGACTATGCTAATTTGTACATACTGCATTTTACTGTAGCATGCAAACCCGGACGTGTAGGTGAAACAAGCTGTGGACAGTGCAGCGCAGACGAGCAGTTCCATTCACAGCTCTGAACGATTTCACAAAGAGGACTGTAATACAAATGCCTCATTTGCCTGGCATGGCTTCTCCTATTTTTTAAATTGTAGCTTGTATACAGACAAGGAAAAAATGGCAAAGCAACTAAGCAAACAATATTGACACGACAGAGCTCAACCTAGCAAATCATTTTGTTAATATGCATAGCTTTACAGAAGTACACTACAAGACAAGTCAGCAAGTATGATCGCTGCTTTAGAAACTGTTTTGCCCTGGAGCACATAGAAAAGCTAACACTGTGGTCATGGCAAACAGCAGACTACGTACTTCTGAAGACACTGGATCATTTTTTCCCCCCATTCGTTAAGGATTTACGGTCACCCCTCTTTCCTTTGGAGTAATATCACACTACAGATTAGTAAGATCACAGATGATGGAAATACACCTTGCTGTGCCTAAGTAATTTTTTCTTTTCCGTTAGTGCTTTGAGCTAGCAACAGCACAAAAACAGATACATTTGCATAATGACACTTATTGAGAAATGGAAGATGCAAGAGAAACAAAAACAATAAGAAATATGCATCACACTGAAGCAAATTCATTTAAGTCCACTAACATCACTGCTACAGAGTAGTCAAGAATTTGACATGTGCTTCGTAGACGACAGTGGTACACCTTAGAGTACAGTGAACTCCCGTTAAGACGAACTCGGTTAAGACGAATTCTCGCTTATGCCGAACAACATGGGAACGTTTGTTTGGTTTCCCATAGACTCAATGAAAAAAAAATCCGCTTAAGACGAACCGCCGAACAGGTCTCTTCGGATAAGACGAATTTTCGCAGTGACCGACAATGCTGGCAATTCTGCGCAAGGAACATTGCAGTCTAGGTGGGGCTTCAGGCGAACGGGAGAAAGCAAAAAAAAAAGCGCTTCCTGGCGCAAAGACCCAAAGCGAATCGCGATGCGGAGGGAGGGGGGCGAGATAAGCGGAAAAGAAAGGCAGCGCATAGCAGCTCATAAAGCTGGCAGCTCACCCCCAGCATGCGGGTGGGGAAAGTGCCGGCTTTATCAGCAAAGAAAGCAACAAAAAGTTGGGGACGCAATGGCTGGGGCGACCCAAGCCTTTGCGTTTGTATTCTCCCACGTTCTTTGTTCTTTGGTTCTCCCGCTAGAGCTCAACTGAGAAAAGCAGAACACAAAACCTTGGGCCCCTTACGGGGGGTTTCTCATCCGCTGTTTACAGAGGCGAAAACGGGGGAGGAGGGGGGGGGGAGCCAAACAAAAGCGACAACGAGAACAAAAATTTCCTGTGCCTTACAATCGCGTACGAAACCGAAACCACGTTTGCGGACGTTAGCACTCCCGTCAGAGGGGTCAGGTGCATTGTCATCGCCCTCCCACAATAGTGGCCGAGCACATGTTGGGTGCAGTTCGCGTTGTTTCGCATAGGGCCTGTGCGCGTCGTATCTTTTCCCAGTAAAGTGCAAATTGTGACGCGCCATTTCCATTATGAAAGCTCACGACAAAGGAAGGTTATTTTGCACACCGAATACAGCTGAGTTGCATCTTTTTCGTGTGCCCGAGGCTTGTGACCGTGAGTAGCGCGAATGGAGATATTCAGCTGCACGTCGATCACGAAACATTATTACGGGCCGAAAACGGGAAAATATGCGAACCTCGAAGAAAAGCTCGCACTTTCTTAAGCAGCTCAGCGTATATTGGCTTTGTTGGCACGCGATCAAGGCTTATACAGAAGTGATATTAGAGCCAGCAAACCAGGCTCACCGAAAAAAATGAACTGCTAGGAGAATAAATTTTCCATTCTTTGAAGGAAAATTGTGCTTATCTCTCCCTTTTTTTAGGATTTTCGAATTGTCAACATGGGGCCATGCTACGGACTTGTTGTTAAAATGTGTTAGCAATACATTTAAGAGCATTATTATGAACCCGCGAAATCGGGTGCTCGTTAGATCCGTGTAAATGCTCTACTGGAAGGCATAGTTTTTATCAAGTTGAGCCAAATAAATGCTTTTTCTGGTTATTTCCACCCAATTTCAAGCCTACTCCATTCAGTGTTGTCAAGAAACATATTTGGATGCACTTGGCATGTTAGCATGTCTTTTTAAGGCGGCACTTCTGATAAGCCGAACTCCTGATAAGACGAACAAATTTCTGTGGTCCCTTCGAGTTCGTCTTAATGGGAGTCTACTGTACTATCGCACGAGTGGTTGACCATGTGCAGTGGGCCACCGTCACCAAAAAGTGGGTTGGGCAATGTGGCCACACCAACTGTCGATTTGCAGTGATCGCAGTCATGTGGCAGCATGAAGGTAATGCTTTTCTGAAGGCCCGATGAATGGCAGAGCGAAAGAAACCGTTAAACAGGTCCGGATGACGCCACCCGCCTAGTGTACACGTGTATGAAGTGGTTGGTCTTGTTGGCATCCTCTGCCTTGAGTGCATGGCAGACTGCAAAATATTGCTCCAGGACCCATCTCTTGAGCAGCACAAGAATGCAGCTGTGTGACATCTGCCGCTACTGTGACTGTGCCTCTACAATGTCATGAGTTAGCAAGTCCACTCCATTGCTTCCACTCCTTCAATTTGTGCAAGTGAAAAGGCACTACACATATTATGCATCAAATGCTGCATTGTCTAGATGATGGCTGCCTAGCTGAGCACCTACTATGTTTCTGAATATTAGTTTAGAGAGGGGATGAATCGCAACAACTAGATACCACTAACCAAACTGTGACCAAAGCAGAGGCTGGGCTGAATGAAACCAGGTGCTCATGCTTGTTACCTCAAGGCCCATGTCAGCAAACGCTCCACCAGGTGGGTAAGGAGAGCGGTCGTAGTTCTCGCGACTTGAAGAGCGCTCGTATCCAACACTGCCAGAATCGTCAAGATGGTATGGCGTCACGATCGTGTGTGGCACGTGGCCAACCTGGCCTCGGATGTTGCGAGTCTTCCACCACTTGCGGCTGTCATCCAGAATCTGCAATGAATACAGCTCAACGTGAAACTAGAGCTCATGTGCAAAGGCATTCCACATCATTCCATTATAGCTGTTGGCAGTCGATGGTGTTTATGATGATGACCTCAATAATCATGCGCTTACAGCAAGATGTGCTGACAACACAACTACCTAAACAACACTGTCATGTGCATTGCTCAAATGTAAAAGCACTGCTGCTGTTTATTAAGTTTCCTACACTGTTTATTCTGACAGGCTCTTAGTTAAAAAGCAACTATATTTTATTTGACATTAAAAGTGGCACAGTGAGTCATGAGGAACGCAATAGTGGATAACTTCAAATTAATTTGGAGGGCCTGAGCTCTTCT
Organism: Rhipicephalus appendiculatus; assembly: GCA_030522465.1. NCBI lineage: Eukaryota > Metazoa > Arthropoda > Arachnida > Ixodida > Ixodidae > Rhipicephalus > Rhipicephalus appendiculatus. Next base: position 2,348,713 of record JALIZH010032967.1, read on the forward strand.
AGGTAGGAAGGATTGCTAAATATGCTTTTCATTGCGGTGAGGGCTGCTTATGCACACAATTAATGGTACACATGCATGACCTTTTCCATTCAGTCCCTCATGGAATGTGGCTGCCATGGCTGAGATTGTCAGCACGATGTCATAGCAACTAAGCCACTGTGGCAGGCAAAAAGTTTCCTAAAAGATTACACCTTTCAGAATGTTACATTACAAGATTAATTGGCATGTTGTCCTGAGCCATAATTATAAAAACTTCAGATAGTTCAAACGAAGTCCTGGGGTAATGAAATTTGATTTAATGAGAACCTACAGTACGGTCAAAGTGCCTTTCGATTGGCAAGAAATGCTTTATATTTAAAGGGGTACTGACATGAAAATTTTCAGTTGTCGTTTTTTTGCGTCAAATAAAAGTCCGAACCCTCAACAACCTACAAAATGTACTGTTAAGCGTGAGCACACTATGAAAAATTTATTACAATATGTTTTTGAAAGCTAGTTTCGGTTCCTAGTGTACCCTGACATCGCAACACGGTAGGAGCTTCTCGTCATATGCTCGTGCAAGATATCGTGATGTTTCCATGGCCACTCCGCACCGTGGCTCCGTTGGTGACGCACAAGCGGCCATTTTGGAAATTTTGGTGCCTGACGTCAACACAACTAGCCAGACTGCTGCATGAAGTTACCAGGGTTCGTAATGTAGCCTGACATCAAGATAGTGTCAATGTTGATAGGTGCGCCACGGGAAAATTGACTTTAATATCAAAATAAAATATCTTACCACCATTTTCTGAGCCTCAAACTTGCTCAGAGCCGTCTCTGTATACAGGAAATTTGAATGGCAGTGTAAACACACCTCCGAAAATGATGTCAGTACCCCTTTAAAGTTTCTAGGTGGAGTCCAATTTGACTTATGCAGGAATGTAGTACAGCACTTGGTGGCAAGAACATACCTCAAGAAATTCTCCCCGCACAACGGTTAACTCCTTGTCATTGTTGGCAGTTCGGGGGTACACCACTTGTACAATTTTGGCTCCCTGGTCACGGAGGGCCTCTGCCCATGCACGCCACTGCCTTTGTGGATCGCCTCCTCCAGCTTCCATAGAGTCCACACTGAGCTCTGAGCGTTGGTCCCGTGGGTCATGAATGTCCGACTCTGACGGAGTCTGTGTACCAGGCCTGCAAAATTTAACATCATGCCATAGAGTTTATGGAACAGTACCAAGTTAGAAATGTGGCATCACAAGTTTCTTATAGAGGTAGATCATCCAGCATGATAACAGTGGGCGGTATGGCTGTTATAATTTGCTTTGTTTGCGGCTCACCGTGAGATGCGACTCATCCTTAGCATCTTTGATCAGTTCGCCATTTAAGTCCACTGCAGCGTAATCGTCTCTCCCAGAAACCTCCAAGTACTTTTGCCCGCATGGACCAAACCCACATTAAGGGGGCCAGTGTAAATTACAGGGATCGTTTTTCTTTCTTAGACACAATATTTATAACAATATTAATTGTCTGTTAGTTGTCATTAATATTAAAGGGGCCAAGTGACACAAATTGGGCATGTCGTTTTCATTGCTTCTTCTGGTACTGTGGAATGCGGCAATATTGCAACACAAAAAAGAATGCATAAGACAAAGTATTTATAATTCTATTTGAACTGAGAAACCACACCCTGCTCCGAGTAATGTTGGCTAAATATTGTCACGTGGTCGTGACGTCAATATTTATGAATGCTTAAACAAGTAGACAATGCGTGCAGCTGTTTATCTTGGAGGCGTGAGCTAGGAAAGACCACAGATTGAGATAACGACATATGGCATCAAATCATCAAGGTGTCCATCATGTGGTGTGCAGTTGTGCTTCAGACCGTGAGATGAACTTGAACAGCAACAGTTACTTGCCTTTCCATGTGTTCGCGTGGTGAGAACCCTCGATCGTATGGTGACGCCTGCAGCGGTGCCACGCGTTCACTGAGATAGTCACTGCCACCATAGCGGCTGTCTATGTCATGTTGTGATGACACGACGTTTCCACGATGGGCATGGTAGTCGGGAACATCGCGAAGTTCAACCTACGAGCAAGTGGAGAAAGAAGATGTGCCATGTTATGTGCAAAGATGGTTGGGACGGTTACGCCGAGAATACTGTTAGTGTTCTTCATGGAAAAATAGTATTGTAGCATTAATTCACCCACAAGGTTAAAATATTTTGTGACTGGCACTGTTTATATTCATCAAAAATCACTTTCGTATACAGGTGAATACAATATTTCGGGATGCAAAACACACTGATTCATAGACTGCATCTCTGCCTACTGATTTTATGAGACTGCAGATGAGGGGCGGTTTTCAGGTATCAATAATTATGCATCAGATTTTGGGAATAAACCGCTGTGAGTCAGTACTTGGCTGCTGCTTTGTTTAGCATGTTTATCGCTTAGACGATCTGTTTAAAATTTACAATTACAAGAACCTGAGCTCGCATTCACAAGACCTCTATTGTGCAAGTATGCGAGTATGCATGTCTGGTATGTGGCTGGCCAACCACTGTGACTGCTGTATGTTCACCACACTGATCGCCGACACAACCAGTGTACACCTGAACTGCTGACAGTTGGGTTAGAGATTTTACTCCTGGGAAGTTTTGCATTTTGCAAGTACAGGTCTAAGCACCTGTTTCTGGAAATCCCCATGACCAAGTCATCACTAAATGTGCAGTCGGCTGATGAAAAGTGAGGGATTAATACTGTTACATGGTTGTGATTGTGATGAATGCAGTAACCAGACCATTAATGACTGAGCTCTTGATAAAGCGAACTTGTGTCCAGCAAAACGAAACACTCGTAGCTCAGCGATAGTCGCGGGCACGGTTGTCACGCTTTGTAATCTGATCTACAAGTCTAACACGTTGGTTTTTTATACAAGAGCCATGGTACATTCCAGCATAATCTTTAGTGCTTGAGTAGGTTCCAGAATGAACTCCACTATTTCTGTTGCACATGCAATCTATTTAAAATTGTCAAAAACGTACAAGAATGTTACGATACATCAAGGCATGGCTTGTGCCGTGTGGTAATGTGTGTAATAGCTTTAGCCGGTGAAAGCTGGTCTCAGTGAAAACAAAAAAAAAAGTATGCATGCCAATACATTTAATTCATAGTACTACAAGGGTACGACAAGGGATTGTATACATTCTAGTCTTTAGCACAAAATCTCTAAAGGAGCACAACTGACCTCCTCTTGTGACCGTCGGCGCATGCGAGGTGGCTGTGAGGGTGGTGGTGCCTGATCATCAGATCCGCTACAGTCGGGTGCCCATCCATCCGAGAAGACTGGCTGATAGCTCTCCGACTCATAGCCTTTCCACATGTCCCGTGGAACCACCCAGGCATCACCCAGGCTGCAGGCACAAATGAAGCAAATAATGTTCAGTAGCAGTGGCAGTTAGGCGAGTTGGTATGGGTTCATATTACTATTATTGTCACTGTTTTGTGTTTTTTGTGGCACCATTTTATAATCATGAAAGCAAATAAGTTGGATTCCCACCTTTACAGCATAAAGGGACAACAAGCAAATTTAGACCTTGCAAATATGAAAGCACTGCCAAAATAAGTGATTGAGAGATCCCTAACTTATGAAGAATGGAGCTGTTGCATAATTGTTCGGTAAAGTGACACTAAAGATAAAGATTTTGTTTGTAGTATATAAGCCAGAAAAGACCAGTGGCGATACCACCTTGAAGTTCCTGCACCTGCTCATGGTGACATCATGTAGTATTTTTATGGCACCTGCTAGTGCCTGTATAATTTTTTAACAGCAGAGTTGCTTATGCCAGTCGTTGATTGTGATCCGCAAACAGAAAGCTATCATCATCATGAGCGGGCACATGTTATGCTCATCCTCTTCATCTTCTGCTTCGCTCGCAGCACATGTGCACAGATCTGTACAGCGTGGGTTGAAATAAGTCTGATGGGTGTGAGAACGAGTACAGACAGTGAGAAAGAAAACGAAAGAGAAATTAAAAAAACAAATTTGATGAGCTGGGATTCGAACCCGTTTACCCACCATCTGAAAGTGAGCATTGTTACCACTCAGCTATCCAGGCACGCTAGCAGAGCAACATAGCCTTGCATAGCATAGTATACGTAGGGGATGGGAAAAGAAGCGGTCTCCAGGCAGTCTCTGCAGTTTTTGCTGAAGTTGCCGGGGTACACAACGTGGAGTAGTGTACCATGCAGAGAGGTGTCTGCCTGGAGCCTTCTCCAAGTCACTGCTTGCTCTCTAGTTAGCCTGTTGTGAGCAGGTGGATAGTGGCATTAGTGCTTCCTGTAGTGCGCGAGCATTTCTCAGTATTTTCTGGGTATTCTTGGAGTCGGAATATCGCTGCGGAGTAGACCAATGTGTATGCTCTAGGGCTGCGGCAGGCACTGCTCGGTTCCCTGCTATGGATTCGTGCCCCAGTGTTTAGAGGATACTTGCGTCTTCGGAGAACTTGAAGAGCACTCGAAGAGAACTTAAGAGAACTTGAAGGGCTGATTTGCTAATTGATCCTTTCAGGAATTTTCAATACGGTTCTAGTGAACCCATCATGATGGTTACTGATGGACAAATCATACTGATTGCTAACATAATACCCAGTTACTCTGTGATGGTTGCATCATATGCATGTGTCGAAGCGGGAGCGAGCTCCCCGCCTGATTCATTCGCCACTGTGGCTAGATATTTGCTTACCCCTTGTATTCAGCAGCATCTGCGTATCATACGCTCTCATTGTTGCTATAGCTCGTTCGACTATGTTATAACAATTGTGCTCGTGCTTGTATTCTTCCCTTGACACGTTCTGGGTGCATGTTCCTAGGTATTTTACACACGTATTTTATCCTCGGTTTCGTGGGGGATAGATTGGGACATCTGTGCTTTTCTTCGACTGTATAACCAAGGTTGCACGGCGGGCTTGTTGGTTATCCATAGCATCCGACGTATAGCGCTTCCAGGACGGGACAGAGTAAGAGACACATAACACACACACAGCGCTAATCATTCCCTGGAGACATGTATAGCCAAGATTCCTTAGAAGTGCTTGTCCCGAATTTGTATGCTTCAATCTTTCTCGTTGGTTCAAGTATTGTGCTTCAATTAACTCTTCCCAGGTATTGTGAACCCCTGTCTTGAGGAGTTTTGTCGTGGATGTGGCTGGCTAAAGTCCCATGGCAATTTTATAGGCTTTGCAGATCAGGATGTACACCTTGTTACGTTGGCTGTTCTTCAGGTCAACGTATGGAGTCCCGTAGGTTATGGTGCTCGTGAATAACGCTTGAATCATAGTTATGCAGTCCTCCTCTTCGAGTCCATGGCGTTTGCTTGGAACTTGCTTGATAAGATGCGTTACTTGCTGAACTATGTGTTGTAGATTTTCTAGCTCTGCTCCACTGGTTCCATCTTTTTGTATAAGAATGCTGAAGATGTGTAGTGTAGAGACTTTGGGAATACATACTGATGCCCCCTAGCCACTTCAGGATACGGGATTTCCTGTGACGGGCGGCCTCGCGTGTGTCTCCATAATATAAAGTTCTGATTTTTCTGGTGCGCACAAGAGACCGCATGTTGCAAGGCATTGTTCAGTGACAAAGAAAAGGCAGAAATAAAAATAAAATAGAGCGAAGAGAAAAAGAAGAAAAATAAAAGAGGTGGAGAAAGAGAAAAATAAAGAGAAAGAAGGTCGCCCAGCTCTGCACTTTCTTTAGGCTTGGCACCACTAAAGCGAAACTGACTTAATCTTATTGGTAAAAATGGTTTACACTGAGCTTCAAGAGAGCCAGAGAATAAATGTGGCAGGTTTTGGCAACATTTGGTGAGGCACAATGGACAAATTATGAAAAAGTACCTTAAAGCCTGTTATGTCAACCGATGTGCCGTCATTCAAATATCGCCATGAGATTAATAAAATGAGAACATTTACATTTATCTTTTCTTCCAGTGATGAACATGTAATTCCAGAATTTATGAGAACAGCATTCTCAAATACCAATTTAGTTTTCACTTAAGGTGCACCATAATGCTGCCTTGGAATCTCTGAGTAGACGTTGAGATATTCCGCATGGACTCTAGCTTCTCTCCAATAAAAAGCATCAGCAGGGAATCCCGAGCATGCTTGGTGTGGATGAACCGAGTGTCAACAAATGCAATGCATTGCCAGTGCCAGCAAAATCTGGAGCGGGCAACATGGCCAAGAAACTCGTGATGTGCAACTTAAACCATATTTGCAAGTGCTCCATGCAGTGCGAATGTATGGGCCTCGCAGAAGTTGTCACTGAGGTCTTCCGTGGCTCAAGATGATGCATGGCTCTACAGAAATATTGCTGATATCAGCTACAAACTGTTCTGCCTCAGGGTGACATTATCTGTGTTTAGTGCCCTACATAAAACAAGGCAGTGCCATACTCAGTAGGTAATTAGTAGGCCAAATGTGGCATGCCTGAACTGAGAATAAGAAAATGCTGACATGCTTTTTCTGTTCCTACAGTGTCATATTGCTTACACGAATGCGGTTTCACCTGTCCTTTGCTATGCATGAATGTGCGGCCTCGCCAAACAACCACACACAGCTTATATGATAGCGATACACGGTATTTACTTGAATGTAACACGAGCTTTTTTTTTCCAGATTTTTGCTACCTAAAGTCGACCCTCGCGTTACAATCGAATACCGAATGAACTATTTTTTCTTCCTGGGCGCAATGAAAAGTCATCCACTGCGTTACAATCGTGGTCACGTTACAATCGTGGTCACGTTATAATCGAGCAAATATGGTAAATATAAGTTAAAGCAAGGATACAAATCTTTGCACTGATTAGGAGTGCCAGCTGCTGCTTTAACTTTACCAAAGATTCACACTGGAGTGTTTATTTTTCCTTCCCTTATTCGTCCCCTATGTCCAAATGACCGCAACTAAACCTGACTGACCTGTGCCAGAGGTCACTCTCCTTGGACGTGCAGCAGTTGGCCAGCAGCTCAAGTGCGTCCCTCGTCAACAGGGGACTAACCACACGTGCTGCCAGGCTAGCACCTGTGCCGGGACGGCCACAGTCTCGCGCTGCGTCCACGATCACCGCAAGAGGAGTAAACAGGAAGTGGACCAGTTCGGGAGAGTTTGGCTCGTGGATGTGGTTCTTCAGCTTGGCCTGCGACACAATGAGAGATTAGTTGTTAGAAAGTGCACTGCAGCCAAGTTCAGCTTAAACAGGAAGCATTGGTTGACTGACTGATGAACTGATTAATCGGATTCTACATTTATCCTCAATAATTCACACATTCATCTGTACACAGTAGCGATCAGTGCACCTATGCAGCTTTCATCTGCCTTTTGGCAGAAATGCTATCTACACATTACACTTCCAGCCTCATGAACAACTTCAGAGTTAACAGCAATTGATGTCACTCTAAAATACATGCAAAAAGAGTTAAACCGCATCAAACATTGCCATTTTTACGAGCTGCCCTCAGCAGACTACAGAGAAGTGGTGCTGATGGTCCAGCTGGGCTCAGCACTGGGAGGGCTCACAAAATTATATCTTGTGAAACATCCGGTCAGTGTATACCTTTACACATAAGAATTGGTGAAAGTGGAGAGGCTGTGCAACTGGTTTCGAATAATGACTCTGCCAAGAAATTTCGAGTGAGCTTGAATGCTCACCAGCTGATTCATACAGCCATCTTCTCAATCGGCACCCACAGAAATGTTTTGCGAATGGAACTTTTTTGTTTGTGGTCAAGGCCACGGAGTAAGATAAGACAGGAGTGCCGACTCCGGTCATCTGGAAGGGACACATCGTGCAATGCTAGTTCCTGTTTCACGGCGTGTTCGCTAGATGGTGCTACGAATGGAGAAAAGTGGCGGAGGAGAGGCGCCGGTCTTCAAGCGAAGGCGCAGGGGGGTTCTCTGTTGGTGCTATAGCAACGGTGCATGGTCACGCTTCGCCATGTTCCTGTGTCTGCTTGCCTACATGTTCTGTTGTCTGTTCCACGCTTGTCGCTCGTCGCTGCCGGCCTTTGTCAGTCAGCTCATGTGCTCATGAGTGCAGGTGTAGAATGTTTTCCATGCACCTCGACAGATGGCGCTACGCGTTGTGATCAGCGCAAGGAGAGGAGAAAGCATGTGCGAAAGCATGAGGAGGAGCGGTGGGGGAGAGCAAAGGAATGATACCGCCGCATCCATGTTGCACGGTTTGTCCTGAGCGAATGTGTTGGGCGGCTGCGGAATCAGTGCTCCTCTCTTGTCTTACTCCGCGGTCAAGGCCTGCTTCACTGTGCAAGGACGCCGCTACTTGAGCAGTGTCCTAGTTGGCGATGTCATGGCGTGTTAAAGTTCTTGCGTAACACTTGGGCTCATGATATTGAACTTCATGGTAAAAGCAGCGCAAAAGAGACGAAGACACGAGATGAAGAATGACACAGGGCAGGCACTGATCCTGTGTCATTCTTCATCAGCGCCTGTCCTGTGTCACTCTTCATCTCGTGTCTTCGTCTTTTTGCGCTGCTTTTACCATGAAGTTCAACCAACTAGCCCAGTTTCGCACACTATTGGTGATATTGAAATGTATTGCTTTCCCTATGCAGCCCACATTGCTGTTGAGGGAGTATCGTTGTCTTGGCCTGCCGTGTATGACTGTCAATGAACGTCTGGACCCTATGGGGACTGTGCCTTGATGTGAGTAGGCCCATTGTGCCTTCCTTGGTTTCCCTACCTGCCGTGGTAGCTAAGCGGCCATGGTGTTGGTCTGCTAATCACGAGGGTGTGGGTTTGATTTCCTGCTGCAGTGGCCGCATTTTGATGTTCGCGAAATGAAAAAACAGCCACGTAGCGCTTGTTTCAGGCGCACATTGAAGAATCCCAGGCAGGAGCGTAGGCAGAAAATTTTTAAGGGCGGGGAAGGGGGGGGGGGGGGGCACCATTTTGATCTGAAATAAGTGCCGGGCAGGAAGATGTGGTCGAGTGTCAATTTGTGCTTTGTATGCCATGGCAAAAAAAAAAATTTCGGGGGTGGGGGGGGACGGGGTGGGAGGGCCCGGTGTGCCACCTCCTGGCTATGCCACTGACCCCAGGTGGTCAAAATTAATCTGGAGCTCACTCTTACTTGCATTGTTGGAAAAACATGATGGCATTGTGTTCAGCAGCAAGAATCAGGTCATAGCAAAATGAGGCTTCAAGTAAACAGACAAAGCAGCAGTTTTGAAAAAAAATAAAGGAACAACTACTGGCCACTTACCAGAAGGTTGAAGGAAAGTTTGAACTTCTGCAGGATGTCGACAAATTCTCGATCTGGTGGTGGCTTGGCACGCATGCTCAACATTCCATCTGCATTTTCAAGGTGTAAAGCTCATGCATTGCTGTCGGACTTTGGATCTCTGCAAATCTTTCAAGTAAGGACCTAAAAGGTTAATCATCTTGTTTTCAAAGGAAGAGTTATCCTTATATGTTCCTTAAAGGCAAACACAAAACAACCTAAAAAAAATTCGCCTCACTTATGGTTTAGTTTCACAGCAGTGTGCTGCATTCATGGAAATCTAGGCAAAAGTTCCCAACTTTTATTGCATATCAGAAAATTTTAACAAGACTGTTCACTGGCCTATTCGGCATTTACTTAAGGACATAATTTAGCAGCAACAAAAAAACCCACACAAAGGGAGCAACACAACGACAGGAAGTGCTGCTTGTACTGTCATTGTGTTTCTCCCTTTATGTGTATTTTTTTGCTGAGGCTAAATTATGTTCATCCAAAAATTTGTTTGCTTGAACAGAATTCCTATTAAAAATGGTGTACCATACATTGAATGCTTTGGTGCTACTGCTGCTGAATGGTTATTAAAACAGTGACACTTCACACCTGCTCTATTATTCAGCCAGCTCCTACAGAAGACTGTTGCGAAGAAACCAGCAGTCTTTCAGCACTCAGAGTGCAGTCAAACTCGTTTAAGTTTCCAGATAATAGAGAATTAATGCAAGAACTGATAGCACATTGATCCATCTGCAGTAACTACGGTCAAAATATAAACTGACCAGGTTGCATGGAACACAAATGTGTGCACAATTATGTTGACAAAATTTCTGCGTGCTTGTCGAATATAAAGCCACTTAAGTGATATTTCAGTGATCTAAGTATTCAAACCTTAAGGCTGTTTCCACTGATTGGCCATCAAGTGCATCAAATGCCAATGGTATCATGCTTGCAAACAACAGCTCAGATGCTTACAGTTTCCTTTTGTCAAATTCTTACATGCAACTACTCTTTTGCATAACACCATACTGCCACGCGCGCTTCTTTTTATATTTTTATGTAAACAGTCTGTTACACATATAACCACTGGCTTGCACAGACCACACCAGACTGTTTGGGAGCCTTCCAGATTATTTTAGAATGTTCTGATAAGCTTGAGAGCACAGCGAGATAACAGCAGAGTTTATTCTGGAGCTAACGCGGCCACCACCGATAACGTGCCACTTGCCTCCGAGATCCTTCTTTTTGTTCTTGCGTGACTTGCGGCGACGTTCGAGTTCCCGGTAGGCCGCGGCAGCATGCTGGAGTCGGGCGATGAATCGTTCAATGTCGTCAAAGCAGTGGTTAAGGATGGCCTGAAAGTAAAAAAATAAATAAAAAATAAAGGGGTCAATGCATAGTTTCAAAGTGGTCTCGCATTACTACTTCTGAAAGATAAAAAAAAAAGAAAGAAAAGGGACATTTGCATAAGATTTTCAGAAATGGCTTCGATGGCTTTTCACAAGGCACTACATTATGCCAGCGCAGTGGACAGACAGTATCTTGCTAATTTTAAAACTTATTGCCTTTGATTTACGCTTACACTTTCTCTAAACATGGCGTCACATTTTTTTATACAAAATGTAATGTTATACTGAGTGTTACTGTTATACTGAATTACGTGAACATATTGCTAGGTTAAACGACATGATTCACACCCATATATTTTTCTTTTATGCCTTACGTGCAACTTTTCGGCCGTGAATGTGAGCAGTGACTTTTTTAGCAGTGCCTGCCACATATGAAAGGGAGCATGCTGTTAATAGAAATTCAAATGAAAGTGAAGATGCTACTTACCACATCACGTTCGTACTTCTCGCTTGTCGTCGAGCTGGTCTCGTCATTCGATTCACGTGCGTAGCCACCCCCACGTGCGTGGTGTGCGTCTATCTTGTCGTGAGGTGGTGGTCCTCCACGGAGCATGGGACCATGTGAAGGTGGCGGCGGAGACCCCTGTGACACAGCAGCTGCGTTGAAGATGCTCACTTGTTCGCGCACGTTGATGCCGCCGCCGTTGACGGGGGGCTCGGGTGCTGCCACATTCGGTGGTGGTGGCAGGCCTGACCCTCGGTCGTGACTGCTGCGCCTATGCGACCAATAGAGAGGGTAAGACAGCTCGTTCCTAAACATCAAGTTTTAGAAGAATTGACAGCATATCTAATACGCTTCTTGGAATCGACGCTAAAAAAAACTTTCTGAAAACATTTCGATAAAATGATATGCAAGGTGATACGATAATACACGCAATAGTATTTTAGTTCTACCCGTGTGCTAAGCGCATTTACGCGCAATGACTTCCTCATCACTGTGGCACTTTCCATAACATCGTATGCATGAAGAAAGTCATCCAAGCCCAACGCATCTTCGTTAAGTGCCGACCACAACTCCGGCACCCCTTTGTCATTTGAGGACTTCCGCAGGCGTCTCCTGGTATCGCTTCCTCCTCTCCTACTTCCTTCTCAGGACGTCGTCGAACGAAGCCCGCCTGCCTGAAATAATTTTGCGCCGTGGGGGGCGCGGTCGGCGCGGAAAGCCATTTTCGGTGCGCGCAGTAGCCAGATTCAATTGCTGTACCCAATATCGTGGCACTGGAGCATCGTAATAAGCGCTTTATTTTACCATAGAAAACATACAAAAGTGGACGGTGCCATCACTGTTCATCGTTATATCCTACATATTGTTATAAATGGTATCGTTATAAGTGGACTCGACTGTATTACATATCGAGGTGATAATAAACAGAGGTAAAAATATATATGCGATTGGCATAGATGCCACTATGTCCCCAGCAATGAATCGTGTTACTTTTTGCATGCTGCTATGAGAATCAATTCGTGTCAAAAAACTGAAGTCTCAATGTTCATGTAAATCGGAGAAAGGAGGCATGAGTGTGGCCATTTATAGCTGATCCACATGAAGTTCATCTATGTCTTCCACAAGGAACAGCACCCGATGTGACCACGCGCTCTGCACTCACGCCTTCTGTACGTCGTCCGCGACCCTATGGACGGAATATGCCAAGCTATTATTCACTGCTTAATTTGGGTGGTTGCAGGCAGCAGAATTTGGTTAAAGCAGGATTTGTCAATCTGGTAAAATGCACTGTTTTACAGCTGTTCTGAGACCACGACATCCGATTTTTGTAGAGTAGTTTTCAGCCGCGACCTCCGGTGTTCGCCAATGCAATAAGTAACGCGATTCATTCTTGCGGCCATAGTGGCATCTAAGCCAATTGCATTGTTATTTTTTACCTCTTTTTATTATCACCTTGATATGTAGTATACAAAATAAATTACTAAGAAAAAGAACTTTAAAAACCATGTGCTCCAAATACAGTACCACTTATTTTTAATGCATCAAATTCAGTTGGTTTGTATTGCCCCCATAGCAAAATAATGCAAAGGTGGGACTAAACTTCAAAATTTTTTTTCTCCGCTAGAACAAGTTACTTTGATTAAACTTTCTGTGAACAAAGTTGCTATGAATATCAATCGTATACGTCTTTCTGCTGATGTCTTTTTGAACCACCTTAGGGTGCTACAGACGTCTCAACACAGGCCAAAGTGGTGTTATTGCCTTGTTCAGGATTTTATTTTAGAACATATACGCAGCACACAGGCAAAACAAAAATATTAGGAAACAGTACGTTTTATGGAGAGTTTGACAGAAGTAATTTATGCATTTTATCAATAATCATCATTTGTAGAAAAATTCCAGAAAATGCTAGAATTTACTCAATTTTGCCTATGCACTAAGGAGTGAAAAATTTAAAGCTACCATAGGGAACTGTTCTATAACCAAAAGCACGATGCTCGAGAAACACAAAAGAAGCAAGTTGTGAAAGAATTCACGAAACGGTCAATTTATAGGGGATATTTTTTTCGTACCAGGTTTTCCACCATTTCGTAATTTTTAAATGGTGGTCACGTGCGCAAAAAATTTATGCCGCTCAAAATATTTTGGGAAAATTCCGTAGAACTAATGTCTATATGTGTAATTTTCTCAGATTTTTTTATAGAAATGGATTTTTGGCGAGCACCAGGTTGGGACCGTTGGGGTAGAATGACCCATCTTACACAATTCCACAGAGAGCAGAGTTAGCCACTGGCACTTGTGTAGAACCAGTACACATTGCTATATAAATCGGTTTGCCTGCCTTGCAACCACCATGTCCACTCTACAGGAAATACACTTGCACCAAGTTTAGGGGCAGTAGGCAAAGCAAGCTTCACATAATAAATAAAAAAGGCAGTAAAGTAACAAAAAAAAACACCCTGAATGATCATTAGGTTACAGCCACCGGCCTCGGCCAGTGAACTCTCCTTAAAGCCATTCCGTTTGCTTTTTCTTTCACAGCGTCGTCTCAACATTTGCCCTATAATAGACAGCGTATTGTCCGAGAACATTTGTTCAGCTACGCTGCTGTAGCCTAGGCCTGAAATAAACGTGCAATTTGATATGGTTGTCACATGCTGAGCTGATACATTTCTTTTGGTTTCAACAGTGCACTATGCTCTCCTAGCTCCATGGTGGTATCTCAGCATATCTTGGCAAAAGCATAGTCAATATGATCTCAAAAGTTAGAAAAGAAAAGCAGGGGTGGAGGGGAGACACGAAAAAAGATGAAGCTGCAACATATTAAGAGTGCATTTTTCCTTTCTGCAGGATCCTATATTGCAATTTCAGTATAAGCAGTTTTAAGCAGGCCAAAGAAATTTGTAGGAACTGTACCAGAAGTGCAGTGTAGCAATGCATCATGCTAAACACATAACAAAATATAGTTTTAAAGAGAAGTGCATATGTGTAGCACATGGCTGACAGTAATGAAGGGATTTCACAAGGAGTTTAGGAAGCAAGAGTGCACAAGGTGCATTTTTTGACATACCTTCCTCGGCTCTTCCCCATTATGAAGGCCTTGATGTCGTCCACCACTTCTTTAGCCTGGCAGAGGAAACAGAAATTGTCAATGAACTCTAACATTTTTCAACAAACGACAGCCTGTAGTGCAAGAGTGCAAGTTCAGTAATTGTAAACACTTTTGAAAAATTAATACAAAGACGATAAGTTAACTACGCTGCATCTGACTTCTACGGAGTACTCCTGTGGTGCCCTCTATACATTCTCAATATTGTACACACGGAACAACGTACATCTGGTTCACTCGGAGCACTTGGAAGTGCCCTGACCTTGATTTTGTATGACTGCGATCTGACAGCTGTGTTCAAATGGGCTGCTACAACTTTTATTGGCAACACATCTGCCGCAATAGGATTTAGGCATGTGTGCACATTGTACACGAACATGTTTGTTCAGATTGGGCTTACCGTGGCCCTAATCTTGACGGGATTTCGCACCACTGCGGTCCAAGTTTGAGCCCGTTATTAGCCTGTCAAGTGTACCACACTTGGGTACAAGTCAACAAAAAAGCGGCTTTTCGCTGTCAAAGGACCCCCCATCCAGCCAATGGTGTCGCTGTGTCATCGTGACATTATGGCCGACCGCTTTGCACCTACAGGCAGTTATTGGAACCAAGCTTTCATGAGTGCGTCCACGCCGTAAAGTAGTTCCTCTGGAAGCCTTTATTTTGAACGAAGATAAAATTTTAGTTCAATTTCATTTACTTCCCCATTAGAATACAACACTTCAACACTACTTTATTGCTGACGGTGAATATCTGCTCGTCCGGGTTTCCCTCAACTGACTGGTGTAATTGATGAGAAATAAACAAGCCGTTATTGCCACCTGTTGCAGTCACTGATGTGACAACAGGCGTGTGAAGCGACATACACCAGGCGTAGGAAGGACAAAATGGCAGAATGCGCAACACTTCACGCTCAAGACAAAACACTCGCAGAGGATGATGACAACTGCTTTGTATTACACAGGGTATTGAAGCTCCAACGAATGGTGCGAATATTCCAGTGCACACATCTGCAGCTGTTTCCGGGCAGTGACGAGCGCTTACGCAGCAGACGAAACACCACGACGATCATCGTTACCAAACACTGCACACACCACACAAACAAGGCTTTTTGTGGAATTCAAATTGGGATACGAATGAACGGCACTAATGTCAGCTTGTGAGAATGTAATCTCACTGACAATGCCGATGGATTCTCGTGAACAGCGAAGGCGGCCATTTTGGTTAAGGTCCATCAGTGCGGAAAAACACGCTTTTTGATTCCTCTCGTGAGTGTGGCACGAAGGTGGTTGGCCACGACGTCTCGATGATATGGCAACGCCATTGGCTAGAGGGAAGTCCTTTGATGGCGAAAAGTCGCTTTTTTCTTGGCTTGTACCCGAGTGCTATAGCAGTAAAGATGGTTTAAAGGGACACTAAAGCAGAGAACTCGACCAGTTTAGTCTGACAAATTATTCTTTGTGAACTCTATTGTCATTATTTTGCAGTCATAGGTTCATTATTAGAAGAGAAAATGAAGGTCAGTTTTAAATTTCGAGTTGAAACTTTAGCACCCAAATGTGTATTGTTATGAAGGAAAGCAGTGTAAATTTAAGGGCTCGTTTTTTTTGTTAGACACAATATTAATGAGAACTAACAGACAATGATGCCAAGAAAAGCATAGGGGATGTTAGTAGTGATTGTAATGTAAGTGTGAAGAAAGAAAAGTGGACGAAAAGATAACTTGCCGGAGGCAGGGACCGAACCTGCGACCTTCGAATATAATGCGTCCGATGCTCTACCACTGATCTACGACGGTGTTCATCCTTTCATCCACTTAGTTGGGTATATATGTGCATTTAAACATGGGAGTGTAGCCACTAGTAGCCATTACGGCGAGTGTGGATGCTCCACACTCGCCGTAATGGTTACTAGCAGGTCAGCAGCCAAGCACCGTAACCGCTACGCTACCTTGGAGGACATTTACACAATACAAGTAAAATTGTTTGTCTCTTCATTTACACGCCTTGGCCAAATGTGGCTGAGTATGTGAATATGAGAATGTGGTTGCCGAATGTGGCTGAGTGAACTCACTGAGATGCGGACACATTGGAAGATATGCATCTCGGCGTGTTCTTGCTGGCTGGAAGAGGTTGGGTCATCCTGGACCACAAACACCAGGATGTTGTTGTACAACTCTCGTGGGTCGTCTGATGTAAAAGCTGTTGGGTCGCTGATCAGGCTCATGGGAAAGCGCTCCACCACATCCTGCATGGAAGAACATCAGCAACCAGCTGTAGTAAATCTCATCAAGAAGCAATAAACAACTGCAGATTCTGTATCACACATTTTTATATGATACTAGGAATACTGTTGTATACTTTAATGTACATGTACAGTACTCACTGATTGAAATGCAGAAATTTTGGACTAAGTAATGCAGATACTGTTGTTTCCAGCATCTACAGTTTGTGTCATGTTGGTGTAATTTTGACTGAAACACTTGCATAGAGCCAACGTTACTTTTGGCAGCCAGATTCACAGCTATGTGACATGGTTATCACGAGCAATTGCCAACGAGCAATTGCCAATAGGAGTTGTTGTAACAAAAAAAAATAAATGATATTGCGTTTTAATCCATCGGTACTCTACAAAGTACCTATCTGCATTGTTTTTCTACTTAGACTTATAATTAAATGTGCTTCCTGTCATGGTTCATTATATGTCTTTTACGTTTGCAGACATCGCAAGTCTGTCTATGAACATGTGAATTGGTCAGCTGTGTTTCACAGAGTATATCTGCTATTCTGGATTCCGTCTTATCCTCGAATATATTTGTTTCTACTTGTCGTGTCCTTGTGCAGACATATGTTTTTAGCCTTCGCCATTCTTTAGTTGTACTAAGGGCAATGCCGTGTCTGAACCTACACTTGTCCAGGCAAAGTGCACCTTGTGGGAAATAATCATAATGCCATAACAATGCATAGCAATAACCATAACAAACGGAGCAAGTGTGTGCTTTTCTTCACACGTTGCATTGAAATGCTCGCACAACTGAACAACTATAGTCGGGAACAACTTTAGAAGGCAGTGGCATTTTCCCCTCAAAGGCGGATGCACACGAGCCTCCACCAATAGGCGTGCACTTCAGTGAGGTCATGAGCCGGCCGGCCGGTGACCCCGCCGACGGAGAACATGCTGCCATCGTTGCTGCCAGCTCAGCGCGCAAAGGACCGATTGTTGGCAGGACGTCGCTTTTTTTTAAGCTTTTCTTAGTTTTTTTTTTTTTTTTTTTTTTTTTTTTTTTTTTTTTTTTTTTTTTTTAGCGGGATTATTTCTTTAGTCGCGGAAGCAAATGGCTGCTGCGCTTCGGTCATCTGGGCGGGGCCCCTCCTCTCTTCTAAAGTTGTACTCGACTATAGTTATGCAGTGAACACAGTTCTGCATAAACTAAGCTAGGGTGGACTCATATATTTCCAGCCTATTTTTTTTTTCACTGAGAAAACACTGAATATTTCAAAAGTACTAAGACACTTAGTAACTAGTGCTTGCAAGTATCCGCCAAACCGGCTATCCAGTTAAACCGGAGCAAGGTGAATTTGGTCTTAAAAGCCAGTTATCCAGTTATTTGGATTTAAAGAAACGGGTATTCTGCTTATCCGGTTTCAGTGAATGAGCACCCGATTATTCGAATATTCGGAAACAAATATTTGGTGTCGCTTAGCGCTCATACGAATTTTAGGTACTGTTGTATGTATGCCGACACAACATGCGGAGCTCATTAGTTCATCTTCTATAAAATACTAAAACTTGTTTATCAAAGGGCTCACAATCCGTACGTGACCTTATGCCTTGTTTGCAGTAGAATTCTCTCAGTACTACCCTTGATACTTTCCCGCTCAGTTTAATCCAAGCGCGAGCAACTTAATCCAGTACATTTAATCCCAGAGCCATGCGAATTAATTGGCATGCAAAATGATTTCTTTCTTCCGCCAAATATTTCAATGCAAGTGTCATTCCTTTAACCCCAGTGCCAGTCAATTTTATCGTCCCATAAATTGATAGACGAACAAGCATTCCTTGTAGTAGGATCATCACAAGGGTCATCATTTGCGGCTAGCAATTTACGTCATCCTATGCATGGATGGTGGAACTATATTTATAGTCCTGAGAGACGCGACTAGCGCGCAGTGGGCTTCTCCCACGTTGGGATGGGCAGGCTAAGCCTGACCGCCGCATCGTGGGCTCTCTGGACGGCCCAAAGCTGATCCTCCTTGTTGGGGCTTCTGATGGCGGAGCACCACTTGGCTGGGTTGGCTTGTTCACTGCCCAGTAACAAGGGGCATCGCCAGAGCATATGCTCTAAGTTAGCTACTTCCCCACAACGGGGACACGAGCTGCTAGTGTAAGTATCCGGGTAAATTTTGTGAAATAAGGCCAGATTTGGGTATGAATCAGTCTGCAGGAGTCTAAGCGTCATGGCCTGGGCTCTGTGTAGTTTTCTGTGTGGAGGGGGGGTAGACCCTCCTGCTTAGGCAGAAGTGCTGCGTAATTTCATTGTATGTGGTGGGCTGATCTCTATTGTCCAATGTCGTGGGCTGCCGTGGGCGCAAAACGTCATACCTCGCGCCTTGGAGTGGGCCAGCTCGTTGAGGTTGGTGGGGCCTTCAAAATGGCCCAAGTGAGCAGGGAACCACGTTAAGATGTGGTTAGAGATGTCTTTTTCAATGAGAATACGGCGTGCTTCCTTGGCGATTGCGCCGACGGCGAAGGCACGGACGGCTGCTCGTGAGTCACTGTATACGTTCGGACGCTTCTCGTCGAGGAGAGCAACGGCGATGGCCACCTGCTCGGCAGCGCTCTAGGAGGAACATTCGATCGATGCGGCGTTGATGACCGAACCAGCTTGGTCGACCGAGACCACTGCGTATTTGTTGCTGTTTCCGTACCGGGCCGCTTTGACAAAACAGCTCTCTCCAGGGATCTCTGCTACCCTGCGGAGGATCGCAGCTGCCCTGGCCCGTCTTCTCGTTTTTCACAGCGGGTGAATATTGCATACTGCATATTCCCTCATCCAATGCATGTAGTGTAATATTTGTTCTATCTATTTCAAGTTGAGTGACAAGAGTAATTCGGACAAATTAGTCGCAATATTGATGGATAATGCTCGATTTGGCTGTATCATGACTTGCGATTTCCTTCCCTAATGTCATACGTTTCCATCAAAATACATAATTTACTCAGCCACTCGACGTAATCACTTTGTGATTCGTGACAGCTCACTGAGGTGATATTTAACACGTCATCACTAGCTGCTCGCGTTACAACAACCCGCTTCTCTTTCACGTATGCACGCCGCTAACCTGCTAACATTCATATCAAAATAACTGTCTTCCCCAGGGTAATAAGTCACATAACTCTCATTAAGTCAAACGACGTGATCACTAGAGGATCATGTGAAGTCATCACGCTTCTCAACTATGCATGCACTTTTGCAGCCGGCCGACATGAATATTATCCTGAGGAAGACATTTGTTTTAATATGAATGTCAGCAGGTTAGCATTGTGCATACGTGAATGATAAGCGGGTTAACGTAACATGAGTAATTAGTGATGACGTGGTAAAGTATCATCTTAGTGAGCTTTCATGAGTCGCACAGTGAATACGTTAAGTAGCTGAGTAATGGTGCCCACATTTTAATCGTTGTAAATTATGTACTTTGGTGGAAACGTATGACAATATGGAAGGAAATTGCACGTCATGAATAAACTAAAGAATTATCCATCCGGGTTGCGACTGCTTTCTGTGAGTCATCCTGGCCGATAAAGAAAAATTGAATACTATACTACACAAATCCGAGAACGTGAATTGATAGCTGCCAATCATGACACTTGTGACGGCGTCTTTTGCAAGGAATGTTTGCCCTCCTATTAATTTATCGGAGGAGTTAACTGTCTAGCACTGAAATTAAAAGAAATGACATTTGGAATGAAATAGCTGGCTCTAGAATTAAATCATATTGCACGCGGATTAATTCACATGGCTCTGGAATTACATGTGGTGGCGCCTGGATTAAATTCTTGACGTTTGTTCTAAAAATCTTCTTATCCAGCACAGCAGTAGGAAACAGATTTAGGTGAAAAGAAAAAGGTGAGACTGTTAACCAGAGCACATATAAGACTTTTAGGAACGGTTGCAATGATGCCTACAAACATGAGAATCCGAGAGAAACGAATATTTCCCTAGCTTTACAGAATTAAAATCTGGTTATTCGAATATTCAAATATCACGATATTATTAACCGGATAAGCAACCGAATATCCGGTCATTCCGGCTATGCGGTTTTTGAAATCGAATAACCGGATAACTGGTTTTGCCGCAAAATCTGTCTATTGCTGATGCACTATTAGTAACTGCTGGTAAGAAATGAGGTAAGGGTGAGGAGGATGATGTTGCAGGAAAAGCAAACCTTACCCCATTCTCACAGTCGATGATAATGACCCATTTGCGATCCAGCTTCATCTTCATCTTCTGGGTCCAGATACCCTTGGACTTTTCCATCTGAAACAACTTCCGCAACCCATCCTTTGGGGTCTCCAGGGCTGGAAAATGTAAAGGTAATGCTGACTCACTATGGCCTTAGTGGAATAGCATTATACAACATGCTCAGCCTGACTGACAGTGCAGGCATTTCACAAGCGGTGTTAACCACGATGTTCCATGTGTCTAACACTTTCCGGCTTTTACATGCAAACTGAACATCCAATGGGAGAAACAAATACGGCAGTGTCTATGATAGGTTTCTACAGTGTTTTCTGCAGACAACATTGAGTGGCTCACCAGAAAAGTGTTTAGTAAGTCCACTGTTCATTGTCATTTCAAACAACCATACTTCAATATAACAAGCCTTAATTAAACAATCAGCAATGTAACAAACTAGTATTTTCATTTCCCTGTCTTAGCTCCATTGAAAACCAAGTTTTTTGTAGTTGTTTTCAAAATTTAGTGAGCAACCTTGTGCCTCAGTTTCAATTTAATGAAATCGTGATGCATCTTGAAAATAGCGCAGCTACATGAGGATGAAGAAAGAAACAATGGGACGGGGGCTGTTTCTTCGTTGTCGTGTTGCTGCGCTGTTCTCAGGATGAATCCCAACCAACTTGCACAAATCTCTGTTTGACTAAATCTTGATGCATTCCATAATGCAATGGTATGCACTGCCATGCACTGAACATGCTCGAATTGTGCTCGCTGGGCACTCGGGCATGGCACCCTATGTACATGTTTTAAAGGTACTAATCATTAAAACATAGCTGCACAGAATCCCTGGCCCGCTCTCCAAAAAGATAGTTTCTGCTGATCACTTGGGCCATAGTGGCTTGTCATATGCCTGCTGGTTGGTGCATATCATGATAATGTTTTGTTGCATAGTCCGTGCCTCTCAATTATCTTCATTTATAGATGCAGAGACCGTGCCTCTCAATTATCTTCATTTATAGATGCAGAGACTGGTCAACCAATGATAATGACTTCGGCATGATACCTATACGGATAAGCACTGAAAATGCATTGGGGCATATTGGTAGCCAGTGACAAACAAGGCAGTGTGTTCGATTGCCGACAATCTCGTTATGATTAGCATCTTCAGCCATCTGTACGCTGCATGCTTTCAGTGGGCGACAAGCCAAATGTGCCGCTGGTCACTCCTGTCTCCTCTGCGGAACAGCTTCAAATGCGCACCCCTCGTAGAAAAGAAAGCAGCGCTGATGTCACTATGTTCACCCACCGCAATAAGACAATGTCAGGTGTGATCTGGCATGAGGAAACTTGACTGCACTAAGAACTATATAGTAAATGTGCACGTATGCAGGTTATAGCAAGCACCTTAATTTAATAACCCAAGCAACAAATTATCGGATGTAGTGAAGTAAACTTATGATGTTTCTTGCCAACATCAGCTCACAACAAGTACTATAAATGCACTATAGTGAATATGACGTAACCATTTTTGTGATGGGTGGCACTGTTTTAATGAGGCTCTAGTGTGCTCAAATCACTGACAATATGTAGTACCCTAACCCACACCAGAGACGCAACGTGTCACATTTTGCTTACCATACTGCTGCCCAACAGAGAAGGTGGCCAAGTGTTCAAGGAAGTATGAGGGCGCCTCCTCAGCTCCAAAGTCACTGTGCTGGTCAGCTGCAGGTATATAAAGATGTCAATGGATTTCTCAATGTGGTTTTTGTAACACTCGGCAGTTTGCACACTCATTGAGGTTGAGGAAAACCTTAAAGGGCCAAAAAAAATTATTTCGCTTGTATTAGCAAATTACCAAAAAAAATAAAATAAGGCTGCTCTCATTGTGAGAAAAGGCTTACTAAATGACACAATAGCATGAATGCTGCCTTGAAATTTCCATGCCAGCTTGTTGTGATGGCACAGATGACAGCACCAAACTGGGTCTAGTTGCAAAGATGGTCTGCATTGCGTGGCTGAAGATCTAATGAGTGAACTCGTGTCAAGAACTTTTACTAATTACAACAGCTCAAATATGAGATAATAGTTTGAAATCCAGGATGTCACAATGACAAGCTGGCAATGGGTTTTCAGTACAATATTTGAGAAAAGTTATACTTTGACTTTTATGATCTCATCTAATCATGTTTTGAAAATATTTTTCAGACAGTTTACTTATCTGTTATGGTTGATTGTTTCCCCCCAGTGTCTGCATAAATGGAAGCCCCCTCAAAACTACTAGCTTTTGCAGAGTAATAAAGCTTTCACAACAGCAGTACAGCATTTCGCTCTGATGTGGTGAAAAATCTTTGGTAGTAGAAAAGGTTAGACAGCACGCGCGCCCATGCTTCCTTTCCCTTGACGGTAGCGCTGCCACTCTGGCAGCGAGGACAAACTGGCCTCTCGGGAGAGACACGGTAGCCTTTTTCGGAGGGCCATTGACCCCGCAGCCAGCATGCGCCATTCCCTACTTCCCGGCTCGCAGCAAGGGGTATTCTTCCTCGGCGAGGGAAACAACCCTCTCTGGGGAGAGGGAAACTGGAGGTGGAAGAAAACCAACGAGCAGACGGGGAGAAGGTCTCTTTTTCGTACCAGGCAGCGACCACAAACGCTTCACCTCCAAACCCCTGCGAGCCACGGCCATCGACTAAGGAGTAAGCCTTACCCTTTGTTCTCTTCATAGAGCGGACTATCCCTCTCAGCGACATTTTACACGTTATTGCTAACGTAGCAGTAAAATGTTGTTTTGTTGACCTAGCCTGTTGCCTTGTTCACCCGAACCCGTCAGCTGCAGTGACTCGAGCTACGGGAAGGGGTCGTTGATACGCGCACGGTGCGACTGTGTGCAGTTGGAACCGTAGCTAGGTTTCTGCGCCCAACGTAACGAATTTGGCAGCACGGTTAGTTTTGTGGACATGAGCGACTACCGATGCTCCGTCAACATAAGACAACGTGCATGTCAGAATTCCTAGATTTGATCATGTTGTGTGACGTTGCGTCGCAGAGTGTCGATCCTATGACTAACTCGGGAGAATTGTTCGGACTTTCCAACAATGTAAATTTCGGTTGTTTCATGTGGGACGACCAGGAGGTTGCAGTGACCGCTTTAGGCGGGATTGAGTGTGCACTCTTGAGTGCGCAAGTGTGGGCTATGGTGTGGGCTCGCGGCCGATTTCACCAGTTTGTGTGTCGTGCAGATAGTAGTGTCTCGTCATCTGCGTTTTCTATTTTCTATTACCACATACCAACAACTTGCGACAGTCTTTCTTTCAAGCTGAAAACATCAGTGCAAATCAGGATGGACGACAAAGAAGTGATTAAACATACAAGCACTGAAAGTTATGCACCAACTAGGTGCAGCCGAAGTTTTTTTTTATTATAGTTTTAGAGTCTTTTTAACAGCGATAAAACCTTTGTGTGCAGTGTAACCTTAGCTTTGATTGAAGCTTTCAGGTGACATCCCACTCACATTCACCACTGCATGCTTCAATCAACATTGCTCTGTTTTATGACTCTCTGCGCTGAAGTACGGCAGCACTGAGCAGAAAAGAATGTGTACAAGTGTCTCGTCGTGCGAGTCGAAGCACCACGCAACCACAGCCTACGCTCTTTCCTTCGAGCTGTGAATCTATCAAGTGACCCTTGTGCCAGCAAACGGAGAAACTTTATTCACTAAGCATTATTGGCAGCTCATGCCTACTAAAAACCATGCACAGACAGTTGGAAATTTTAACTTATCGTTTGGGCCAGCTGCATGGAGAACACTACACTAGCACACGGCTTCACGCATAAAAAAAAGCAGTGCGTAATGGTAGCTAGCTTAAGTTGGTGGAGTAACACTGAATACTATAAGTTTCACTACTGAATCAAATTTTTACAATTTTTTCTAGCGAGCGTCTCAAGAGTGGGCAACATTCGTACTGTTCCATGATGGTGGTAATGGTGGGATCATGCAGTTGCAGGTTTCAACACATGGGCCCTACGGGGAGGGGAGCTTTTCCTCAAGAGTCAGTACATCAACTCCATGAGATTATCGCACCACTATAGACGGGTTAGGAATGTACTCCTTTGGCAAAGGGTACAGTTCTTTGTGCTTCTGTGGCCTTCTGATTTATATTTTTGTGAAAGCAAGAGAGTGCTAACAACCACATAAGGAAGATAAATATGTGCAGAACTTCACATAAGGACAAACACGCTCGTTGCATTGCTAGCGGCGCGTAATCATTTTTTGCAGTGGTTGCTTTATTGTTAGCACAATATTATATTGGGAAATTGAGAGACATTTTCAGAGACGTGCTGTATCTTATTTTTGCTTGTGTTGCATTTTGCTGTGTAGCTTGTTCAGCTCGCTTAAAAGGACGAAGTAGAGTAAGTAGACGAAAAAGAAAATATATGTTGCCCTTGGAGACTGAAGAATAAGAGCCACTTGAGGCATGTCCGATTACCAGCAATATCGACTTTACTGCACTTTCTTGTTACAAAAAGAAAATGGTGTAATACCACAAGAAGTCTGCAATCAGTGAATGAAACCAGTGGCAAGATGCAATTTTCACGTTTAAGAAGCGACATTCTGGTTATCATTCTACGTTTTCAATGCTTGAGAAGTGCAAGAAACAACATTGTACGGGGCAGGGACAATAAAAATTGGGGGGACCCTTAAGCTTCGCCTTTAAGAGTTGAACGCGATAGCGATATCCCCTCCCACTGCGTACTTCAATCACTTAGTGCATACTATGTAATGGGTAGTATGGTTTAAACCAGGAGAAATTATGCGCGGCAAATGTGAGAAATGTTTTCGAACTTGCTATGCACCCACTATGTGGTGTTAAGGGAATACGCGCAGTAAGGTGTGTGCCGTTAGTAATGGGTGGCTGGCTTTAAACTATGGAATCGTTATGATAGTCACATATTCTGACGCCCGATGGCAATTTACGCTTGTACCACGCAATATTCCTGGGATATTACATGTTATATTGCGACGCCTATATAAAGGACGCTTGCGTTTGCGAAGCATGGAAGTTATTTTCACTGCATTTCCAAGCAGAGGAAGTTATTTTCACAGTATATCCAAGCAGAGGCATGGCTGTGTGGTAGAACACCTGCTTACTATGCAGACGACCCGGGTTCGATCCTCACTCGGACCCGAAAATTTTTCTTATTTATTTTATTTGCATCTTTCTCGATTTTTCGGTCACGGACAAGATGATTTTTCGCTCACAACCAACGACGCCGACACCGACGCCGACGCCGGAATTTCTGCGAAACGAGCTCTTTAACGCTATCGCGTTAAAAACTGCGCCATCAGCGAGTAATACCAAACAAAATGTGCTGCAGATGTGGAGGTCACAGAGGCACTTCACAGACGGGTCAGACGTGGAATGATGCAATCAACGCTTTGTAACCGGACCTTTCATTATAATCTAGAGGTGGAACACATTCCTAATCAGTTTCTGTACTGCTTGCGCAGCTACTGTGGCAAATGGAGGAACAAATTGAATTGAATTGAATTAGTTCTGCGGAACACGACGTGGTCGCGCACGTGGCTCAGTCCCATTGAGGGACCGGCAAGCCGAGCCTGCCGGCCGCCTTGCGGGCCCACTGGACAGCTGTGAGCTGATCAATGGGAGCCTTCCAGAGGGAGTGCATCTCTCCTTTAGCTCTCCGCATAATACAAAACACCAAGCAAGTTGCCTCTCACTCTTTACGCTGGTTCCCCGTGCACATTGTGGAGGTAGAGGGTGGGAACCTTAACAAGGTCGTGAATGAAGCTGTGCAAGGATTGACGGACTGCACCGCTTCCGATCCCCTTCCTCCCCCCAGCGGTGGAACGAAGCTCGAGAAATGTGATATGAAATGCAACCCTGGAAACAGCTATACTCTGACACAAAATGGGTCCTGCATACATGTGTGGGCCTTGGTTATTTGCTTGCAAAGTTTAACCCGCTTAACCACTCACAGCTCCTTCAGGCGCTGATCTGAAGGGGAGGCTTACTTTGCCTTCCACTGCACAAGTATGCACACTCATCTGACCTTTATTCGGGTGAGCAAACAAACATATATGGTAACACAATTAGAAAGATTTTAGCAATTCAAATAAATCTTTTTTTCAGACCTTTCAAATAGTTTTTTTAACAACCCTGGCGGCCTTTGTATTTCTAGCCACAATATTCATTTTATCATGAGGTAACGCTAATTTACTAGAAACCAACCTAGTTTTTAAAATTTCACTTAAGAATAACTACTTAAGTAAACATTTCCAATTGAGTTTGTCACAATGAAATCTATGCAACACACTGTAAAAAGATGAGATATTTAACATCATCATAAGAAACCATGTAAACACCTGCAGTTTCACTGCTGTAGGTTATATGTTAAAAAAAAGTGTACGAGTAGCACCTTGCCTAAAACAAACAAAAAGAAAGCAGATGTTTACGTCAGCATATTCGTGGCCAACAAATGCAGATAAACAGGCTTGTGCTCACAGCTACTACGTCATTGGTGAAAGATAATAGAAGTTTACAGTCACAGCACAGAAGCAAGCGTTAATGGGTATCAGCTCGAGCGTACCATGCATGACATTTACTCAATATGCCAGCAGTTTTCATGTTACTGTACTGTCAGTATTAAAACCCACTCGATTATCCACAGTTGTCAGGGCTCTGGTGCCACGGCT
This sequence comes from Rhipicephalus appendiculatus, assembly GCA_030522465.1. NCBI lineage: Eukaryota > Metazoa > Arthropoda > Arachnida > Ixodida > Ixodidae > Rhipicephalus > Rhipicephalus appendiculatus. The sequence continues at coordinate 2,376,119 of JALIZH010032967.1, forward strand.
CTACAGTGATGCGGAAGATTTCACTTTTAATGCGACAAAAGCTCTGTGATGCCTTTTCATGGTGGGGCATTATAGCAAACTAATAGTATATACCCATGGCACAGCACATTCATAGATATTCATTTTAGAGAAAAGAAGTCATCTCCTGAACTTTGTTCTTGGTCTTGTATGTTGATCACTAAAATTCAAGCCTAACATTGATGAAGGCTGAAATAGTTGAAAGCTTTAAGGAAAGGCCTTTATCCTGCAGTGAATTATCTACCCTGTAGTATGCAAGGTTATGCTAATGAATGATAATATTAACCCTTTGTCGTAAACATAATAATTCAGAGAGACAGCAAAGAAAAATCACACGAAAGCAATGCAATAAAAGAGCAGGGGCAACGAAAAGCCGACACTGACCTGAGCTGTAGCCATTGGAGTATGCCGACCTTGAGCTCCTCATGTCTAGGTCTGCTCGGTCCTTGTGCACCAAATAGTTGTCGTAATCACTGCGAGCACAACAAACACCACATTGGTCGCCGTCGAACACCCGTCGTCGGCATCCAAACGCTGGCAGAAGTGCACTAGTTCAGGGAACAGCCCCGATTGGGCGCAGCGTAAAACGCCCCTGCGCAGAGGCCGGACTGGATGCTTATCTTTGCCACATACCTAAAGATAACTCTCTCAATCACGGGAACGCTTGCAGCACTCCACGCAACAACTCCCCGCATTCAACATGCGTTATCAGCCCTGGAGCAATGTCAACTGATTAGCAGGCCTGTTGAAGTGAGCTGTGGTGCTAATGCAAACATAGCTTGGGGTGGGGCCAGTGAAAAATTGATAGTGAAAGGAAGTCTAGGTAAACCTGAAATGACTCTAGGCAGTTTGAAACCTCTATTCACATTTTCCTGCAATTCAAGCATTGAGGTATAAAACTAACCTCTGCATTAACGTGAAATGTCACTCTTAGACAATGGTCTGTCAAGTGCTGTCCAACTGATTATGAAGTTGCAGACCAGGCACTCTGAGATAATGCATCAACAAAGGAGTCCAGAGTGAGAGGCAAAGGCACCTTATGTCATTGAAAGTAGGAGAAGCATTTTGACCCATATTGTTGCTTTTTATTTTTATATACTTATTTATTTGTCATACAATGCTAGCCTAAGAAGGCTATAAGCAGGAGTGGGGATACAAAAATGAACCAATACGTACATACTACGCAAAAAAAAAAAAAGAAGCGATAAAGAGATAGTACACACTACAAGTACTTTTTTATTGCAATAGTAGCAACAATTACAACAATAATTACAATAGTACATAACTACACTGTAACTATTATCTGCTACATACTACAATACATACTAGACACAGCATGAAGGAATATATGCATTCTATCACATAGAAGAGAACTGATAATGTGTTTACGTATCGCAAAAAAAAAAAAAAAAAAGTCCGAGGGAACATAGACAAAAAGATATCGTAGTAGAACTGAGAGGCGGGCGAGTTGGAACTTATCCATCGTTTGCGCACGCCTTCGTTTGCGCAAACCTCAATCATCAATCACCATCATAATCAACGCGCACATGAAATAACTGAGGCATACCACATGGCGAAGTGTGATAGCCATTGCATTAGTCAGCCATCTATTTCATTATCGGAACAAGAAATCCGTTTCATTGATCGACTGTAATCTGGTGTGGTGCAGGGTTTTTGTTTTTTTTTCTGCATATATATATGTGTACTTTTTTCAAATAAAAATTTCAGTTGTTAGACCAGCGCTTGTCCTGTCCTCTTCTTCTCTTTGTCTTGTGTCAATTTGTGCGCTACCCAACGATGACAAAGATATCCTTGCATCCATACTTATAAAGTTGACAAATGAGCATTAGCACTCAATGAAATCTGCTGTAGTTTAGCATTCCATGACGTTGGCTGGGAGCTCATTCCATTCCCTTACCGCTCACGGGGAAATGTGTTTTGGAATATTATGCATTTGTTTGACGGCAAAAGTCTCATTTTTTTTTTTTGTTGTTGTTGAGTAATGAGCAGGGCTGGGCAAAGATACTTTGAAATTGTATCGCGATACGATACAAGATACTGGGCAAGAAGTAGTGGAGATACAGATACAAGATACTTCCGGAACGAATGTATCCGATACGATACTTCCAAATTGTATCTTAAGATACTTCGATACATTTGTAAATTTGCCATTATAGAGTTATATAATGACGCTGCAAATACCTATGTACCGAAGTGTTTGCTTGAAAATATCTTAACTGTGACCAACTTTGCTTATTTTAGTGAAATATATGTTTGAATCGCGAAAGTTATGCATTTCTTGCTTAATGTACATTAGTTTCATTCCGACACAAGTTATTGGCATTTGTTTACTTGACACTTTTGTATTTGATGGGTCTCGCTGCTCTACTTGGCGACCAGCTAGCGGGTTGCCGTCTAACTGCAAGAACTTCAAAAAGAAGCCTCTGCAAGATGGCACAAATACCGGTGCAGAGTCTAACCTTGTCCGTAAGCGTATTACCGTTTTCGTAGTATCGCATCAGCCTACATGTGTAGAGCATCGACAACGCTGGTAGCGATATTTTTTGTGAAGCATCATGTGAAGACGATACCTACCGAGTCAGCGCTCATAGTTCACTAAGGTCATAAAACTGCAGTGATTTTTCATGTTCTACATTGCGTAAAGTGTTCGTTAGCAGCATATTCACTAACGTACAATCTTTTACCATTACCTCTCCGAGAGAACTTCTGCCGCCCAGAAGCTTCCCAGATGTATTGTACGTGACAAAAGTCGTCGCAGGATATCACTGCTATTCACACTATGGCAATTTCTAACCTGCTTATCTGCTTTTTTGCAACAAAAAAAGGACTTTACAGGGACCTAAAAAAAGGAAAGCGAATATACCTAAGTCAAATAGCACGGCAATTCTGCAATAAAAAATGTCTGTGATTAAGTGTACAGGGTGTTTCATGTAAGTAGGAGCAAATATTTTTAAAAAAAGCGTTTAACCATGGCTGAATGGAACCAATGGCATATGGTTTACCGTCATGTGGCGCTGGTTCTGGTATTTTTATATTGCGCTTACTTGGTTGATTAACTATGGTCCATTATGCAACATTTTCAATATTACTTTAGGGAAGAGTGCATTCGTCACATCGTAGAACACATTTAAAAATGACCGAAGCAATTGTTTTTTGGCGGCGTACATTCGCCATGGTAAATATTGTCTGGCTTTTAAAGAAAGCACGTGAAATATCAAATAAAACTACCTGACTGCGCTCATGCGCTATCGTACTGCAGCGCTCTTAAACGCACTTGGAGCGAAACAACCGGTGCGCGGACCATCAGCTTGTCGCTTCTCAGGGACGATGGTGTTTCTTTGACGTGTGTGGTGGTCAGAAATGTTGACGCGCTGTGGAGCCGATGCCTAAGCCATGGCCGCTCATTTCGCCGCGGTCCACTTGCCGGTTGTGTCTCTCGAAGCACGTCTGTGAGCGCTGCAGCACAATAGCGTACGAGCGCAGTAACGTGGTCATATTTCTCCGGCTTTCTTTAAACGGCGGAAGAATCACTAGTATATTATGTACCTTTCCACAAAAAATCAAATCTGTCGTTTTAGAATTCCCTCAAAAACGTAAAGAAAGACACTTTACCCCAAAATACATAACAGAACTGTTACATTATTCATCTTAGTTAAGAAATTAAGCGCAATATAAAAATACCCTAATGAGAGCCACATGGCGGTACACCCCACCGTTGGTTTTATTCACTTGAGGTTAAGCACTTCTTTGGAAATTTTGGTTCCCTTACGTGACACCCTTTATAAACACGATACAAGCGGCACCCCTATAAGCTATGAAAATAGAGCATGATGTATCGTCAACTTAGTTAAGGTCAGACGATAGAAAACTCAGTTCCCACGGAAAATAGCACTAAAGGGCTCATGGGGACGCTCATGAGAAAACCGGAGTTCTTGGTATTATATTTCCCAAATCCCCTTCCTAACGTCTTTAAGATTTGTTGTTATAATTTCCATTATTATAATGTAAACTCAATTTCGCTGTTTTATTAAATCGTACGCAGGATTTTTGTTACTGTGAGCACGAGGCACGCTCAGATTATTTTACCTTTGCCCTAGCATCGCCTAAACAGTAAACTCAATATGTAAATACTAGCAATGACGCAGACAATTAAAAATAAGTATAAATAAGAGAAGGAATAGAGGAGGAGGTTACAAAAGACTTATTACAGTTAACAAACGAAAACAAAAACTACACAGTGGCCTAGGTAATGTGTAGAATGCAAACGGTGGACAGCAAAGAGAGCACTTGTGCTAACAATCAAGCTATCATTAAAAAAGTTCTTGCACAATTTAGCACGAAGAACAAAGATACAGTACGCCAAAATATCATCTGTTACGTAAGTGCGTTCTATTGCATATAGCATCGACACGGACACCGGAGGTGGGACGGTTGTTATAATCTAATCTGTATATAAGCCACATAGTGTGCAAGTCAAGCTCAGATCGACGAGATCTGTGACCGTGACGATGCTTTCTTCCCTCTTCTTTCTTTTAATCCCTTCACCCCTGCCCCCCAGTACAGGGTAGCAAACCGGACGCCCGTCTGGTTGACCTCCCTGTCTTTCATTCCTTCCCTCCTCCTCCCTCCGTGTGAAAGCAGCGAGACGAAATGCAACCCCATTCTCGCATTTTTGAGAACTTGTAACAAAGCACCACGCAAGACAAACTTTAATAAGGACTCTGTAGCCGACAACGAATTTGAGCGAAAGACGCCGCATGCATTGGAGTACGCAGCACAGTACTGTGGCTACAAACAAGGTTCATGGCACCGACACATCTATAGAGAAAGAAAACATAGAGAAACAAAAGGTCGGCTGCACGTAGACGTTCGCGCGCTTGTTTTGGTCGAGATGGCTCGAGCGCCATCACGTGACTCTGCTCCACCAATAAAGACGCGTATAGACCTTATTTCCTATGCTCACTGGAGCACTCTGGCGGAAAGACAAAGGAATATCACTGTCGTCAGCTTTCTTGAGGTGGCTTATTGGCAGCAGTATCAGCTTGAGAAGCAGAGTTCAGCCAACGTTTGTTGTTTCGCAGGGTGGCGTTTCTATAGCAGTATCTTGTATCTTAAGATACATGATACATTATTGAATGTATCGGAGATACAGATACAGATACCCGTTTTGCGAGACGTATCGCGATACAGATACAAGATACTCAAAGAGTATCTAAGATAGTATCTAAGATACATGTATCTTCGATACTGCCCAGCCCTGGTAATGAGAATGTTTTATTCACTTACTTACAGGCTGAATGAAGTCGCCCTTTTCTATTTCTACTTTATTGTGGTAAATCTGGTACAAGTATAGCAGTCTTTCTGTGCGACGTCAAAATTTCAGTAGCTCCAGTTCAGCCCTTTCCACAAGTGCACTTGCTGATGTGCGCCAGCTGTGCACGTTAAAAATGAATCTCTCCAATTTTCTCTGACCACTTTCTAAGTAGCCAATGTTTCTTTATGTGCATGGGTCCCATGCTGTTGATATGTATTCGATGATCGGTCCAATGAACATTTTATAAGCTAGTAGCTTATAATGCTAAAGGGGTACTGACACAAAATTTCGCGGCCGAGATAGCCTGCGGGATCAATTCCCATGAACATGCGTATATCATCTGCAAAATATCAACAGCGAATATAGCTTGGAAGGTATTTTACAGCAATTTTAAAGTTCGAATTTTGAAGGTGTTGACACCATCAAAAGGGACCCCATGGGGACCCCCCTTACTTCCCTCATGTCACCACGCTGCAGTCAAAAAAACAAGTTATGATAACGTCATAGCCGCCATTTTTCTTTTGCTGCATGTCTTCCAGCAGTCTATACTTCTTGGCGGCTGCTCGCGAGTCCGCGGCCACTGCCGCGGATTCGCCAAACACAAAGTTTTGTGTTTGGCGACACTGCTGTCCCGTCTACTGTTCGAAAGGACTTCTTGATCCAGACCATGCGGAAATGCGTCACAGTTCTGTGCGCTGACGTGGTCAAGAGCTGCAGACGCTAGGTGGTGATAGTTGCACCCGGCGACTTGTCGTTTCCGGAGCTATCTCAAACCGAAACTGAAACTGATCGATAGTAAGGAGCCTGTAATTAATTCTCTGTCGTGCTGCAGCAAACGATGTGCTGTGTTATGATTAACAGGCCCTCAGCAACACATTGCAGCAAAAAAACGCGAGGCCAAAATTTTTGTGTCAGTGCCCCTTTAAAGTGGCCCTGCAAAATGTTTTCCAGGTAATCGTCGAATAGCTTCACTAAAAGAGCTTATTGCCCTAAGGATTTTTTTCAGAATACCTCAAGTACAAGCGGAGTTACAGGGATTTGTCGCACACTTCAATCGCTTTCTCTTTCCTTTAATACTAGCGAGTGTGCTGAAAGCTATGCAGGCAGGGGCATGAAAAGGGGGGCAAGAAGGTGCGTTCCTTCATCAGCGCATCATGACCTTGAGCACTTCCTTTTTCTTTTTTTCGAGTCTGCAGCTTACATACAGTGTGATCACGATGGCACGTGCGGGCACGTGGCGGCATCCTGTGACGGCCACAGCAACTATGCAGCTCACAATGCTCAGATGAGCCAATGACCATGGACTTGGTGTATATGGCGCATTAATTTTGCGGTAATGGCACCATTTGCAGAGGGAAGATTTCTGGCTATATTCCAGGCCATGTGCTGCGCTATAATGGTTGACTCACGCATTCTCAGGAGCCTCAACTACTGATTGGTCGTGTTTTTTGACCATGCTCAGAAAGTGTTGCAGGGTTCCTTTAAGGAGCTTTGCGCAAAATTCATCTTGAGTATCCCAGTTTACTAACTGATTTTTTTTCTTGATTTAAAAAGCGTGCTTGTTCCACCAAAGGTCCAATGTGAGTATGACGCCTATATATTTATAAGATTTTACTTCAGGCAGAACGTTTCCAATCAAGCAGTGGCTAAGTTGTAGTAACGAATACTTTCTAGAAATCCTCATGAGAGCTGTCTTTTGGTGGTTCATTTTCATTTGCCAGGTTTCCCACCATTTTTCAACATCTTGAAGGGCTTCATTTAGTTGGACGTGGTCATGAGGGTTATCAATTCTGTGATAAACCACGCAGTCACCTGTGAATAGTTTAATTTTGACAGACACTTGATTAACCATATCATTTATAAATATTAGGAAAGGATGGAAACACCAGTAATAAAAATGGAAGAGGGTCTAGAATTTCAGAAATGACTTGTTACACTGCTTTTACTCCTAGCTTTTCTACCACTGGTGTCACTTTAGAAGGTTTCTGAAGATGCACTTCAAATATCATAGCCCCTGGATAATGTATGAAACACTAGCCGCTATTAGTTCTGTTTTTTAAATTTTATATTCCAAGCTGTGTAATCTTTTAGTTCTCTCTTGAAAAAGAAACTCGAGAGGGCTGTGATTTGGGCTAGTTAGAAAAAGTCATACATAGAGGGGCAGTCTTGTCTCTCGTCTTGTATTTGCGCTTAGTATCATTATAACTGAAAAATAAAATTGCCATCCACCTGTTTGTAGCACCAACCTACCAAAAAATATCTATACGGATTTCTCAGAAAGGAAAAGCTTATTTGTTGCTGAAAAGTTCATCATAGTCTGGGGATGAAACATGGACCAATGCCTTTTTGGTGCCGCTGCCTTTGAATTCTAGAATGACATATATTTTCCGTCCCATGCATTTCCCACAAAGTTTGCTAGGTATCACCGTATGGGGCAACCACTACTGAAACTTCATGTGCCCAACAGGATGCTTTAAAGGGACATTAAAAGAAACAATGAATCGGTTTAGATTGATAAGATGTATTTTGAGTAACTCTATTGTCAGGTAATTTCACCATCATAGGTTTATTAATAGTGGAGAAAATAAAGTTCAAAGTTTCATCTTTAAATTTCGCGCCGAAATCTCCGCATGCGACGCCACTGGATTTCAAAGTGTACTTATGGTATTTTGGTGCCATTGGATCAACAAAATTTCCTCAAACTTGGTGTGTTGAGTCTATGGCGCCCTCAGAGGGCAACGTATGCTAGTTTTTACCGATTAGGAACTATGTAGGCCCTAGAAGGCGCAGTCAAAATATGCGACGTCACAGCGAATGGTGCAGCAACTTTAAGGTGGGGTTCGCCACCCACATTTTCTTTTGACGCGTTTTCTCATGTACTAAGCGTCTTCTCGCAGTAAGCGTGGTGTTTTTGGTATCTTGAAAGAGTAGTTTTCTAATACGAGAAAAATCATTTAGCTCTTTAGTGTCCCTTTAATGGGCCCCCCAAAAAGTGCTTCAGAGCACTAGTTTTGAGCATTTTTCAGTCAAGTAAGACATGCTTTGATTTTGCACTGCTGAATTGGTTTCTCATATAAGGCCCAAGTGTCAAGCACCTGACTTGGCTAAGCAGTAGCAGGCAAGAACTTTGGGGTGTAGCTGTTTCCTGATTTGTGTATGGCCAGGATTGAGATCGTGCAAATCATCCGGCTTTCTGAATGCTCAATTGCCACCTCGCGGTTTGCTGGTTAGCATGACCCACACCACGGATGCTTGCTGGTGAGAAAGTGGTGTACAAGTGTAGAAGCTTGGGCGAGTTGGTTTTGGTTCATGATGGTGTATTTCAGAGCGCGTGAGCATAGGAAGAAAGGGACGCAGTAGAAAAAGAGTGAAAAAGTGGTGTTTGGCAGATCATGACAAGGCAAGTAAACATTAGGAAATTGAGATGGTTGGGACCGTGTCACCTCAGGATTTGTCTAGACATAGTAGGCTATGTCTAGCCTGCTACTGTAGCTGACCTGTGGTTAGTAATGATTCTGTAACATTTTCTTAGTACATATATGTCTCCCCAATAGACACTCTAAACTTTTTTAGCTGTGCACTTAAGCAGCCTACTGGCATTTCTCGTTTCCTGTAACATGAGCCTGTAATACAAACGTAAGGTTGTCACTCACCTGCTCACAGAATGTCTGTCCTCCCAACTATCCACTTTCATCACCCCTGGCATGGCTGCCATTCAACTGGCATCTGCAGCAGGCAACACAGGGAATTGTTAATGCCCATTAATCACAAGATCAACATTAATAAGTCAGGACATCAACGTATATTCAAATAGAGAAATTTTTGAAGTCAGTACGAGTATTGCAGAAAAATGACATTTGAATATTGAATTGAACACAAAATATTTCTGATTTAAAAAAAAAAGAGTGAGATATAAAGGTTGCACGTAATTTTCCTAGCAACATAATTCTTATTTGTGTTATTTGTTGACAACGTGATGTAAGGTCAACTGCAAAGCTTGTAAATCAGTCCCAAAGAAAAGTAGCATGTTTCATTCACAGTAACTATGACAGTAATGAAGTTAAAAAGTAGCATGTCACTAGATACACCTAGTAGAGTTAAAATGCTTGTTTGAGGAGCTAAATGCAATATCAACTCACCCTTAAAAATAAAATCAAGCAGCATTTATCGTACTTGCATTTGATATTTATTAACTGTATGATTTTCTCACTCATTATTGTGAAACATACCATAAATAAATGTACTTCAATCCTAGTAACTCTCTACACTTAAGTACTGGAACAAACAGTATAATCATGATTTGTATGTAGCAACTAAGCACCCAAATGACCGGGTGAGGGAGTTTTGTAGTGCTAATACCCCAAGCATCTTTGTTATCCTAGCCACAGATAACATAGTTCAGTATTGGCACAGAGCTTTCTTGCCATTCGCTATCCCTTGCACCAAGTAAAATCATTGCATACAGCTTGCTGCATGATAAAATTAAAACAGGTGCTGCTTCCTTTTTGTATGTAATATTTGTCTCAGGACGATCTTGGAAGTATAATGCTAGAAAGCACACTGGAAGGAGCCAAACAAGCATTCAAGTACCAGAGCATCAGCCAATAACGCACTTCTGCATATGCAGCGCATTTTGCTGCCATGCTGCTTTGAACTCTCGCCTGTGGGTAACCAAAAATGATAGGTATTGTTAACTTGGTAAGCTTCTAAGAAAAGTGCGATACCAAAATATAGCTTGCATAGGCGTACGCAGGGTTCCCCATGAGGTGGGCGGGCAAAGGTTCATCACAGCGCCCCCCTCCCCCTACTAATTCAATGGGGCAGATTTTAACGCGATAGCGTTAAAGAGCTCGTTTCGCAGAAATTCCGGCGTCGGCGTCGGCGTCGTTGGTTGTGAGCGAAAAATCGTCATCTTGTCCGTGACCGAAAAATCGAGAAAGATGCAAATAAAATAAATAATAAAAATTTTCGGGTCCGGGTGAGGATCGAACACGGGCTGTCTGCGGCAAGCAGGTGTTCTACCACACAGCCGTGCCTTTGCTTGGAAATACTGTGAAAATAACTTCTGCTTGGAAATGCAGTGAAAATAACTGCCATGCTTCGCAAACGCAAGCGCCCTTTATATAGGCGTCACAATATAACATGTAATATCCCAGGAATATTGCGTGGTACAAGCGCACATTGCCATCGGGTGCCAGAATATGTGACTGTCATAACAATTCCATAGTTTAAAGCCAGCCACCCATTACAAACGGCACACACCTTACGCGCATATTCCCTTAACACCACGTAGTGGGTTCATAGCAAGTTTGATAACATTTCCCATATTTGCCGCGCATAATTTACCTGGTTTAAAGCATACTACCCATTACATAGTATGCACTAAGTGATTGAAATACGCACTAGGGACTGGATATCGCTATCACGTTCAACTCTTAAAGGCGAATGCTTAAGGGTCCCATAATTTTGCGCCCCCCTGTGCACACACACCTATGATGGCTTGCACGTTATACTATTACAGCGAAAGCTGTTATGAGATCACAACAAGGGCCGTTTTTGCGCCGTAGTTGTCCGCCGCCGCTGCCACTGGTGTCCGTAACCAGTATCACGTGAAATAAGAAACAACTAAATAAATAAAAAATACCTGGGGCAGAATGGGAATCGAACCCTGGGCCCTCTGCGTGGCAGCCCAGCACTCTACCATTGAGCTACACCGGTGATCGAAACTGCGTTGAAAACTGACCCTATGCAGGCTTCATGTCGGGTAAGGGAATCGCGTTAACATGTGTAATAACACGTTTTAGAACAGTAGCGTAACAACCAGGCGTCACACAATGCCAATTGCATAACGAGTGGGTTGTTCAATGCTCCTACCCATTACAGAAGCCTCAAGCATAATTCTTCATTGTCGTCAGCCACAGAATCAACAAAGTGCACATAATGCGTTACAAGGTGTGTAGCGGGTACCGTGCTTTTCCGAAGAATGACGAATAATGGCACAGTGGACGCTTCTGCACTACACAAAAATTATGATGATTTATGGCATGGTGGGTACCATGCAAATGTGCTTGTAGTAGTTGTCCCAAAAGTGTTTAAAAAAGAGCTCTAGAAAGGCCGCTCTTCCAGCTTTCGGTGTGACTGTGCTGTGTGTTCCGTGCAGGCCTGGCGGTTTTTTTTTATAGAACAGTGGAAGTACAAACATGATGTCACAGTGCAGTAGTGTTGATTAGCTAGGAAATGAAGTAGCCTTCAAATTTTATTGACACCATGGCTGAATGGCTTTTGCCAAAGTTTGAGGAGAACAAGACGTTTCACTTTGGACCAGCTATGCTTAAGCATAGCCAGAAAAATTTAATTTCTCTATTTAGTGCATGAACAACATGTATCTTTTGGCTTCTACATTTGTAAGGAATAATTTATCTTCCACTGAATCAGTAGCATGTGTACTATATATGGCGAAAAAAAAAGGGAGATAACCGTATTGCAATTCCTGCAGTGAAGCTTTTAGTCTTTAGCACAATGCTAAGCGCATGTAAGCATTGGCGTGTGCAGTGCTATCCATTAGGAGGGGTGCAGGGTTGTAGCCGGGAATTTTGGGGGGGTGGGGTTGGAGAAGGGGGGGGGGCACTTGCTGAAGACGTACCTTGGCTATATTAGAAAAACATCCCTTTTCACTACTTATTTTCAATAAAACACCCCCCGTACAACAGAATTCTGGGGGGAGGGGGGGGTCTCCCCCCCCCCCCCTCCTGCAGCTACGGGCCTGGAGGGGTTTCACCCTACAGGCCCGTGGAGCAAGTTGCCACGGAGCAAGGTGTCACAGGTTTGAATCCCTGGTCCCACTCGAAACGAAGTTTTTTTTTTATTATTATTATTATTATTACTATTATTTATGTGCATCTGCCTGGAATTTTTGCCCACGGACGCTGACTTTTCGCTCACAACCAAAGACGCCGCCACCGACACCGGAATTTCTGCGAAAACGAGCTCTTTAACGCTATCGCGTTAAAACATCAATTAGTGTACTGTGCATGTGCAGCTGGCGTGTTTTGAACTCTACATAGCGCTGCGCTTATCGCTAGGAAGGCGGCAGTCGCCCAGAATTGGCATAGCAGTCTATAATGCATCGCGGAAGGCACCAGTTCCTAGACTTTCTTCGTGCCCTTTCAACATTTCCTGCATGCAATCGGTTTGCGCGAACAGCTCAATGCAGCAACTTTTCGAGCGGGCGGAAAGTGGAGTCGTCGGGGGGTCAGCCCCGGCACTTGTTCGTAATGGCCGTGCCACACTGGTCACATTGCTTGGCGAGGTTTCAATAGAAGTTTTGAAGACGAAAAACACAGCGAGGATTGGAGGGGGAGGGAGCGTACAACGCAGCAAAACGGGGTTGAACGCCACGCCTCAATAAGCGCTCCTTCCCACCTCCCGCCCACAAACCGCGGCCACTCTGGGAATGTCAACAAATGGCTGAAACGTGCCCCAGCTGCCTATCAATCAGCGCCCAGGCCCTGTCAGTCAGGCGCCGTTAAGAAAAAAATATATATACATATATATCGAGCTTATTTTCTCTCTTTCCTCTTGCTGAATGCCAGTATACCTAGAGCCCTCTCACACCCACACGGACACGTACTTTATAGTTCTGTTTTATTTTTAGCAAACGGGAAAGGTCGCTCAGCTGAACAATGATTTACTCTGCTCGTCAAAACATCGCGGAAACAACTGCAACGTGTCGGTATGTTCGCTGTTTACTTTGCTTCCAGACCAAGCAAACACGCCACATCGCGTGATTATGTGCTATGACACGAACAAACGGGGGCGCGCAGAGCGCATAATTGTGGTCCCACGCGTATATATACGTACTTTTTTTGTTTATTATTACAGAGTTCTCAAAGCACGAAGCTGTCAGACACGAGGGGCTTTCGTCAGCGCACATTTTCGGTTTCGCGATCGGCCGAGCGCGCGAGGAATGTTGCAATTAAAAGCCAAGCCGAGACGAAGCGCTAGCTTTCGTTCCGGTTTTCGATTAAACTAGAGCGGTGCGCCGTTATCGCGCGCTGCGCCGACTCCGCTAACGAGCTGTTCACGACTGAAACAGGTTCGAGAAATAAACAGCGCCGCTCATAACTTTTTCAAATTTCCCGTGTGTCCTTGCCCGCACCTCTTCTCTCCTCAGACGTTATCGATATCGTTCTTACAGTCGCAGATTAAACCGGCTCATCGCATTTTTCCACGCTTGGATCATGCATAATACAACCCATGTTTGCGCGTACTTTCTTCGTGACTCACCACTGTTTCTTGCAATTTATCATTGGAATAAACTACCAAGCAATGGTGTAACTGTGCGCGATCACAACACATTTGTCAACAAATTAAAGGAGATGTGGAATGTAGAAGTGTAGATATTTGTAGCTTTCTTTTGTTGAGTTTAGCTTCAATGTCACTTCTGTTATGTCATGCCTTGCATGACATAACAGTGCTATATTGCATTATCATGTCTTCTTCGTATGGGGACTTCTTGTGATTTTTGGATTTGTTTTCTTTTTTTTCTTTTTCATGTTCTGTTTAAATTTTTTCTATTGTGAACATAACCCTACAGCATTGTAACTACCCCCCCCCCCCCCCCCCATGTAATGCTCACATGGGCCCTTAGGGTATATCAATAAGTGAATAAATAGATATTGATTTGCACAATGACTGAAATCTGGATGCCGATGCTGAAATATAGTTTTTTGCTTCAACTCATAGCGACCGCATGAGGCGCCTCACGAGGAGGAGGAATAAACATTATTTGGGCGTGGCCTCCCGAAAAAAAAAAAATACTTGAGACCAGTCCCGTCTCTGTAGCTTACCCAAACAAAGCGCTATTGGTTGCAATAGGGGAGCAAATAGGCGAGAACTATTTAGCCAAGTCCCAAGGCTATTCCGTGTGAAGCCGCGGGCCGCGTGATTGAAACCCCTGTATCAAAGGGACGCTAAAGTGAAACAATTAATCAGTTTAGACTGATAAATTGTACTCTGAAAAATTTAATGACGTTATTTCCACCATCATATGTTCATTAATAGAGGAGAAAACCAAGGTCAAAGTTTCATTTTTAAATCTTGCGCCGAAATCTCCGCTCATGACGTCACGGATATCGAAGTGTATTTTTCGTGTTTTGGTGGCATCGGCTCAACGAAATTTTCTGAAACTCGGTATTTTAGCTTCTGGCTCCCCGCAGAGAGCAATCTACTTCATTCTCATCGATCGGGAACTACGTTTGACCTTGTAGACGTCGTCGAAATCTATGACGTCACGGCGTTTGGTGCGGGAATATCAAGACGGCGTCGCCACCCGCATTTTCTTTTTGCGTGTTTTCTCGCTTACCAAGTGTCTTCTCGCGGTAGGAGTGGTGTTCTCGGTATTGTGAAATTGTGGTTTACTAATAAACGAGAGATCGTTTTTTCTCTTTAATGTCCATTTAAATGGTCCCGACGCGCCCCGTCCTTCCCCTGTGTGCAAGCCTGGTGGCTGCACTGCGCGACGACGGCGTGAGGAAGATGGCACGCACACTATCAACACACGATTTATTCTTTAGAACGCAGACAATACTTGATGCGTATGTGCACACCCGATAAAAGTTGATGAAAGACTACCTTGAGAGTTTTTAGCACTCATATATCCAAAGGTAGGCAGGTTCTTTTTTCAAAAGATAAGCGGATGGGAGGGAGGGATGCTGACCCAATGGCTGCCTCTGGTGAATTGTGTGTTCCTCAAGTGTGTCACGCGTGAGGCGATTCTTGTAACTATTCAAGAGTGTATTGCCACGAGAGAATTCTTGTCATCACGCAGTTCATCCTGTCGTCAAGTGTACCAGCAAGCCCTGTGGTCAAGGTTACATGACAAGCCGATGCGCGTTTAGAGGAGTAAAGCGAAACTTCACTCTTCACTCTCATTGGTCAGCTGCCAGCTCGTAATAAGATCACGTGCTAAGTGACGCCAACAGGCAGAAAAAGAGTGTTCCGCACTCGCCGTCATGGCTACTAGCAGCGCTGACTAACACTCCCAGGTTTAAAATGAACGGAGGGATGGCCGCTGCTGTATAGAGCATTGTTGGTATCGGTGCTTTGTTGGTAGAGCATCGGACGCGTTATTCGAAGGTCGCAGGTTCGGTCCCTGCCAGCGGCAAGTTATCTTTTCGTCCACTTTTATTTCTGCACAATTACATTACAATTACTACTAATAACATCCTCTGTACTTTCCTTGGCATCATTATCTGTTAGTTCTCACTACTCTTGTAGAAATAAGTTATACGCCGAACGAAGAGCTTCCAATCAGAGCTTCCAATCAAAAACGCATTCCCCCCCCCCCAAAAAAAAAATAAAAAATCTAATTTGCACGCAGCGTCGAAAAAGAAAAGATACGAAGTTGTGTGGTCATCACATGGCTCCGCTTCAGAAACAGCTGAAAAGCTAACGAAACGGGCTATCTTGGTGTTATTTACTGAAATTCAGCCTTAATAACGTAGAAATCGCGATAATTATGTAGTTTTGTAATGTTTTTTTTTTTCATAAATGTTTAACTACGTCGATGTGCGTTTGTTAACGAAGTCTGGACAGATACAATATTTCACACGCATCTAATAAAGCGAAGTGGGATATCGGCGTTGTTTTAAGAGATTTTCGGCCGTGCGTACGTAGACTGCTTGCCCCTTTTGCGTCGCGACTGTTTCTAAGGCAAAACAAACTTCGTAGGTAACAGTCGTCAATCAGTCGCTGTTTCTGTATGTTTGGTTCGGGCTTCCACAAGCAACAACAAGCGTAATGGCAAGTCCACCGACTCGTACACATTCAGTTTGTAGCCTGAATATTTCATACTGAAATGTTGCATACGTAATGTTTCGCTGGTGCCTGCCCCCCCCCCCCCCAAACACACACACGCACGCGCACACACACACACACACACACACACACACACACACACACACACACACACACACACACACACACACACACACACACACACACACACACACACACACACACACACACACACACACACACACACACACACACACACACACACACACACACACACACACACACACACACACACACACACACACACACACACACACACACACACACACAAACACGCACGTACTTTTTTTTCCCTGCTGTGTGGTTGCGGTCGGGTTCGGCTTTGAGGCGTTGTTGTAAAGATATCGCAGAAACTTTCTTCGGGGGGCTGGGGGGGGTCAACCACCTTTTTTTTACAGTGGTTCAACGGAACACCGTCTGGCGAGGGGCATACATTTCTTGCGAAAAAAAAAATTCTGATTTTTTTTTTTCGCTGCAACTTCGGCGAGTGTTCCTTTATTCGCAAAGCCACCCTTTACGTTTGTCCCTGCGTGCGTTTGTATGTGTGCGTTTATATATACATATGCAAAATAGAAATAAAGGGAGGAGGGGGGGGGGGGTGCAGGTGTTGCATTTTCGAGACGCCGTGCAAACGGAAATGCTGAAGGAATCCCGCATGAAGCACTCTGTCCGCGTCTCGGGTAGAAGAGGCCCTTATCTCGACCAACAACAGGTGCGCTAAAAAGGAACAGCCTCGCAGCGGCGCGAAGGATGGAAACTTTGGGCCGAGATAACGGTTCTTGCCGGGCTGACCCGTTTCCATGCAAAGGCGTTTCTCGCTTGCGAATTAGTAGTCTGGGTGCTGCCGTATTCGTCCGACGTATAGTACACTTTTGTTTTCAGACGATGCGGACGACACGACAGAGAGCGAACGGTCGATGGAACGTGACGGCGGTTTCGTCCGCTACGCTGGGCCCGTTTCTGGGCTGTTCAAACGGCCCACTCCGCCACAAACCGATCTCGCAAGAACTCCCCGGCTTTTTTCAGGTGCGCCAGTCCCCCCTGAATACATGCGCCAGCCACCAGAGCTCAAAATAATCTAAACTAGCCTTCTTTAATATGTTCGCAAGGTCCGCGACACTTGCCCACGCATCACCACAGAAAAAGCCAACCACTTAACCGCTTGCGTACTTGAGCAGGCAGCGCAAAATAACGATGGCACGAGCGAGAAACAGACACACGAGGCCAACACTCACTTCAATCTGAAATTAGCGTTTGAAGTAAGCGCTGGTCTTTTCCTTCAGTTTTCACTAAGGGTAAATCGTCATCTTCAACCCCCCACGTTTTAGTCACCTTACTTTCTTGCTATTCTGTGCTGAATTGGGAGGAACACGCGCAGTGCCGTGTTTTAACGAGATGTTGAATGTGCGCACTAACATGTTACACAGTGATAAGTTGTGTTTCAGTGCGATTGCACGATTTCCATGAGCGTCTATATAATCAACTGTGTTGTCGGGCCGGTTTTTGTTGTTATTACGGGTTATTTTTGTGCGTGCGGCGTCGTGACGGTGGTGACGTGTGACACTATAAAAATGCACCTCTATCGCATAAAGCTCAGTTGGTAGTTCAGCACTGATCCTGTTTGTGCATGCGTCTTTCGTCCCGTCTTTCGTGCCGGTTAGCTTCACACCAACTTGCGCACAAAAAAGCGCTCCTATGTCTTCATTGCTTGCGCCACCTGCTCAATTACGCGAACGCACAAACGCGCCCAGATTTCAGTTCTTGTAAGCTCTTAACAACCGTGATGTAAACGGCGTTTTCGAGGGACGTTCCTGTTACCGCTCAAGGAGGAACAGATAGAACTCAAATGTGACCCATGAGAAGTAAGTAATCGCGACGCGTATCAGGGCCGTATGTGTGCGTTCCGCAAGCTCGCCGGCTCACCAGGCGCCTCCAAGGTGCGTCCGTGGGCGTTGGAGAGTGTTTTCACGGAGGAGGAGGAGAAGGTGTTATCTGAATTGCAGCAATCGCTTCTTGCAGTAAAAGGTCAGGTGCGACATAAGCGAGATAAACGTCGAGCGGTTGAGGAATGTAAGAAACGGCCATTGCCAGCCCACGGTCACGAACAATCTTCCCACGACCAGATTGATACGGTAGACGTGTTCGAAGCTTCGAAGCACGAACATTGGCAGGATCAAGTTATGGAAGTTAGAGGGGCCATGCCACCCAATTTTCGCTCATAATCTGTGTTAAGTGGGTTAATCCTTGGGTGTTCGCGAACAAGCTGGCGAAATTTCAGTGCATTTGGTCGAGCACTTAATTTATAATTGAAATTTTTTTAAACACGTGAGCGGCCCGAGAGTCTGAAAACACTGGCGCACTCGCGAGCCGTGACGTAACAAGCTGCTATTGCTTTGCCAGCGTCTGTATTCCGGCCAACGATTTTGTTTCGTGGTCAGCTGCGCGTACAATGGAGCTATTTCAGCTTTCTTCAGCTTGGCATTGAAAACAGAACGACTTGCAGCGGCTGAAACATGGGTAGAAGACGACGGCTCCACTCCATGACGCACATGACGTTACACACGCCATGGCAAAATGGCGGTCGCCGGCAGTGGGTGGATTTTATAGCCGGTGACTCCTAAGGCTCACTTTCGCAACGAAATACTCTTTTACAGTCCATTTTTCATACACGTACAGGGACAATAGACCCTCCATTTCTATTTTCCGCTGGAAAACAGCAATTTTGTGGGTGACCGTGTCATGGCCCCTTTAACGACACGATTTTGAGGCATCAAAAAGGGACACTCACTCAAAAGACAGCGTTCCCATACATGCAACTTTCAGGCACAAATGACAGCGCTAAGGATTGAATAAGGAACAGACAGGACAAGCGCTGATCCGTCTCCAAGTTCTTGTCCTAGTCTGTCTCTTGTTCCATCTTTCGCGCTACAATTACGCAAGAATGTTCTAACGACCAACTAGTCAGTACTTCTTCGCCAGCTCAGAGACTACTTGTCAAAATGGCTGATTGGGCGATTTAATGATTCACATAAGCGTGCGCAGGGTTCCCTTTCAGGGGGGGGGGGGGGGGGGGGCGAAGGTTCGTCGCAGCGCCCCCCCCTCCCTATTGTGTCAATGTATGGGGCTGACTTTGCGCCCCCCCCTACAATGTATAGGGCTGGCTTTGCGCCCCCCCCCCCCCCCGTGCGCACGTCTATGGTGATTCATAATACTTGAAGCAAGAGAGCGTAATTTATGCGCTTGCCCTTGTCTTCCTAAATACCTGTCTAAGTTACGCGCTCGTACTGAACAGCTTACGTTTCTTAACAAAAGCCTGTGCTTGGGATAAACAGGCGACCTGCGAAGTTTTTCCTTCAGCGCACGCGGTAGCCATGTTTTTGCCGCGTTCACTGCCCCTCTTCAAGGTTCGCGTCGCTCTCGAAGGTAACAAAAATTACAAGTCTCGTGAATTCCTCGCGGAAAAAAATGAAACGCTCGAGGTCCCCGCTTTCTGACGGACGGATGATTTTCGCGAAGGAATATATATCGCTCAACTCGCGCGCAATCGTGTTTCGGCTGCGTTCTCGATCGGGCACGCTCGTACCAGGAAACATTTGCGCCGCCGAGACGTTTTTTGGCCGCGGTACAAGAATGCAACCTCGTTTGCTCTTCGGGCTACGCTCGACGTGCCTCCTCGCGAGGCGGTCGCACGGCCGATGTTGCGAGGATGCGCCGATCGACAGATGTGAAGTTGGTTCGTCAACCCACGCTCAGCGTGTACCATAAGTCGGCAGAAAGAAAAACAAAAAGAAGTTGAGCTCACTTAGACTCACTGAAAAAATACATTTTGCGCTTAGGACTCACTCGGACTCAGACTCAGTAATACTTCCCTCAACCGGACTCACTAACATTTTTCCTAACCGTACTCACTCGCACTCAGAATCACGGCCCGATCTGAGTTTCAGTGAGTCTTGAGTTAGTGGACTCGTGAGTGTTTGCCGAAGTATGGTACCCGCCACGGTGCTCGACTGCTGACCCGAAGGTAGCGGGATCGAATACCGGCCGCGGCGGCCGCATTTTCGATAGAGGCGATATGCTAGAGGCCCGTCTGCTTAGGTACACGTTTAGGCACACGTTAAAGAAGACCAGATGGTCAAGATTTCTGCAGCCCTCATAATCATATCATTTGGGACGTAAAACCCCAGATATTATTACGCTACCCCACGCCAAGTGTTGAAGGGGCACTAAAGCGAAACAATAAGTTAGTTTAGGCTAATAAACTATACTATGAAAACTGTAGTGTCGTTAATTTCATTACCATCGGTTAACTAATAGATCAGAAAACCAACGTCAAAAGTTACACTTTTAAATGTCCCGCCGAAACCTCCGATGGTGACGTCACGGATTTCAAAGCGTTTCTTCGTATTTTGGTCACATTCGCTCAACGCAATTTCCCGAAACTTGGCGTGTTAAATATCTGGCTCCCTCGTAAGACAATGCACTTCGTTCATACCGGTGAGCAACTACGTAGGCCCTAGTAGACGACGTCAAAATCTATGACGTCACGTCGACTGGTGCGGCAACTTCAAGGCGGCGTCGCCACCCGCATTTTGTTTTCGCGCATTTTCTCGCAAGAGTGGCGTCTTTGGCACCGTGAAAGAGTGATTTACTAATACGACATAGCGGAAACAAAACAGCGCATAAGACGGAGCACAAGGAAAAAGAAGGACACAAACAACAGCGCTGACTTACAACAAGGTTTATTCGTCAACACCGCGCAATATACATTTGCGCAGTCCTAAACTAAAGAAAGGAACAATGATAAACGATGATAACAAAGAACAAACTATCAGCATAGTCACTGCTAACCATGCACATTGCGCGTTATTTCTGTTCCTTCTTTCGTTTAGGACTGCGCAAATATGTATTGCGCAGTGTTGACGAATAAACTTTGTTGCAATTAAGTCAGTGCTGTTGTTTGTGTCCTTTTTCTTGTTCCTTGTGCCCCGTATTTTGCGCCGTTTTTGTTTCCGCTATGTCGTACCAAAACGCCCAAGCTTCTACTTTGGCTAATACGAGAAAAAGTCGTTTTTCTCCGTGGTGTCCCGTTAACTCTCCGCAGTCGTCACATTTGAGAGCAGAAGTTCCAAGGGATACGAGCAGTCAACTTCACTCAGCTCACGGCACGGTGCCGCCTGCTGCTCCACATGCAGCTACGATGTGTGTGCTGGTTGCCAACGGGCGTGCGCACGACGGAGCCTGCTGTCGCGATGGAGCGGCCGAAATTCTTCGGGGGGTACGTCGCCCGATCGTGCGCGCCCACGAGCTATGCTAAGAAGAAGCAAAGAAAAGGGAATAAAGCGACGTGGGAGAATTCCGCCGGCTGCATGGTTACAGCGAAAAACGCGGAAGTGTCACAGAAGAAAACGCGATTGTTCAAGGCGGCGGCGTCGTCAGCGGGAATCGGCAGTCGTGACACCTTTCCTTTCACCTCGGCTCAAATGTGTGTCAGCTTAGGCAGCCAGCAATGATCGATGGACTGCTCGTATCTAGCTGGCCGAACCGAAATACCTTGTGAAAAAAAAAAAAAGCCAAGCCAAGAAAAGCCCGATGAAGGAGCGCGTTACACGATTTTATTATGGTTGCTGTTTCCCCATCCATATTACGTGACGTAAAGAAAGCTCACTGGAGTTTTCTCAGAACAGCTATTGCGTGGGAGAGAAAATCTATCGCGTACGGCGCAATCACTCACTTCACAATTCTATTTGTGCAGAAATTCCTGTTCGCGATCGCACGACTCCCGTTCTTCGAGCAAGTTCCAGCCGCAAGATAAAACCATAAAACGAGCCAAGCCGAAGCGCCCACCCAATCGCGAATTCCAAACTTTTCGGGGGGTCAGATTCGCAATTCGTGCTTAGGAAACTTCGTAAGACTGACTGCCGTCGACCAATCGTGAATCGCTTGAGGCAGATGGGCCGTCCGAAGACAAACAGCTGTTCTTGCGAATGAGAGAGAGAGAAAAAAAAGAAGAATCGAGGCACTGGCACGGCCTGAAGCAAGTAGCACAACCACCGACAGACTCATCTACGTAGTGCAAACGCCACATCGTACCAGTACCACCGTATCTTAGCAGCGCGATGCGGGACGCCTCTTACCAAGAGTACGAAAATCCGAACCCGACGAGTGCTTGCCTGATGTCGTCAGCTCTGTCTCTGGCACACACACACACGCGGAGGAAAGGTATGACAGACGGTGAGATAAAAAGGAATGGATGCGTTTCCTCCCCAAAGTAGCGGCGCACAATCTGAACAGAGTGCCAGAAACAAGCTAGGGAAAAAAAGAATCGGAGGTGGCGGAAGCAAAGAAGGCGGCAGGCGCGCCGCCCCCACCGCAACTCAGTCGGCTAGCGAGGAAGGAGCTACGCGATCGTAGGCACACAACGCAGACGGGTTGGCGGGGTACCCCCCCCCCCCCCCTCCATACATGGCGCACTCGTGTGGGGGGCCGCCAGCACGTTACAAAACGAACGGGCGCAGCAGCGAGACGTGGCTTTCACCGAGAGAGAAATCAGGACAGATCGCCGTCAGGCTTCGGGTTGCGGGCAATACGCGACACTCGATCCTATAACCTGCACTGTCACCGGGCTTCGGAACAAACACACAGTAAGAAACTCCGAGACAACCACCGCCAAGTCAAGCGCGTCCGCTGCACGGATGAACGCTGTTACTGAACAACGCGCCTCGCGATACCAACCCACCTGTGGTGCGTCGCTTGCCTAGAGCCAGCCTAGGCCGGGAATTCTTCGGGCGATGATAGCACACAATGTCGGCTCGCCGCCGCCGGACAGGTGCATCGGCGAACGGCGGTGTTTGGGCGCACACTTCAGAACGAGGCTGGTACTCCTTTCCGCTGTCCGGTGGGCACGTTTAGCTTCTTCAACAGGGTGATGTCAACGACGGCAAACGGTCGAGAAACCGAACGGCACAGCAGCAGCACGCACACGCGGAAACTGGGCCCGCACCGAACGGCCCCTTGCGATGTCGGACAATCCGCTCGACGAGGTCGACTCGGGCCGATGAGACGCCGTAGATGGAAACGAAGGCGAATCGACGACCAGGTTGTCGCTGCCTGACACACGAAAAACTTTTAGCAATTACGCAGCGGCAACATCGGCTGCTGCATTTTCGCGACGGGCGACGCCGCGCTCCGGAGCATCGGTATGCAGGCAGGTACGCGTAGAACGAGAAGCAGCAAAAGAGAGAAATAGAAAAATAAACGCACAAAAAAACAAGAAACGAGCCAACACCACCAACGCGCGCTCGCCCAGCGCGCTCACGCACACACAAAACGCACGCACCTCCACAAAAGGAGGAGGAGGAGGCGAGGCAGGCAGCGGCCCCTGCTGGCGGAAGTTGCGAGGAAAAAAAACTGTCTTCACGTGACCAAACCCAGTGTGTCCAGACTGGCAGCCGCGTAATCGCTAGAAGCAGCCGCTGGATGTTCGATGAAAGCAAGTCTGCTTTTGCGAATGGCATGCTATGAGCAACTCCAGTGAACGAATCCATAAACTTGTACGTCACCTTTAAAAACGAACTGATGTACGCGCCGCCTACACGAATATGAAAGCTACTTATACCACTTTTCTTAGTTGTTGAAACGCAAAGAATCATTTGTATTCTAGTTCACTAGATGGCGCGACAAATTGCAAGTGAAAACTTGTTGTCCAAGTTGTACGCGTGTTTTTGGGTGCTACTTGAAGCGCTAGCCTACGTCGAAGCGTCGCGACTGGATACGATTGGTGAAATCAATGAGCTGGGCTGTCCGCAGCTAGGCTTGACCCCAATACTGGTCCCAAATCTGGAAGTACGCGCACTCAGCAGTAGGAACGAACTGTACTCGATTCATTATTTAGCGTTCTCTCTCTCTCTCCCATGTGACTCTCCCAACCGCCTTCGGCGTGCCGCGCCGCTTTACGCTGTCGTGTGTCAATACCATTTTTTTTTCAACGTCCTACCTTGAATCACGCGTCATCGAAGACCCTTTCCCGCGTATCAGTGTTCGGTCCCTCTCTTCGGAGTGTGTAATTAAACGCTTAACCTTCTTTGCAGGTAGACGAAATAACGAGAAAGACGGCCTGACCGCGTTTTTAGGGGTCGATGTCGTCTGCCAATCGGTTGCTCGTTTTAAGTGCGGAGCACTTTTGGAGGCCGGCGAGTCGTATGCAGTGTTCGTATGCTTTCGTCGT
Source organism: Rhipicephalus appendiculatus (assembly GCA_030522465.1). Lineage (NCBI taxonomy): Eukaryota > Metazoa > Arthropoda > Arachnida > Ixodida > Ixodidae > Rhipicephalus > Rhipicephalus appendiculatus. The sequence goes on from JALIZH010032967.1 coordinate 2,400,553, forward strand.
CGCTTGGCGCAACGCAGGCAAAACCACACATAGCATAGCCAGCTGTCGCGCGCGCCCGCGTCAAGGAGAAGTCTTCTTCCTCTTGTTCTTCGAGAGCCTTGATGATGATATTAACGCAGACAAAACTAGCATATTGAGCGCGCGCTGGCGCGAAAAAGAAGTCTTTTTCCTCTTGTTCTTCGAGAGTCTTGCTGATTATATTAAGTGTGGAGCACTTTAGGGGCCCGGGCTAACGCAGACAAAACCACGTATAAAAATTGAAAAAAAAAAAGGAAGCAAGTGAGAAATAGAAAGAGAGAGAAAGAAAGGGAATATAGGAAAAAAGATAGAAATAAAGAGAAAGAAAGACAGAAGAAAACTGGAAAAGACAAAATGAAAGAAAGACATGGAAGAAAGAAAGAGAAAACCGAAGAGAAACAAAGAATGCTGCCCAGCTCCGCACTTCCTTCAGGCTTGACACCACTAGTGCGAAGCTGCCTTAATTTTTTTGTGTTTATTTCGCGTTCTTCAACTCTCGGGGCTTCAAAAAATAATACTGGCGTTGCGCCTACGCAAGGTCATGCGTAAGGAGACATTGTATGAAGCGCTTACTTTTCTTAAGGCTAGAGTATGGTAGCTTAGCGAAGATATCTAATTCGTGGGTTATATTGAATTTTAGTCGTGGTTTAATTTGTATTTCTATCAACGCGTCCCGCGTGCTGAAAGGCCAATGACTTTTCGATGGCATGTCGCTCATCGTATACAGCTGTTATGATTATTATAATAAATTCATGATTAAGTTTTCATGATCTTATACGTCTAAACAACGGAACAAAGCTCGCTCCTGCGAAATTTATTTACCTTCAGTATGCTGTTGACATGAATTGTTTCCGTTATTTTAGATCTTTCTCACAACCACACCTTCATCTTACGTTAGCTTCAACATGAAACCCCCCTTGATATCATATTTCGTAGCAAAAAATTGTGACGATTGCCTGAATCGCAGACGTTTTGTCACCTGTACATATGAGGCTGAATTCGCAAGTTCACTTGTGTAACGCTGTTTGCGAGTGCGACAAGCCGTCTTCGCCGTCAGTGTTGGCTGCAACATTTGTAGCGTGAGACCTTTGCAAATAAGTTCGCGATCGTTTACAGCGCGCGCGGTAATTGCCGAACAGCACAGAGGGTAGGCGCCTTCATTCTAAAAGGCTGTGCCTGCTAACACAGACACAAAAAAAAAAATCGCAGCGTATCCACGGGGTGAATGATGATGAGTGGGCGAAGCTCCGGAGGGAATCATCGGTAAACCGTGAATCTTCCGTGTAATTCGCCCAGTCGATCATCATGTAAAGACGTGAGAAACACTGTGTGTATATACACAAATCAACTTTTATTTGTTCTTAGACGATGGATGGCTTGCGGTGTCCCTTCATTATGACGGCTTTATGGTCCGTGAAATGAAGGAAGAGCGGTTCCTGTATGGGTTGCAGTGGATAATTTGCAAATACTAGGTCTATGCATGTTCCTCGGATCGTGGTAGGTTTCATATGGTGAAACGATATACATCTGAGTGCATATCTAGAAGCCATATGTTGGATAAGCAGGATCCATCCGGCGGCTCCGAGTGAAAGTGAAAGCGTACGTCGCCGCGCTAAATCGAACGATCGCCTTCCTCCAATGAGAAGCGCCACACGTGTAGTGGGTACATTCCACTATACTGGAACGCGCTCATTCCACTATACTGGAACGCGCTCATTCCACTATACTGGAACGCGCTTATACTTCATCGTTATCACGTGTAGTGGGTACATTCCACTATACTGCGTCATCGTCATCTTTATCGCGTGGAGTGGGTACATTCCACTATACGTGGCTATCTACCTACCTACCTACTACTACTACTACTACTACTACTACTACTACTACGACAACTACAGAGGAGGGACAGACCCACACCCTTAGGAGCTTCGCCCCTAAAAGCAGTCAAAACACCACAGACGCCTTACTTCTTTCTTGTGTCCATGTTTGCACGCCCTGTCTTTTTTAGAATCAACACTTGCCAACTAGCACAGCTCTCTGTTATTCTATATGTGACGACATATTTGCGGAAGATAAACATCTGTACTTTTACTGTCGCGTGTACTTTTCATTCTCTCACAATCACTCGAATGTGTCGCGAACGAACCAAAATGCGCATATTTAGTACTTATAACTGCATCGCGCGTGAGCGTTTGTGATATTGATGATTTACGTGCAAACATGCCTCGGGTGGCGATCGACTATACTTGTAGAAACAAATGGGGGGCGCAACTCCTGCGGCAGTTCTCGGACATCTTATACTCCATTCGCAAATCACCATACTCCGCGGACCAACTTAGTTTCACCCTCTTAACGGAGTAATGCGATACTTTGACTACCTATAAAAGCAAATGGAGTATAAACAACACCTTTACGGAACCGTCGTTTGACATTTTAAACTACATTTATAAATCGCCGATCTATGAAAACTTGACTTAACGTTTTCGTTCCTCCACATGAAATCAGTTTCAAAGGGACTCTTGTAAACACCAAATTAGCTGAGGTCGATCATTTATTCTTTTTTGAAGACAACGTTTTTTTTTTAATCGGGTCATAACCCCGTCGATGGTACGTCTTGACGACACAGACCTTTTGTTTAATTGTTTCTTTCTTTTTTCGTATTCCGGATGCTGTGGTTAAGCAGAGTTCTTTAAACTACTATATAAATTAAGTTCCTTTGTTTGTTTTTTTTCTCTAAAACTTCCTAGCATAGGGGTCTCAAACACACGGCCCGCGGACCTTTAGCTAGCGGTCCGACCAGCACATGACTGTCTTCATCCATATATATTTTTTCTTAATATTTATGTTTATACGCTCACAGACATGACTGGTCTCAATTTTTTTTTTCATGGAGCACCTCATGTAGACAACATAACCGTGAAACATATAACCGTAAAACAAAGCTCCATGTTTCATATAATTAAAACATAGCTTGAGTCCAGTTATTGAGTTGTATACTATTGTTCGTTCGAGTAGGAATCTTGTTTTAGTCAAAGCTGCTCTTCAAACCATGATTGCGTCATGAGACAATGCCCGTATCATATCTTATCGATAGAAATTGCAGAACTTCTCGGCATTGCTACGAAAAATGGACATCATGTAGCATTGCAGTGGATACCAGCCCTCTGTGTCATAATGGCAAATGAAGAGGCTGACGCTGAAGCTAAAAGAGCTTTAAATAATTCCCCGGAAGTGTGCATTGCGTTTTCGCGAACAGACACTAAGCGCCTTACTTCGACGCGTAATGCGCAACTCCACTTTAGAGCATTGGAACAAACCTGAACGCCGGCACAAGCGGCTGCACAAATGGGACCCAGAAATGAAGTTCCGTATGCCTCACAAACTAAAGCGGAGCATCACATGCATGTTTCACCGCATTCGCCCATTGATTCACGCATTCGTCTCGGTGTGACATGTACGAGACGTTATGCCCACTTGATCGGCTTCAGTGACACAGGTCCCGATTGCGGCCACTGTCAGTTACCAGAAACACTCGAACGTATATTTTGTGCCGGTCTAGCGTACGCAACAGAACGTCAGAAACTGATCTCTTCGATTGGACAATATCATATTAGACCATTAACCGATGAGGTTGTGTTAAGTCCTTGACCTGACGTCAGCATCACAAATGTGGTTATGGGAACCGTTGTAGCCTTCTTACAACCCATTGAACTGGATGCACGTCTTTAGATTTGCCCCAACGTAGTAGGACTATTCTCATCTCCCTACCTCACCATCGTCACTCATCACTTTTCCGCTGCCCTGTCTCCCAGTGTAAAGTAGCAGGCCAGAGCAAACTGTAGCTCAGGCCGGCCTCTCTGCCTTTCTGTAGATAAATTCTCTCTCTCTCTTGCTTTAGTCATCTCGTTGACATAAGCGCACAGGTTTATCGGTCAATGTTTCAAGGCAGTACCACGCATTTCTAAGTCTTCCTTACGTATACAATTGGGAATTATTGCACTTATGTGTTTCTAAGGGTGTTTCGAAGACCGTTCGAAGTCAGCAGGGTAAAGTTGAGGCAAATCCGCATATAATAATCCGTCTTTTCAAAGTTGGGTACTGATTATTCAGGTATAGTTTCATACTAAACAAGTTCTATGCTATCCTTGTCAAACTTTGTCATGTTATTGAATTCGAAATCTTATCATTGTTTTACAAATGTTAAAATAAAATTTGTCTTGATTTGTTTTGATCTGTTCCGACTGACTCAGAGGGCTGCTACGGCATCTCTGACTGGATCGAAATTCCGCTGTTACAGAACTTCACAATATGGCGAAATTCGCGACAAAGTCGGAATAGATACCCTGGTTAAACTGCCATGTTTGCACCTCCTATAGACCAGGTTCCGTGTAGGAAACTCAATGGCGACGCATGTAACGCCATTAGCGGTGTTTTTCTTGTTTTGTTGTTTTTTGCAAAGCGCTAGAGTCCAACGAAGTGTTTTCAGTTAAGAAATGTTTCGTTTTGAATTCTGCTTTGAATTAAGAAATTTTCTTAATTGCTTTGCTTTGTGCCTCGAATCCCGGCCGCTGTGGCCGCATTTTCGATGGAGGCGAAAATGCCAGAGGCCCGTGTACTTAGATTTAGGTGCACGCTAAAGAACCCCAGGTGTTCGCAATTTCCGGAGTCCACTACGGCGCTTCTTATAATCATATCGTTGATTTGGGACTTTAAACCCCAACAATTATCGATTATTGCTTTCTGCCTTCTTTTTAACACGAAGGACGTTCTATGCCGGGGTCCATCATGGATTGTCGCGCGGAATTTCCGTCACGGAAGTGACGTCAATAAAATGGTACGCGCGCAGTTCAATGAAATTCAGAAAATTACTTTCACCGAATTACCCGCCTGTGGGAAGGAGTCTGACTTGGTAATCACTAAGTCACAAGCGTTTTTTATCCCTTTGTAGTCGCCCACACGCCATGTACATGTTACCTTGTTCCGTTTGTTTGTAGTGAGCTCTAATTGAAGTAAGTCTTACGGGCACAAAGGAAACAGCCGACGACAACGACATGCTGGGTATGTGCCTCGTTGCGCAGCTTGTCTAGAACGCCTGCATCAACGCATGCGTGGTGGATCATCACCGCAATGGCACACCGCGGTATTCCTTTTAGCGAACGAACCCGCGCAGCCCGCGTGCGGGCCATTGTCTCATCCTTGCTGCAGTCAAGGCCGCCTTTGCAAAGCACACAAACGTTGCTATTCTCTCCCTCTCCCGTCCTGTCAGCGTCCTCCACTGCGTACATACATGCTGTTTTGTTACCGCATACGCTATTGTGTCCAACGCGATGTATACCTGTGCTGCCAACCCGCATCGCTGCAGCAGAAGGCCGCCGCCGGCAAATCGCGATGGAAGGCCGTAAAGCCGTAGCTGTCACGTGTGCACGCGGCGATCCGGGACCGCGCGCGGATGTTTTGGCAACGTTTGTGGACCTTATGGCTTCGCTGATTCTCCCGTGCGCCCGAGGCGGGCTTCGGAATTATTCGGTCTGACCTCTCGTCCTTTAGCACCGACTACACATTCGCTGGCGCGAAAAGGGTTGTACGCGTTTTTGTGTTGTACACCGTGCGCAGGTCTTGCGCTGGGAAAAAAATGCGTTTGCTTGTTCGACATCTTCTGCTCGCTAATAATAATAAGAATAATAAGAATAACACTTATAATATGTGATGCATTGTACGTTAAAGACCACCAGACGGTCGAAATTTCCGAGCCCTAGCTCCATAAAGCGTGCCTCATACTCATATCGTGGTTTTGGCGCATAAAACCGCAGTTATTATTATTATTATTATTATTATTATTATTATTATTATTATTATTATTATTATTATTATCGTTGTTGTTGTTGTTGTTGTTGTTGTTGTTTTGTTGAAATGAAATCGAGAGTTCGACCGCAAACCCGTCTGCAGGGATGAAACATGAAGGAAAAGAAGTCCACCGACCAAATAAAAGATTAAAAGAAAAGACGTTCCTTTTAATCTTTTATTTGATCGATGTACAGTCGTCAGCAAGCTTAACTCGAACGCTCCGCAGCGTGTCCTGAAACGATTTGATTGACGCCAGCGCCGCGTAGCTTTGGGTCCTGTTGCAGAGATGTTACCCATGCATGCCGACATACTATCTAAGCAAACCAAGGTATTATCTTGGCAAAAGCGCCCAGCGCTTCGGGTCTGGCATCAGTCAAACCAGTCCAGGTCAGGCTGCGGAGCGTTCGAGTTAAGCTTGCTGACGACTGTACTTCCTTTCCTTCATCATCATCATCACCATATTATTATTATTATTATTATTATTATTATTATTATTATTATTATTATTATTATTATTATTATTATTATTATTATATAAACACTGCATGTGAAAACTTTTTCACGAGGTTCCCTTTCATTCATGTGCTATGGGGCCTTTTTCTGAATAAGTATTTTATGCTTGTATTTCTTGCGGGAAAATGAAATGTTGATTGATTTATTGATCGATCTTAATAAATTCAGGAGTTTTATGCGAATTCCTTCGGGAGTTTTATGCGATTGTGAGAATCGCGGATGCTCTCAATGTGTCGACACTAATCGACGTTACATTGGTGTATATACAAGGTGTCCCAAATATGACGCAGCACTATTAAAAAAAAAAAACAGGAACATCGTTACGCGAAGCACGCCTAGTGCATATTGTTCCCAGCATATTGTAGTATCTACAATTTTTCTCGTTAATGAGGTTCAGTTAGTTACTCCTAATTATGTTTTCTAACTCGACGACTACCTATAATCATTAAAATGTCAGTGAGGCGCATATATAGGCATGTTCAAATGACATCTAACTACGCTATTTTCATTACGTACTAATTACGGGCTCATTTTTTCTCCCTGATAAAGAAAGCACGCGAAATATGAAAAATAACACGTGACTACTCTCCCACCCGCAAAAGGTGGGGGTGTAGTCTTGGCTCGCTACCTCACAGTGATCCGGTTTGAGGGCGCTGCTTCCTGATGCGCGCTGCAGTCTCAAGGCGCTCGAAGAACCCGATGAAGGCTTGCATTGAAGTCATCATGAAGATGATCAAAAATACAAGACGACTTCTCTTTGGCGCGAGCACGCGCTCGATATACTACACTTGGCTATGCTATATGTAGTTTAGCCTGCGTTAATATCCTCCTCAAGGGGCTCGAAGAACAAGAGGGTGACTTGCGTTAAAGTAATCAGAATGGCGCTCGAAAAGCAAGAGGAAGAAGACTTTTCGTTGGCGCGAGCGCGCGCTCAATATGGTACAGTTGTCTATGCTATATGTAGATAAGCCTGCGTTAATATCACCATCAAGGCGCGAAGAAAAATAGAAAGAAGTCTTCTCTCTGTCGCGAGCGCGCGCTCAATATGCTATACAGTTGGCTATTCTGTATGTAGCTTAGCCTGCGGTGATATCCTCAAGGTGCTCGAAGAGCAAGAGTAACTGAGTAACGCTTGCGTTAAAGTCACCATCAAGATGCTCGAAGAACAACAAGACGACTTCTCTTTGGCGCGAGCGCGTGCTCAATTTCCTACAGTGCGCTATGCTATGTAGCTTAGCCCTCAGGGCGCTCGAAGAACATAAGCAAGAAGACTTCTGTATGCCGCGAGCGCACTCAATATTACAGTGGGCTATGCTTTATGTAGCTGCGCCGGTATTAATATCACCATCAAGGTTCTCGAAGAACAAGAGAAAGAAGACTTATTCTTATTTGGAGCGAGCGAGCGCTCAGTATGCTACACTTTGCTATGCTATATATGTAAAGGCGCTCGAAAAACAAGAGGAAGAAGTCTTCTCTTTGACGTGAGCGCGCGCTCAATATGCTACAATTGGCTCTGCTATATGTATTTTAGCCTGTGTTAAAGTCATCATCATTATCAAGACCGATCCAAAAACAAGAGGAAGCAGAGCTCTTTGGCGCGAGCGAGTGCTCAATAGGCTATACGGTTGGCTATGCTACATGTACTTTAGCCTGCTTTAATGCCATCCTCGAGGCGCTCGAAGAACAAGAGGAAGCCTTGCGTTAAAGTCATCATGAGGCGCACGAAGAACAAGATGAAGTAGACTTCTCTTTGGCGCGAGCGCGCGCTCAATATCCTACAGTTGGCTGGGGTATATATGTAGTTTAGCTTGCGTTAATGTCATCGTCAAGGCACTCGAATAACAACAATGCTGCAATTTGCTATGCTATATGTAGTTTAGCCTGCGTTAGAGTCATCATCAAGATGATCCAAGAACAAGAGGAAGAAGAAATCTTTGTGCGCGAGCGCGCGCTCAATATTCTACTGTTGGCTATGCTACAGGTATAGTGCAGCCAGCGTTAATGTCACCCTCAAGGCGCTCGAAGAACAAGAGGATGCCTTGCGTTAAAGTCATCATCAAGACGCTCGAAGAACCAAGAGGAAGAAGACTTCTTTTTGGAGCGAGCGCGCGCTCGGTATGCCGCAGTTTTTCTATGCTATATGTAGTTTAGCCTGCGTTAGAGTCATCATCAAGACGATCCAAGAACAAGAGGAAGAAGACATCTTTGTGCGCGAGCGCGCGCTCAATATTCTACTGTTGGCTATGCTACATGTATAGTGCAGCCAGCGTTAATGTCACCCTCAAGGCGCTCGAAGAACAAGAGGATGCCTTGCGTTAAAGTCATCATCAAGACGCTCGAAGAACAAGAGGAAGAAGACTTCTTTTTGGAGCGAGCGCGCGCTCGGTATGCCGCAGTTTGCTATGCTATATGTAGTTTAGCCTGCGTTAGAGTCATCATCAAGGCGATCCAAGAACAAGAGGAAGAAGAAATCTTTGTGCGCGAGCGCGCGCTCAATATTCTACTGTTGGCTATGCTACATGTATAGTGCAGCCAGCGTTAATGTCACCCTCAAGGCGCTCGAAGAACAAGAGGATGCCTTGCGTTAAAGTCATCATCAAGACGCTCGAAGAACAAGAGGAAGAAGACTTCTTTTTGGAGCGAGCGCGCGCTCGGTATGCCGCAGTTTGCTATGCTATATGTAGTTTAGCCTGCGTTAGAGTCATCATCAAGACGATCCAAGAACAAGAGGAAGAAGACATCTTTGTGCGCGAGCGCGCGCTCAATATTCTACTGTTGGCTATGCTACATGTATAGTGCAGCCAGCGTTAATGTCACCCTCAAGGCGCTCGAAGAACAAGAGGATGCCTTGCGTTAAAGTCATCATCAAGACGCTCGAAGAACAAGAGGAAGAAGTCTTCTTTTTGGAGCGAGCGCGCGCTCGGTATGCCGCAGTTTTTCTATGCTATATGTAGTTTAGCCTGCGTTAGAGTCATCATCAAGACGATCCAAGAACAAGAGGAAGAAGACATCTTTGTGCGCGAGCGCGCGCTCAATATTCTACTGTTGGCTATGCTACATGTATAGTGCAGCCAGCGTTAATGTCACCCTCAAGGCGCTCGAAGAACAAGAGGATGCCTTGCGTTAAAGTCATCATCAAGACGCTCGAAGAACAAGAGGAAGAAGACTTCTTTTTGGAGCGAGCGCGCGCTCAATATTCTACTGTTGGCTATGCTACATGTATAGTGCGGCCAGCGTTAATGTCACCCTCAAGGCGCTCGAAGAACAAGAGGATGCCTTGCGTTAAAGTCATCATCAAGACGCTCGAAGAACAAGAGGAAGAAGACTTCTTTTTGGAGGGAGCGCGCGCTCGGTATGCCGCAGTTTGCTATGCTATATGTAGTTTAGCCTGCGTTAGAGTCATCATCAAGGCGATCCAAGAACAAGAGGAAGAAGAAATCTTTGTGCGCGAGCGCGCGCTCAATATTCTACTGTTGGCTATGCTACATGTATAGTGCAGCCAGCGTTAATGTCACCCTCAAGGCGCTCGAAGAACAAGAGGATGCCTTGCGTTAAAGTCATCATCAAGACGCTCGAAGAACAAGAGGAAGAAGTCTTCTTTTTGGAGCGAGCGCGCGCTCGGTATGCCGCAGTTTTTCTATGCTATATGTAGTTTAGCCTGCGTTAGAGTCATCATCAAGACGATCCGAAGAACAAGAGGAAGAAGACATCTTTGTGCGCGAGCGCGCGCTCAATATTCTACTGTTGGCTATGCTACATGTATAGTGCAGCCAGCGTTAATGTCACCCTCAAGGCGCTCGAAGAACAAGAGGATGCCTTGCGTTAAAGTCATCATCAAGACGCTCGAAGAACAAGAGGAAGAAGACTTCTTTTTGGAGCGAGCGCGCGCTCAATATTCTACTGTTGGCTATGCTACATGTATAGTGCAGCCAGCGTTAATGTCACCCTCAAGGCGCTCGGAAGAACAAGAGGATGCCTTGCGTTAAAGTCATCATCAAGACGCTCGAAGAACAAGAGGAAGAAGACTTCTTTTTGGAGCGAGCGCGCGCTCAATATTCTACTGTTGGCTATGCTACATGTATAGTGCAGCCAGCGTTAATGTCACCCTCAAGGCGCTCGAAGAACAAGAGGATGCCTTGGGTTAAAGTCATCATCAAGACGCTCGAAGAACAAGAGGAAGAAGACTTCTTTTTGGAGCGAGCGCGCGCTCAATATTCTACTGTTGGCTATGCTACATGTATAGTGCAGCCAGCGTTAATGTCACCCTCAAGGCGCTCGAAGAACAAGAGGTTGCCTTGCGTTAAAGTCATCATCAAGACGCTCGAAGAACAAGAGGAAGAAGACTTCTTTTTGGAGCGAGCGCGCGCTCAATATTCTACTGTTGGCTATGCTACATGTATAGTGCAGCCAGCGTTAATGTCACCCTCAAGGCGCTCGAAGAACAAGAGGATGCCTTGCGTTAAAGTCATCATCAAGACGCTCGAAGAACAAGAGGAAGAAGACTTCTTTTTGGAGCGAGCGCGCGCTCGGTATGCCGCAGTTTGCTATGCTATATGTAGTTTAGCCTGCGTTAGAGTCATCATCAAGACGATCCAAGAACAAGAGGAAGAAGACATCTTTGTGCGCGAGCGCGCGCTCAATATTCTACTGTTGGCTATGCTACATGTATAGTGCAGCCAGCGTTAATGTCACCCTCAAGGCGCTCGAAGAACAAGAGGATGCCTTGCGTTAAAGTCATCATCAAGACGCTCGAAGAACAAGAGGAAGAAGTCTTCTTTTTGGAGCGAGCGCGCGCTCGGTATGCCGCAGTTTTTCTATGCTATATGTAGTTTAGCCTGCGTTAGAGTCATCATCAAGACGATCCAAGAACAAGAGGAAGAAGACATCTTTGTGCGCGAGCGCGCGCTCAATATTCTACTGTTGGCTATGCTACATGTATAGTGCAGCCAGCGTTAATGTCACCCTCAAGGCGCTCGAAGAACAAGAGGATGCCTTGCGTTAAAGTCATCATCAAGACGCTCGAAGAACAAGAGGAAGAAGACTTCTTTTTGGAGCGAGCGCGCGCTCAATATTCTACTGTTGGCTATGCTACATGTATAGTGCGGCCAGCGTTAATGTCGCCCTCAAGGCGCTCGAAGAACAAGAGGATGCCTTGCGTTAAAGTCATCATCAAGACGCTCGAAGAACAAGATGGAAGAAGACTTCTTTTTGGAGCGAGCGCGCGCTCAATATTCTACTGTTGGCTATGCTACATGTATAGTGCAGCCAGCGTTAATGTGACCCTCAAGGCGCTCGAAGAACAAGAGGATGCCTTGCGTTAAAGTCATCATCAAGACGCTCGAAGAACAAGAGGAAGAAGACTTCTTTTTGGAGCGAGCGCGCGCTCAATATTCTACTGTTGGCTATGCTACATGTATAGTGCAGCCAGCGTTAATGTCACCCTCAAGGCGCTCGAAGAACAAGAGGATGGCCTTGCGTTAAAGTCATCATCAAGACGCTCGAAGAACAAGAGGAAGAAGACTTCTTTTTGGAGCGAGCGCGCGCTCGGTATGCCGCAGTTTGCTATGCTATATGTAGTTTAGCCTGCGTTAGAGTCATCATCAAGGACGATCCAAGAACAAGAGGAAGAAGAAATCTTTGTGCGTGAGCGCGCGCTCAATATTCTACTGTTGGCTATGCTACATGTATAGTGCAGCCAGCGTTAATGTCACCCTCAAGGCGCTCGAAGAACAAGAGGATGCCTTGCGTTAAAGTCATCATCAAGACGCTCGAAGAACAAGAGGAAGAAGTCTTCTTTTTGGAGCGAGCGCGCGCTCGGTATGCCGCAGTTTGCTATGCTATATGTAGTTTAGCCTGCGTTAGAGTCATCATCAAGACGATCCAAGAACAAGAGGAAGAAGACATCTTTGTGCGCGAGCGCGCGCTCAATATTCTACTGTTGGCTATGCTACATGTATAGTGCAGCCAGCGTTAATGTCACCCTCAAGGCGCTCGAAGAACAAGAGGATGCCTTGCGTTAAAGTCATCATCAAGACGCTCGAAGAACAAGAGGAAGAAGACTTCTTTTTGGAGCGAGCGCGCGCTCAGGTATGCTAAAGTTTGCTATATGCTATATGTAGTTTAGCCTGCGTTAGAGTCATCATCAAGACGATCCAAGAACAAGAGGAAGAAGACATCTTTGTGCGCGAGCGCGCGCTCAATATTCTACTGTTGGCTATGCTACATGTATAGTGCAGGCAGCGTTAATGTCACCCTCAAGGCGCTCGAAGAACAAGAGGATGCCTTGCGTTAAATTCATCATCAAGACGCTCGAAGAACAAGAGGAAGCATTCTTTTTGGAGCGAGCGCGCGCTCAGTATGCTACAGTTTGCTATGCTATATGTAGTTTAGCTTGCGTTAATATGATCCTCAAGGCAGTCGAAAACCAACAGGAAGAAGTCTCCCGTTTCACGCGTGCGCGCGCTCAATATGTTACAGTTGGCTAGGCTATATGTATAGTTTAGCTTGCATTGATATCATCGTCAAGGCACTCGAAAAACAAGAGGAAGAAGTCTTCTGTGTGACACGAGCGCGCGCTCAATATGCTACACTTGGCTATGCTATATGTAGTTTAGCCTGCGTTAAAGTCATCATCAAGACGATCCAAGAACAAGAGGAAGAAGACGTCTTTGGCGCGAGCGCGCGCTCAATATTCAACTGTTGGCTAGGCTACATGTATAGTATAGCCAGCGTTAATGTCATACACAAGGCACTCGAAAAACACGCGGAAGAGGACTTCTTTTCGGAGCGAGCGCGCACTCAATATGCTACAATTGGCTATGCTACATGTAGTTTAGCCTGCGATGAACAAGAGAAAGCCTTGCGTTAAAGTCATCATCAAGACGCTCGAAGAACAAGAGGAAGAAGACTTCTTTTTTGAGCGAGCGCGCGCTCAGTATGCTACAGTTTGCTATATGTAGTTTAGCTTGCGTTCATATGATCGTCAAGGCACTGGAAAAACAACAGGAAGAAGTCTTCTGTTTGACGTGAGCGCGCGCTCAATATGCTACAGTTGGCTATGCTATATGTAGTTTAGCCTGCGTTAAAGTCATCATCAAGACGATCCAAGAACAAGAGGAATAAGACGTCCTTGGCGCGAGCGCGCGCTCAATATTCTACTGTTGACTAGGCTACATGTATAGCCAGCGTTAATGTCATCAAGACGCTCGAAGAACAACAGGAAGAATTCTTGTTGGAGCGAGCACGCGCTCAATATGCTACAGTTGGATATGTTATATGTAGTGGAGCCTGCGTTAATAGTATCGTTAAGGCACTCGAAAAACAACAGGAAGAAGTCTTTTGTCTGACGTGAGCGCGTGCTCAATATGCTACATTTGGCTATGCTATATGTAGGTTAGCCTGCGTTAAAGTCATCCTGAAGACGATCCAAAAACAACAGGAAGAAGACGTCCTTGGCGCCAGCGCGCGCTCAATATTTTTCGGTTGGCTATGCTACATGTAGTTTAGACAGCGTTTATGTCATCCTCAAGGCGCTCGAAGAACTAGGAGAAGAGGACTTCTTTTCGGAGTGAGCGCGCACTCAATATGCTACAGTTAGCTCTGCTACATGTAGTTTAGCCTTCGATGAACAAGAGAAAGCCTTGCGTTAAAGTCATCAAGACGCTCGAAGAACAAGAGGAAGAATTATTGTGGGAGCGAGCACGCGCTCAATATGCTACAGTTAAATATGTTATATGTAGTTTAGCTTGCGTTAATATCATCGTCAAGGCACTCGAAAAACAACAGGAAGAAGTCTTCTGTTTGACGCGAGCGCGCGCTCAATATGCTTGTCTATGCTATATGTAGTTTAGCCTGCGTTAAAGTCATTATCAAGACGATCCAAGAACAAGAGGAAGAAGACCCACTTGGCGCGAGCGCGCGCTCAGCATTCTATACTGTTGGGTAGGATTCATGTATAGTGTAGCCAGCGTTAAAGTCATCATCAAGACGTTAGAAGAACAAGAGGAAGAATACTTGTTGGAGCGAGCACGCGCTCAATATGCTACAGTTGAATATGTTATATGTAGTTTAGCTTGCGTTAATATCATCATTATGGCGCTGGATGAACAAGAGGAAGAAGACTTTTCCTTGGTGCGAGCGCGGGCTCAATATGCTATACAGTTGGTTATGCTATGTATAGTGTATAGCAAACGTTAGTCATCAGCAAGATTATCCAAGAACAATAGGAAGAAGACGTCTTTGGCGCGAGCGAGCGCTCAATATTCCACTGTTGGCTATGCTACATGTAGTTTAGACAGCGTTTATCCTCAAGGCGCTCGAAGAACAAGCGTTAATGTCATCCTCAAGGAGCTCGAAGAACAAGACCAAGAAGACTTCTTTTTGGAGCGCGCTTTCAGTATGCTAAGTTTGGTATGCTACATGTATAGTTTAGCCTGCGTTAAGATTATCGTCAAGGAACTCGAAAAACAAGGGGAAGAAGTCTTCTCTCTGACGCGAGCGCGCGCTCAATATGCTGCAGTTGGCTATGCTATATACGTCGTTTAGCGTGCGTTAATGTCATCATCTGGACGATCGAAAAACAAGAGGAGGAAGACCTCCTTGGCGCGAGCGCGCGCTCGATATGCTACTGTTGGCTATGCTACATGTAGTTTAGCCTGTGTTAATGTCATCCTTAAGGCGCTCGAAAAAGAACATTGGGAAGCCTTGCGTGAAAGTCATCATGAGGCGCACGAAGAACAAGATGAAGTAGACTTCTCTTTGGCGCGAGCGCGCTGAGTATGCTACAGTTGACTATTTTATATGTAGCTTAGCCTGCGTTAATGTGATCATTAAGGCGCTCGAAGAACAAGAGGAAGAAGACTTCTCTTTGGCGTGCGCGCGTGCTCAATATGCTCCAGTTGGCTATGGTATATGTATTTTGGCCTTTATTAGTATTATCCTCAAGGCGCTCGAAGACCAAGAGGAAGACTTGCTTTAATATCATCATCAAGGCGCTCGAATAACAAGAGGAAAAAGACTTACTTTTGGCGTGAGCGCGCGCTCAATATGCTATAGCTGGCCATGGTATATGTGGTTTTGCCTGTGTTACGCCAAGCGACGATGACAGCATAGGACAGCCTGGCCCGCTAAAGTGCTCCGTACTTAGAAGTCTATATACGTTCAGAAAAAGAGAATTGCAGTGAACTGTCACTTCAGGTAACTTCAAGGGACCCAAGGAAATAGTTCACTTAACTGAAAGTTCGGTAAATGGAATATTCACTGGAATACGGCACATACAACACTGGGCACAGCAGAAATCGAGTCACACGTGTGCAATGCAATTTATTTTGAAAAGAGTTCTGTAGTTTTTGTTTGTACTGGTGCCCTTAAATCGCCATTCCAGAAGCTGTCTAAAACCTGTCCAGAGAGTCTATACTCCATCTCACAAATACCTTGCAGCACTGCCGAAGCTACGAGGAGTACACAGGCAGTGTCCTTGCGCAGCACATGATATATTTCCGGGCTTAACTCTCTTTATCAATGAGTTGCAAGGGCTTTAGCTGTGTCTCGCATGACGCGTTACAGCGATACGTGGCACGTTAGGCCCTTCTCGCATGCACTTCAAAATTTCTGAAATAATGCAGAGATTCCCGGCTGGTAACCGTAATAACCAACCCTAACCGCGATGACGTACAGCAACATGGCAGCCCCCCATACACCCCAGACCACTCGCTTCCATCCAAAATCGTGCTTTTTACTGGCTCTCTGCCCGGACAGCAAAAAATAAGTGGCACAATCTGTCATCGCTTTGTCTAATCTAACGCTGAGGGCAAATAATCAGGTATCTGCTTTCGTTATTATACTCATATCGCTCGTTTGTTTTGATGCTGCTAGGACTACCGAGGCGATGCCAAGCCGTAAAAGTGGTTTGATGTTAACTAAGCAGATGTCGCCACAACAATAGCGTAGGTGATGCGTTGACGATGCGAAACACGATGACTGCCTTTATTGTTTTCTGTGCCAATAATTTGCTGTCCCACTCAAGAATGGTACGCGATTCCTGCGGAAAGTTCGTCGACCATGCTGTCAAAAAAGAACTCGCTTAAAACGCCTGTATGAACGCTGCTATAAAAAGAACTGCGTTCCTCACAAACGCCAGTGAACACGCCCTGTACAAGAGGGTTTCTGCACATAAAGAAACGGCGAGGTGGCGTTCCCGCAGAGGTTCTTGCGTTTTGTATTAACTGGAGGGAGCAAGTATCGACAAGGTATAGGCGAGCCGACGCCAAAGAGACGACGAGCAGACGACGCGACGCGGATGAACACATGTATGTTTAGAGGGCTTTCGCCTTTTCTATTGGCTATCAAGCCCTGTAGCTTCCACAGTGCTGCAAGGTACTTCTGAGATGGAGTATAGGTTTCTGTGCACTGCCTCAGCACAGCTTCTTGCTGTGACTCCAAGTCTCGCAAGTTTCTAATATATCATATATAGCCTCCCCTAGAGGTGCAGTATTTGAACGTGCCTCAGCCATTGCAACTTCTCCGTCGCACTCTGCTTCTTTCGGTTTCAGACGCACACTTGAAACAATTTTCAAATTTGATAGCTCTGCGCAGATACTGAAGCGCCCACGGCTCGTTTTCGTCTCCCGCACGGCCGCTCTGACTCGGCGGCGCCGTATGCACAAGCGATGTTGCACCGCCGCCAATGTTTAGGTGACTTGGGGGCGGCACCCATCGGCTACGTCATTGCTAGAGAGCGCGAAACTTCATTGAATTGATCTCAAAGATGAGCCTGGGTCCGCAGATCAAGTTCATTCAACTGAAATGTTCACTATTCAGAAGTTCGTTTAACTGACAGATTTTGCATAGAAAGACCGGCCGGGATTTTCGAAAACTTCGCTATTCTGAAATGTTCGTTAAACCGACGTTCGTACAAATGAAAGTTCACTGTATATCAGGAAAGTATACACAGCTCATCAGTAAACGTAGTTTGGCAATTACTCAACAAATTCGTCATTGGACAACTCGCACACATACTCGCACAGGGAGCCCTCAAGACCATTCCAAATGGCAATAGTATAAGGAAAAAACCTAAAGCAATCAATGGATAATTTCAAAAGAACTATGTTAAGGTGGTGACTTTTCCATAAAGTCATAAAATGTGTGGCAAAAAAAAAAAGAACAACTGACACGGACTTGGGAACTCACTCAGACGTTTATCGGCGTCCGCATGAGCCCAGAACTTAAAGATGGCTACTTGGCTCTTTGTCCAACGAGTTCACGAGCTTGCTCGCACGCAGTTTTTCTTCTTGTTGTAGGTTGAGTACGGGAAATTCGACGAAGGGATTGGAGGTATCCGCTAATCACGCCCAGGATTTGGTTTCATGTGCACGTGTGCGCATCCCTCGCCGGCGGCATCGGCACCCGCCGTAACTCAATGTGAAATAGGCGAAATAAGCCATATCTGAATAAGCCATAACTGGACAGCCTTCTTTGTTTCTCTTCGGTTTTCTCTTTCTGTCCTCCTCTCTGTTTTTGGTGTTCCGTTTTTTTTTCTATCGTTTTTCCTCTCTTTATTTTTATTTATTTCTTCCTCTCTCTTTACCTATTTCTTTCTCTTTGTTGCTCTTTCTATTTTTCTTCTTACGTTTTCCCTTTATCTCTTTCCATTTCGCGCTTGCTACCCCTGTTTTTCCGTTTTTATCAGCTTTTTGCCTGTGTTACGTCAGGCGCACTACTTATTGTTTGCTGCTGATGATAAGTGATTATAATCACGGCACTCGAAGAGCAAGAGGGAGAAGACTTCTCCTTGGCGCGAGCGCGAGCTCTGTATGCTACACATGGAGCGTCACGCCAAGCTACGATGACGGTGTACTACAGCACACGACAACATACGACAGCCCGGCCCCCTAAAGTCTCCACACTTAAAAAAAAAAGAGGGAAGGCTTGTCGTCACAAACGACTCCCGGTTCTATACAGCAAAGACCCAGTGTAAAATCCTGGTCGCATGTCAAAAAGCACAGTATGGGTTCACATGCCCTGGGAAGCTACGCGCTTTGTAGTGAAACACTGGGCCAGTGGGTATCGGTTGTACTGACCTGAGAGTCCATTTGGATAACTGTTTTTTTTTTTCGTCACATATGTCATCACTGCAGGGTGCCGCTGCCACCGGCTACAGATGGCGCCTCGTACAGGTGTCCCCAAATGCTGTGAACTCATTTGGATGCTGTGAGTCAGCACATTCAAGACAACATTCAACCCCAGAGGCCGCGTAATAAACTCCAAACACTGGAACCTATGCTACACGAATGGCATTCGTGTTGCCACCGAAAACGCCTCGTAGAAATGATTTAATGTCGCCTTCGCACTGGACGCACACGCTTAACTCAAAATTCCTTAACCGAGAGCAGAACCAATACTGGAACGTTAACAGCGCAGAGAACCTCTTATTGCTGATTATATATTAACAACATGCATGTCCGGAATTCAAGAAAAAAATTATTTTCATGGAATATACAATACATGAGCGTCACTTCATCCACAATTATTACCATCAGAACGCGCGCTATAGCAGCCTTGAAGACGTATTTAGAATTATTCTTTAAGACCACGAGTATTATAAACTGTACGGGAGGTCTACCCCTTATGTCTTTATCACATACTCTGAAGAATCCCTGGAATTCCGTGTCACTCACTGTCTCACTCGCTGACTCACTGACTCTTCCGAAGCTTCCTGCAATTTCAGGGAATAAGTGTAAATTCCCATCGGTAATGAAGTAGTCGTGTGGGCGCTCACGTTCAAGTTCGTCGTCTGGCTTGCGCAATGCACTGCTGTCACGCAAGCAACGAATCGCAGCCTGACGTAACGTAATTCGCCTTTCAAGTGCAACCGAACGACGCCGATGGGAAACGTGACCGCGAGTGTGCGGATGAAGTTCGGAGGCACTCATACATTATTCGGAGGTTCCGTCTGCATTTTTAATCACACCGGGCGGACGCCCGGTTTGTAATGACGGATCGTCCTGAATTCGGATGCGCCTCTCTCACTTACCGCGTCCACACACACGCACACATACAGACACGCGCGCGCGCACGCACGCACGCACGCACGCATACACACACACACACACACACACACACACACACACACACACACACACACACACACACACACACACACACACACACACACACACACACACACACACACACACACACACACACACACACACACACACACACACACACACACACACACACACACACACACACACACACACGGGTCCTTCCCGCGTGTCGATGCATAGGGCGCAAAGGTCGTTGCCTTGGCGTACCAACTTTCACTCCCCCCCCGTTAGACCAATGCACGGCGCATCGTGTTCACAATATAACCGAAAGATAACGAGAGTGTATTCTAACTTATTACCTCTCAAGGGCTTAGCCAGTTTTTATTTATCAACCATCTTTACTGTGTTTATATGTGTGCATGCACATGTGAAGTTGAGGTATACACATGTGTGCATACAGTTACTGAGGAGGGGCGTTCAAACCCACCCCCCCTCCCCCTCTGGCTACGCCATGTATTACCTCTCCTGAGGCACTTGCGTGGCTCTATTGGGACCTTCAGTTGCTAGTTGCGCATTTACGAGAGCACTATGCGGTTCAACGCCCGAGTTTAAAAAAAAATCGAGTGTGTAATTCCAGAACAGATCGTGTAATGAATATTGTCGAGTCTCTTTCCTCGTTTACGAGGCTTCTTCGTCATGGCGTCCATATACCTCGGAACGCTACAGCACGTACCAGAGTAACGTCTTGTAGCACACCGCGGTTACTTCGTAGGGATCGCCTCTTAGCGCAAAAACTCGCAGGGTCCCTTTATGCACTTACCTAAGACGACTGGATGATGATCATGACACCTCTACCATGGCTCATACCCACTCAGGGGGATTGGCCAAGAATTGATGATATGAATTGAATGATATGAATTGATGATATGACTGGAAGGCGAAAGCCTTCTTTTTCTTCTCCATCAGTTGGATTGTTGCTGCCCCCCGCCACCCTCCGACAGCTTTCTGCACCTAACGGGGTTTTCCACTACCTCCGGGATCGAAGGCACCTCGCCTGGTTTTGCACTGCCTCCGTGATCGGCCCATCGTTGACCAAGCTGCGATGTCGTGCGATGACGTCAGCATGTGCATAAGCGTGTGCTGGGTTCCCCTTCTGGGAGGGGGGGGGGGAGGTTCATCGCAGCGCCCCCCCTCCCTATCATGTCAGTGTATGGGGCTGACTCCTCACGTCTCCTAACGTCACATGGCACCATGATGTCCTTTAATGACGTCACAATGTTTGGCGATTCTATGACGTCATGGGGACGCCATCACGTAATTATGATTTTTTTGCATCCACTCGTGTTGACGCCTACGGGAGACGCCGAAGTGGGATGCCGGTCAATTTTCGCGTTTGATGAGGCATCTAAGGTTTTAGCCTTAATAACCTTACGCAACAGACCTGCAGGGATCGTCTTGCACGGACGGTTTGGTCGGATGCGATGTAGGTAGCATAGTGGCAATTTTATTTTATTAATAAATTGCTGGGGTTTCACGCGCCAAAACGACGTTATGAATATGAGGGACGCGGGGAGGGCTGCCGAAATTTTGGCCATTTGGAGTTCTCTGACGTGAACCTCCATCTAAGTACACGGGTCACTAGCATTTTGCCTTCCATAGAAATGCGAAGGCCTCCTCCGGGACTGTCCGCCGCGGGTAGGACAGGGGTTATGGTGCTCGGCTGCTGACCCGAAGGTCACGGGTTCGATCCCGGTCGCGTGGTCGCATTTCGATGGAGGCGGTATGGTAGAGGCCCGCGTACTGTGCGATGTCAGCGCACGTTAAAGAACACCAGACGGTCGAAATCTCTGGAGCCAGCGTCTCTCATAATCATATCGTGGTTTTGGGACGTAACACTCCATGGTATATTATCATCCTCCGGGGTTCCATCCCGCGACCTTCGGGTCAGCGGTCGAGCACCATAACCACTAGATCACTGCGGCGGGCTGCAATGTAATTTTATTTCGTTATTCATTTCCCGTTCTAGATTACGTAACCAGGGAGGACGCAGTGAAACGCGAACAGCGCAGCGCGCTGTTTTCCTCACGCTCTTGAAAAGAAAGTGGAAGCAGCAGAGAATGTAGATGCCGCTCTGTTCGCATTTCCTTCCGTCCCCACTGTATACGCCGTGTTTGTGCGGCTAACTAATAGTCCGATATTGAGGAAATTGCCCGAGGGGCTCGTTTTAAGTGCGGAGCACTCATGGGGGCCAAGCTGTCGTACGCTGTCGTCGTCGCTTGGCGTAACGCTCCACGTGTAGCATATTGAGTGCGCGGCCAAGGGGAAGTCTTTTTCCTCTTGTTCTTCGAGCGCCTTGGATGATGATCACTTGTCATCATCAGCAAAAAAATACAAAACAAAAAAAAAAAAAAAAAACGAGTGCGCATGGCGTAACGCAGGCAAAACCACGTATAAAAATAGAAAAACGGGAAGCAAGCGCAAAATAGGACAGAGAATTGGGAAAGAAAATAGGAAGAAAAACTAGAAAGAGAAAGAAATAGATAAAAAATACTAAGAAATAAATAGAAATAAAGAGAGAGAAAAAAAGACAGAAAAAAAACGGAAAAGAAAAAGAAGAAAGAAAGAGAGGAGGAGAGAAAGAGAAAACCGAAGAGAAACAAAGAATTAAGGCTGCCCAGCTCCGCATTTCCTTCGGGCTTGGCACCATTAGTGCGAAGCTGCTTTAATTTTTTTTGTATCATACACAACTACTGAAACCGACAGACAATTAAGCCAAGGAAAGCATAGGGGTCATTATTTGTGGTTTCTTAACTTCAATGTAGCGATTCTCTCTTAAACTGAAAGAAAATAAAGTGGACGAAAAATCACCTTTTCCGTCGGTGGGACTTCCGAATTACGCTTCCGATGCCCTACCATTTGAGCTACAACGGAGCGTGCTCTCTCGTCCACTTTTCTGTAGGGTATTTATGTGTGCCTAATACCTGGGAGTATTAGCCTTCGCCACTGGAAATTCAATAAGCATTCAATGGGGGGCTAGTTGGTACGGCATCGTTCTTTTGCTGCGCTAAAATCAAACAGGGGGGACTACACGAGAACACAGAAGTGCGCACTTCTGTGTTCTCGTGTCGTCCCCCGGTTTCATTTTAGCGCAGCAAAAGAACGATGCCACTGGAAGCCCAGGCGGCGAATGTGGAACACTCTTTTTTACCAGAGGGCGTCACGGGGCACGTGATCTTCGCACGAGGTGGCGGCTGACCCATAATCCCTCGCATGCTACCTAAGGCATCAAGTTCGCCGGGACGAAGCCCTCGCCATGAAAGTGCGAAAGCAAGGGAAATTCGAGGTGCTGGTTTTCTGTATCATACACAACTAGTGAAACCGACAGACAATTAAGCCAAGGCGTATTAAGCGTATGTCTAAGGTTGTGGGTTCGGATCCCACCGATGCAAAGGGCGATTTTTCGTGCACTTTAATTTCTTTCAATTTGAGAGAGAATGGTTACATTACATTTAAGAAAGCACAAATAATGATTTCCTTGGTTTAACTGTTTGTATTTCATTAGTTGTGTACAATAGTCCGACGTTCAGTACGTCTTCTCGCTGCAATGCAAATTAGTGTACAACGAACTGATGATAATGAAAGGTGACGTTTTTGCTTGCGTGTCGGCCACCTTCACTCAAAACGAATATAGTTCGTGTTTTTCGCGAAGCAAGACCGTTTTCAGCACCGAGACGAGGTGGGATCAGATTTTTCGCGGAGGAAGTCGCGATGCGCATGCGGAAAAGGAGCGCGAAAACACCCCGTGTCTTGTGGGCGGGAAATCCTCGGTACGGGAAAAAAAACGAGCGGCAAAGTGCGTACCGCACCTTTCGGTCGGAGAGGGTGTCACTCGTCTGACGACTCCTCCTATGTGAAGCGGAGAGAGCGAAAAGATGGCGCGCAACGAAAATCAAAACTATAAAGAGACTGCCTAGTTGAAACTACGCAGGACCCATAATACTGTGCAACGTACGGAAATATAAAACAATGATGCCAAGGAAAGTATGGGGGATGTTATTAGTAGTAATTGTAATGTAAATGTGGGAGAAAGAAGAGTGGACGAAAAGTTAACTTGCCGCCGGCAGGGAACCGAACCAGCGACCTTCGAATAACGCGTCCGATGTTCTACCAACTGAGCTACAGCGGCGGCCGTGTCCCCCCCCTTCTCGTTCTGGAAAACTTGACACCTTAAGGTAATACGCGACGGATTATTGTTCAGTTGCCAGCTCGTAATAAAAGATCACGTGCTACGTGACGCCAACAGGCAGAAAAAAGTGTTCCACACTCGCCGTCATGGCAAATAGCGGCGCTGATTAACACTCCCATGTTTAAATGCACACGTATACCCCATAAAGTGGATGGGTGGATGACCGCCGCTGTAGCTCAGTTGGTAGAGCATCGGACGCGTTATTCGAAGGTCGCAGGTTCGGTACCCGCCAGCGGCAATTTATCTTTTCGTCCGCTTTTCTCTCTTCACATTTAGAATTACTACTAATGACATCCCCTGTATTTTCCTTGGCATCATTGGCTGTTACGTCTCATTAATATATTTGGTTTACTGTGTGGCTTTGAGGGCTCCGGATAATGTGGACCACCTGGGTTTTCTTAACGAGAACTGAAATCGCACAGTGCACGAACTTCTAGCATGTCGCTTCCATCGAAATGAAATCCGCCTCTGCCGGGATCGAACCCGCGTCTTTCAGGTCAGCAGTCGAGCATGGGTTCGCCGGGGCAACCTCCTTTTACACTTAAAGGAAACGACTGCTTCGTCCGTTTCCGTATTGTAGTGCAGACGAATGTTGTGTTTATTTTCTTTCTTTGGAATATATGCATGTTTCGTCTGTTCTGGTGTCCTGTTCTCTGAGAGGAACAAATGTAGACGGTTCTTCAGGTGCATAATCCGAATTTTTATCACGATGCCACGGCGCATGCGCCCCTCCTGTAGTGGAGAAGTCGTGAAAGGCTTATTCAACGCCTCTTGATCTCGGAGGCTTTCGATCTGGCAATATCGGTTGGTCCCCGGCCATATTTTCCTGCAGCATTTACTATAACAATGGCGCGGCGATCCTTCAGCCACCACGGGAATGATGGATAGTACACGGATTTGCCTAATTTTCGTGCTTACGGCTTCGAACATACTTGTGGCTTTGTTTATTGCTGTATATGGTATGAATAACTTTATTGTGGTCCTGAGGATCAGTCCGGGACTGATGCTGGCTGCTCCCACGTCGGGATAGAGAGGCCAAGCCCCTCTGCCGCCACACTGGCCCTCTGGACAGCCCTGAGTTGGTCCGTCAGCACGTCACTGTGCAGCATCCGCTGCCACCACTGTTCACTTTGTGAAGCATCACCGGCCAACGCCGAGAAGCGCCAGAGCATATGGTCTAAATCGAGCAGGCCTCCACACTTACTACAATAGACCGAAATCCCACAGTCCGGATTAATCTTATTCATGGGTACGTCCGCGTCTGCAGAAGCCGTAGTGTAACCGCCTGTGGCCTGTTTAATCTAGAATGTGGCAAGGGGAATGCCCTGCGCCCAAGGTAATAGTGCTTGGTGATGTTTATTGCTGTGTGTTGGCGTTCGTTTCGGATAAAAGACTGAACCGTTGTGAACTTAGTGATGAATTGGTGAGCCTAAACAGGTCAAGGTGGTTAAGTGGAACTGCTGAACGTTTGCTGAACTTCGTTTTGCGACAGAGCGCCCGCAGACCACTCAGAGCCAACCGGAGCCGAAAGAACGAAATTTAGACAAATCTACGTACTACCCATCATTGCCATGCTATCTGAAGCGCCGTGCGTTGCAGCTGCCATAGACACTAGCGCCAGATTTCACTCTATGGTGTATTATTAGGAAACTCTATAGTCCCGGCCCTTACCAAAACCCCGTCAAAACGGCAGAGGGCTGCACAGAAAATTGTGAAAAACTGATTTCGCGTCTAAGATGCATAATTGCGCACTGACTGCGACGAACTGTTGGTAACACCGATGCGGTGAACTGTTCGTATACCACCGACGACACTCGTCTCTGCGTTCGAGCGTTAAGCGACCGTCTCTGCAGCGCGGCGTGAGCTTTGCGCAGCCCTGCACGGTTCAAAGCGACACGGGAGCGCCAGAAAAGGGGTGTTGCTCGGAATCCCGCGGGATTCCAGAGCACGCGAATCACGACCAACGTGTCGGGGGCGTATTACACAGGCCGAGTCGTGGAGGAGGCCGCGGCCGTCGAGATAGCGGTCTCCTCTTTAAGGTCTCCTCTTCTTTTTTTTTTTCTTACACGAGCGCTTTGTTTCCTTGTTTTCGCATCATATATGTTTCTCTCTTCTCGCGGTGGCGCTTTCTTTTTCGTCTTTCGTCATTGAAGTGCTGCGCAGCCAGGTGTAAGGATGAGCGCTGTAGAGCCTTCGCGGGACACAGAGCAAGGTCGTCATTTGGAAACGTTCTTTGCGTATTCTTTCTTTAAGAAAATGAAAGAAAAACATGCAGGAGGGAAGGGAGCGAATATTCTTTCCGAGGAGCAGATTGTGGAGCATCTAGGGGGCTGCTTACAAGAACTACCTTGCATTGTTTTAACTGCACACGACAAGGTGTTAACACTACTGGATTCGGCGTCAAGTGGTTAGATACCACTAAGTTGCAGAAAAAATTTGAATTTTCTTGCAGTTTGTGATTGTTTTCGGTCAAACTGTATTGTACATGTTCGTGCGCATTCCTATGATTTGGGGGGCATCTGCCTGTGGCGCCATCTCTTGCCACCCTCAACGGCGTCCTTGCCACAAGTGATTGGCAAGTAGGCCAAAGAAAATCATATCTAACGAAGAAAGCTAGTTATCAAAAACGACTCCCTGTTCTATGCAGCAAGGACCCACCAAGTTTAGTATAGGATGGAAATAACTGTCTGTATATTAATGCACTTCCCTGCATGTTTCGTCGCTTTAAAATGTGCCCTCGAGCTTTTCCAAGGTCCGTCAGCAGTATGGCAAAAAAAAAAAAAAAGAAGCTGTAAAAACACCGAAAAGAAATAGCTTCGTTTCAGCGCCCAAATGTAATTACTCGCAGGTATCCGTCGCCTTAACAACGTCGTCGCTAACTCTTCGGGTGTCCGTGACACGGAAACAATGGCTATCAGTGGTGTAAATCCAAATAAATCACAAGGGGGGGACACATCTTGCCTTGGCGGCCATTTTGTTTTTATTTTTAGTTATAGAAATTCAAACCATGCTTTGAAATAAAGTTTTTTTTTAAAAACGAGCATGAGTTCCCTAGCAAACGTAATTTCATTGCTCGAGTGAGTCTTCTCCACAAGCGGTATAGAGCGGTACTGAATACAGGCCTGCACACTACAATATAAACAGGCATTAACAAAAAAAAGTTGAATGCGCCATACTTAACTGTCAAGCAGTTCAAATACAGGGCGTTTGAGAGATACATCTCAAGGGGGGGACACTGGTAAGGGGTCCCCCCCCCCCCCCCCCCCCACCCACCCACCCTGAACGCAAGGGGTGTCAGGAGCCCCCCTGTGATTTACGCTAGAGATGGTGATTATGCGGGCCTGCACACACACATTCCCGCTGGCGGAGACCGCAGGTGATTGGAACTCTTGCAAGTTTGCACCGCGATATTCGGTGCGACCACGCAGCTGTCTGTTCACCTACAGCGAATACGAAGCGAAGAAGGAGTCGTCTCTCTGCCTGGACGTGAGAGCGAACATGAGACGAGAGCGGGAGCGATATCAATTGCCGCCTTCTCGGATGCGATCTGACATAGCGGACATTCTTGCACGTACAGCAGAAGATCACCCAGCGCTATTGTATTGCGTAGAACTGCGCCGTTTGTACAACAACAGCCGCTTAAAGCGGAGCATTCCATTAGGGAAAGCGACGCGGCCTCATTATTGGTCGAGAGGATTTTTTTCTTCGCTCGTCGAACGAGATTCTTCACGTAGTGAGCGCGATCAAGGTGAACCTCTCTGCAGCGGTCAGACGTGGAGAATGCTATGCCCACTGGTTCTTTGTTTCGAACCGTCCTCCTCAGTCCTCACTCGTCCCTCACCTCGCAATAACGCCGGCCATTTCTTGCTGGCCTTCTTTTTTCCGGCATTCTCTTCGAGTCCCGAGCGAGTACGTGCACGCACGGCTGTGGCCGCGGCGGACACGCCATGCGGTCAAAGGCAGCGCCGAGAGAAAAAAGCCCGTCGTCGTCGATAATCCCGATGATTCATCGACCGCATCCTTCACGATGGCGCCGCTCTTGTGTTCGCCGACTGTAAAGCCGGGCTTTCTCGAAGGGCGATTTTGATGGAGTGGCTTTGGCACCGCCGATTCTAGATTTTATTTTTTTTTTTAGATTTTGGGACGTTGTTCTCGTGCGGTCTATCTGCGAAGCGTGACAACCGTGATGAGAAACTTTGATGGTCACGCCTATCCACGAAGGCTTTTCGCGGCCGCGTCGCTATAATCGTTGTCGCAACGACAATTTATTGCCGGCCACGAACTCTCTGCGCCAAATATAACTGGAGATCCGACCATCGTCAGAAGGTTCAGGCTGCCAAGGGTAGCACAATTACCCTTTCATTGTCATTTAAGCCCAAGGCTGCTAGATAATGGAAACAGCTTCCTGGGTCTACGCGTCCATGACCCAATACATTTTAAAAATGCCTTTTAACTAATCACCTACATTTAGCCATTGTGTAATTTTATATCTTTGTTGTACTACTGCGAGTTGTCTTGTATATTTACTGTGTATATTAATATAATTATGTGCTCATTTGACTATGTATTACGGCTATGTTGGGTAACAAATGTTAAGTTCTTAATTGCATTTTTTTCCTAGTAATAGACTGATATATTCATGTATGATAGCCCCCCTCCCCTCCAATATACAGTGTACTCAGAGGATAAAATAAATTTTAAAAATAAAAAATAATTTGAGACATATTTTTGGTGCTTGATCGACTCTGTGCAGATGAAGCCCCGGGTAACCAGGTGGGTATGAATTGCACCAAATAAAATCCTGGTGACGCCCCTGTGGTAATAAAAGAGGTTTTTAGCTTCGGTTTTCTGGTACGAGCAAAGGGGTTAACAGAATACCGGTTTGCCGGTGTAACAGAATACCGGTAAACTGGTATTCTGTTAACACCTTTGGGCATACCGGAATACCGGTCGATGGTAACGATCGACATCTTGCGACGCTTCGTGCAACCACAATTACAGACACGTTTGTTTGTTTTCGCCAAGTCTCCTTGAGGGAAAAGTTTAAAAAGTCAACTCAGTCTATATTAGGCCTCTGCCGCGAATATACACCACCAGGGAAGTAGAATCCACTAGGTTTCTTCAATAACAATTCTATGCTTGCCTGGTTCATCTCAGCCCCGCCAGATGGCACCGCCTATCCGGCTTCTCACGTTTACAGCTACGGTATCCGGTATAACGCTAACGCAAAGAAGTTTACGGACCGACTAAAACTCTCTAAAAACTCACAGGGTCCCTTGTGCATTCACCTAAGACGACTCGAAGGCGAAAGCCATCTTCTTTGGCAGCGTCTTCTTTTTCCTCTTCACGTGCCACTGCCAAGCGCTGTCTTCATTTTCTTGTTCGTCGCCCAAAGGAGGGTGCTACAACGGCATCGTATCTTTTTTTCTTCTGACCCGGCTAGGCCACAGTATCTGCGGTCACCCGCTTCAAAGGGAACAGCAACCTATCATCATCATCATCAGGGTACGTCACATGACGTCACGCCGAATTTGTGACGTCATATTGTGACGTCATGACGTGATGATGATTTTTGGCATCACTCGTCCCCGGCGCCGCTGGACGGTCGCCGCCGACGGTCAAATTTCCCGTTCGATGAGGCATCTAAGGCTTTCGCCCTAATATGATTGTTGGGGTTTAACGTCACAAAACCACGATATGATCACGGGGAATGCCGTAGTGGAAGGCTCCGGAAATTTCAACCGTCGGGTGTTCTTCAACGTGCGCCTAAATCTGAGTACACGGGCCTCTATAGCATTTCGCCTCCATAGAAATGCGGCCTTGATTCGAACCCGCAACCTTCGGGTCAGCAGTCGAGCACCGTCACCACTAGACCATGGACCGTGTCGGGTGCCCATGTGGTAATTGGCTTTTTAATGGCTGCGGTCACGATGGTGATATCACTAAATATCACGGTGGCAGTAATGGTGTTAAGTAGGGGTATTAGTAATAGCAACGGCCGTGGTGAATGCCGTGGCGGGCACTTGAAGAGAGTTGAAGAATATTGCCGAAAAAGGTGCAAAAGACAGCCAACTTCGGTTAAGTCTCTGGTTTCCAGCTTATGTCGCGAACAGCGTTGGAGACAGCGCAAATCTGTAAATAAAGGTCATGAGGCAGATTGCGTCATACAAGAGAATTAAGGATGTGTAATGTTCCTACATGATCGGCATTTTCGTGAGGGCATCGCGCAGTCTATGACATTCACTTACACATTGTTGCTCCACTGTATGAATCAGATATAATGAGCCTTCAGCGTGAGTGTCAATGTATATATGATGCCTGACCGAGTTTTCCAGAAAGGCGAGTCGGGGTTGTGGCGTTGTTTTCCTGCAACACAACGCTCAGTATTCGTCCCAACATTTCTTTTGTTCAGTTTTTTTTTTATCTTTTGCAATGAATGCTCACGCACGAAATGTATATCTCTCATCTCGTCCTTATAGCCCGAAGTATACGGGAACGCGTCGTCGCAATCACGCGTGTTGTGCATGCACTCACTGGACGCGAGCGCCTTTTTATCGCAGAACACTGTTTTTTCACGAAGCTTTGTGGGCGTGGTAGTTTTTGTTTTCTTACGTATACATCTTGTGTTCGCGCTCGCGTTGTGTGCGTCGAAACGAAATCCTCACAACTCCTGAAACCGGTGCCTCGGCACATAAACACCCCTGACATTTACCGCTGTGCGTTTCGTATACAAGGGGTGAGTAAATGTACGCGGCAGCGGTGTAGAGAAATGGGCAACACAAGCGGAGTAGATCCTGAGGCCGATTCGCGGCACGAAAAGTCGTGAGCGCGCCCATTGGCAAGCGTCGAGGGCACATCAAACATGGCGGCATATTTCGTCGAGATCTAGCTCGTTGCCGCCGACAAAGCGATCGCCTAAAAGAAGTGCACGCGAACTGTACGGCATCTCCATTGCAAAAAAAAAAAAAAAAAGAAACAAAAAACGATAAAAAGAAAGGTTGATAAGAGGGACGAAATGATCAGAGCCGACGTTGCCGTTAGCTGTGCGCTTTTATTTCTTGTATTCAGACCCGGCGGAGAGTTGCCTATACATGCAAGACAGTCACATGAACTGCTGGCCGTGTACTCTGGTCTTAAAAGATGCATCACAAGTACTAGCGGGCGGTCGTGAGTCGCGGGTGAGCTTTCCAGATTCACCCCGTTATAAGAACATCCGTGTAAACCTGATTCAATGGATAGTCTTTGTATGCACCGCCATCTTCCTTGACGTATACAGGGTGTCCCAGCTATCTTTAGCCAAGGGTTAAAAAATAGAATTATTTGAGGCAGGCGAGTGAACTCAGTTGAATATTGCTTACAGCCATCTTGCGCACTTCAGGCAATTTTTTATTTCGTAATTGACTGATTTGTTAATTATGATTAATTTACTAACTTGATAAATATTGGCTTTACGCAAGAAATTAGAGTTGCAATGTACGAGAGCGTCTTCAGAAATCCCCATTGCATTATTTGCGATAAAGAAAGTTTTATGCGTACCATTTTTTCCGTGCTGCAAAGAAAGCCCGCGAAATACAAAAAATACCACGTGACTAGCGCATTCGCGCGCCGCGACCGTGCTGCTCTCAGCCGTAGTTTGAGTACACTATAGTTTGAGCGAACAAAATCAGCTGCGACCACGACCCGCCGGCTTCGTTGCAGCGGTAGGCCGATAGGTTGGCGGTGGTTTCTTGTCCCGTTGCCAGCCAGTTGGCGCGCGTGACTGTGCAAGTTGTGGCGAGCGCGGGCGAAGAAACCACCGTAAACTAAACGGCCTACTGCTGCAAAGCAGCCGGCGGGTCTTGGTCGCAGCCGATTTTGTTCGCTCAAACCACGGCTGAGAGCCGCACGGTCGCGGCGCGCGAATGCGCTAGTCACGTGGTATTTTTTGTATTTCGCGGGCTTTCTTTGCAGCACGGAAAAAATGGTACGCGTAAAACTTTCTTTATCGCAAATAATGCAATGGGGGGTTTCTGAAGACGCTCTCGTACATTTCAACTCTCATTTCTTGCGTAAAGTCAATATTTATCAAGTTAGTAAATTAATCATAATTAACAAATTAGTTAATTACGAAACAAAAAATTGCCTGAAGTGCGCAAGATGGCTGTAAGCAATATTCAACTGATTTCACTCGCCTGCCTCCAATATAGTATTTTTAACCATTGGCTAAAGATAGCTGGGACACCCGGTATATGTTGTACCATGCAATCGTCCGCTGCCATTCATCAAGCAGAGTGCGCACCGCGAGACGCCAGGCTTAAACCAGTCTCTCTTTCGAGTCTCAAGGGACAACGAAGCATGTAAGACTTAATAATAATAATAATAATAATAATAATAATAATAATAATAATAATAATAATAATAATAAACGCCCTAATACCACGATATGGTTATGAGAGACACCGTAGTAGAGGGCACCGGAAACTTCGACCACATAGTGTTCTTTAACGTGTACCTAAATCTAAGTACGCACACTGGTCTCTAACATTATTACCTCCATCAGAAATGTGGCCGCCGCGGTCGGGATTCGATCCCGCGACCTGCGGGTCAGCGGTCGAGCCCCATAACGACTAGAACACCGTGGCAGGTAGATAATAAATACGAGTGCATGAGTTCGCGATGTCTATAGTAGGTCCCGTATAAGGTCCGAGTCGACAATGTCGGGTGGTGGTGGTGGTGGTGGTGGTGGTGGTGGTTGTGATGTTGCAACAGGCGTGGTTAGCCTGGCCTAAATGGCCGGCAATTGTTCCGCCTGAGCATCTCTTGAATTATAGGGGTCCGTCACCAAATGTCACACAGCCCAGTGTCTCGCAGGAAAGCCATAAGGATCCGTTGCACGCTCCTCCTCGTCGCCGTGGTCGCTCCGTGCGTTTTATGTTCTATGTGCGAGTGAAAGCAGGCGAGGGCTGCCGACGATCGCTGCTCTGACGGAGACGGAACACGCCGGCCGTCTCCGTTGCGCGAAAGGCGCATGGAGAAGTCCCGGAGTTGGGGGGGAGGGGGGGTGAGAGCCGCAGGGCTTCTGCAGGGAATTCGTACTTTGACCGGCCGTGCGTGATCGCCTGCGGTCGCGCTCGTCGTATCTTGATAGGGATGATCATACGGCTCGTACCTTTGTACGTGTTGTGTTCTCATCGCAATGTCTCCGTTGAAGCCATAGGCAGCACGTAAGTCTCTTCTCTCGCCGCAGCGGCAGCGTTTCGTTGAGTTACGCCAAGTCGCATGCTAAAGGATTTCGCTGCTAGCCTTACTTCGTATAGCATTCGAATTTGTTGCTATCGCATTCATTGCTTCGTCCATGCCGTGAAACCTCGACTCTTTTATTCCATCATTGCTTGTCAGATTTATTTTTGTAAAATGGTGCTAGGATGTATATTTTGTCCACAGTTTATGGTAAATGGCCGTTGTATGCGTGCACCACCAGCTATGATTGAAACCGGTCGGAGGTTCAAAGAAGCGATCCTTAATAATATCTGGGGTTTTACGTCCCAAAACCACTACATGATTATGAGAGACGCCGTAGTGAAGGGCTCCGGAAATTTTGACCATCTGGTGTTCTTTAACGTGCACTGACATCGCACAGTACACGGGCCTCTACCATTTCGCCTCCATCGAAATGCGACCGCCGCGGCCGGGATCGAACCAAAGAAGCGATCCTTAAGCGATCGTGAAGATTGCTTCATTCGACCGCCGACCAATTTGAACGAACCAATGTGCAATCCGTTGCCCCCACAGGCCATGGTGGGCATGATCCTTCTGGCGCCCCTTGTGCGCACGTCTATCGCTCAGGGGCAGCCGTCACGAGCGGACGCGGCCTCCGTCGCTCGATCGATGGAGGTCGCAGACGGGCGGACGCCCGTAGACGCCCGCTCCACACGTTGCTCACACCTTCACCCCCTTCTCTCTTCCTCTTGACATTGAACAGTGAACCCGTACTGGCGGCTCAATATACGTCGCCTCTTTTCCTTTGCAAACGATAACCACTTGCCCTCATCATTCTGAAAGACGGGGCGTGTAAACACGGACACACGAAAGAAGTCAAGACACGTACCACAAACGCCTTGACTGTGTCTTGACTTCCTTCTTGTGTCCGTGTTTGCACGCCCTGTCTTTCACAATGAATACGTAACAACTAGCCCATCTCTCTGTTATTCCCCTCATCATGTTATTTTTACTTAATGACGTCATAATATCGTTTTGAAGCGTTGTACTCAGTGCCTGCCTGTCGCTCACTGGAAACGTACAACGCGCTCCATGCGCCCTTGTTTTCCCACGGCACCCATATCGCGACGGCGAAATAAAGGGCGCCGGTCGTCCGGCATGCGTGAAAGTGACCTATACTCCATCTCAATAGTACCTTGCAGCACTGTGGAAGCTGCAGGACTTGTTAGCCTATTGGAAAGGCGAAGGCCCCTCCAGACGTGTTCATCCGCCTATCTTGTCGCTCGCCTATCTTGTCGATACTTGCTCCCTGCAGTTAATATAACACGCAAAAACCTCTTCGGGAACGCCACCTCGCCGATTCTTTGATGCTCAGAAACCCACTCGTACGGGGCGCAGGCTATCTGCGCGCGTAGCCGCGGCGAACGTATATATACCCGTCGGAATACCGCAACGCTCCTGGCTAGCACCGCACGCCGGCCCGTTGCAGACGTGCGGTGGGGCGGCTCGATAGCCGAGGATCGCAGCGGTCGGGGGCGCCGCCGGAGGCGATGTCGTGACGAGAACGTTCCGTCGTGAGCGGTGTTCGCTATCGCCGCCAAAAACAATGGATCGTAGTATACATGCGAAGACGCTAATGGTTCTTTCGCGCGTTCTAATTCCCTCGAAAACAGCACCGGCCGCGCGAAGGCGGAAACGATGGATCAATCCCAACAGCCGAGATGAGAAAGCGAGTTTGCGCCGTTAGGCCTAACAAAACAACGTACTTTCACTCGCGTGGCGCCTTCCTCTCACCCACTTTCCTTTACGATGGTTGCATAGCTGGGCTACATCGACTGCGCAGTTCGATGGGATAATAATTGCGAGGACGTGCGGAGATAATCGCAGCGTACGTTGCCTCGTTTTTCTTTTTAAGTTGACCGTCATCGGTATCGATCATTGAAAGCCATTGCGCTAGATCAGTGCGCGGTCCCTCCTTTGCCTGCATCTCTTTTTTGTTTTTGCTTTCAATTTCGACGGAACCGTTACAGTAACGAGCCTGTGAGTGATTGTGTCACGTATACATAGGTTTGTGAGGTTCTTAACAAAAATAGGTATTTTCTTTCTTTCTTTCTTTCTTTCTTTCTTTCTTTCTTTCTTTCTTTCTTTCTTTCTTTCTTTCTTTCTTTCTTTCTTTCTTTCTTTCTTTCTAGTTTCAGCTGGCTGCATTCACTTTATGCCAACTACGTCAGATTTTTTTTTTTTTACTTGGAATAAGAAAAAAAAAAATAGCTGCGCCCGGTTTACAACGCCAATACGTTACGTGTAGTGGATCGGCGGGCTGGGGGGGGATGGAGTGCATGCGTTTGAATAATTTCGGGGGGAACGGGAGGGGGGGGCTGCCCCTGCCTATACCCCAGTGGTAACGTGAATTTAGCAAAGATACTACAGGGAGCTCAAAAAAAAAAAAAAAAAAAAAAAAAAAAAAAAAAAAAAAAAAAAAAAAAACGAGTCGGTACGCACACTGGAAATGAGGTACAGGGTTGCTTTAGAAAGCCATATCTCGATGTAAAGGGTAAAAACAGCGCAAAATAGACGAGACGAACGAAGAAGCAAACAGGGCGAGCGCTGTGTGCTTCTTCGTTCGTCTCGTCTATTTTGCGCTGTTTTTACCTTTTACTATGCGTAACCAACTAGCCCAACAAAACGCACTTCTGGGATATCTCGATGTACTTGTCAAAAAAAAAAAAGAAAGAAGAAAGAAGAAACCATAATGTTTTGAAAAGGAGAGAAAGATAGATTGGACGTAACTGTGTTGTACTGATGACATGATGTTTTGAGAAAGATAGATGATGATATCTTTTGGCCTCTAATTGTTCGGAATGCGGTTGCCAGGCCTTGTTTGAGAAAACAGAGAGTTCTTGGGGCTCACCCTACCGAAGGCACTAGAGTCATCACTGAGGCCGCAACAATATATAGCACAAGGAAGCTGTATCAGCGAACCGTCAGTATTCTATCGGAAAAAGAACAGTCGCATTTGAATTCATCGGCACACATCGGTGTTCCGGGGTAGTCGCTTGCTTTTTTGCGGTTTCTTCTTTACTTTTAAGTTTTTTTTTTGGTTCTTGCATAAGCATGTGATCTATATTTTCTGTTGGCCATATATTTGTGTGTTTTTGTAATAAATTTCAGTTGGAAGTCTCCGCTGGTCCTCGCCAATTCTATGTGTGCTGTCTCTACTTTTTGCGCCGAGCAGTTTAACATTGTACTGATGACAAGGCTGAAATATTACGAGAACTGGCCTGCCGTGTCGGCCGTTTTGTCCAAGGGCGTCCGCTGTGTTCCAAAGCGCCCATTCAGCGAGCTCCGGTGCAGACGGTCATTCCCGATACGTAGGATGAAACACGCGCGTATGTTATTCTTGTATGCTCCTCAAGGACAATTCTTTCTGCCCATCTTATCCTGCTGAGTGCATCTTCCATTGTTCTCTTATCACCCCCCATTTTTGCTTCTTTCATGTGGACGCAGAAGCTGAAGTCCCTGACCGGTATTTGTGACATTCATTTTCGCGCCTTTTATTCTTTTTTGAAAATTTTACCCGAAGCTGACGACGTTCCCAGCCCGGTAGACAGGCAGCGTCGTCGCGCTCATTTTGAGTAGCACGAATATAAGCCCGACAAGTGTTTTCCTTTTCTTTCTTTTTTTTTTTTGGCGGCCCGCTTTTCCCGTTTTGTCCGGGAATCACGTTGCCGAAGGGGCGTACGAAAAAGCGAGCGAGGAGGAGGAAAAAGAAAGGAGAACAGCGTAAACGGGGTGACGGTGTGCACCGACAGAGAAGAAGAAAAAAGGGTTATGGCGTCGATTAGGTGGCAGAAAAAGGAGTAAATGAGACACAAAAACGAGAAGCGTCAAAAAAATATTCTCAACCCTCCCCCACTTGGCCGTAAAGCGAAGAAACCGGGGTACCGCTTTACGTACGACGGTCATAGGAGAGAAAGAGATGTGAAAGGGAAAATGCTTGAGGCCAAGTATGCCGGACTTCAGACGGTGCATGCGGCGGCTGCCAGACTCGATGCGGCGTCCGTACGATTGAAGTGAACGTTCGTAATTGATTTTAAGGCTCGAAAAAATACAATGGTAATTGATGGGGTTTAACGTCCCAAAACCAAGATATGATTATGAGAGACGCCGTAGTGGAGGGCTCCGGGAATTTAGACTACCTGGTGTTATTTAACGTGTACCTAATGCTAAGTACACGGGCCTTAAGCATTTTCGCCTCCATCGAAAATGCGGCCGCCGCTGCCGGGATTCGATCCCGCGACCTTCAGGTCAGCAGTCGAGCACCATAACCACTAACCATAACCACTAGACCACATAGCCATAACCACTAGACTAAAATTAAAAAAGTTAATTAACGTTTTTTGTTAATTAGAAGCATCAACGTCATTTTAGCTGCGGCAAGGTATTTCTGCCTCGACATAGAATAGAGAGAGGGAGAAGAAATGTAGGAAAGGTAGGGAGGTTAACTAGACTATGTCCAGTTTGCTACCCTACACATGGGGAGGGGGATAAGGGAGTAAAAGAGCCTGACTGTTATAGAACTTTTATAAAAAAATCGGAATTGTTTAAAAAAAAAACACTTAGTATAGAGGCATATAGAGTGTATAAAAAGAGTGTTCCACACTTGCCGTCACGGCGACGAGCGGTGCTGACTACCACTCACAGGTTTGTATGCATAGAAATACCCGACAAATCGGACGGGAGGTCGCGACCGCCGCCGTCGCTCAATGGGAGAATCGGACGCGTTATCCGAAGGTTGCAGGTTCGATCCCTGCCCGCGGCAAGTTGTCTTTTCGTCCACTTTACTTTCTTCACATCTACACCACAATTCCTACGACACAGTTAAAAGACGACAAATAACGTCTCCTAAACCTTCCTTGGCTTCACTGTCCGTTGGTTTTCATTAAGTTTGTGTGTAACAAAAGGAAAAGGCCAAAGAAAACGAGCCCTTGAATTCCTTTCTTTCGTTCGCCCAAATGGAGGAGTATATAACGTAACTCTATGGGTGTTTGTTGCGCGTTGGCTCATATGCCAAATGGACAAAAATGGAAAATTGTCGAAAAAGCCAGGCCTGGCTTGCTATACTCCAGATCGGACAGGGCAATGTGAAGCGGCAAATACAAACTGAATACTAAATTAAAACGCCATATACGTCCGAGATAATTACTCGGCTGAAGCTTTCGTAGCTAAAGTATTTGCGATTACCAAGCATTCTGCGTTTATATCGGCTCGAGAAATGATGGGTTTTACGATTACGTATCTGCAATTACAATTACGACATCATGTATCCATATGCATGCACTATATGTATATTTGATAAACCACAGTAGGGTTAGTTGAAGCGCTGGTTGTTACATATATTATAGAAGGTAAAAAAAAAATTGTGAGTCATTCTACTCTGTGTGGAGGTGGACGTCCGGCGAAGCTGTTTAGCACACTGGCGCTGAGGTGGTACAGAATTTCGAACCTTAGCCGATCACACACCTTTCAACTAAATCCGAAATGCCTGTAGAGAATGTCCCTTTAAGTCAGGGTCCGTTGGGTGGACATGAAAAGGCGCCAAAACTCATGCCAAAAGTACCCATGTCATTTGATATTATCGCCGAATTTCTAGCCAAATAGAACAGAAGCGGTATTATCAACAGAGTCTTTACTATTGATGAATAAAGTAAAACCATTTTGAATAAGTAAAACCACAAGTTTAAAAAACAGAGGGCCATGGCGCCAACTGGAAATTTTCGTCACCAACGGGGTCCAAAAGTAGGCCAATTTGGTGCAAAAGTAGCCACCAACGGCAACCCTGCTTTAAGTTATCCATTTGAGCATATTGCGTTTTTTTTTCCTTTATCTCGCGACATGTGTCATGATTTTAATTGTTGTTTGCCGCCCGAGTGTTGCCTCCTTTATTTGCAGTGGACCAGCAAGATAGCGGGGTTTGTCCACTTTTTGTGTGACATAACTGCGCTAAGTGTTTTCCCACATAAACGGACAAACGGATAAATACCGTAGCCATATACAGCTTGGCGCTGTTTTTCCTTTCACATATTTGATAGACAGAGCACAGTGCCACAAGTTTCATTCCACGAATGAGTGAGTGAGTGAGTGAGTGAGTGAGTGAGTGAGTGAGTGAGTGAGTGAGTGAGTGAGTGAGTGAGTGAGTGAGTGAGTGAGGTCACCATGTAACCGTTCACTATGAGGTTCCGATGTCTGTTACAATTGCAAGTGTAACACTGTAAAATCGGGGTTAACTTGTGTATAGGCTATATTGTCGAAGAATCTTCGCTGTACCATGTTCACGAAGGAAGCATGCAGCATGAATTAATCGGATGTCAGATGCCACATAATCAACCCAGTTTCGTCGGCGCGTGCTACGAGGAACTCACGCCTAAAGGACCTCTCGCGTGGCGGGTATTTCGACGGCGAATGGGGGGGAAAAAACGCCAAGTTCAGGGGCGCTAAACGAGCCGCTCGTGCGCCTGCATCGCGTATGTATGTACACAACATAAACGCTGCCACCGCTGGGAAGTCGCGTCTGGGCGACCCGTTCCGCGCAATGGGTCACGTTGTGCGCATACCTCGCACATGTTATCGAGGAAGAGCGCGCCAACGAAGCGACGGAGCTGAAGAAGAGGAAAAGGGAACCGGGGAAATTGTGCCTCGCGGGCGAAGAGACGTGTCGTCGTTCGCATGCTGCCGACCGGCCGGTCAGTCCCGCCGCCGGCCACACCATGCAAGCGCCGTCGTTGTACCCGTTGCTTGCGTAATAACAAAACGGCCCACCCTTCTCTCCACGTAGGGGTGGTGCTGGCAGACCTAGCGGCACCCTTCCCTCTCCTTCAATCGGCCTCCTAAAATCCCCCCTCGCTGCGTTTTGCGGGGCCTTCTTTCTCGGCATTCCGGCTTGACCGTTCAGTGCCTTTTCTCTTTCTGAACACC
The DNA here is from genome assembly GCA_030522465.1 of Rhipicephalus appendiculatus. Classification (NCBI taxonomy): domain Eukaryota; kingdom Metazoa; phylum Arthropoda; class Arachnida; order Ixodida; family Ixodidae; genus Rhipicephalus; species Rhipicephalus appendiculatus. The sequence continues at coordinate 2,440,393 of JALIZH010032967.1, forward strand.
CCCCCCCCCCCCCCCCCCACTCCATTCACCTACAACGGTCTCCCTCCTTCTCGCGTCACGATCTCCTGCCGCTCGACGCTGACGAGGCCTGACGATACCGCTAAATCCGAGCAACGCTTGCGGAGACCAAGGATGCACAGCCAATCACGACAGAGATCGCAGTCGTGTGACGTCATCGAGGCCACCATATTGTTGCGCCGCCTAGCACGCTGGAAAGCTGCCCTTCATGCCGATCTGCAGTTTATCTCCGGAAGAGCAGTGGAAGCTGTGAATCGTACAACGAAACGGCGTACGTTCACCCCATACAGCGAATTACCCGATATAACGAAATCGTCTGGCACGTGCAAGCCCTCACCGGTGAAACCAAAACGCGGTTTTGCGAAAGACCCAATTCCCTCGTAAAAGCACTTACTAAATCGGTTTCTGACTAACAAGGCTGATCTTTGAGAACTCAACTGCCGTCGACTTCAAGAACACATGGTCATTACTAAAACGGGAAATGGAGGGTAATATCTTCGTTGTTGAATATTGCGCCGGCATTTCAGCGCCTGGCCGTCAATTTGAAATTCGCTCAATGAAACTTCCTGGCAAGTTGTCGTTTCTAGTGGCCATTCAAACACAATTGAATTTATTTTCACGATAAAGATTTACGACGTCGTCGACACCTATGACGTCCCGGCGTGTTGGTGAGCGAGTCTGATGATGGCGGCGCGCCCTGCACTTCCTTTACACGCGTTTTCTCGTGCAAGAGTGGCTGCTGCCTTTGCTATTGTGAAAGAGTAATCCATTGAAACGAAGAGAACATCGTTTTTTTTTCTCTCTCTCTCTTCAGTGTCTCTTTAACGCGTGTAAACACTGTGAAATCATGGCACTAGTTGTTTTCAATCCCCCATCAGGTCCCATTTTTCGCAACTTGAACATTTTACCTCAGCGTAAACTTGTTAGCCACAAAATTCTAATAATCATGTTTCGTCTTGTAAACCACGAATTATATATTCCTAGTTTTTTCTGATGCCACTCTTGTAAATACGAACAACGTAAGGTTTTAAAATAACTGTAATCTTCTTTTACCTAAAGTACGAACAAATTATGGTCGAATGACGGCAAGATTTTCGTGTATTACGCTGTGGAACATGCTACCTTTTGATTTAAAATCATGTACAATCTACTCATTTCGTACAGTTCGTAAAATTCATTTGTTAAATTGTTTGTCACTTTAATGTGCTCTTCTGATTTCTCTCTTTCAAACAACTTGTCATTAATCCTTATGTTGCCCTACTTTTCATGTACATTTTTTTCCGTATATTTTACTGATCATTTTGCCACTGTTTGCTGCCCTCTAAAAAAAGAAGCACCCTGTATACAATCTAAGGGCTAATGTCACTATACATGAACAAATCTGTATTGTCTTAAAAAAAAAAAAAGAGCACCATGTATATGCCTCTATAGAATCTCTATGGCTAATGTCACACTATTGTATGGCTCCCTTTTGGGAGCCATACGGAGTGTGACACTCTTAGCTGCATGCGCCATCTAGCCGCTTGCCGAGGAAACCTTCCGTTCTGATGGACGAGGAAATGCTGAAGAAACGAGGCAGCGCTCCGCGTAGCATGACATCACGGCGCACGACCTAGAAAAAATGGCTGGCGTCTATAGGAGAACACGGGCTGCTTGCTTTCGCTCCGCGAATCGCCGTACAACGGGCGCCGGTAATAATGTATTCGGCTACCACATTGCGATGGGCGTGCCCCGACGATAAGAGCCGATGCTGAGCTACAGGCGTTGTCTATAGGCAAACATTCACACGCTCAGCCCGTTCGTGTATCGTTTCGGCGGAAAAGGTGCATTGTCTGCAAATGCGGCCTTCTTGGCAACGTCTTCTTCCACCGCTTGATATCTTTCTTGAGTGTTCGTCATTCGCGATGGAATTGTTTTCTGAAAATGCGGAAGCATTCGTTGCCTTGAATCTTGCGCGCGGGCGGGGCTCGAGCTCGCATAGCGGAGCAGCAATTCTTGCGTTTAAAGAGGTGCCGACATTGTTTCATACTTGTCCCATTTATTTTGCGCGCCCTTCTACCGACGGCACCCGCTTTAGGGGATAAGCGTGCCTGCATGTGTACAGATTTGACCAGCTAGTGGCCATTGGTTGCAGTGTGGTTATTTATTTATTTATTTATTTATTTATTTATTTATTTATTTATTTATTTATTTATTTATTTATTTATTTATTTATTTATTTATATTTCTCCCCACTTCTGTCCTTCACGACAGAACAGTAGTAGTATTACGGTCAGTTTCTTCACAATGCACTCCAGTGTAGACTCCATCCTCATCACACCAGTGCATCTGTTAAGCATTCTTCGTTCGAAGCTATGTACCTTATGTTTGCGGAGGCAGGACTATACTATGCTTTATTTGCTATCACTCCTTCCCCTACACGTATACCATGGGAGCGAAATTCAACGAGGTGAACTCGTGATCAGTTTTTGGCCAGTGACGGATCCAGCCACTTGTTTCACAAGGTCGGTGGTGGGCGAAGTAATACGGGAGCAGCTGTCCAGGGACCTTGTTTTTTACATAGCTGCGGGTATCACACGGCTCGCACCATAGCTTATATACCATTTTTTTTTAAAAGTTAGCCCACTCATTTCCTCTGTCATTTGCCACGTGCTGTCAGAGGCATTGAGGGAGGCGGAGCGCCTCCCCTCCCCCCCCCCCCCCCTTCCTCCATCTTGGATCCGCTATTGGCTTTGGCACGTAAATTTACAGTATTTACTTCATTCCCCCCCTCCATCATACATATAAAGACACTCACAAAGGCCACGCTCTTAACACACCAGGAGTTCGGACGAGGAACTTTATTATTTTTCCTTTTACCTCCTGAGACAAAAACCCAAGCGGCTCGAGCAGACGGCGGGTGTTGTGCCATATCCGTCGGGATCGAGCCCGCGCCTTCGCAGTTGGCCGCGATGGTCTGTGCCTCTCGGCGTCGTCCAAGGAGACGTCGTCAGGGGCCGAAGGCGACCGAAGCCGGCGTCTTGCTGCGGAAGGCGGCGAGGAAAGATCCGAGCAGGACGAGGCTGGATCCGGTGCCGAGAGAGACGTAGAAGAAGGGCGTGGCCTGCACGAACACGTTGAAGATCCAGCCGAACGCCAGGATGGAGAAGCCCGACACCAGGGATATCCAGATGCACACCAGCAGAAGCGCGGCAAGCGACCTGCTCGACAGTGAATAGAACGAAGAGTGAAATACCGTGATATCTGGCTTTTTGCTTTTCATAACCGCGATATACGAGTATATGATTATGAGAGGCGTCGTATAGTGGAGGGTTCCGGAAATTTCGACCACCTGGTGCACTGACATCGCGCAGTACACGGGCCTCTAGCGTTTCGCCTCCATCGAAATTCGGTCGCCGCGATCGGGATCGCACCCGCGACCTTCCGATCAACAGCCGAGCACCGCAACCGCTGCACCATCACGGTGGACAAAGAGTAATTTGATCAAAGAAACGCATACAGAACAGTGGGATCCTGTGTGTAGCCTTTTGCTAGTACCTGGTTCAATGCAGAAAGTTCAGATAAGCTGAACCATGTACAGTGCTCTGCAAATGAAGCGCGAGAGTCGGCCGGCGCTTTTTTTCGCCTCTGCAGTGAGCGCTGTGCCCACCGGGCCATCTCATTAATGATTATGAGGCACATCGTGGTGGGGAACTCTGGATTACTCTAGACCTCGAAAAAGACATCCAGCGCTAGCAGACAAGGACGTAAGAGACACCACAACGCGCGAACTTGAGCAACATCATTTCCAGGAAACATCAACCTATTTATTCATCCTCATTGGCGCCACTTCAGTCCAATCACTTGCGAACCAGAAAGGCTGTCTCCTCATAAGAGGCCAATTGATCGGGCACTAACACACGTGTCACTATTGCGAGAGATAGCTTGGGCTTCAGTAATCTCGCGTCTATCTTTGTGCTTTGCCAGAACAGTGCATGAATCACACATTGGTGTGCAACCGCTTCCAAACAATGCACAGACGAATGACCGTGACTCTTCTTGTTTGTACGTTTAACTTGTGTTCGCGTAATCGATCGCTTAAGACATCTTCCCGTGTTTCGGGCCCCATCAACTGACCTGGAAACAGCCTTTCTGGTTGGCAAGTGATTGGACTGATGAGGCGCCACTGTGCATGAATAAATAGGCTTGATTAACGCATTGTGGTGTCTCTCACACGTGCTTGTCTGCTGGCGCTGAAAATGTTTTCGAATTCAGTTTACCAATTGGCCCAAGAAATGGCAATGCTGTAATCTAGACTACCTGGGGCTGTTTAACGTGCACCTAAGCGCACGGCTGGTCTTTGCATTTCGACCCCATCGAAATGCGGCCGCCTAAAATCGAGCCCGCGCCCTCGAACATAGCAGCGCGACAAGCTACCACGGCAGGTCGAGTGAAACATTCGAAAAAGCTGGCTACGCCAAGCAGTCTTGCCCTGGCGAAAAAACTCGCGTCCGTAGAATTCGTCAGCAACAACGGAATGCGACCTCAGCGCCACCGCATCGCTGTGACGTCATGCTCCGCGGGTTGTCTATTTATAGCGGAAATCGTTACGCAACGGCCTCTTGTTTTTGTCACCGGGAAGGTGTACGAACCTCCCGCAGCAACGCGTCCGTTTTTCACACGGAACGAGAGTAGAACAAAGCGTATAGGAAGCAATGCCACCATCCGGGAAGTCGTCCAGCGGCGCCAACCGGCAAGCACAAACAAAGAAAGCAACAAAGGACTCCGCATCGGGCATATTGCGCATGCGCTGCGACGCCTACAACGTGTTACGCGACCGCCGTAGGGGCGACAAGCGTTCGGTCACGCACGTGCGTTTTGATGCCGGCGGGGAACGCCATTGTTTCCAGTGGGAACCGACGACGAACGCCTTAATTATCGTTTGCTTTCACGTTCAGCACGCGGCGTTTCCCGAAGACTCGCGCGCGCCACGCTTGGCGGGAACCGCGAAACTTCGCGCGCGTTCTCGCAATCGGAGAAAGCGCGTTCGTTTTAATGAGCCACGCTGCGAGCATTGAGAGAAAAGCACTGCTACACTGCTACACTGTAGAAGTGGTCTCCACCGTTTATTAAGCCAGTCTAGTATTTCAAGATATGCAAAGCGATATCCCATTTTAACATATATAGACTATTTGACGTAAGACATATGGACGCCGCCACTTTAGGCTGTTAAACGAATGTTTTCTTATCTTAGCGTATCGCGACGTGAATTGATAAGGTCCGGAAATGTCGAACGCACCAACCCAACCGTCTTCATTACGTCAACCGTAGCACAGTTCGTTCAGTTGTTAAATATACAAAACGGCAAACCCAATCGGAACCGAAACCTGACCGTAAAGTGATCTATATACAATACCTGGCAACCATCTGTTCCTAGTGTCTGCAGTAACATATTGCTGTTTCTTGCGCAACTATACTCACGGGAAGTGCAATACTCGATGAACTAAGTTCGGCGATACGTCATAATTTACGGCACGCATTTACTTTAACTCACGGCGAGGCCTTGGGGTGCCATGGAGGCAGCGCCGTTTACTCACCGAATTCGAAGGAATCGGGTGACGGCCTGCTCGGTCCACACGAGACTCGTTTTACATTACCGCGCGGTCCACTTAATGGAGCGTTATAGCTCGAAGCTGTGCCCCTGCACTGCCACTATATTACGCCTCTGAACCAACTCGCGTCGCCAAGAGGGTCGGCCGCTCCCTGTCGATGAGATTAGGGTTCCCGATAGCAGATGGCGAGGTGGAGGAGAAAAGCAGTCGCTGACCTGAATCGTCTGCTCACGTGAAAGCGCGCGATGTGCGGGCGTGCGCCACTTTTTTTTTTTTTCGCGCGCATGTCTGTCCCTTGACAATTTAAGGGTCTCTAGAGTGAAATAATGAATGAGTTTAGTGTACTCAGAGCTGATCCGGTTAACTTCACCATCATAAGTTTATTATTAGAGGAGAAAAGCAAGTTCAAAGAAGTTAACTTTTTTTTAAAATTTCGCGCCGAAATCTGCGCGCTTGACGTCACGGATGTCGAAATATGCTCAACTCAATTTAATTACCTGAAACTTCGTATGTTATGTCTATGGCCCCCCTCAGAGGTCAATGCACTTAATTTGTGCCTATTAGGAGCTACATCGGAAGTAGTATACGTCGTCAAAATCTATGACGTCACGGTATTTTGTGCGGGAATGTCAAAGTGGCGTCGCCACCTGCGTTTTCTTTTCACACATTTTCTCGCTTACCAAGCCTCTTATCGCGGCAAGCGTGGCGATTTCCGAATGTTATACGAGTAATTTACTAATACAGGAAAAATCGTTTTTTTTTTTCTATTTAATGTCCCTTTTAACCAACGCACGCTGTTTTCTGGAAGGAATCTTCTACCCGCCCGTCCGGCGATTCGCTTCACGCTTTCCGTTCTGAGGATGACGTTACGCGATGAGAATGGTTTGACGTCATTTTCCCTTCGACCCAAGCGCGCGAGCAGAATCGGGCAGTTTTAGGAGAGAGAGAGAGAAAAAAACTATTAGAAAATCAGTCAATGCACGTCAGGAAGAAGTCTATACATCTCTCGTCGCCCGCACGCTAGCAAAGCGTAACGTATAGCTTTGTATAGTATAGTGTAGCAAGGAGTGGGAAAGCGAAGTGAGCGTGAGAAGGAAGGAGAGGAGGAAGGGAGAGAGTAAAGCATAGCGTTGAACGATTGAGAAAGGGAGAAATTGAGAGAAAGAAATGCAGAAAGAGAAAGGGAGAATCAAAGAAAAATGCCACATTAGGTCATAGAAGCTGAAAGAAAATTTGATTTATGGACGGCATTCTGCGTCATATAGGACACATTTATTCTGTTATACCGGTTTGAATACTAATGAGGGGATGCTCTTAAATATGGCCGACCCGGCAAGTGCAGGGTCGACCACATCTGTAAGGGGAACATTTCATCAGTATTCAAGCCGATAAAACTAGAACGTTGATTTTACTTACGAGTACAGTAAACTGGGCAAGTGAGTATTCATTCATTATGTTACAGCGAAAATAACGAGAAAACTTACTAAGGCACACATACCACAGGACACGACCGGACAGGTGTCCTTTCGTATGTGTGCCTTAGTAAGTTTTCTCGTTCTTTTCGCGCTGTAATATAATGAATGAGTTAATTTTACGTCATGATGGAAATATCCTTTATATTACGTCTAACCATGCGTTAAAAACACAATAATAATATTCCGAATTATGTACCCTACATCAGCTGTTATGAAGTCTTGAACGCTCGACGCTATACAAAGATTCGACTGTGGCGCAAAATACATTTCGTGAAAAAGGGGGAACGAAATACATTTCGCGAAAAAACTTTCCACGCATGCGCGAAAAGTGTATTTTCTTTTTTTTCGCCTGTACGTTTCTGAGAGTGTCATTAAACATTTGGTAATCGGCGTTTCACTTTCTTCTCTTCGCCCCCTTTTTCACGGAATGTATTTTGCGCCACAGTCAAGTGTACAGTCAAGTGTTAGGCACAAGCTCGCCCAAATAGAAGTCCTTTTGACATAAACATTCCCCTTCGAAGCCAATGGAAGCTAATCGGATTCGACAGTACGCCTATGTTACGGAACCATTTTTTCATAAAAGCAATAACTTGATACGTCTCTTTTGCACGACAGATGGCCGTAGGTTTGTGTTTTAGAAGGTGACGTAACGATTTACTTCTCGAAAGCTTCGGTTGACGAACGGGCACGGAAAAAAAAAAAGCCTCGTGGAAGTTTTTTCTAAGTGCTGCGTAATGGAATATCGCTTGCTTAGCGCACGGTTTGGTTAGTATAGTGTGCTTGCCATAGCCGTAAATAAAAGTGGTCAGAGAAGAATGTTCGTCTTCGCGAATGCAGTTTTGAAACCGGAAACAGACCACGCGGGAGAAGACCTCGTGCCCGAAGGCGGCGCGAAGTCGTCTCAGTTCGCGCGTTTGCAGACGACGCCTACACCGCGTCGTGCGCGCTTTCATCATTTTCTTGCCTCGAGACGTCTGCGATGCGAGAAGACGCCGACGCCGCGGTTCACATACGCGGTCGGCCCACACATTTCGGCGCGGTTTTCTCGCCGCTGACGCTGGGGCAAGGCCCACGCTTGTCTGCGGAGGAAACTTGCTTTCCTAACCTTCCTGAAGTTGTAGTTATTACGGCACGTAGGATATGACTTCAGAGAGAATAGTGACGCAGTTAATAATAATAATAATAATAATAATAATAATAATAATAATAATAATAATAATATCTGAAGTTTTAATGTCCAAAAACCACGATAACCCGCCACGGCGGTCTAGTGGTTGCGGTGCTCGACTACCGACCCGCAGGTCGCGGGATTGAGTCCCGGCCGCGGCGGCCGCATTTCCGATGGAGGCGAAAATGCTGGAGGCCCGTGTACTGTGCGATGTCAGTACACGTTAAAGAACACCAGATGGTCGAAATAAATTTCCGGAGCCCTCCACTACGGCGTCCCTCAGTCATATCGTGGTTTTGGGACGGTAAACCCCATCAATCAATCAAATCAAATTAAAACCACGATATGTTTATAACTACACAAATACTCACCTAATCATTAAAGTGTCAATGAGGCACCCATGTAGGTATGTTCAAATGACATCTAACTGCGCTATTTTCAGCAACGTACTAATTACGGGCTCATTTTTTCCCGACTGATAAAGAAAGCACGCGAAATATTAAAAATAACACGATGCTACGCTCCCACCCGCAAAAGGTGGGAACGAGTCTTGACTTGCTAGCTCATAGTGATCCTGTTTGGGGGGCGCTGCTTCCTGATGCGTGCTGCAGTCTAGTCACGTGTGATTTTTTCTGTTGGGCAAACTGCATAGCAGGAAAGCTAGCTTTACAATTATGAAAAATGCGCAGTGCAGCGTAGCATCACGTACGGTGCGGCAGCGGTGTTCTCCCGCATGGCTCGGTAGGCTCGCGCGGCCTCTTGCTTCTTTTTCAGCTCCTTGTGGCGCATCAAGGCGTCGCGGTTCTGGTCGATCTGCATCTGCAGCTGCTGCTTGTCGCTAGGGGATCATACCGCTGCCAACCTCGCCCTGCAGTACGTCGCAACTGTTACATGTACGCATAGCCATAGTTGTATTGCCGTCTAGCTGTTGCCACTGTATTGCCGACAGACAGTTACAGATACCAACTAACTCACGCCCAAGTCTGACTTAAAATTGACCGGATGTGACAAGCTAAAAGAATGAACCAGTCAAAAGGACGAAGGTTGTAGGTTCGGTCACTGCCCGTGGCAAGTTGTCTTTTCGTCCAATTTACTTTCTTCATATCTATATCGCAATTTAACGGCCCCTACACCTTCTTTGGCTGGTTTTCATTAAGGTTGTGTAAAAAAAAAATGAACCCTCAAAATTCTCTTCCTTCGTTCAAAGCAGAGAAGTGGCACGCACAACTTCTTCGCCCTGCTTCATTTTGACCGGTTCATCCTTTTAGCGTTATGTACCGAACTGACCCAGACTTGACCCTTACTGCGATGTGACAAGCTTTTTTCTGTTGTCCACCGTAACCTTACTTCATTTTGTGCTTAAGGTGGCGGTGTCATGATTAAGGGGGGGGGGGGGGGTCCTCTTCAGTTGAATGTCACAATATTCTCGTAAGGCAGAAGGTCAGGGATAGGTGGAAGCCTGAAGAGATGAAAAGTTCTTGAACATGGTATGTCGCTGGAGCCCCTTGTTCGAGCGACGCTTCCTGTTCAAGCGACACCGCGCGTGTTCAAGAATTCTTCATATCGGTTTTCTCGTGTGATCGGAGGGAATGGTTTGCAAAATAAGGTGGCGCTGTTTTCTGCAGTCAATAAGAGAACACAGCTGAACGTCTGAGGGAAAGTATTACAAAAGAGGCGAAAACGTAGCGACGTGCGTCTGCGACCTCCACCGGCGAAGTCGTCCCTCTCGCTAATATATACAGGGTGTCCCAGCTATCTTTAGCCAAGGGTTTAAAAAATACGATATTTGAGGTAGGCGAATGAAATCATTTGAATATTGCTTACAGCTATCTTGCGCACGAGAGGCAATTTTTTTCTTTTTGTAATTAACGAATTTGTTAATTAGGATTAATTTACTAAATTGATAAATATTGACTTTACGCAAGAAATGAGCGTTCCAAAATTGGAGGGCGTCTTCAGAAACCCCCATTGCATCATTTGCGATAAAGAAATTTTTACGCGTACCATTTTTTTCCATGCTGCAAAGAAAGCCCGCGAAATACAAAAAATACCACGTGACTAGCGCATTCGCACGCCGCGACCGTGCTGCTCTCAGCCGTGGTTTGAGCGAACAAAATCAGCTGCGACCACGAACCGCCGGCTGCGTTGCAGCGTAGGCCGATAAGTTTACGGTGGTTTCTTAGGCGGATTTCTTGGCAGTTGGCGCGCGTGACTGTGCAAGTTGTTGCGAGCGCATCGCGGGCACTGTGCCCTTCGTCGTCCTCACCGCTCCTCCTCCGGCGGAGGTGGCCGAGGAGCCGTGCTTGCTGGACTTGCCGCTTCGGTGGTGGCTCTTGCGTGAGCCGCGCTTGGAGCGCGTCGACGACTTCTGCTCGAGCAGCGGGGGGTGCGTACGGCTGCTGCTGCTGCATCTGCTGCATCTGCTGCAACTGTTGCATCTGCTGCAACTGCTGCTGCATCTGCATCTGCTGCTGCAACTGCATTTGCTGCTGCATCTGCTGCTGCATCTGCTGTTGCTGTTCTTCCTGGCTGCTGTAGTACGGGTGGCGGGCCCAGGCCTCTCGGCGGGCGTCCGACTCCCCGGTGCGTGCAGAGCCGTAGCTGCTCTCCCGTGCCGCCGAGTCGGCCGACGTGTGCGACCGGGGTGCACGGAGAGCGGCCCTGCGGCGGCTCCTCCATGGCGCCGCGCCCTTGCCTTGTTGCCTGCTCGCGGAAGAGAGATACAGCATCGTCACTATTCGGATGAAAACGACGGCAGTGCATTGGCATCAACAACACTGATCATCATTATTTTCAAAAAGGAAGAGAAAATCATCACTGGCCACGATCACAACAAAAACTCCCAGGGTCCCTTATGCAACAGCGTACAAAACTGGGCGAGTTGGTTAAACTTCATCGTGTATACCGTCCCTTATGCATACGCCTAATATGATTCGACGGTGAAAGACGTATTGAACCTCCCCCGCCCTCCTCCGAAAGCTTTCTGCATCTGAGGTTTTTTGCACTGGATCCGCGATCCAGGGCAAAACCTCTGACCAAGCGACGATGCCGTGTGACGACGTCACAAAGTTATCAGTGACGTCATGATGACGTCATCACGTGATGATTTTTTGCATCACTCGTGTTTGATGAGGCATCTGAGGCTTTCGCCTTATTAACAACGTCGGCAATGTCATTAAAACGGAGGCCAACAGTAGCGCGCATCATCATCAGCAGGAAACACTAGCTTCGAAAGTTGTGCCTTTCAACAAGTTCGAAGCTGCAACGACAACAGCAGGAACTAAAGGAACAGCAATATGAAACAAGAAAATGACGACATCAACTAGACAGCCGCTTGTCACAGCGGTATGATAACCTTACGAAAGTCAGGACCGCAGGTCTGTAACAAAAACACCGATAGCACAGACGACTACACGAACGACGACCACGACATCAGCAACGGATGCCGCGGACATATATGCACACTGTTCACCATATTCCATCATGCCGCTATAATTTGTCGTACGCGATTCGATGTCAACGTCATTCAAATGGTAAGGCGAAAGCCTTAGATGCACGTAGATGCCTCATTCAACGCGAAATTTGACCGTCGGCGTCTCGTGTTGGCGGCGTTGGGGAACAAGTGGTGCAAAAATAATTATCACGTGACAATGTCATCATATGACGTCACAGGTCGCCAGAATACGAGACGTCATTATGACGTCATCATGGCTTCACTTAGACGTCACGTCACATGATGACGTAATGACATCACATTGTAGCTTTGTCAAGGTGGTACGATCAAGGAGGCAGTGCAAAACCACGTCAGGTGCAGAAAGCTTTCCAAGGGTGGCGGGGCAGCATCAGTACATCGACTTAAGTGGATGCATAAGGGACCCTGTGAGTTTTCTGTGTGCATAGCTTTAAAACGTCCTACCGTCCCTACAAAGAGAACATCTTTTTGTATATTTTAGTTCTCGTCGTAACTTCCTTCGGCTCCGTCATTGAATGAGACATTCCGGATCCCTTGCGTGACGTCACTCGGCTAGCAGCCCAGGAAGGCTCTGACCTCCCGACCGTAAACGCATTAACGCTATTCGGTCAGGTTAGGAGAAAAACACATTGGCTAAAACCTGGCGGCACTTGCACGCATTGTGCGTGTGTGACCCGCGTAGTGCCGGGGAGCATCCGTTCATTCGTCCATGCATGGGCACCGTGAGATCCCGTCACCGCAAACCAAAGACAAAAAACGTAGCGTGCAGCGCGTGAGACTATACACGCATAAACGCTTGGCGATCCGCGACTGATCAAATGAACGCACGCACGATTTGAGGTTCCCATAGGCATGCGAGGTGCACGCAATTCCCACGCCCTTGGTCGTTCGTCGCGCCGCGGCTGCCGGTATTCAGTAGCGTGCCATGCAAGCATACAGTCCCCGTAACACTTGTGTGGAGCACGGTGTGCTCCCGATTTCACTAGCGAACGACTGTGCTCGTGAGTGTCTTCGCTGTCTCACGTGTCACTGGCGCAACAGAACCTGTCGGCTATGTAGACATTCAGCTGTCGTGAAATACTTGTAGCGGCAGCTGTGCCCTTCGGCATATAGTAGTGACACTAAAGTGTACCCCACTGTTATATATCGGCCACTCATGTGCGTCTCTAACAATTGTAAAGCGCATGCGCCGTCTTTCTAACACCTATCGATGTCCACACTGTCAAGAATTATGCAGAGCATGATTTACAACACCTCATTTGGATTTGCTCAGCTTTCTCGCGAGGAAGAACGCACATCCAACACTTGCCACGAGACGACATAAGAACCTTAGGAAATGTACTACAGTCGAATGACGAAGCACAAAAAGCAAACTATGCTAGTATAAGTGGCCTGTTTCGAGTGGTGTAGAAGAGGTCGACCATCTCACGCGAAAGCGACTCTATTGAACCTTTACCGAAAACGAATTCACAGGAGCTGATGTAAGTTTAATATGCTTACGCTGTTCACCCAACAATTCCTTCCCCGCCTATTCCTGAACTTCGGCCGAGAGCCGTCCTCTTCTACGAAATAAATATTCAGTTCATTCATTCTACCGAATGCTTCCATAAAACTAGCGAACACGCACGAAGACTACACAGAACGACACAGGACAACCGCTGGAACCGCTGTTGCTCTGTGTTGTCTTTTTTCGTGTCGGGAAGCATTCCATCAGTGCCATCTAGCCCAGCTAAATGAATTCACGTCTTTCTACCGGTTTGGCTGGCCACGTGATGCCCGCGTGCTTCTCGCGTGGAGAAATGGCAAAACAAAACCGATTTTTTTTGTTTGTGTGTGTGTGTGTCCGTTGAATCAGGCTGATGGGGCTATGGCTGTGTCTTTCCAGAATAGAAGGGAATGGCTTTGCGTCTTTATCATCGCTTTCTGCGGTGTTGTCGCAGTTGTCTTGATCTGTGGCGCACAAAAGTTCCTTGACGACGTTCCTTCCTGCGAAGGCGTCTCAGATGTTGAGATTTTCGGCGATTTAGTTGGCGTCTTCTCTGACGACCGTCTTTATGCCGCATGTGTGCTTTTGATGTTTAATTTCGTCGTTGTCCTTGGTCGAGTAGCCGTTGTATTCCCTGGGGTTCCCGGAGTTGCTTTTTTCTGGCATTGCCGTTGTTGCGGAAGTTGACGAGCTGGCCTTCTTTTAGTAACACGATTCTGGTTTTCTTTGCGAATTGATGCGATCAGTAGATAGTTTGTACTCGGTGGTCTACTGCAAGGCTCATCTGGCGATGAAAGTAGTGTGGCAGAATGATCAGAAGCCTCCTCAGATGGTTCTGATATGCCGTTCATTATGGATGCTTGTCAGTCGGCAATGCGCTCGGTTTAGTGAATCCGAAGCTTCTGCATTGCTTCGACTGTCAGGTGGGTGATCACTGGAAGTTGACAGCACAGCAGACATGGCTTGACCAGGTTCCAGTTCCGAATGTTTGTATCCTTGGGGAACAATTGAGCTGAAAACCTCTGACGAAAGAATTTGTTCTGGAATGTCGCTGCGTGTTTTGGCATTGTGCGGATTCACCAGCTCGTCCAGCGTGAGTGTTAAGGATCTTGTGAGTTGCGTCGTCAGGTTTACCAGCAATATTGATGCCATGTAATGTCAAGTCAGGTTGTGTACCATATATGCGGCATGAGGTATCAAGTGCGTCAGTAATGTCTTCGATTCTGCCGTGCAGTGGAGACAGCGCGACAGCATTGCTAGAAAGCCCTTCAAATACCTCTGCGATATTTACGGACGCTTCTGGCACCCAGCACTATGCAAAATCTTGCTGCATTTGAAACTTCTGTACTAATACGAGGTTTTTGGTAGCTAATTTTCTGAAGGGATCTTCTGTCATCAGAAAAAGTAACGGCCCGTGAACTGTGCGATGTCAGTGCACGTTAAAGAACACCAGATGGTCAAAATTTCCGGAGCCCTCCACTGCGGCGTCTCATAATCATATCGTGGTTTTGGGACGTTAAACCCCAGATATTATTATATTATTATGTCATCAGAAGAAACAGCTTGTCTTTCGTTTTCGTTACTGGAGTTCGTGCTTAATTCTGAATCCGCATCGCGTCGACATTGAGGTGGTTGAGGACTGGACATTACCGCAACAGACATGGCTTGACCTGATTCCGATTGCGAATGTTTTTCTCGTTGCAGAAGAACTGAAATAAGCTCTTCTGATGCATGAACCCGTAGGGAACGTTTGTGGTGTGATGGATGATGTTCCTGACTCATCTGCTCACCTATCGAGAACGTAGCGAGCTTGCCAGGCAAGCTACTGAAGAGCCGCGCGATGGAAAACCAGCTGGTGGGACGCGCTTGCCAGGCGAAGTATCAAGGGCATCGGGTTGTTCAGTAACGCCTAGTGTCATATGTTGTTCAGTAACGCCTAGTGTCAGTGAAGACTTTGAAAAGGCAGATATTTTTTTTCTTTTTTTTTTTTTTTGCAGAAGGGAAATCTGATGGGAGGCTAGGTCTTTTGGGAAAGTGCTCTGGTCTGTGATGGCCGAGTTGAAATTTCTCTAGATGTTGGACTCTAGACGAATCTTCGCTGTAGTCTCTAAATCGGGTGGTCGTCTCTTCTCTGATCTTTGTCCACGACTCATTGTTTTCGAAGATGTGCGTGAGATGAAACCGGAAGGCCTCACCCGGTCATGTACTCATTGAAGTTGGCGACCATGTCGTAACGTAAGTAGACAGCTTTGCGAAACTAGGAATGTGACTGCACTCAGTTTTATTTGGCGTACAGGTCAGTAGCTCTGCGGTCTTCGAATGATTGTCTGCGTGAGCATTCAAATTAGTGGCACGTACGCTATCAAGAGTAGATGGGTGCCTAATAACGAGAAAGTATTTGATTGCTCTCACCACCGTGAAGCACGTTTCGGTTTCGCAAGGAGAATCACACGCAGGTCCTTGGCTCTGCGGTGCCAGGGACCGCCATTACTTTTTTCTTTCCCGCCCCTGAATGCAAATGCGATAGCAACAAAACAACGGCGAGTCGAACGCGTTTCTTCGTGTAGTCTCTCAGCGCGAAGCACGTCCGCAGTGAGCAATGAATAATCGCTCCCTCGCGTAACCTCTTTCAAGTATGCAGCTAGGGGGAAAACAACAATCGACCGGCACAATTACGCACGCATTAGCGCGCCCGGCGATATATGCCCCTTCCACGTGAGCTGAATAGCACAAACCGGCAAGGTCATTCCCGGCCATGAAGCCGCAGAGCTTCGATTGGGACCTTCCGCCGTCGTTAAGTGATACGCGAGGCTCATTAAAACATGGCCATCCCAATCACCACCAACACCATATACACCTCCAGACGCCTGTTGCTTAAATCAGATGCATGAAGGCAGGCGTTGTTTCGCACTGCTATTAAAGATGGCGGCCCGCGAATTTCCGAGGTTACAGGGCACAAACGCAGGGGTGAAAAGGCGATCGGCAGGTATACCCTGAAGAAATATCGCATGATAAAAGTTCAAGCGAGGCTGATTCACAGGAAGATAAACATTTGAAGTACCCGACGTGGTAGCTTAAAGAGGGCCTGCAACACTTTTACAAGTAACCATAGAATGATCGCATTAAAGGAGTTTATTGCCTCACGAATCGACCGCCACAGAAAAAAAATAAAAAATAAAACTTAGAATCCGTCAAGAACGAGCGGAGTTAAGGGATTTGTCGCACGCTGTAATTGTTTTCTTTCTTTTCTCGTCCCGACAAGTGCGCTGGAAGCTAAGCAGGGAGGGATGACACGGAAGAAAGAAGTTACGTCGCGAACGCCTCATTACCTTGAGCACCTTTCCTTTTTCTTTTTCCTTCGAACGCGCGGCTTAGTGTGCACGTGGCGGCCTCCCGCGGCGGCCTCGGTAACGATGCAGCTCACGATGCTGAAATCGGCCCACGGCCGTGGACTTGGGGTATATGGCACGGTCATTTGGGTATATAGCTTGATTTGTAGAAAGAAGAGGGAACGATTTCTAGCTGACTTTGAGATTTAATTGGAAATTCCAGTACGCGGGCTGCGCGATAATGTTTGGCTCGCACGTTCTCAGGAGCCTCGAATACCGATCGGCCAGCGTTTTCTGACCATGCTGAAAAATTGTTGCAGGGCCCCTCTAAGATGTCAAGGCGGCAGCATTTTGATGGGGCCTAAATAAAAAGAAAACACCAGCGTAATTTAAGTAGTCAAATTTAAGCCGATGTCCCCATTATGGCGCTTTTTCAATCGTATCGCTGTTTTGAACCTAGAACTGAATCCAGAACCCCAAAATTTAACCTTAGAAGATTCGAATTGTCAAACGTTGCTAGCGTGTCAGACAAATGAGGCGTACTTAAAGCGAGGGGTGTTGTATACGAGATAGTGATCTTTCCCTATAATACCCTCGCGTATTTCAGGACGTATAAGTTACCGAGTAAAACACAAGTCGATGCCAATTAATTAAGGGTGTGCGAATATTCGAGTTACGAATTCGAATCGAATAATACCTAATCGAATAATTCGATCCGACTTTCTATTAGCTAGTATTCACAGTTTCGAATAATTCGACAGGACGAATATCTAAAACGTGACAAAAACCAATGGTGCAACTTGGTGTGGGTGGGGTGGCTAAAACTAACGCCAACATCGTTAGAGTGGGCCTTTCGTTAAAACTTTCACCGACATTCTGGTTCAAAAGCGAGCACATGTTTACTTTAAAGGAGATTAGGTCATTTCTGCACGTCATGGCTCCAGCAAGAAAGGCCTGAGAACAGACTGGGAGACTGTCGAAAATAACCAGAACACTGAGCTTAGACATTATATTCAAGAGGTTAAAAAATACTCTAATGAACCCCTGATGCAGGGAAAGGATGACCCTTTAAAATACTGGAAAGAGCATGGAGCTGCACTTTATCCAGGTATCGCCAAAATCGCCTTGTGATACCTTCCCATCCCTGCTGCTGAGGTGGTCAGTGATCGCATGTCTTCCACTGCAGGAAACACCGTAACATCACGGCGAGAGAGCCTGAAACCGGGTAATGTAAAGCGGCTTGCGTCTCTGCATGACAATTTGTAGTCTTTCGGTAGCAGTCACTCACCGCATTATGCGCTCGAGGACATGAGCGGATTTCATTTCTTTGTTCTTTCTTTCAATCTTCAATAAAATGCTCTTGCATTCGATGTTCGATTGGATATTCGATTCGAGATAAAGTGTCACTATTCGCACACCCCTACAATTAATATATCCATTTCTTCCCACTTATTTAATTTTAGACCTCAATACGTAGCGCTAATTGACGAAAGAAAGCCGGTCATTCCTGATTGCACACGCGAATGTCCTTCGCGTATATCAGTTGGCCTACAAAAAAAGAAAAGCACGTAGCGCGAGCAGTGCTGTTCCGGACAAAGCCAAATCAATTGAGAGGAGAATGCATAGGGAAGAGAGGGAGAAAGTGGAGGCAATATTGACGAAGGGTTCGCAAAAGGGGGGCGCGTACGCTACAAGCCGCGCTGCCTTGAATCATATGCGCTGTTCGGCGAGGATTTACAAGCCGCGCCGACGACGCCGGGCAGGCTATAATCATCGCATCGAGAGAGTGCGCACAAAGTGGCCGTAGTGGACGCGTAACACGGCGTTTTCCAACCGACACGGCTGAGGGAGCAATCTTGTCCGTGCGTCACGGCTGCGAGGCGATGCTTACGCGCGATTAGGCGGCGCATGCGCGGAGCGATATCTCTCCACTGCAAGAAAGGGGAGACATTTAATCGCGCGTGTCCGAAATCTCGTTCTAATAGATTCTTCAGCCGAGATTCGAGGAGTCCGCTGCGTGTAACAGTAACGTCCAACGTTTCGCTGAATAGCGCACCGGAGGAATC
This sequence comes from Rhipicephalus appendiculatus, assembly GCA_030522465.1. Taxonomy (NCBI): domain Eukaryota; kingdom Metazoa; phylum Arthropoda; class Arachnida; order Ixodida; family Ixodidae; genus Rhipicephalus; species Rhipicephalus appendiculatus. Next base: position 2,458,998 of record JALIZH010032967.1, read on the forward strand.
GAAGTGCCGATGGTGCCCGCGTCGCGTTGATGTCGTCGCATTTGTTTGTTGCCGAGAACGAGGCCGCGTGTTCGATTCTTCACATTCAGCAGCGTAGCCAGAAATTTTTTTTCTGTGGGACAGGGGGGAGGGGGGTTTTTAACCATATTTTATGTATGTTCGTGCGTGCGTTTGTGTGCGGGCATATATGTGTGCGGGCATGTATGTGTGTGTGTGTGTGTGTGTGTGTGTGTGTGTGTGTGTGCGCGCGTGTGTGTGTGTGTGTGTGTGTGTGTGTGTGTGTGTGTGTGTGTGTGTGTGTGTGTGTGTGTGTGTGTGTGTGTGTGTGTGTGTGTGTGTGTGTGTGTGCACACATCCAAAATTCGAAATTTCCGGGACGTGGCGGGGGGGTTGAATTCCCCAACACTCTCCTGGCTGCGCCAGTGTTCACGTTAACGAATCTTATGTGACCAAAGGCCGCATATGCGTGGATGCGAAGAGGATACGAAAACATGTTGTCTCTGTTACGATTTTAATGACGAGTGTATTGCGAAAGGACCTTGCAAAAAGAACATGGCTGCCAAAGGTTTTCACGAAGTCTCGTCTGCCAATACTTTTCACAACGGCGAAATCTGTACACAGATATAGGCGCAATGTAAAAAATCCCAGATGGTCAAAACCCAAAATTTAAATTAGATGCCTTTCAGAAAGCAAGTTACTATCGGAAGATCTTCGATAAAGGAACTATATACTGTCTTTGTTAGCGGCTTTGAGGAATCTTGACAATGACTATGTAGTTTTGTATTACGCAGTCTTTGCCAAATTTTGGGTGACAGACAGTTTCTTTTACCACGGCACTCTGACAATAAAAGGGTTGAAATCTGGGCCAGTTGGTTCATGATACTTGCAGAAAGCCAGCAAAAGCACGGGACACAAGAAAGAGGCAGACACAAACACTGTTGGAACTAACAACTGTGACTTTATTGAAGAGAAGCATTCACCCAAGAAACCTCACAACGCATGTGCAGCACAACAGTATCACCTGAAACGTCACCCAGTGAAAAACAGATTACACAATCATCTTTCTTGCCATCGTCGCAACACACTAAATTCCTTGTCAATGAGGCAAATTGACGGTGTGCTTATACACTTTTCCCCGCTTTTCTTGATAAAACTATGCCTCCACAATTTCTCGTTCTTCTTTGCCCTTTCCTCTTCCCAAATAACTGACATTACTGAAAAGCGGGTGGCAACCACATTCACGACAGTGACGCGCAAGATTAGCCCCATCATTGGAATTCAAAGAAGCGTAGTGTTCACGCAGCCTAGTATTAATACATCGGCCGGTTTGGCCGATGTATACCTTATCACAGGTCAACGGAATGTTGTACACAACACATGTGGTACATTTAGTGAAACAACGCTCGTGTTTCATGGTGCACACCGGATGGCTAGTCTTCCCACGAGCCACACGTGAGCATAGACCAGCAAGTTTGCAGAGAGCTGAAAAAACAATATTTACGCCCTGTCGCTCAGCAACCTTTTTGATATTATGCGAAACCTTGACAATAAAAACGTCATTTCGAGGGCTCGACAAGACAAGTTTTGCCCGCTACATGACAGCAGATGAAAACGTCCTGAGACGTATTATGACGTCATTCTTGAGCACTGAGCCAAAATGCTTCTCAAGAAACAAACAGAACGACATTGCCAATGCTAATTAGGCAGCTCAGACAGCGTACAATGTCCTGCAAGGCCTTGCGCAACTGCAGCAACATTGACGCGTATATTGCTGTTTGTCGCGGCACTGAAGGAGACCTCGAGACACCGAAAAGCCTAATTTCGATAGCTTTTTCTTCGCTTTTAGTTTGAGTCAAGCGGATTTATCGATCATACTCTGTCGTAAGTCGCCACTGCAATGCCCTTCGTCGTTCCGTGTCATTTGGTGCCTCACTAGTTCTGCTCCAGCCGGTTCGGCCAGTTGATTTCAAAACACAAGAAAAGGTCATGCGACTAATGAGCGGTTTTATGCGCGAGTGACAGGGCAGCTCGATCGCCGCGTGCGGCTCGTATTAAAAAAATGTATCGCGTTGTGAATCTCGGTTAAGCGGCGTCTGCGCACCCAACGTTGCCTTCTCCATGTAATTATGGGCATCTTGAGGAAAGCACGGACACGAGTGAAATTGTTATCTTTTAACGCGATAGCGTTTAAGAGCTCGTTTCGCAGGAATTCCGGTGTCGGTGTCGTTGACTGTGAGAAAAAAATCATCTTGTCCGTGACCGAAAAATCGAGAAAGACGCAAATTAAAAAAAAAAATCACGCCATATCCACGAAGTGAATGATGATGAGTGGGTGAAGCTCGATCGTTTTCATCCATGGCAGAAAGAGAATGTGTGGTCTGGAACGCGCTTACACTTCATGGTCATCAGCGGCATCGTCATCGTTATCACGTGTAGTGGGTACATTCCACTATACTGGAACGCGCTTATACTTCATCGTTATTACGTGGAGTGGGTACATTCCACTATACGTGGCTATCTACCTACCTACCTACTACAACTACAACTACTACTACAACAACTACAGAGGAGGGACAGACCCACACCCTAAGGAGCTTCGCTCCTTTGGTTCAAGTGAGAATCGAACTTTGGTTCGAGTGAGAATCGAATCGAGGCCGTCCGTGTGGCAAGCACGTGATCTACCACAGAACCACGCTATTGCTTGAAACTGCTTCGGAAAAAACCAATTATAATAACACTATGTATGTCATGTACTGGAAGGAGTGTCCTCAACGCATGTAATATCGCGTGGCGGAATCCTAGAATTACACCAGGCGTCAGAACATAATTGCGCAACGAGTGGGTGTTTTAAAGGCCCACCTATTACAATGAAAAAATCCGTAAACAAGGGTTGTGTGCTCGAGCCGACGTTTCGACAAGTGGACTTGTCTTCCTCAAGGCTAGAACTGATTTCCTTAGCGCTAGCGTGTATATGCTTCGTACTCTTTCCTCCAACCCGAGGGGGAAAGGGCAACTGTGGATGCAGGTGCAGGAGGGGTGGGGGTGGGCGGCTTCATGTACAGTTGCCCTCTCCCCCTCCTTGAAGGGACATTGCGAACGTGATGTGTAGCACGTGACGCGACCTTGCCAATGTCGCTATAGAACTTTTGCCCTCTCTCATGGAGCAAGATGGTCAAATAAACATCCATCATTCAGTATGTGCAGAGCCCACAGAGACGAGGACAATGTCTAGGAATGAACAGGACATTCCTTAACTTTGTCCTTGTCTTTGTGAGCGCTGCACGAACTAAAAGCGGTGAATGCGTGCCGACTAGTTCAGTTTTCAATTTCAATACTTGGAAGCACGTTCAATAGCAGAGACGCAAGGCGACTTGAGCAGAACGTCACGTATGACGTCAGAACACCACAATTTGAATCAATGGCAATGTTCTGCCAGGCGTTGCATAAGTATAGCTATTTTGCCACTAGTGGTTGGCCCGTGTCAATTGGGCGGGAGGGGAGGGGGTGGTTAATTATTTAAGCCGTGTTGCTCCGAGGTTCTCATGTTGTCAGCATCACTATACTGTTAGCATCACTATACCGTGCGCACGCCTATGCATGTAACTAAAAAGCGATGTATCCGTTTGCGGCCGAGTTTTTTAACGCGTCGCGCGCGCCGCGGAGCGAGGGATCGTGGGTTCGAATCCCCGGTCGTGTGCTTCAGATAAATTTTATTCTGCAGCGCTCTTTACACCGTCACTGTCGTCGTCCTTTTCACTTGCGCGCTGTTACACGGGTTGCAATGAACCAACTAGCCCAGCAAGCAACCGTTCTTACAACAATACATTGCCGATTTCGTCATCGGAACAAGGAAGTCCCGAATGTTCGACAAATGGCGCTGCCTTGACTCTGACGGAACGGTTGCCAACCCTGAAGCGAGAAATTCGTGACGGGCCAGTAATCGAGTGAAACCTTTAGCGTGCTCATAAATACGCCGGAAGTTTTCTCGACCATGATTCTGCAGACGACATGAAACAGGGCCGCAGCAACGACGAAACGAAAAATAAAAAATAAAAGAAAAGTGAATTAATCCGAGACGACACTAATACTTCTCGTGATCCGAATCTATTCGCATGCGAATACCGTCATTACGCGGCTACGCCCCGGAACGAGGTTGCAGAACAGCGCCGTCGCCCTCGCAGCGCGGCAAGGTATCGCTGTGTTTCTTGTACTTTGGTGCTTGCGCTTGTGTATAGATGCACTGATCCGTGGCCGATTTTGTTTGCTCTTTAGTTTGGCGTCAGTCCGTATCTGTTTGTGTCGCGGCGTTCGGCCGCAAAGACGGCCCGTCCTCCTGTCGTGTAATTTGCCTCGGCTTTCTACGACCGGTTTTCTCTTCCGCGCGCGGCCGATAAAAATGTATTACGCCCAACTCGGCTGTCACCTTCGCACGTGTGCGGATGCGCAAATAGGCATAACGACAGAGAAAAAAAAATGGCCGAAGTATACATGAAAGGTGACGCGAGGCAGACGGGTGAGACGAGTCTTCGCTTACTTGTCCGTTGTATATACTCGACCGCCTGGATCCTTCCGGTGGGCGTAGTATCTTATGTCAGTCATATACTTTTGTTGCGTTTTTTTCTTCTTTGCTTCTCGATACATGCGTGTCGTCGTGGCCAACTTCCCGCGCATCGCGCATGCGCGGTCGATGACAATACCGACGGCGACGACAGGTTAATTCGTTAATAAGAGCGGGTACACTGACCACTACACCACACCACGCTACGGCACCGTCTGGAAGAAAACGGGTTTATTTAGGCACCGGTGGGTCATTTGCATGCGGCGGGAACATTTCTGCAGTTACTCCAAAAAAAGGGGCGCTGTGCTCCCTTGGGAGGTAGGGAGCCTACATGACCAGCCGTGTTAAAACGGCCGGTCATCTAGGCTCCCTATTGGGAGGAAAGCGCCCCCCCCCCCCCCCCCCCCACTTTTTTTTTTGCACATGGCACGGGAGAAGGGCGCTTTCCTCCCAAGGGAGCAAAGCGCTCTTCTTGCCGTGCTGTGTGCAACCCTTTGCACACAGTTTGTCCCTTGGGGGGAAAAAAGCGCCCTTTTCGGGTTAACTGTGCAGTTACTCCGGAAAACTGTTTAGAGTGTAGAAACAGTCGTTTATATGAAACGACACGGTTGCGAAGCATACAGAACAGCCACAAATACTTCGGAGAGTACAGAACATCGCTTTCCGATGCCATTCAAACTGAGGTTTTCGGAATGGTCAGTGTTGGGCTAGTTGGTTCGACATCTTGCATAAGGAGGCGGTCGCTGCATAGGGGAGCGCGGATTCGGTTAGGAAAAAAAAAAAACACACACACACACGACAGAAAAGACGCTCGTCTTTTCTGTCGTGTGTTTTTTCTTCCTAACCGAATCCGCGCTCCCCTATGCAAGTTATGAGGTTTTCAGTTGACTTGTACAGTGTATATACACACAGGATATGTCTTAGCTAAGTAAAAGCGCCGCTTCTATCGCCTTTTTATCAGGTGCAAAATGTCTGCACGCTTCTCGCACCGGCAGGTTTACGAGACGGATAGAACAAAGCTGGCGCTGCCTCGCTCCTCTTGATTTGCATCCTCGCGGGACAGCTGAATTGTTCCCACGATGGCCGCACGTGAAAGTACAACGCAAATATCAGCTCCGACATGCACGCTCATATGTACTCGCGGCACACCTGGGAAACAGGTCAGGTTCGCGAAGCGCGGTGCTGGAAATGTTTGCCTCCGAACTGGCCGCAGTGGTCCGACCGTAAAGAGTTTAACGTCCTCACCAAGGCACACGGCGCACATCCCTACGTATTTTTATCGCTGGAACACGGACCGTGCCGCACAGCAGACACACAGCATCAAAATTTAACGCACACTTGGGTCGGTACTGTAACGCGATTGGAAACAGTGTATAGCCACGGCGGTCGCTGCAGCTGAAGTGGTTTCAGGAGCAGGAATGATGCACCGAATGAGTGCGAAGACGTAAGCAGACGAGAGAAGAAACGAAAGGGACGAATAGCGCAGAGACGATAAATCTGGAGAGCGATGCGTAAAAGACGAGACCATCGAGTTAAGCACGCGATGCCCCAGAAGTTAGTTCCACTCTGTGAAGGCGAAAGCCCTCGACGCCTCATCAAACGCGAGCTTTGACCGTCGGCGCCATCACAAATTATGCAAAAAAATCACGTGATGACGTCACCATGACGTCGATGACGTCATTACAAGCCATCGTCGCTTGTTAAAACGTGGGCGAACCATGGAAGCAGAGCAATTGAAACCACGTTAGGTGCAGAAAGCTACACTATACGGGGAGGGGGGGGGGGATCAATACGTCGGACTGAGAAAAAGGTGGATTTCGCCTTCGGGTCTTCTTAGGCGCATGCATTAAGGGACCCTGCGAGTTTCTGCGCTACAACGCGTGACGTCACTGGGGATGTGGTATCAGTGGCCATTGTAGACGGTTTATTGAAAAGGTCAAGCTATGCACTGCCGTTGCTGTTGATGCACCCCCACTTGATCCTGGGTATTTTTTTTCTCATTTTATTTTTTCATGTCTATCGGTGAATTTTTCATGTGTATCGGTCACGCCACCGACGGCGACGGCAACGGCGACGCCGTTCAACGCAGGAACGGGCGCCTAAGAGCTGCGCTCGAAAAACAATCTTATATTGAAGAAAAGAAACAGCCAAATCGGGCGGTATATATTCATTTGCAAGGTTACTTAGCAGACAATCTGAGCGGCTGCGTGCGGCTCAGGAGACCACCGTGACCGCGACCTCCGCTGCAGGGCAAGGAAGAGAAGGAGGGCTTTGCGCCGATGAACTTCGGCATTCCGCGACGAGGCGCTTGCGAAAGGCCCGTTCTTGCATCGCATACACGAAGAAGCGAAACCGGCCTCGGTATACACAGCGATGGCGCCGTATACGTGAGAAAGCGGCGATAGGCCGCCTTGCCCCCGAAACTATCTCTGACCCGAGAAGTCCTCTGGCACGCGTAGCCCGGCCGCTATAAAAGCACCGTTCAGCGCCAGACGCGGTGAACAGACGCGCGAACGCTGCGGAGGTCGTGAAAGCCGCATTTTCCTACAGCGACCGTGGTATAGCGCAGGCCGAAAAGGTTTTGTTATTTCGCGCCGCTACCGTCGACGCCACAGCCACGTGCGGCGGTGTAGTTGCGCATGCGCTTCGAGTTATCACAAAATGGCTGATGGAATCAGCGAACGCGCTAACTCTAATTTTTTTTATATAGCTTTGCGTCCCAAAACCACGATCTGATTATGAGGAACGCCGTATAGGGCTTTGGAAATTTCGACCATCTGTGCTTCCTTTACGTGCACCTAAATCTAAGCACAGGGGCCTCAAGCATTCTTGTCGCCATCGAAAATGCGGCCGCCGCGGCCGGGATTCGATCCCACGACATTTGGCTCAGCATTCGAGGACCATAACCACTATAGACAACTGTGGCGGGTAACGCTAGCGCGCTAAAATGTCGTGTGGACGCTGGCCGTAACAATTGTGGCCACGCGACGGCCACATAATACTGCATATAGTATACGCAGAGAATTGAAAAGTAGATGCCTGCACATACTCTTCACTTTCTGTTTGCGGCATGGTCGTCGCCTATTAAATGATACGGACCAACCGAAACATTACGTCAGAAAAATTGCTCATTAAACAATTATTCGAGCGCATTGACTCCTAGCAAAAAGTCGTGGTTTGTCGTATAATTGCACTGACTGCTCGATCGTGCACAATACATCAACATGCGCGTGTGCGTGGTCTTGTGCGAAAATTGTTGCGTGACTTCACAAAAATCGCGTTAGCGCACGTCTGCGTGCGCATAGCGTCAGTGTCCGGTGCGCCATGGGCACCGTGCACTGGCAAGAGGGCGCTCTCTATAGCTCTCGGTAAGCGAATACAAGTACCTCGGAGTGTGGGTAAATGAGGGGGGATAGATATATGGAGGTGCAAGAGAAAGCATCGGTAACAAAGGGAAAGAGGAATGCTGCAATCATGAAGCACAGAGCGTTATGGGGATACAATAGATACGAGGTGCTTCGAGGGCTGTGGAAGGGTGTGATGGTTCCGGGGCTTACATTTGGGAACTCAGTGGTGTGCATGAAGTCAGAGGTGCAATCTGGAATGGATGTAAATCAAAGGACTGTGGGACGCCTCGCGTTGGGCGCTCACGGGAAGACGACAAATGAGGCTGTAAAGGGTGATATGGGATGGACAGGTTTTGAAGTGAGGGAAGCTCAGAGCAAAATTAGATTTGAAGAGAGGCTGCGGAAAATGAAGGAGAGTAGATGGGCAGGGAAGGTTTTCAGGTATTTGTATAGAAAAAGCGTCGACACGCAGTGGAGAAAAAGAACTAGGAGGCTCACCAGTAAATATACGGCTAGCAGTGTGGGCGACATGGCAACAAGGAGCATTAAGCGAAAAGTCAGAGAGGCGGAGAGGACTTATTGGATGACAGCGATGGAAAAGAAGCCGGCTCTCAGTGAATACCGAAAGGGAAAAAACGAAATAAGGAGGGATAGGTTTTATGATAATTCAAGGGGAAGCGCTTTACTGTTTGAGGCAAGGTCGGGTTGCCTTAGAACGCGTAGCTATAAAGCGAGATTCTGTAACGAAGAAGAACAATGTACATGCTGTGGGGGGAACTAAGGAAACGATGGAACATGTACTGATTGAATGTGGCGATATCCACCCAGATATACGTGTGGACACGAGTCTACATGAAGCCTTGGGTTTTAGGAACAACAATGGAAAGCTGAACACGTCCGCGATAGAAATAAGTAAGAGACGGTTAGAGTATTGGTGGCAGAAAAGTAGAGATAAAGGACAAAAATGAAGAAGGGGGAAAATAAGGTCATTCTGCCTTAAGAAGCAGAGAGATGGACCGTGAACTTATATTTTTCTTTGCTGTAATAACATAGATTTAATCAATGTAGATAAGGCATTAGGCCACCATAAAAAAGAAAGTTTTTTTTCGAGCCTGGTGGCAGACATGTCACCGCCCCGTTATAAAGGGGACGCTCATAGCATCCATCCATCCATCCACCAATCAGCCCAGTTTCGCCGACATCGGCCGATAGGACTGCAAGGAAAAGTGTCGCGAAATTAAGAAAGGCACGAAAACGCGCTTTGTGGTTCATCTCCCATCGCATGAAGTGCATGCACTTGGAAACTTCCACATAACGGACATTCTTGTGTCTTGATAAAACATACAACGCCACGCATAATGTGATCGCGTCTGCACAGCCTGCGAAGCATTCAGCACTTCGGAGTTAATATAGTGTCAGTTAATGCGCCTGAATGCAGCGTTCACTTTCCTTGAAAACACCATGCATGCTCACTACAAATCTGGCAGGTTTTTGACACATGGTCAGGCATTACTTTCAGTTTGATCTTCCTTTCTCCTGAGCATTCCGTTTGGATTTATGCGATCAGATTCGGATTGTCGCGAAATCGCGACAACAGGATAGAGATGTCGAAGCCGCCACGTGATATCGGGCAGTGCTGTACCACGGCCGCTGTGGCTGTACTACAGAGTGAAGCAGGCGCTTTTGTATGCATGCTTGACAGCATAAGCGTGCGCAGGGTTCCCCTTCAAGGGGGGGGGGGAGGTGCGAAGGCTCACCCCCCCCCCCCCCCCCTAACACACATTACGCCAATGTATGGGGCAGACTGCGCTCACCCCTCTTAGATGACTAGGAGGGGTGGCCGCCCTCATGCGCCCCACTTGTGCGCATGCCTACGCTTGACAGCATTGTGTCTTACACTTGCACGCCTTGACATTCTTATAACCACCATGTTAGCCTCCTCTTCAGCAATTACATTATCTGCTTTCTTCGCGAGACCTGGATCACGGTCGCTGAGTGAGCACTTTTACCAAAAATTCGCACTAATGGTGCCAAGCCTGAAGGAAGTGCTGAACTGGGAAGTCTTTTTTTCTTTCTCTTTGGTTTACTCTTTATTTCCTCCTTTCTTTATTTCTTGTTCTCTTTTCCAGTTTTTTTCTCTTTACTATCATTATCTCTATTTCTTTCTTTCTTGCTCTTCCTATTTTTCTTAGTATTTTTCCCTTTCTCTCTCTTTCCTATCTCGCGCTTGCTTCCTCTTTTTCTTTCTATATTTATACTTGGTTCTACCTTCATTATACCAAGCGCACTAGTTGTTTTTTTGCTGATGATGATAAGTGATCATCATCAAGGCGCTCGAAGAACAAGAGGAAGAAGACCTTGGCGCGAGCGCGCGCCCAATATGCTACACATGGAGCGTTACGCCAAGCGACGACGACAGCATACGACAACCCGGCCCCCTAAAGTGCTCCGCACTTAAAAGGCGAATACCAAAGGCGTATTCTCCAGGTTTCGGTGTATTTTGCAAAGTTATAATAATAATAATAATAATAATAATAATAATAATAATAATAATAATAATAATAATAATAATAATAATAATAATAATAAAATCTGGAACTGATTGTTTAACTTTTGTGTCATTTTAACTGAGTGACCAAGTTTGCAAAATAGTCCGCCGCGGTGGAGCAGTGGCTATGGTGCTCGGCTGCTAACCCGAAGGTCGCGGGTTCGATCCCAGCCGCGGTGGTCGCATTTCGATGGAGGCGAAATGGCAGAGGCCCGTGTATACTGTGCGATGTCAGTGCACGTATATCATTATACATACATTGGCATAATGGGGGGGGGGGGGGGGGTGAGCCTTCGCACCCCCCCCCCCCCCCCCGAAGGGGAACCCTGCGCACGCTTAGAGGGACTTTAGTTGAGTGACTATCTGGTGCTCTTTAACGTGCACTAATGGGTACTTGAGCTGTCCCTGATAGAAGTCCCTCTATATAGAGACCTTACACTCAACGACCTGGAGCCGCCATCTAGCGATCATTTCATGAATATTTCACCCGTCGCAGAGAAACGCGCCTTTCTCAGAACGAATCTTCCTCGTCCGATCTTGTCATCGTCCATTGCCAGCGCTAACACAAATGCAACCGCTAAAGTGGGCAGGTTGAATATCGAGGGTGGAAAGACGAGAACAGATTGCGGCTACGAGGCTGCTTGCTCTAGCTGGAAGAGAGCTGCACAACTTACGGCCCTCGGCTAAAAAAATAACAAATGAGATTTAGTAATTGCGCATCACACAACGTGTGCATGATTTCTGACCCGATTGAAGAAAGGCTAGTCGCCAGTTCGAGAGAAAATGCATCCGCTTTCACGTGAACGAACTCGGCAAAATGTAAACAGGCAAAAAGCACGTGATAGAAATAAATAATGAGTCACTCTTACGATACAATGAATTGGTCGTGAGCATTCCAGCGAAAAGTTACCTACTAATGCTGCAGTGAGCGCATTTCGCCGCAGTGAGCAAAATAAAATGGGAAAAGAACTGTGGCAGCTACGCACATGTGGTTAGAAGACAACAGAGCTGGTGGCCTTTCCTAGCATGTCTGCAACCTCCAACTCGCCTCCGCTAAACTATGCTTACCCTCACCAACACCGTGCCCTCACCCTCACTTTCTTATTCCACTTATTGCTACACTATACTAGCGATACGCTTAAACCTCTCCCCTTCTCATTTCCATCCTCCTCACCCTGAATTTCCTTTCCCACTCCCTTGATATACTACACTATAGATGCATGACTATTATGTACCCTCTCCCCTCCTTTCCATCCTCCTCACCCTCACTTCACTTTGCCACTTCATGCTATATTATACATTGCTTTGAGAAGGGCCGTCTCAAAATCCCTTCTTCAGAAGGTGAAGGGCATTGAAAGGATAACGTCCAGCCCCGTCCAAAAAGGAGGCAAGCCCGCAGTGGTCCCGTACGTCCACCACCTTTCCCACAACCTCAAGAAGGTTGCCAATAGACACGGTGTGCATGTAGTCTTCTCGGCACCACGCAAGTTGGCTGGAGTGTGTCCGCGGGTCAGCCGCGTTGACAAAAAGCTCGGATGCCAGAAGAAGCACACCAGACCTTATGTAAAATGCGCGACTGGTGTTGATTATGAAATACCGCTGTCGTGTGGGGAGACGTATACGTGGGTCAAACTGGACGCTGTCTCAACGACCGAGCTCGGGAACATGAATTATCTTTAAAGAATAAAGGAAATGCGCACTCACCTGCGCATTGTATAGCCTGCAGGTGTGAGCCTCTGCTTCGTGAGATCAGGATAATAGGCAGAAGCCGCGACACATTAGCGTGAGAGTTATTGGAGGCGTTTCACATTAAGAAGACTGCACGTTAAAGAACCCCAGGTGGTCAAAATTTCCGGAGCCCTCCACTACGGCGTCTCTCATAATCATATCTTGGTTTTGGGATGTTAAACCCCAGATATTATTATTACATTAAGAAGAGATGCACGGGTTGCATCAGTGATACGTCTGTTTCCCTTTACCAAAATGAGCTGCAGCTTCTTGATATGCGAGTGTGACCAGTGTTTTACCGATTTTGATGCACGCATGCGCAGAGAGTTGTAATCTGGTGGCTTGTTCTTTCGAATAAACAGTTGAAGTTTAGCGCCCGACCTTTCTGCTCCCTCCTACTTCTTTTCTCGAATCTGTGTTTTTCCAAGTTTGCGCTATTATGTACCCGATTGATGTTAACCAACTCGCCCATCAACAGGTCTTACTCAATCTTGACAAACTTTCACTGAAGAATACCACAATTGTGAAAACGTAGGTAAGCTTATATACAGCAGCGGCCAACCAGAGCCTTCGAAATATTTTGTAACTGTATGCTGAAATACAGCAGTGTCAGTAATCAAGTTAATAGTTTGTCGCCAGCTTTTCAATAAATTTGACATAAAATCTAAACAATTTTGAACATAAGACCACGCATACAGCTCATTATGAAATCAAACAGACCTGTCATCTCAACATGGACCTCGGAACGAAGAGCATGTAAACACTAGTTTTGAAAGCTATATTAAATGCGAAGCATTTATTTGTGTACTGTAAGCACTTTTGCGTTTCTATCTATCTATCTATCTATCTATCTATCTATCTATCTATCTATCTATCTATCTATCTATCTATCTATCTATCTATCTATCTATCTATCTATCTATCTATCTATCTATCTATCTATCTATCTATCTATCTATCTATCTATCTATCTATCTATCTATCTATCTATCTATCTAGCCGCCTACGTCTGGGTGCTCTCGTGATGGCCTTCTTAACTTGGGGTGGACCAAAATTTGTATAGTAGGGTAAGAGGTATCGACGAATATGTCTGGCTACTCATGACATGAATAACATGAAAATCCCGTCGCGTATGTCGTCAAACTCATTTCTCCAGACATGAGTGGCTCATACCCGTATACCGGAATGCGGGTATGCGCCACAGGACTGACAATTTATATCTACCCAGGAACGGCGAGAACAGGCATTGGTAATTTAAATGCGGGAGCGGTAAGAGAAACTGCGACTGCTCAACATGTCTGTGCGTGCAACATTTGTACATATTTTTAGCGTCATTTCATAAAGTTTCGCTCAATAAAAAAATTACAACCCAGTCACCTTACTTCCGGATGCTTCGCATAACACCGATTCCCGTGGTACTTGGGATCTGCCTAATTTTTTGCAAGAACGATCTACGCAAACACAACATTCCCGTGTGTTTTAAAGCTGAATGCAGCCGTATACCTTCAGTTATTGCAAAATGAACACCAACTGATTAACGCGAAGCAGCTACAGCATAGTAAAAAGTGAGTAACAATGGAGTTTTCAGGAAACACAATCTTTATCCAGTAATTATTAAAGCGCCATAGCGTCGTAAAAGCTTCGGCTGCACGCATATTGGTAATGTAGTGACTAAATGAAGAAAAATGGCACTCAGCTGCTCCAAGGTTTCGTTGCTTTATAGGGTTGCCGAAAAATATTCGAAAAATATTCGGTATTTCGAATATGTACTATTCGATTCGAGTATCGAATCAAATAGAATGTTATTATTTCGTTATTGTAAATTTTCGAATATTCGCACACCAATATCCGTAATCTAATCTGGCATGAAATCAATTCCATGTTCCGATTAAATGATCGCTGGTGATGGAGCAGCTCAAAGGGACAGTGTGGATTGACAAACATGTGAGAACGTTCTGTGGTCGATCACCCGGCTGTGGTTGCGAAACGACGTTACCTTAATTCTTGCTCTCGCGCACGTTCTTATCCAACGCCTACGTCGCTCCAGGCTTCATTCTAGTGGCAAATTATCCACTGTAATTAGTACGCCGGCTGAGATGAGGCAACGCGCTTAGAGCCAAGGGCAATCGCTAGTGAATGGTCGAAGAGCGCTAGACCTGTGTTCGTTGTCCTGGTTGACGACCTCTGGTCCTGTGCTCATTCGTTAAGCCGAACCACACGTATGCGTTATAAAGCGTCAGAGCATGGCGTGAGGACGATCGGCGTCGCCGACGCGACGCACGCAGCAACTTCCGGCCAATGACGCGAGAAAGCTGACAGAGCTCTCGCCTTCGACGCGCGTCAACACGCGATCTAGCCTCCTCGGCTGACGCCGACGTGGAGCATCGCGTGCTGACGCGTTCGAACGCGTACGTGTGGTTGGTGCTTTAGTTCTGGTCCATGCGTACCGCGTTAGTCCTGGTCGTTGTGCGCGTTACTTAGCCCTGATCGACTAAGCTGTTGTCCTGTGCTCGTTCCTTAGTAATTGTAAACATGCGCTAGCTTTTTGATTTGCCGGTTTCTTCGAACAGGCAAGCACCGCCGCCACTCTTACCCCTTCAGCGAAGCCATCTCCATTCCTGTGACGCGCTATGTTCCCGTCAAGGCCAAAAGGGACGCGAGCCGCCCGTGGTACCTATCTACCCTTCAAGGCTCACAGCGAGTGTTCAGAAGCGCAGGCGCTGTCAAGCTGCGACACACTCCATGAAATACGCACGCTGCGCGCATTGTGGCGCCATCGATTGCTGTCCATCAGATGGTGGCATCGAGACAGGACGCGGACGTTCTGTCACCGTGAAGTAGCTGCAAGATGCGTGCGAATCTTGTATCGCAAGCTGCTTTGAAGTGAGGCGTCGAAATGTAAAGGCCTGACCACACGCACACGTTGCAGCGCGTCAGCGCGTGCCTTTTTGACGCGGCGCCGCGCCCTCTCTCTATGGAGAGAGAGGGCGCGTGGCTACGCGAAGCTGCGCACCCCCTCTCTCCATAGGGAGAGGGCGCGGCGCCGAGTCAAAAAGCCACGCGCTGACGCGCTGCAACGGGTGCGTGTGGTCAGGCCTTCTTTCGCATTCCAGGCGCCGGAAGCAATAGTTTCGAGCGGGAAACAAATCCTGTGCGTAGACATAATCAATTTGTTACGCTCGCTAGCCTGACTGGTCGAAGGCGTTTTAGACGCCATGACGATGCACCACACGTACCGTACAGGTCTCGACACAAAACAGTCTGCTGCCAAGCGGCGCGCCCTTCTCAACCTCCGCGCGTTCGACTCACCGAGCGGGTCCTTGAACTGTCCCTGTTGCCGACTGCTGTCCCCGCGGCCTTTCTCGGATGGCTCAAAAATTCAGCGATGCCGGCGGGCTCCGAAGATGGTCGCGAGCATGCCGCAAAAGCCCTGGTCTCACGCTCGAGCCCACGGGACTGCGAGCCTCGCGGCGCTGTGACGTCATCGAGGCACGTCCGTATATGCCCCTCTTCGTCTTCCGTGGCACTTCCGCGTCAGTAGGCTTCAATATTATTGACCAGAAAGCAGATAGAGCGAGAGGCAACTGAGAAGGAATGACCTGCCTACAAGGAGAAAATATCACGCGTTTGCCTCAGGGGCGTAGGCAAAAATTTGTTCGGGAAAGGGGGGCCCGGGTGGCACCACTTTGATATGAAGTGGGGCCCATACAGGCAGATGTGGTCGAGTGTGTGCTGTGTATGCTATAGCGAAAAAAAAATTTTCGGGGGGGGAGGGGGGGGGGGCACGGGCCCGGTGTGCCACCCCCTGGCTACGCCACTGGTTTGCCTGCACAATAGCTTTCGTGTACGCGTTCACATGTGAAGGGAACATACCTGTAGTGGGAGATTGCCAAGAAATGTGTGCTTCCATAGTGTTAATGCGGGCTTGTTGGCACATACCGTACTACGGATAAACAGCGCTACAACGGAACAAGGAAGGAAGGAAGGGACGGGACCAGCGCTTGGTCCTGTCAATCCCTTCCTTCCTTGCCCCGTTGTAGCGCTGTTTATCCGTAGTTCAGTGCGTGCTTACCGCGATACCTTCCAAAGCTATTTTGTGTGAAGTGTACGAACTTCGACTCGTCATTTCTATTAAGAGAGTTGTACGAAGTTTTACGAATAATAAATGCTGTTATAAAAAATTTAATAGTGTTTTGCGTCTGTATAAAGCAGCTTCAAAAAAAAAGAAAAAAGAAAGAAAAAAACTAGCAGTTGTTCCGTGTACGAATACAACCGATGAGCGAAGCTCCTAGAAATGGGACGCACGCGGCGTTCGGCGCGCGCGGCGTTTCATTGCCCAGGCAACGGACCAACCACTGGGCGGACGCAGGGTGATGCGATGGTTTCGCGCGTTCGCCGGCATGAGGGGAGAGGGAAGAGTCGAAGAAAGAGGGAGAGGGAGACTAATCTGCCTCCGTTTCGCATGCGTTCGTATTCTCGCGCTTTGCGCATCGTGCAGACGCCATCCGCGTTCCAGCCATTTCCAGCGCTCATAAAGCTCATTTATCCCTCCGCGTGAGGGGGAGACGCCGCAGCTGGCACCTTGCCAGGGAGCTTCAACGGCGACGGCGGGGTGCCGGCCTAAGGAGCTTCGCTCCTAAAAAGTTTGGCGTAGCTGACGCCGAAACTCCGACTGCACTCAGTGACTCGCGTACAGCAGTACGGAATTTCGCTAAGGGTAGGATTTCGATTGAAGCCCTTCGCATACTGGTGCATGCCGGCCAGATTTCCCAGACTACCTTGATCTGGATCCCCGCCCATATGGGTGAAGTCTGCCCGCACTTCCCCAACGAGGCAGCGCGCTCCGCTGCACGCGACGCGATAACCCGTGCAGGAGGCGATGGCCTTGTCGACGAGTATGCGGACCGGGATCGACTTACGGGATACAACGAACTGACCAAGGCGTTCTACTTGGCTCGGCGATGCTATCCTCCACCTCGTGCCACTCTATGCAGAGCCCAAGCAGTTACCTGGCGACAGCTGCAAACTAACACTTACCCCAATCCACTGCTATATCACCGAATATACCCTGAGATCTACAGCACCAGCATCTGTAAGGTCTGCCAGACAGACACAGCTACGCTTAAGCATATATGCTCTGGGAATGCGAGGCTAAAGCCAAACGTATTAGTCCCGATGTTCTCTCGGCGAGGTGGGAAGCCGCTCTGCGCAGCTCCAAGCTCGCCGACCAACTGTGGGCAGTCCAGCAGGCCCGTGAAGCGGCGGAGACGCAAGACCTTGACGTCCCGACATGGGAGACCTGGAGCCCGGGCCATTAATCTGCCGGACAATTAATAAAGTTTTTCCATCCATCCACTGCGCTGGAGGCACAATGCCAAAGGGCATCGGCGCTGATGGGCACTTATGTAGTCCTGGCTTTTGCCGTCTTGCTAATTAAGGGTTGCAAATTTTCTCTTTCTTTCTTCTAATTTATTCTTAGCTCTTTCTGTTTTTCGATGTGTTTGCATCTCTGTTTATTCCCATTTATTTCTCTCTATATTTCTCGCTTGCTTCCTCCTCCTTTCGACCCTTTTCTCTTTATCTCACAATATTTCTTTTCTCATTCTTCCTGCGCCGATTTACTCTCTCCGCTCTTTCTTACCATAACATAATTCCTCCTCACGCTCACTTCCCTTTCCCACCCCTTGCTACACTATACTATACAAGGCTTTTCTTTTTTTTTTTTTTTTTGCATGCTCTGGCAGCGTGCTTAAAAAAAAAGAAGCCTGGATAGCCGAGTGGTTGGGACGCTCCCCTTGGGATCGAAGGTAATAATAATATCTGGGGTTTAACGTCCCAAAACCACGATATGATTATGAGAGACGCCGTAGTGGAGGGCTCCGGAAATTTCGACCATCTGGTGTTCTTTAACGTGCACTGACATCGCACAGTACACGGGCCTCTACCATTTCGCCCCCCATCGAAATGCGACCGCCGCGGCCGGGATCGAACCCGGGACCTTCGGGTCAGCAGGCGAACACCCTAACCGCTACACCACCGCGGTGGACTCGGATCGAAGGTACGCGGGTTCGAATCCCGCAGCGAGGATATTTTTTTTTTCCGCAAGGAATTTCTCTCTCTCTCTCTCTGTACTCGTTCTCTCACCCACCAGGATTATGGGAGGCCACGCCGGAGTAACCGGCGCACGTGTTCTGGGAGCGAAGCAGAAGAGAATGAAGATAATGATGTAGAGAGCGCGTGCCGGTTCATGATGATGATGATTCTTTTGACGGACAGTTAAACCGTTAAAGTTACGGACGGAGTTTTCAGCATGGTCAGACTTTTTTTTCAGCATGGTCAGAAAATGCTGCCGATCGGTAGTCTATACACCCGAGAGCCTGTGGGACCAAACAAGCATTACTGCGCAGCACGCGGCCTGGAATTTACATTTAATTGACAAAGTCAGCTAGAAATTGCTCGCTCTTCTCTCGACGAATGATGCATAAACCCAAATGACCGCGCCATAAACCCAAAGTCCACGACCATTGGCTGATTTGATCATCGCAAGGTGCTGGGGCATGCAGCTGCATGCCAGCACTCGTTTTTTTTTTCTTTCTTTTTTTTTTTTTAATTCACACATTTGTTACTTTTCTTACAGAAAACCAAAAGGATCAGGGCTAAAGGCGCTAGCATGCGCCTGATTAAGTCTGAATTACATGTCTGAATGGTGTTTGAATTACACACAGCGTGAATTACACCAGCTAGTTCGCGATCACACTGAAAGCCACTCGTTCAAAGAAAAAAAAAAAAAAAAACCAAGGAAAGTGCTCAATGTCATGACGCACGCTGACGAACGGGCGTAGCTTGCCCCCCTTGTCATCCCCACTCCGGCGTAGCTTCGCGTGGTTATGGGTAGTGCTTTAAAATAAGTGTTTCTGAGATAATAAAGTTAGTTGTGAGTCCAGCGCTGTTGTTCGTGTCCCTTCTTTACCTCTGTCCTCGTATCGCGCCGAATCCACTCAACGTGAGGCTGTAAATTTCTTTAATAGAGCCATTCAATGATTACATGGAAAAGTGTTGCAAAGCCCCTTTAAGTTATGCACTGACTCGCCCAGTTGGTGCATAATTATCGCTATTATGATTAGGCCTGGCCTGTGACCTGCACAGGAGTTCTCAGCTGAAAAATAAAAGTTCTTAAACAGTCTTTGCTAAGTGGCAATCCACTTACCAAAGATGCAGATAGATTGAAAGCATTACGTATGCTGCTGTTCTGGCTTGTCATTGTCATAACATTTATTGTAACAAGGGCTGGTGTTGATGCCTCCTATGGCATTTTTGTCAGTGCGATGTATGACAACAGTATCAGTACATGCTATGTCGGCAACGCATAGTTTTGATGAAATAAAGACCTCACAACTGTTAGAGGGATGCCAACATTTCAACATGGCAGAAAAAAGCACAGGACGACAAGTTCAAGAAGAACAGAATGGAAGCTCCGTAAAAAAAAGCAAACACGGCTATCACAAGAAATCTCAGACTGCCCTCACAACTAAGGTTGGCCTTTGTGTCACAGCCTGTTGTGCCCAGTCAGTGGTCATACGAATTTCTGATGTTCCTTGCATTGCTAATCATTGCTGCTTGTTAAGTCTCGTCATTGTACCTAGAGGTCTCGAGTCTTCATAAACTAAATGTTTGTACTTGACGTGCATTTGACATAGCAAAGTTAGCCAATTAATTCATACTTAAAAAAAGATGATTTCATTGCATGCACAGCCAGTGATAGGCTTGCACCTTGCCTCCACAGCAGAGATACTCAGTGGTTCAGATTTTGTACCAGTTTGTAAGCACGGGTTCTAAATGCAAAAGTGCCACACAATAGTTGATGGCATCTCAAACACTGAGATAATCTTCAATACTCAAATGTCTAATGACATCTTTGTGAACACGATATATACACTAAAAAATGCACTAAAGAACACCACCTTTCCTTTAAAGGTATGCCACAGGTGCTCGCCAGCGTTTGGATCATGTTGTGGGCTAGAGGAATATTGAAGCTGAGACAAAGACATGAGATGCTGATCAAGTGTACAATACAGCCTTATCAAACAACTTAACAGCTTAATGTGTCATTACATTACGGCTCAACATACCGTATTTACACGAATGTAGGTTGACCCATTTTTTCAAATTTGACAATCCAATGTTGGGGGGTCGACTTAGAATCGAAACCAAAACTAGAGCACTTTTTTTTTTTTTTTTTTTTTTTTTTTTTTTTTTTTTTTTTTTTTTTGCCGAGCGATTTTTGGGGGGGGTCGACCTACATTCGAGTCGACTTACAATCGTGTAAATACGGTATGCCACATGTTATGCTGAACTGAAGAGTAGGCACCGTTAAAGCATGCACACTATGTCTAACTACACACTGCATTAAAAACCCAATAATTTAAACATTTTATAGTAAGCTTGCATTTCATTCCTTTTACCTGTAAGCACTTGCATGCTGCCTGCTCACCACAGCATATACAACATACAGCTCTGAAAGGTAACATTTTTGACTGCTTGGTACATTAGAATGCACAGCAACAGAACCGCCAGCTGACATGTTCATCATAGGCTACTTTCAGTGAATAACACGAAAATAAAAAGCAGAAAGTTTGATTTGGAGATTAACAAATCCTTTTGTACTTCAACGTTTTATCAAGACCAATAGCAGGAGAAAACAAAGAAATTACATTAAATTTGACATCCACATTTACGAAAGCACATTGAATTAAATTATTTGCATCGCTCACTTCAACAAGGTGAGATGCGACTGCTGACAAATGTTACCCGCACCGATAATCACAGTAGCAGGTGACAGTAAATAGTATGCATCTGCTGCAACATGTTTTTAAATGTTGACTTGCTTTCAACCAAGTCCCTACAATGGTACAGGCTAGATGGCCGGTGGTCCTGTAGGTTGGCATCTTACACTTGGAAAGTGCATGCTTCTGTCCTGAAAGACTTCCATTACAACCCGCGTTTATTTGCTGGATACAACACTTGGTCGCTGCCACTTGAAGCCCTTTGCCTAGCAGACACTGAGGTGCCCTGGTTTTCTCTGTCATGGACTTTGTAGAGAAGGCATTGCAAGAAATACTGTTCGCGAGTAGCTGACCATCCCTTATTGGATAATGGAGTGCAACTTGCGTCCAGAAGCCAATGCGATTCACAAGTGCTCCATAGGCGATAGTGCAGGATATGTAGCAATGCCATCCAGTCCAGAACTGTTCCTTGACATTGTGAACAGTCACAGACTGTACACTTGCACAATAACTGAGGTCTATTTGAGGTGGACCAGCATCATCGCGGGTGTCTCCAGGTACATCTTCCACAAGTTCGAAAAGCGTGACATGGTTGCACCGTCGATGACTCTGTGATCGGCAGACCAACTGACTTGCATGATGTGCGCCTTTATTAGGTTGTCGTCGGCGTCAAATCGTGGCAGCTTCTGCACAGGCAAGAGAAGAGGGGGAGATTTTACAGTCACTGGATAATGAATTAATGATGCATAACAGATCCTATGGTTGAATGAAAGAAGTGTAAGTTTAAGGGCTCGTTTGCTTTGTTAAACACAATATTAATGAGAACTAACAGACAATGATGCCAGGAAAGTATAGGGGATGTTATTAGAAGTAAATGTAATGTAAATGTGAAGAAAGAAAAGTGGACGAAAAGATAACTTGCCACCGGCAGGGACCGAACCTGTGATCTTCGAATTCGAAGGTCGCAGGTTCGAAGGTTGAAGGTCGCAGGTTCGGTTCGAATTCGAAGGTCGCAGGTTTGGTCCCTTAGTCAAATTACGCAAAAATCTGACTACAAGGTGCTGTCATTACCTGCCATGAAGGAAAGCGTGCGTACACTCGAAGAAAGCCACTAAAACACGGAAAAAGGAAAAACTGAGAGGCCCAAGCAGAGACAGTGACACAGAGGTGGCTACACAGAGGTGACCACAGTTGTTAGTAGCCACCTCTGTGTCACAGTCTCTGTTTCTGGCTGTCAATTTTTTTCTTTTTCCATGTTTTAGTGGCTTTCTTTGAGTGTAACCCTGTACCAACTTGCCCAACAAGCAACTCTTTCGAAAGTGTGCCTTATCTTTGTCGAGTACTGCCAGCTAGACATGAGCAGGGAGACATTAATTCCTTCGTGCTCTTTGTTGTCGTTGCACATTAACAGCCTAATTGGCCTAAAAAGCATGATCAGCTGCACTGTGAAAGCAGTAATGTGCAAGAAAACCATGTTAAAGTGGATGATGCAAATTGCTCTCTCGCTAGTCACCAGCAGAATTCTATGGTCAATTCCGGTAGAAAGAGGCATAAGTATTCTCGCGTCCTTGTTTCTGAATGATTATAAAGGCCTATAGAATACCTAAAAAGCACTGCTTTGTTGAACTAACAATGCATGACTCATGACCTTGCTTAGAATAACAGAGAGCTGAGCTACTTGCATGCGAACACCGACACAAGAAAGAAATCACCATGGCGTTTGTGGTGTCCTGACTTATTTCTTGAGTCTGTGTCTGCACGCCCTGTCTTGACCATGACCCAGCATTTGGGGTCAAAGTGATATGTAGTTTGTTAATATACTGCCAGTGCACAGAACTTAGGAATACATCTACAAATTCCCTTTTCAAAGCTAAAGAGAACTATACGGCATCCTAAAAGATAGAAGGTCCCAGCTTATTTCTGACCCTTATGGGTTCTTGCAGTAGTTTTGTGGTTCAAGCCCATAGAAATGTGGCTATTCTCGACAGGACTAAAAATACAGCGTTCTGCTTAGCAACGAATTTCCAGCGATGGTTCACAGCACCTCTCATCAAACCTAAGGTAAAAAAAAAAGAATAGGATGACAATGAAAGAACCATCAATTCAGATATACCTGAATTGTTCCAATTGCTCCAATGCACACCATTGGTCTAGCAATGACAGGTTTGGCATAAGTTCCACCAACCTGGAAAAAACAAAGAAACAGTAAACACATTTGCTGTTGCACTTCCATTTTATGGCACTAGGAACAGTCATGCAACAGACGTCATGAGCTGAAGTAAAACCAGCTCCCGAGACAGCATACATTTATGAATGAGAATCGACTCGGATAATAAAATGAGTGAAAATAATTTGTCTACTTCTGGCAAGCTCAACTTGAACCACGATAGAGCAAGAATTCTTAGCATATGGGACTGTCGCAAAAAACTTGCAGGATGCTTGAGCCTCGCCTTCAAGAGTACAATGCAATAGCGTAATCAGGCCCCATGCCCACTGTCTTTTCAATTGCTAGCATGGCTTTGGTTCTGGGTGCATGCCTTAACAGTGCCACAAGGAAAGGAATGTCTGTGCATGTAACATTGGCCGTTTCAAGTTATTCTAAAATGGCTACTACAAGTGCAGTTGCAAGGTGCCCACTACGCCATAATTCTTCCTTTTGCGAATCAGCGAAAGGCCCCCTAGGCATCCGTAAGGCAACACGCGAACCTACGCCGCTGGTCACTTTGTTGATGCTTTTGCAGCTGATGATGATTAAATATGTCTGAGCACTTTGTAATGGGCGGGCCTTTAAAATTCCCACTCGTTGCGCACTTCACATGTTTTGACAACTGGCGCGATTCTATGCTTCTGCCATGCAATATTACATGCGTTACAGAGACTCCTTCTACTACGTGACATTCATATAGTTCTTTTTTTTTTTTTTTTTTTTTCCTGAAGAAGTTTCAAGCAATGGCGTGGCTCTGTAGCCGAACACCTGCTTGCCATGCAGAAGGCCTGGGTTCAATTCTCACTCAAACCTAAGATTTCTATCATTTATCTTATTTGCATCTTTCTCTATTTTTAAGTCACGGACAACGCAGATTTTTCGCTCACAACCAATGACATTAATGCGGGAACTTGTGCGAAACTGACAGAGGGGTATGCAGTGGTGGCACCTTATGGCAGCTGCAGCAAAAAGGATGCCTATGGCTGGATAAAGCCGCATCACATGGCAAAACAGAAACAACACAACTGCCTACTTTCCATGGCAACTGGAATGGCAACAATTTTATTGTTGACTGAAAGACGCCGCAAGTATTATACTAGCTGCTCCGTGGGAGCATAACACTATCTGGTTGCCGCAAATAGCAGAGTTTCAGCTCGTAACTGTTTCATGCTCCGTGACATGCTTTTGTAAATAGGTAGCTGTGCTTTTACTTACAAGTTACCATGAAAAAAAAAAAAAAGATAGAACATATCTGGTTGGCAGCTATAGGCAACACTTGCTAAACACCTACAATCAATCAAATGCATGTCAAATGTTCCCTAGCCTACTTTGGGTAAATAACAAAGATGCCTATGAATATGAAGAGTAACCACTGCTGAAGACTTGAAACCAGCAGAGAATTGTCAGTGCTACTGTCAGTGCATTTTAAGCAGGGGAAGATCCAGACACTTGTTCTGGCAGAGAAGCTCGCAAAACTCCCACTACGCTATTTTTGTGTGTCCGCAGAATTCAAATGTACAAGCATTTCTATGCCGACTGAGAAAACTTTCCGTCAGTCTCTCTGTTTTTCTGTCATATAAGACAATCATTGCTCTAAAAAAATAAGTGAAAAAAAAATTGGTGCGACTGCATTTGAATACAGGTCCCCATGCTCTGAAAGCCAGTGTCTTAAAGGGATACTAAAGAGAAAAACGATTTTTTTCATATTAGTAAGTTACTCTTTCAAGATTCCAAAATTGCCATGCGTGCCACGGGAAAACAATTGGCAAGCGAGAAAATGTGCAAAAAGAAAACGTGGGTGGCGCCGCCAGCTAGAAATTCCCACACCAAGCACCATGCCGTAAGAGATACTGACGGCATCTAGTAGGTCGTACGTAGCTCCTAATCAGTAAATATTAAGTACATCGTCCTCTTAGGACGCCATAGACTTAATGTGCCAAGTTTCAAGGAATTTAGTTAGGCCAATGTCACTAAAACACAAGAAATACACTTAGCAGTCTGTGATGTCATGTGTAGATTTCAATGCGAAATTTAAGAGCAAAACTGTGACCTCGATTTCCTCCTCTATTGATAAATCTATGACAATGAAATTAGTGTCGTTAGAGTTCTCTGAGTACAATTTATCAATCTAAACCTATTCATTGTTTCACTTTAGTGTCCCTTCAACCACTGGGCTCACACCCACACTTGCAGTGAATCTATCAGCACTATAGAAATGTGTTCTACTCGTGGTGCAAAACAGATTTAAAAGGAGTACGCTTTCTACGAAGGCCATGTTGGCTTTCGTGGTAGTAGAATAAGAGCCCAGAGTTTAAAAGCACAGAGTAGAATAAAAGCACGAATTTGGAGTGCCTGACATTAGCATTTCCTACTAGATGATCCAGAAGGATCGCATCGCAACATACAACCTTCAGAAGAAAAGTTGATTTCGGGGCTCAACCATTGCACAGCCATAACAGGATGCTATTGTCAGTGTTAGCATTTGAAATCAAATCACATTTGCTGCGGCCATCACTTGCTGTGGCCATTCCATGCACTCTCTTTATCCAGGTGTGTGTGTGGAGGGGGGGGGGGGGGGTGACATATATTCTGCTTTTTATGGTACAATTATTTCTGCTATTCAATTGGAGAAATTAGCCTTTTTTGTTTTGGCTGTGATAAAGTGTGCTGATTTTCAGTGAAACATTTTGGATCCCACAGGCTTCATTTCGCAGACACTCAAATACTAGGTAGTTCTGAGTGTAGCTTACTACTACGCTTGAGACTCTCCGCTTTTCTGCTAGGATTGGTACCCTAGGAAGGGTAGTGTTTCGAAAAAGCTTCGCTTATTGCCATCTTTGCTCTAGTATAAGGAGGAATGGTGCTTAGTGTAGGAATGACCAATAACAGGGGTGGTCCTACTATGTTTGGGGGGGTGGACCAATTGGCAAACCACCCCCCTTCTGGATTCACCAAGGATTTGAGTTTGGGTGTGTTTAAGCTGGTGAATTCCAGGTCTGTGCCACGTGACCCAAACCAACAGAATCGAAAAGTGGCAGGTATGCATGCAGCACAGCAGCCTACACAAGATTAGGAAAGTCGGGACTTGCCGCGCCAATGTTGGACAACGTGATGGTGGCACCAGAGAGATCCTCCTGCTGTAGCTGCCCTGCCACACCCGAATTCTGGAGCCGGTTGAGATCGGCGGCAATCTCCATGATGTTCTTGGACTCCACATTCTTCACAACGGGTACCAGAAGGCCATTCGGGGTATCCATGGCGATGCCAACATTGTGGCAACCCTAGTATGAACAGAATATGATCGTCATCGCTACGAGCATTAATAAATTTACTCTAAAGAACAAAGCTGCCCTACAAAGCACACTCGCTTGTCATACCCACCAAACAACTGCATATATTCACTGATCTCATCCACCAATTTTATGTGATTCTCAATTCTCACTCAGCTTTCCTCTTTTGGTATCTGTTAATTTACCCTTACTGCAATGTGAACAAGATGCCAGTGCCTTTTTTCACAATGTGCATGGCCATACACGATGACTATGCTGTGACTCTGATAAGCGAAAGAGCCTTTCATGGATAAAATTTCGAAGCAGAGCTTTCGGTAATCATAACCATGCAAAGTTGAAATGCATTGGCTTGTCCACAAGATTAGTTGCTCACTCAGTTAGCATTATACGAAGTTTTCATTGTTGGATCGGAGGAATCATGTCAAATCGTCAAGGACAGAATACATGCAAACAAATGAGAAATTAGTGATAAGGCAGCATAGCTCTGCTATTGGCACTCTCTCAAATTCTGCATTGGAACAGGTTTAAATCCTGGTGTGAGAACATGCCCACCATATATGTGGAAGGAAACAATGTACAAAATTTTTAGTCTTGTATCAAAATCTAATGTATCAGACTATTCTATCTGCTGCCCATAGTGAGGACTTTTGATGGAAGCAGTTGATAATTTATCAGGTTAATTATGCTATACATACCTGGATAATAGGAGGCATTTGAGCGAAGCAAGTAGCATGTTTGTGTTCTTTCTTTGCTTCGCATTATAATGACAGTGATCCCCAGAATTCTTGAGTTCACGGCTCAATTTATGCCAACTAGGTGAGTGGGTTCTTGATTCCTTGCTGCAATGTCTACAATTCTGTTTCTCAGACACTGTCCTGCCACTCTTCAGAAATCATTGTAATAATTGTTGGGGTTTTATATCCCAAAACCACAATATATGATTATGAAGGACACCATAGTGCAGGGCCCCGGAAATTTTGACCATCTGGTGTTCTTTAACGTGCACCTAAACCTAATTGCACAACCTCTTCTATTTTGCCACCATTGAAATGCGGCCGCTGGGGCTGGGATTCTATCCTGTGACCTCCAAATCTGCAAAACTTTAGAATTCATTCTTTCGCTTTGTACAACCAGTTGAGTGCTCACAAGGAAAGTAAATCATCATAAGCCATGATACAATGCTACACAAATAATATTTTCACAGAAAGGTGTCATTACGCCATTCTAAAGATATTCATGCAAATGTAATAGAGAACTTCATAAGGACAGCAGCTCAGAAATTGTGCCTAATGGATGCCTCTTTTGAAAGGTTAGGTGATATTGTATTTAATGTTGTGAAGCAATACCCTCTATAATGTATGCTGCTAAATTAATCCAGTGATGGCTAAAAACTTGTTGGTATTTCAGTTTCTTCATTCAGCTCTGAAAGCATCCATGAATGAGTATGGTCCCTTCAATACTAATTTAGGAAAGATTTATGAGCTAATTTTAAAGTAAAGCGCGGGTCAACAAAACGGAGCAAGAAAATAGAACGAGTGCTTGTTCGTTTATGCTTCTCATTAAAATGAACAGTTACCAACTTTTTCAGTTTGCCATCCTATTGAATTGATAAGATACTGAGTTAAACTGTGTTGATTAGATTACGCTTACACAATAACACAAAAGCCATTATTACCATGAGAAGACGCTTGGTTAGTTTTTAGAAATTTTACTTCATGACAGTGGCTCAAATACAAGAAAATACATACTTTGAAAGATGTGATGTCACAGAAATGTACTGATGCTGAGGTATTCGAGCAACATTCTGCAACTGGAAATGCAGGTGTCAATTGTTCCTCTAACAATTAGCCTTTTAATGCAAGATTTACCTAAACAAAAGTTCTGAAAGAATACTCAATGAGTTTAAACTGATCTAGTATTCATCATAGTGTCCATACATGCAAGAAAGAGTTTAAGGGGTCAACCTAATATGCATCTGTGATCTTTCTGCACAGCCCGCATAAAAAAAAATAATAAAAAATCTTCCCCATCTCCCGCTAAAGGGAACCATGTGTGGATGCGAAGCAGCAGGGAGATAACTAGCTTGAGCGGGAGGAACGTCGCCAATCTCATTTCGCTGCAGCGGTCCGGGCGCTCATCGCGGCGCTGCGCAGGAGAGAGAATGAGGCGCGCGATCCATCATTTTCATACCGCGGAACTACCGTGGCGCCCTCGGCGGAGTATGCAGCTGTCACACCACCTGTCGTGCCCGCCGCTGCGTAGAGGATTCCTAGAGGAAAGGACGGGGGGGATCGTAGGAGAGGGGGGAAGGGACGTGCATGCGCTGTGGGGATGTGGGACACCGGAGCCGCTCCGTAGAGTAGAGGATTCATAGAGGAGAGAGGGACGCGGATGCACTGTGGGGATGTGGGACGCGGGCGCCGCTCCGTAGAGTAGATGATTCCTAGAGTAGAGGCAGGGGGTGAGCGTAGGAGAGCATAGGGGAAGGGACGCGCTGTGGGACGCGGGGGCCGCTCAGTAGAGTAGAAGATTCCTAGAGGAGAGAAAGAGGGTGAGCGTAGGAGAGAGAGAGGGAGAGGGCACGCACATGCACTGTGGTGGTGTGGCACGCGGGAAGGAGGGACGGACTAAGCCCCCCTCCAAACACATGCAAGCAAGATTAAGGAATGGGGTCAACCTGGGCGACAAACACCACCTGCCTAGCCATTGCTAGGCAGCCTCTCTGTGCTCTCGGCCATGACTCAAGGAATGGGGTCAACCTGGGCGACAGACACCACTTGCCTAGCCATTGCTAAGCAGCCTCTCTGTGCTCTCAGCCATGACTCTGGTGACTGTAGTAGTGGTTGACGGCCTTCATATTACTACAGTGTTCTGGTTCGCATAATGGGTGCTTCCCTACTTCATGAAAGTGGCCGGACGCGGGACGGCGGACGCGGGATGGCGGACGCGGGACGGCGGACGGACAGAGCCCCGAGCATAAGATGCTTCGCATCTAAAAGATGCGAACTTGTGCCAAACTTGTTTGGAGGTTGATCTCTTATATGTAAGAATCAATCACTTTTGAGATTGTGGAAGTTTTGAAATGCTGGAAAAAATGGACATGTGAAAGGGCTCACCTTAATTGTGATGTTCTCAACTTTCTCATCCACGTAAGCGTTGAGGATGGGATACTCGAACAGTGATACGGATAGGGCCTGTGTGTGGAAAAACACAAGTGATGCATTAATGTCTTGCGAAGAATGATAATTCACCAAGACAAATGTGTGTTTGTTGTAGCACACAGTGCAATACGCAAGTTGAGGTCGCATTTATGCCAGTTGTGACTTTAAAGGAAAGTAATGATAATCCTTAGTTACATAGTCATACCAAATACAGCAATTTCAAGGCTTATTTATAGCTTATACTAGTCATGCCCTGTTGCAGAAAAAAACATAGGCTGTACTCATTCATGAGTATAGTCTTACCAGGGTTCAATGTTATAGACTTACAATACTTAACATTTACAAACAGTGTTCAGTTTTATGTGTGCATAAACTTGAAACTCTATTGAACAAAGCGATGACAATGCTTGAATTATATTTCGTTGAATCGGGCAGTGCATAAAATCGACGAAGTGATTTTTCCGTGTTACCAAATACAATAGACTCTCAGTAAATGAAAATTTGTTGAACGGAATTGCAGCTTAAATGGAACAACTGTCACCGATATGATCAGTTTAGTACCCTGTTCATCTATCAGTAAACGAAATTCCTGTTAAATGGAACATATTTTCCTAAAAGTCCCTTCAGGTTCCGTTTAACGAGAGTCTACTGTATAATATTGCAATATAGCGACACCCAAAAGCTACTGCGGCATTGTATTTGCTCCTAACCCACGCCTGCGTATGTGAGAAGTCTGCAAAAGCAGCCTGAGTGTCCCGTACATGGGAGGCGCCGCGTCTGGACGATGCATGCCAGGTAGACGGTCATGTGATAATATAATTATAATTGTTGAGGTTGAACGTCCCAAAACCACGATATGATTTTGAGAGACGCCATGGTGGAGGGCTCTGCAAATTTTGAGCACCCGGGGTTCTTTAACGTGCACCTAAATCTAAGCACACCGGCCTCAAGCATTTTCGCCTCCATCGAAAATGCTGCTGCCGCGGCTGGGGCTCGATCCTGCGAGCTGCAGGTCAGCACTCGAGCACCATAACCACTAGAACACCACGGCGGGTTGACAGTCATGTGAAACTATGAGAGGTTGCTGATATGCAATGACGCGAAGAACAAAAGGAATGCTTGCACGAGCAGGCCAAGAAAGAAAGTTATGGGGAGATGATGAGTGCTGTCTGTCGCATAAACCACGAAATATATAATGAAAGCTGCCACTTCTAGTGCCACCTGGTATGCAATAGTGCTTTGGACTGCCGATTCCTTTGTTCCATGCACGGGTGTGACGTGCAACCTCATCAAAATACAGCTACTAGGGCTGTGATAAGGGTGCTCGGCTGTGTTAAGACTCGAAGAAAAACCCATTTCTGTCAGAATTAAAAAGAAATCACAGCTGTTCTTTACTTTTACTCAGGAAAAACTTTGTTAAATTGGGTTTGGCAGCCAAGTTAGTTTCGTTAATTCAGGTTTATAACACTGAACCCCAAAAGTACCTGCTGGTGAAGAGAAATTTTTTTATGTTGGGAACTTCATAAAATCAGGGTTGATTAGTTTAATTTTTAACGGTATAGTGTGTGCTATAATTAGTGCTCAGTTGAACTGAAGCTATGGCTTTGTGCCCAATAACATAGGTGTGCGCAGGGTTCCCCTTCAGAAGGGGGGGGGGCGAAGGTTTGTCGCTGCGCCCCGCTCCCTATTATGTCAATGTATGGGGCTGGCTTTGTGCCCCACCCCCCTCTTAGGTGACTAGGGGGGCGACCCCCCCCCCCCCCAGTGCACATGCCTATGCCCAATAGATAAAATAATGATCATTCCAACAATGAAAGTCTCCAAACATTTATATGTTGATAGCACAAGGGGTGAATGAGTGCTGTAAACATAGCAGTCACAATACATGCAACATAAAAAAGTGCTATGCAAAACGGAACATACATGGCAATATGGGGTACCAACCTTCACAAAGAAAGGCATATAGGACAGCCGTACACCCATGCGGTCAGCAAGCGGCTTGAGTATTGGCCGCAGCTCTATAAGTCGTGTCACGTTGATCTCGTCGCAATAGCCAAAGTGTGGGATGGCCAGCGACTGTGCCATTGTCTTGGCCATGGCTTTGCGGATACCCTTCACCTGCTCAACACGGTCTTCAACAGCTCTCAGGGTCTTGACTGTAACTGGCTTCTGAGGGACAGGAGCTGGAGTTGGTGCTGCCTGCTTCAAAGCAGCTGTGGGTTCTGCCTTGGCTGGTGCTGATGGTTCTGCATCACCAGAATGACTGATGAGTAGAGCTGTACAAATAGTAAAATTTTGGGTGCAAAGCGAATTCAAATATGTTTAAGTTTGAGTGCAAATAGAATAGAATATTTTTCGAATATCTTTTTAATACTTCAAAGCGAAATTACAGAAAAAAAAGCTGCAGAGGATCCCTAAGCATATTCTTATGAAATGGGAACACAAAAGCATTTATTTTGTCTATATCGGTGAAGTGCTGGGAGGGTTTGGGTACTGCTAGGTGGTGTTCCCTAGTTTCCTCGTAAAGAATGAGGCAACGCAGGGGATGACTTGTGTTCATTTATGTGATTTGGTCGACAACACTTTTCATGTGAAAGGAAAGGCAATAAGTTTTTCAACCTCTCTTTCTCGTTCAACTGCTGTGGAGGCCAAACTGATGTGGCAGACAAGGACGCATTCCCATCGAGTTGGGAGTTCCTCATCTGCTGCCAGGGGCGTGGGCAGAAATTTTTTTTTTCGGGGGGCAGGGGGGAAAGGGGCACCACCCTGATCTGAAGTGGGGGGCCAGGCAGGTAGATGTGGTTCAATGTCATTTTGTGCTCTGTATGCCATGCCAAAAAAAATAAAACTTCCCCATCTCCCTCTAAAGGGAACCATGTGTGGATACAAAGCAGCAGGGAGATAATTAGCTTGAGCGGGAGGAACGTCGCCGCTCTCGTTTCACGGCAGCGGTCCGGGCGCTCATCGCGGCGCTGCACAGCAGAGAGAATGAGGGCGCGCGCGCTCCGTCATTTTCATACCGCGGCACCCCCCAGCGGAGTATGCAGCTGTCGCACCACATGTCGTGCGTGCCACTCCGTAGAGGATTCCTAGAGGAGAGGACCCTAGGAGAGGGGGGAGGGATTGGCATGCGCTGTGGGGGGTGTGGGACGCGGGAGCCGCTCCGTAGAGTAGAGGATTCCTAGAGGAGAGAGGGGGGAGAGGACGCGCATGCGCTGTGGTGATGTAGGGCGCGGGCGCCGCTCCGTAAAGTAGATGATTCCTAGAGTAGAGAAAGGGGGTGAGCGTAGGAGAGGATAGGGGGGAGGGGACGCGCATGCGCTGCGGGGGGTGTGGGACGCGGGGGCCGCTCCGTAGAGTAGAGGATTCCTAGAGGAGAGAGGGGGGAGAGCGTAGGAGAGAGAGGGGGGAGGTGACGCGCATGCGCTGTGGTGGTATGAGATGCGGGAAGGAGGGATGGACTAAGAAGCCCCCTCCAAACGCATGCAAGCAAGATTAAGGAATGGGGTCAACCTGGGCGACATACACCACCTGCCTAGCCATTGCTAAGCAGCCTCTCTGTGCTCTCGGCCATGACTCAAGGAATGGAGTCAACCTGGGCGACAGACACCACCTGCCTAGCCATTGCTAAGCAGCCTCTCTGTGCTCTCGGCCATGACTCTGATGACTGTGGTAGGGTTGACGGCCTTTATATTACTACAGTGTTCTGGTTCGCATAATGGGTGCTTCCCTACTTCATGAAAGTGGCCGGACGCGGGACGCGGGAGGGACGGACATAGCCCCGAGCATAAGATGCTTCGCATCTAATAATAAAAAAGAAAGTTTCAGGGCGAGGGGGGGCACGGGCCTGGTGCGCCGCCCCCTGGGCACGCCACTGTCTGCTGTGCGAATATCACTCTCCTACTCCGCGGCTATGAGTGGATTCTGTGGCACTTAATAGCACTGGTGTCAGTTCCAATGGGAGAGGTCACGTGTCTTCTGCACACGGCTTTTGCGGACGCCGAACTATCACGTGCTTTCACAAACCTGGCCAAGTAATGCTTTTGCATTAAAATGTAGGAAAAAAACACGGTGAAAAAGAAAACAATTCAGCGGCACGTGTGCTCTGCGTCAAAACAGAACTGTGCTTCTAGCTGTTGCAAAGTGACGTGGGTGATGTACCATGCAGCATTGCCACAAGCCTAGACAACTTGATATTTTGCGGTTTTTTGGGTGACACTGCTGAATTTTGTTTCACAGGCTGATTTCGTGGAGCCAAGACATTATTCGGAAAGCATGTTTCACAAAAGGAGATGATCAAGTATGAAACTGGAACCGTGTTCGCGGCATTAGCAACCGCCAACCGCCAGTGGCAGATGTAGTGACATCGCCATCACAAAATGGCGATGGAATGTCTTAATTTTGTGCTCGACTATGGTCTGTCTGCATAAAATGTCCACAGCGAAGTGGAAATGGTGACGCAGCCCTTTCATTAAGAAAGCTCATAGCAAAGGAAAGTGATTCCACACACTGAGAACAGCTACGTTGCATCTAAAGTGCATGCCCAAAACCTGTGTCCAAGAGTGTTGCAAGTGAAGGACCGAAATACGTTGACTGGGAAATGTTTCTGCGGGCTGTAAATGGGAGAAATATCCGGATCTCAGCAACAAGCTTGCAGGTGCTCTCAAACAGCTATGTATGACTGAGCTTGTCAAAGTAATGGCCCTTGAAACAGCATGCGGTTGAGGCATTTCCACAAGCGACATGAAAGCCAGCAAAACTGGATCACTGAACGAAAGGAACTGCCACCAGAATAAATTTGACTTTCTATGAAAATGCTTTATGTTTGCTGTTCTTTTCTTCTGATCGTCATCACAGTGCAAACCATAGTTTTAAAAGATATTGTAACATAACGTACAGATGCATTTGTATCTAGGATTCCCGAAAATAGGGTGCGCGTTACATTAGATTAAGTACGGTATAAGCAGGAGAACTATTCTCGATGTGTCCAACTAGTGGACTGTCCACTTTGGACACTGCTGAATGGCTGGAGCTCGAAAAGCAGCTTGCCCGCTGTTTCCGGTTCTTCTTCCGCAACGTCATTTTGACGTCACGAAGCTTTCACAACTCTTCACACAAACAAGAGCAACGGAATGCTCTTCAAAGCAAAGAATGCATGCCCCAGAGATCCATGCTGGAGCGCACATCTTGGAGGCCGCGTCAGCACTCGGATAACATCAGCCCTCAATTTAGGTTTAATGCGGCCGAGCACCGAATGCAGCTGCAAAAATCGGTATGCATTGTTTGCATCGTTCTCAAATATCTGAGACGCATTCATATGCAAGTTAAGACTCGTCAAGTTTGTCAAAGCGTCCTGCCACTGCCCATTTCATCCACTTTCTTTCTTATTACGCTGGCAATGTGTTGGAGGGTTTGGCACGTCGAAGTGGTAAAAAACGCGATGACGTCAGGGCTCCCAGCTTTATCGAGTAACTGAATGTGCTCCGCTGAAGTGGACATGTCCACTAGGTAGACACATAGAGAATAGCTCCCCAGATGCTGCACTTAGCGCATTTACACTGCACACTTTCTAGTCTGCATTCAGTGATTGAGCTACCTTGTCTAAAATAGTGTCAGGGTGGTGATGGCCGTGAACCTTTCGATAGCTCAAAGTTCACGA
This sequence comes from Rhipicephalus appendiculatus, assembly GCA_030522465.1. Classification (NCBI taxonomy): domain Eukaryota; kingdom Metazoa; phylum Arthropoda; class Arachnida; order Ixodida; family Ixodidae; genus Rhipicephalus; species Rhipicephalus appendiculatus. The sequence continues at coordinate 2,494,278 of JALIZH010032967.1, forward strand.
GGAGAATTGGGTCTATGCACGTCATTTAGAAGTGCTGTGATTTGATTTTACACGACTGAAACCGTTAGTATATTTTCTGGAAGTTTGAATAGTTCGAACATACGCAGTCAAATCCGGGGGCAAATCGAATTGAATAGCAAACACTATTAAAAAATATTCGAAAGTATCAATATTCACACATCCCTACTGATGAGACATGGATTCCAGTGTCCTATGATTGGTGATCCAGTGAGGATGCACCGGTAGATACTTTCGACACAAGATTTCTAGATGTGCCAGTCAATCACGCAGACTTGTATATGGTACCTGATGTCACAGCTGAGAGGAACATCTTTCAATATTGCCCCCTCTTAGGAAAAATGTCTTGGAGCACAGATGCAGAGAGGAACGCTACAGAAGGGTGTTGGGTAGATGTACCTTGTGTACAGAGCATAGACTTACGATTTACACTGTGAAAGTACGCATGAGGTACACTTTTAGCAGTTGGCAACACTGCAGCTTTAGAAAGTGAGGTTCACAGACTAGCCTTACAAACTTTTGACAGTGAACTCTTATTGTTCAGTGCTCCTCTTTGGGCTGTTTCATTTTGCAACCAAGTTTTGCGAAAGCAAATTTTGGTTCCCTTTTCTGTCAGTTTCATTGTTAGGGAGTTGAACTATAAAATGAACTATGAAATTAAGTTATGCAACACAGTGTGAACTGCATCTTAATTTAAAACCTCAGTGTGATGCATGGTAGGCATTGCCCCTTTGGGTTGGGCAATATATATCTTGCACTAAAACAAAAATGGCAAAAAGAGGAAGAAATCAGCAAGGGTGTAGCAGTGATGGTATTCAATTTTGTATGGAAGCATTTGAACAGAGTTGCCCTTTCATACAAGACACAGTCTACACGTTTCATGAGAGGTTCTGCAGCAATCCTGTAACAGCATGCAATGGCACGGTCCTAGCAAAGTAAATGAGAAGACTCACTTGGCGCCTGCTTGAGCTCAATGTAGCGCAGGACATCTTCCTTCAGGATACGTCCATCCTTGCCAGTGCCCGTCACGTCACTGAGACGTATCTGTGAGCATAGCAATACAGTTTTGTAAGATGTGAATGGCCTAAAGTCTAGGAAGCATGCGTCTCTGAAGACACAGATATGCACTAGTTATGGGCATTTTATTCAGGATGACCTCTTTGCATACATTCTGGCAGTCAGAGGCTAAAACTATTAGACCTTGAATTTTCAGAAGAACAGCTCGTAGAACATATGGCTCCAATGATATGTGCTAGACATTGTAGTGCTGTGTATTGCAAAAAGTATCTGAGGCTGGCATATTTTTACAGTCACTTGTACTACACTAATGCCTGGAAAAAGAATATGCACCCATGACTACAAGTTTCATTACCAAGAGTGAAGAGAATGAGGTGCTGTGGCGGTACAGTGATTACCGTGCTTAGCTGCAGTCGCGGGTTCGATTTCGGCCATGGCAGTTACATTGTCGATGGAACCAAAAATGCCAAAGGCCTGTGTACTTGGATTTAGGTGCACGTTAAGGATCCCTAGGTGGCAGAAATTTCCAGAGCCCTCGACTACGGAGTGCCTCATGATCATACCATGGTTTTGGCATGTAAAGCCCCAGATATGATTAAGAGTGAAGAGAAAGTTTACAAAACAAGAAAAGGAAGTACAAAAGGGTTGTTGTACATACTACAACATTGGCGGGCACATCTCCAACCGCTATAAAAAGCCATGTCAAATAAAGGTGTTTTATGAGGAGGCAGTAGAACAGGAGAAACGCAAATGCCCCACTAATGTCTGTGCCCCACTAATGTCCATGCGTTTAAATTTAGCTGCAACCACTAGACATGCCCCACTAAATCATAATTTAGTGCACCGCAACTCCACAATTACCTACTTATATGTATAGTACATGATTTTTCGAGAAAGAGTATTTGCTGAAGACTGCCTAACAAGCAACAATAACTTGTTTTTTGTGCTATAAGAGGTTTGGTGTATGCCATGTTTACTCTGATAATGCTTCCACTCAAATTTTTGAGATCAGAACGTTATCATCGACATCTCTTCCACCCAACACAATGATTGCACCATGACCTTGATGCCATAGAGAGCTGTGACAGTACCAAATGTTCACCATTTTAAAGGGGCCCTGCAACAATTTTCCAAATAACCATTGAATGGCTTCATTAAACGAGTTTATTGCCTCTTGAATTGACCACCGCACAAATTTTTAGAATTCGTCAATTACGAGTGGAGTTGCAGAGATTTGTCGCATGCTATAATTGCTTTCTCCCTTCTCTCATCCCGACAAGTGCGCTGGAAGATAAGCAGTGAGCGGTGGCACTGGGAAAGAAGTAACGTCACGTGTGCATCACGACTATGAGCACTTTTTTTTTAGAGCTGTGCGAATAGCAAAATTTTGGGTGCGAAGCGAATTCAAATTTTTAAGTGTGAGTGCAAATCGAATCAAATATATTTCGAATATTTCTCGAATATTTCCAGAATATTTTTCGACTACTTCAAAGCGAAATTGCAGAAAAAAAGTTGGAGCAGATTCCTACGCATATTCTTATGGAAGGCAACATGAAAGTGTTCCTTTTCGCTAGGTTGATGGAGCGCTGGCGGGTTGGTGTGTTATAGTTGTCTTATCAAGAATGAGGCAATGTAGAGGCCGAATTGTATTTATGTACATGGTTTGGTGCAGCCAAAGTGTTGCCGACAACACTTCACACATGAAAGGCAAAGATGCCATTTCCTCAGCCTCTCCTCCTCTTTGAACTTCTGTGGAAGCCTAACTGATGTGGCGGACAAGGGTGTCCTCCCTTCAAGTCCGGAGTTCCACATCTGCCTCGTAGACGTCAATATATAAGAGCATCTGAAATTTTGGATGCTAAAAGCCTCCGGCGTTCGATTTTTCGGACTTCCTGCCTAAATTTCAGGTCCAAAGCAGAATTAATTGAGCCCCCCACCTCTGCCACATCTATGATCTCCATGTTGGAACTAGCATTTTCTCTAGTCAATACATTTGCGACCGTAGCGGAGCCTAAAAGGCAGCTTTACCGCAATACGAGTGTGTGATGAGGTGAAGCATATTGAAAATCAGAAGGGGCCACTTTCAATTTGACGTTGACTGTATTTGTCTTTGGGAAGTTTGACCGCAGCGGAGCCTGAAAGGCAGCTTTGCCGCAATACGAAAGTGTAATGAGATGAAGCATATTGAAAATCTGAAGGGGGTCACTTTCAATCGAACGTTGACTGTATTTGTCTTTGGGAAGTTCGAATAGTAAAATTCCAGTGCGAATTGAATTGAATAGCAAACAGTATTCGAAAAATATTCGAAATTTCGAATATTCGCACACCTCTACTTTTTTTCTTTTTTTCACTTCAAAACGCACGGCTCACTTTCAACGTGATTGCGAGCGTGCACACGGGCACGTGGTGGCCGCGGTAACTATGCATCTCACGATGCTCAAATCAACGAAAAGCTGCGAACTTGGGTATATGACGCGGTCATTTGGGCACATGGCATCATTTGTAGAAAAACGAGGAAACGATTTCTCACTGACTTTGAGAATTAATCGTAAATTCCATGCCGCGTGCTGCGCTATATTGTTTGGCTGACGTGAGCTCAGGAGCCTCGGCTACCAATCGGCAGAGTTATCAGACCATGCTGGAAAAGTGTTGCAGGGCCCCTTTAAAGGAGTACTGACATGATTTTGAGGCACCCCAAAAGGGACATTTTTCATTTCCATGACATGCACTAACAAAACTCTTCACACTCCAAAGCCAGACAACACGTATATAACATTTTACTCTAATTTTAAAGTTTTCGTCACCCAGCATCTACAAGCCAGCCCCACCGCAGTGAACATTGTCACGACGACTGAACACAGTTTTGTCGGGTTTGGAAAGTCTGCATCCTGCATGAAGCTTAAATTGCACAAATTGGTGTCAGAGTTGTTGGACGACAGTTCACTCATCATTGTTTAAGTGAACCACGCGCAACTGACAGCAAATGACAGAGCTGGTGCTAGCATTTTGAGAGTTTGAGCTTTCCTGTGACGACGGACTTGTGTTGACACATCACAGCGAAGCCTCCGCCCTCAGTACCGAAACCGAAAGTGGTTTTTTAAGGTAGCAGAATGAAAAATATATTCAACACATTCCCAAGCATTACAGCACTGTTTTAGGGTTTTCAATACCCGCATGTTTATTTAGAGCAACAAGCCGAAAATGTTTAAATTTCGTGTCAGTACTCCTCTAAGAGGCAGCCAGTGCTCCGTGGGCATTCAGCTTGCTAAAGCTTTATACAAGATATACACCTGTTTAGGTGGTTAAGTGTGCACTCCAGCAAAGGAAGTGCTACCAGTGGGCATAAACTGCATTAGACTTTTTTGGGCAGCATGTAATCTTAGAAACTTATTTGTTATCAGCACTACACCCCTCCTTTTTATCACCCTACGATGAGATAAGGATTGCACTTTGCTTCCCAAGTGCTGTTTCAGTTTCGAACTTTTCGAAATGATCATCAATTCACTGTTGTTTACGATCATGAAGAAATCCAAGAAAGAAACAGTGGGGCCAAGGTGGTTCAACAAAGTGACAGTTTTCAAAGCAAGCCTTGCAACCTGTCATTTCAACGGCATTCTCAGTGCGAAAGTTGTCAGAGCAACAGCTGCTAAACAGAGGTCAGCATACATTGTGAATTTTTTGAGACTGGCCTTCATTACTTAACTTTATATTTGCCATTTTCCATGCGTTCACTGCATGCAAGCAGGGCATTAGGAGGGCAAAATGTTAAAGGAGCACTGACACTAAATTTCAAAGGCAAGATAATGAGTGAGATAGATTTATGTGGAGACATTCACAACATCTACGTAATATCAAGGGCAAATATAGCCTAGAACATGTTAAAAATCAATTGTAAAAGTCTACGAAAGCAGGGCGCCTTCGATAGTTTATTGAGGCTACATGATCGCCCTCATGTCTTCTTTCTTCTCTTCTTCCTGTCTCTTCCTGCCTAGTCCTCTTCTCTTCCTCTTCGTCGCCGTTCCGTCATGGCTCGATTAAGTGTGCGGAACACTATATCCTCCCAGTCTTCTGTCTTCATCCCTCCTGGGATGGTACGGAAGAATATTTCCTACTGAAGCCTCTTCCGTTTTCCCTCTCAAGCCTTCGTAGTAAACAGTCTTCAACATGCCTTGTTGTTTTGCCGTTTTAATCACTGTGTACGGACCGATGAATGGAGATTTTGAATCCAGGCCTTTACGCACCAGAATCATGTCTCCAGGCGTAATATCCGGTACCTTTGACAGGTGTCGTTTGTCAAAATTTTTCTTCATAGTCGTGTGGTACTTCCTCCGCTGTTCTGTTGTCAATGGTGTTTCCCGAAGTGACACTTTGCCAACGATGTCCAGTTCTTTATCAGCAGCAAGCCATGCGCTCTTTCCAAAAGCCGCAAAATGTGGACTGCATCCTATTCCGGCTGTGTAGGAGCGATTGTGATGTGCGACCGCTGCCTCGAGTGAGCACTTCCAACCTCCCTTAAATTGTGGGTAGAGAGAAATGAACGTCTTCAGGTCCCGTATCACCCTTTCAGCGAGAGAGTTGGCTTCGGGGTGATAAGGAGCAGGGAAACGAAGCTCGACACCCTTTTGATGGGCCCACGTTCGGAGCTTGTCACTTCGGAAAGCTGGTCCATTATCAGCGACTACAACTATCACGTTTTTGAATATTTCTCTTTGCAAGAGCTGAATGACAGAGTTCGCATCTTCTCTTCCTGGCTTTGCAGCAACGAACCGTGTACATTTATCTACTGCCACTAGAAAAGCTTGCGTTTTTCTAACGCCCTCGCCCTTCTTTTTTATCTCGGCGAAGTCGAGGTGCAATACTTGGAAGGGAACGTTTGAATATACTGGCACGACTATCTGATTTCCTCTTGGTTTGAACTTGGCTTTGTGCATCTGACATTCGTGGCAAGTTTTGATGTACCGAGCAACATCCGTTTTCATGTTCTTCCAAGTGAATCTTTGTGTGAGCTTTCGGTACGTCCTCCAGAAGCCATCATGACCGCCTGATTCTGGGCTATTATGATAAAGTCTGAGAATTAATGGCACACTCGTTTCAGGCACATGTATTCGGCCGTTCTTCAGTTTTAAGTCCTGCGTGCCTTCCCACAGCGTTGCCATGTTTATGCTCTCGCAGTTTGCATCTTTCGGCACGTGTAATCTTGAGAGTGCATCCGCGTCTCGATGCTTGAGTCCCGGGCGATGCACAACTTGAAAACTATATTGTTGGATCTCGCTAATCCACCGAGCCAGTCTTCCTTTAGGCTGGGCCAGCTGAAGCAGGTGCGTCAGAGCTTGGTTGTCAGTGACAAGCTTGAAATTTCGGCCTTCGAGGTAACTTTTAAAGTACCTTAAGGCCATCACGACGGCAAGTGCCTCCTTTTCAGTGGTTGCATAGTTCACTTCAGCTTTTGAAAAAGTATAAGAGTGATATCCGATGACTTGCTGCTGCCTTCCAGTGGGCTTCTCAATGTCGTGTTGATATAGTACTGCTCCGGTTCCGTAATGAGAAGCATCAGTGCACAATTCAAAAGGTAGCGAAAAATCCGGTAATGTCAACAAGGGGTCAGATGATATAATCTTGACGAGATCCACGTAGCAGCGTTCACACTCTTCGGTCCATATGAAAGGAACTTCTTTTTGTGTCAGGGCTGTTAAGCATCTCGTTTTCGTTGCGTAATTCTTGATGAAGGCCCTGAAATGACCAGCCAGACCCAGGAAAACTCTTAGGGAATGCAGATCATATGGCTTAACAAGATTAGAAATTCTCTGCACACTTTCTTCTTTGGTGCTTTTCGTTTTACCATTGAAGACTCTACCGAGGAATACCACAGTTTGACAGAAGAATTCACTTTTCTTCACGTTTATCTTGAGACTTGCTCGGCTCAACGCCTCCAGGACTTGGGATAAGTGGTCAGTGTGGTCGTCCTTGGTCCTTGAGTAAACAATAATGTCGTCAACATATACGTTGCAAAACTTGCCTATGTAGTCTTTCAGCACATTGTTCATCAGCTTTTGGAACCATGCCCCTGAGTTCTTCCATCCGAATGGGAGACGGTTGTACTCGTAGATATCAAAGGGTGTAATAAACGCTGTATATTTCTTGGTTTCTTCTGTGAGCAGTACTTGCCAATATCCCTTGCACAGATCAATTCTCGAAAACCATTTACATCCGCCAGTTTCATCAATGATTTCGTCGATGCGGGGCATCGGGAAGGGAAACAATTCAGTCTGTCGGTTAATTAATCGATAATCCGTGCACAGTCGTAGGGAACCATCTTCTTTGGGCACAATAGTGATTGGTGACACAAATGCGGATGTCGATGGCCTGATGATGCCAGAGTCGAGCATACCTTGGAGCTCTTGCTTCAGCCAAGATTTCTTTTCATAACTTAAGGCGTATGGCTTTCTACGGACTATGGTCGTGTCCTTCAGCTCAAATGGTACCTCGATTGCCGTTGTCGGGGGTGGATATGTCCCAACGCATATTAGTTCTGGAAACTTAGTTGCGATGTCGTCAGGGCACATCGCTATTCTCCTCGTCTTCGTCCCAGCATTATGCACAGGTTCCATTCGATTGTTCATACCAGTGCCTTCATCTGTTGTTATAACGTCGTTCCAGAGGATGTTCATTTTTAAGCGCTTCATATCTGGCCGTGAGAGGATGAAGTCGAAGTCAACGCCGGATAATACCAAACATTTCACGGTGATCTCCTGGCTGTTGAAAAGGATCTTCGCATTTGTCCATCTTGAAAAGTCTCGGCGCCCTGCTTTCGTAGACTTTTACATCAATCTTAAAGTGCATGCTGCGTCACTAAGCGACATGCGGAGCACCTCGCAACGCATACATCAACGCAGTGTCCGCGTAAATAAACCTACATCACGAGTTTGTGTTGGCTGATCAGTGCGGCGCCCTCTCGCGTGCAGCGCCCACGTCACAGTTTTGCATGGTCACATGGCCAGCTGTGTTTACCTAGCCACCAGAACTGCTCCTGCCTAGCTCGGTGCTCTTTGAAACCGAAACTGCGACTGGGCGCTCTAAAAAAGTCTAAATGAATAAATGTTGCGCACTCGCGCAAACGAAGATTTCAGCCGTGATAAGTGGGTCATAAGCTGGCTATCGCAAAAAAAAAAAAAAAGAGAGAGAGAAAAAAAAGCTAGGTGCAAAATTTTTGTGTCCGTGCTCCTTTAAGGTGAAACTGAACTTTCAGCAATAACAAGGCAGTTCTTATAATTTTGCAGTTTTAAAGCTTTCTCATTGTTCACGCTCTCTAAATTACTTTTTCTGGGATCACGAATATTTAGCTAAGTCGTTTCGATAAAGCATTGATCAAGCATCTGAGACATTCAAGTGACTGGTTTCCATTTTATCTTTTCTTTTGCATTTTTCAATATCTCTCATGTGAGCGCCAAGCTTTCCGTGACTAATGCAATGGCTAGTGAATGTGCACATTTATTTCAATGAGGGCCTTACTAAACTTGATTCTACGGTTATATTCACAGTGCAGCCATCACGAAAACTTTGACCTTCAACATTTCTTAATTCTTAAAATTTATCCAAAAATTTTAGCCCTCATAATGATCACATCCTCAAATATGTGTCATTTTCTCGAGAAAAAAAGGAAGTGCTACCATTAAATCAGTATATACGGTATCTGAACAGAGATAAAATAGGCATTGTGCTCACATTGTTCTCCATCGCTATCCGACGAACAGCAGGTGTTGTGAGCGCTTTGGCTCCTTGTCCACCACCAGGCTCACTGGTTGAGGGCGCCGAGGACTGTTCTTCACTGCGCTGAGATTTGATGTCCTGGTCCTGGACCTCATCATCATCCGACGAACCTGTTCAAATGACAAGCACTCGCTTGTTCACTTTTTGATTTCATCGATTTGAATATTACTGGGGCACCTCGCCTACAGCTTTCATAATTAATTTGGTTTCTTAGAGAATGTAGCAGACAAAAGAGAGTTGTCAAATGAAGTAGGTCGATTCTAAGGTAATAAAGTGTAGGAAATGAGCCCAAGGGAAACACCGTGCAGAATGTATGAGAAGGAACGGCATGCAGATTTTGCACACATGGTACAATTTTTCTAACTTGTGTCATGATGTTTTCGACTATGGATGACATTGCATGAATATGCTGGTAGACAGCCAGACAAGTTATAAACCTCATGTTTCCCTAAAATGTTGCGTGAAATGAGCACTAAACTTCGTTATATAGTACTGGTAGAAAGCATGTATAAGATAATTCTTATTAGAATGCAATAACAAAAATGCTCAACAATGCTCACAGTTTTTTCCTGTAGGCTCTGTGCATGTTGTCCTTTCTAAACGCTTTACTGAAAGTATTTTCCTAATACAGTAAAATCCCGCTATTACATTCCTCACTCCTTTATTTTCCTGGCTGTTACAGCGTTTTGCATTGGTCCCGGCATAGCTCCGAAAAGATCCAATGAATTGGGAACCCTGCCATTACGTCACAACTGTGGGACCGTTCCTATATGGAACATCGAGAATTTAGCTCTGAGCCGGCCGAACGACCACAAAAGAGAGCGCCCATGTTGACTTTTCAAGCAGCTTGGCCTGGCTTGACCATAAGATTAATCGCATGAATGGCACAAGCGACACGCATAATGTACTTTCAGCTTCTTCGAACAAAAGCATAGCCTTCGACCAGGGGCGTAGCCAGAAATTTTTTTCGGGGGGGGGGGGGGGCCCCACCTTGATTTCGGGAGGGGCACCTCCTTGAAATGGTCATTTTTCACTCTGTATGCCATGGCGAAAAAAAATTTCAAGGGGGGGGCACGTGCCCGGTGTGCCACCCCCTGGCTACGCCACTGCCTTCGACATATGTATTGCAGAGATGGCATGTATGACGTAATTGGTTTTAAACTTGCTTTTAGCGCTTGCGAAAGTAAGGCCATTGAGATCGACATTTGTTTTCACTGTCGCATTGGTGTGAACTCCTCACTCGTTATTTGTCGGAGGAGTTCGCGCGGTTTAGGGTCGGACTCGTTGCGCTAGTCGTGTTGCGTGTGCTTAGTTCTTTCACGCCTACAAGTGTCAGTGCCAAAAGAATCGCATATGTTCATTACATTTCCGTGGATGACACCGTTCTCACCTCCACGGTTCTATCTGTCAGCTAGATCGTGGCAAAGTCCACCAGCGCATGCAGCAATGAGGAAGTTTAGAAATTGGTGGAGCAGAGGTCATTTTCTTCGTCAATACCTAGCTTTTCCAGGGTACTTTCACTTTCGCGAGGCATTCGACCATCTACGACAAGCCATGGTGGTCCAACACTGTGGAAACAGTGCTACATTATATCTCGGAGACGCCGACACATCGGGTGACAACCTCTCGGAGGTAGTATCGCCAAAAGGTATCGCTTGCCAGTTGTCGGCCGTGATGGCATTAGATTTATTTAAAGGATATGACATTCAAGGTACTCGAAAAACTTTTTGTGCTGCTTGGGCATGAGTGAATGCACCAGGCAATGTTGCACGGTTTTTTCAAGCGTAAGCATTGAAACGAAGTTCTGTAGCACTAAATATTTTTTTTGTTTTTCCTGTTTCTCGGCTCTTGCATTTCCCAGCTCTTACAGTTCCTTCAAAAACGTATCAGTTGGTTTCTACTGTAGCAAGCAAATTTGGCATGGTCTTAGTTTAGGAATTGGTTACATTTACACTGACACCTCAAGCTCCTCTTTTGATGAGCTAAATGTTTATTCTTCTTTTTGTTGTACAGTCCGCTACAGCCGTTTGAACTTTCTGATAAATTATCTCCCTAATTCTTGAGTGTCATTAGCTTCCTTTTCTTGCTGCAAACACCACAGAGCAGCTATGATCTTGCAAAAGAAAGTGTTCATGCCAACAACACTATGTGTGGAAAGAGTCCTTGCCAGAACACGTGGCATTTTGTCCTTGATTTTACCTTCACAGTGTTCAAACGGAAGAAGATACAGTGAGCAGCAGTTCTTTGCGTAGGGTCTCTATCACATACAACACACACTGGGCCAGTTCTGTGAAAGGTAAAAAAACGACAAAGCAGCTCACTCAGCGAGTCGTCGTCAACCTCGATGTCAACAAGCGGAGACCCAACCTTGCAGATGTCATCAACTTCATGGTACAGCTTCTTGATTCGGCCATCGTAGCGGCTTGTAATGGTAACTGATGCCTTGTCGCTCTGCACTTCACAGATGCTGTCAAACTGATTCACCTTGTCGCCAAGCTTGACATACCTGGACAGATCACAAGGCACGTGTGTAACACTTATGCTCACTTCATTCAATCACTGGTAAACTTCTCCCAAGCTTCGCTGGTGTATCATTCAGGTGGCTATGTCTCAGACAAATGGCATGGTTTCAAAGCACGCTGTGTCTATATTAGTTGATTGCTATTGTTCACACTAAAATTAAAATTGGAGACAGTGACAGGAAAGCTAGCTTCAGAGCAGCAAAAACATTTTGGACTAAATAAATGAATGCAAAAACATAGTAACAAAACAATTTCAGAGCAGGAAATGAAGGAACAGCTGGGAGCAACCATGGCATGTTTATATGGGAACAGAAGGTCCAAAACAAGCAAGCATTTATTAGCTGGGTGACTAAAGTGATGTCATAGCCATGACGTCCAAGCTTGTCGGTCTCTTCATCTTTCGCCACAACACACATTGCCCACTACATTTATGAAAAAATTTTTTAGAAAACTTGTTTTCATGGCACAGTCTGAACATGAAATATAGATATAACAAAAAATGCCTAGTAATGCAAGGCACATGCCATGGAGCATTAAGGCCTGACCACACGTACCCGTTGCAGCACGTCAGCATGTGGCTTCTTGATGCAGCGCCGCGCCCCCCCTCTCTCCATAGGGAGAGGGCGCGACACCGCGTCAAAAAGCCATGCGCTGACACGCTGCAACGCGTATTTGTGGTCAGGCCTTAATGATGATGGCAGTACGCACAGTGTGTACATTGATTATCATGAAGTGGACGTGGTGAAGTTACTCTTGGGTTCAATGTGGCTTCACTTTTAATGTTTAATCGTAGGCTTCCGAGTACATAGGAAACGGCAACCTGAAAGAGGGAAAGAGATATTCTATCATTTCACAGCACACCCTACATCTAAGAGGTGGTGTACAATGGCCACACACAGAATGGAGCGCATAGTCAACATGTCATGCAAGTGAAATTTTTCGTAAAAGAAAGGACAAAGGCCAAACAAACAGTGGAAGTTATTCCACCTGACAGATTTGGACCCCCTGTACAAGGCATTGGCTTTGATAATATATTACTTTAATGATGTCTACTACATACTGTGATGTCTCACACATAGCCACAGGCAGAAACAGCTTATGAAAAGGACAATTGAAGTGAGGCCCACCATTCTTTGATTGTCACTTCGCTGATGCCCTCGCCAATGTCAGAGAGCTTGAACGCCACAGTTTCCTGAAGCCATGGGCTGGTGTGCAAGGGACGTAATGCAGACAGATGGGCTCGCACGTGTGATGCCACCGGACGACGTGGAATGCTGCTTGCAGTGCGTGAGGCGTGCAGATTTCGTCTCAAATGCTGCGAATTCAAATGTAGGTCAGTGCCTCTGTTTGGCAATAATGCGAAGGCATCAATTCTATGTGGACGAGTGTTCCATACAGGCAACTAACAAACAAAATGATTTTTTTTTAAATCAGGTTTTTGTTTTTTGAGTGTACAGTTTTTGGCTCAGCATCCTCAGACTGAATGATACGCAAGAAGCATGATTTGTTAGACTATAGTAGGTACAAAGGAAGTAGACTGACATGCTACTCATATTGTTCTGAAAGCACAGTCAGAGGTGAAAGACCGACGCGATCACAACAAAACGAGCCTTGCGAATCACAGCCAGGTATCCTTGTTGCATTTGTTATTTGCAGTGATTACAGTCACCTTTAGTTCAGTCGCATTTTAAATGTACGATCACGACAGTGGAGCGAGATAAGGGAAGCACACGCGTGGTAAGTGAACGAGCATCCAATTGTGCTGCACACAACTTTGCGGCTTACAAGGTTACACGTTAGCAAAATCGCGGAAGTACGACGCACAGCCATGGTGTAAATAAGCGAGGATATGAGAGATGTGAATCAGGATATGACACGACGTCGTAGGCAGTATGCACATTAAAGGCTGTAGCAAGATAATCCCGATCGAAAGAAACAAAAAAAGCTATAGAAGCGTAGAAGCTTACTGCATATACTGAAGTAGAAAGCGAGTTCCCGCCTAGTTCAGAGCGATCAACACGTGTACGAAGCACACCAACTCGTATTCGTCAACGTTTGACCGTCCATACAATTAATTTTTTGTTTGTACAACTGTCCCCACTACACTGAGAATTCGGATAGCCATGACAAGCGTGCCAAAAGGCTCGACCCTCGTCGTGGCTACGGTGGCTCTCACCCATAATTCACACAAAAGAGCCGGTAATCCTGCCACACATCGCAAGCTTGTCAGTTTCAAAAGTTTCACTCGCTTCAAACGAGGCCAACGAACCCGCCGTAGCGACTGCCCGATAAAAACACGTCGGTGGTGGCGTGATTACCGTGCCGCAAAGGGATACTTTGCAATAATCAGCAGATGGTACGTACGATACCTTGCCAATCGAGTTTACTACGCTAGCGCAACCTGGTCTCGGGTGTTTACTGCAGTCATGCAAGTAGTAAATGCTAGCAAGGAAGCGTAGTCAGTCACCAATTTTGACGCGTGGTGCCGAACTTCTCGAGGAACGAGCTTGAAATCCCTCGGAATGAGTCGAAATAGCAGCGCTGCCATGCTCGCCGTTGCACCGCAGCTGTACCTGCCTGGCTGTACAGCAGACAACACGCCACCGCAGCGCGCTTCAAACCGGCTTGATTGCTAAGCGAAAGTAACGTCACACGTTGATTCACGTTACGTGCACGGAAGTATATAGCAATTAATAGCCTCTAAACAAAATTATACGCTCATACGCAGTTGATTTTGATAGTTCAATAATTTCATTTTCATTTGACATATATGCTTCTGGATCTGTTTGGCTCGCTACCGTTTGGCACAGCCAAATCCAAAATCAAAGTCGCTTCAACAAGATAAACAAATTGCAGACGGGGAAGTGGTTGTCCGAAAGTATGATTACCGTCAGGCGTTTAATTTGGCCGTAATGACGTTGGAACGCTCGAGTGATGCGTTTTCCTGCTATGGAACGACACAAAAGCGATCCAGGACTGACGGCGCTGAATGATCTACGAGCAAATTGACAACGGTGCGTCGCGACCATGTTCAAGCTAAAGGAGTTGGCGCGATGGCTGGGCATGACGGTGTTCGAGATGTTCGTGCACCTCATTTCCATCACCCTGTTCTCCGTCATGGTTGTGCTCAAGCTGGACAAGGCGTTCGACGTGTCCTGGTGGACGGTGTTTGTGTCGCTGTTCATCTGCGATGGCTTGAACGCTTATTTCTGCGTCATCGTCTTCATACGCCAGTACATCGAAGGCGTCTACAAGGCGGGCGCCTTTCGCGCGGTGTGGAGCTTTATGCAACTGCTGCTAATGTTTCTTTTCAAGTTACTGCTGTGCCTCAAGGCCGAAGGACAAAAGAGTAGTCTTGTCTACTCGGAGGTGTTTGCGCCGCTCTTTATTCTCCTCATGCTCGTCATGGTGCGCGCCTGTCATCTGCACTGACGTGCGTTTGGCTTTTTGAGTGACGTCGCTTCGGAGGGCGCGAGCCAACTCTACTGCTGTGTCTCGCTGTACTAAGCGCCGAAGAGCGTTCCTGAAATCTTGTTTACACAAGTTATTTATTTCTTGTTACGTTGCGTTGGTTTAACATTTAAGAATCACGTGAATTAGGCGGAGTGATACGGTCTTGAAAGCGCCATTTGTTCGACTGGAGTGCCTACTTACGATGGTAATGAAGTGCTGTTTAAAGTACGGCCACACTTCATGGCGTTGGTTTTCAAACACACCTGCCAGTCTTCTGGCAGGTGTTTTTTTTTTGGTTAGTGACTTGAGTGTTGTACGTATCTTTCATACAAGAACTGTGCACGTCGTTGTGTTGAAAGACTATGGATTTCTGTCTTGACCTCTGTTAGTAGATTCAGAAGCTTGCAGAAAGGTCCGAAGCTCTTAAACTTTTGGCCGAGGTCTGCGTGTAATAAATGCAATTTCTACAATTTCTTAAATACTTCTGTGTGCCAGTACGTTATAAAAGTGTTCGTGGCATTTTTACATGCCTTCACCTGCTATTCACCGTGTTCATTCGAGTTTCATTGGAGAGGAAATTTATGCGCATTGCAAAAAAGAACAGTTTTAATACCTAATTATGTGAGATCATGCCTATAATGTGCCCAGGTTCAAGTCAAATAAAAAGTTCTTTATTTAAGCAATTAAAAAAAAAATGTGCTGGATTGTCGGGCCAGTAACCAATGCAGCTAGCTGTAAGGTTGATAAAATTGGAAAAAAAAATAGCAAGGGCAGGCAGCTTAAACCAAAATCTAGCTTTTGCATTTGCAGCATGAAACATGTTTACATGCACAAGCTTTTTTTCCCCTTGCATTGCTCGAATTTCATGCGTAAGTAAAGTCGCTAACATGTTCCTAGTGTTTTTTGTGGCTATTCCAGTTTGTACTCAAAAATCTAGATCATTTGTTCCGTTTCCCAGCATCCTTGCCATCAGTAATGATGGCAAGGAGGCTGAAAAAGACCATTAGAAGAAAATTCCCATCTTAAATGCTTGGTCTGCCATATTAAAGGGGCCCTCCAACACTATTCGACCCTCCATTTTTTACTCGGTTGTGTAGACTGAAGTACAGACAGATTAATGCAGCAAGAGTGGCAGCAATAACGTCACGGAGTCCGAAGTTATTCGATTTAGAAAATTTAAAATACAAGAAAAAAAAAATGCCTATCCTCAATTTGATTTTCGCGGGGTCACCTGACCACATTTCGCTCGCCCGACTAGCCCTGTGACAAAGGAGGGCTCCTCCAAATTAAATGAGCTAAAAGCTCCTACATAGGAGAAGCTCGCACAACATTGTTGCTTGTCCTTTCCAACGTATTGTAGACGTCGTTGCCATAGTAACAAACGTGGTGCCTGATGCCTGACTTGTCAACGGGAGCGGGCACTACTGCTTCGAAGCGAGGTATTTTCTGCTGTTCTTTACAGTTACATTCCATGTTACTCCCTCCTCTCATTCTTAGAAGAAAATTTGTGGAACGACCAGGGCGGTGAAATACTGTTGACCCTTCACGGCATGTTTGGTGAGCCGCCCAATGAACTGCAATGGTGCAGCAGCATCAATTCAGTGAAGGGGATTGGTTACACCCCTTCAACAAAAATCAAGAGTCTACCGCACGTGCGGAAAGAGGCAGCTTGCAAATGCACAGAAGCAAGAAGAGGGAATAGAGAGCAGTCTTTCGTATGGACATCCGACCCGTGCAAGCAAAAAATCCAGAGGCAAAATGGTAGCCAGCGCCTCTGCCGTGCTTTGTAGTCGTAGTGATCTTTTTTGTTGCGGCAGCGTCTGTTTGGAGTTCAATGAATAAGCACAGAAAAGAAAAACGAAACACATTAGTAATCTCAGTTTTGATGCCTGGCCCTCATCCTCCGTCATTTCCGCCTGCAATAGTTCTGGCGAGCGCCACTACGTGCTGATGCGGTTGGCAGCGATGAAGTGACTTTATTGCGTGATTAAGATACCATATCATTTGATATCGGCGCCTAGACCTATGCTAAAATAGTCCCCAGATATCAGTCTACGTAAACCACAAATAAGAAACAGGTGCTTCAAATGTGTTAGAGGGCCCCTTTATCTGTAGTAGTACTTCTGTGCATTCATAAGAAAATACCTCCACATGGATAGGTGCTCAGTGTTGTTCACATTGCAAAGATGATGTTGCACAAGAGCAACACACTGGAAAATAATGAGGGACACAACATGTGTGATAATTCCTTTATTCTCTGTTTGCAATATGTATAATGGCATTTCACTTACACTATTTCTTCTATGGTATCATAGCATCTTACATGTTTGATTGTTAAGCTCTAGGATGCAGGTTTCATGTCTGACCAAATGCAAAAACACTAGTGCACTTAGCTTTAGATGTAAGTTAAAAAACCCCACCTAATAAAAAATTACCCTGCAGAACCCCACTACAATGTGCCTCACAACCATAACGTGGTTTTAGCATATAAAACTTCAGCATTTAGCTTGTTAACTTTTTGCGGTCTGAAACCTTTATCCACCTTTTATGTGTTCCTGTCCGAAACTGAAAAAAAAAAAAAAGAGCAAGGCTTGAGTAATAGAGGTTTACTTACTTTTTAGAGATGGTTGCATAATACAGTGACAAAACGCGAGCGTGAATTCAGCCCCAAAAAAGCTTCTCTGGCAGTATGCGACAAAGGAACCAGCGGTTGTTGGGAGAGGGCCCAGCAACAGACCACAAAGGGTTAATGTACAAAACTTTTGAGATGTTTAATATATCAGCAAAGTCTGTATTTCACTTTCCTTGAAAAAAAAGAAATGCTAGCCACTGCAGCACATATCGGCACATACATTTGCACTCAATATGACTTGCAACATAGGATTACATGGTCTCATGAGTTAAAGGATTGCGCGTGGCTTCAACTACCCTGTTTTTCGTAACCAAGTATTTTCCTTATATGGGATAATCTCTAAGTGAGAGAACAGTGTTCAGCTGTGGAACTAAGGGCTATTGAAAGCGATGTGCGCTCATAGAGTGTCTGATGCCACACACTCTTGTGTTGCAGGTCATATTAAGTGCGACCGTACCTTTTGCGCTGTTCTTTCATACTGGCACTAAGCACAAATCAGACTTCAGAATCAGAATCAATTTTATTATTAAAAGTTGGGTAAATTTACAGGCATTTAGTATACACGAGGAGGTCCCATAGTTAAGAGGCTGCATCGGGACCTCCTGTACAAAGACAGTTGAGGTAGTTAACACTTCTTAGCAACAGTAGTGAAAGATAGTAGTGAAGTGAAAAAAATAACAATAGCAGAAAAATGCACAAGTGATTACATAAAATAGCATGATTTTAACACATCACTAAAAATATTGTAATAGACAAAAAAAAAAAACAAGCGTACAACAGTTTGATAACCCTTATTCAAGATACACTGAACAACAAAGCACACAACGACAGAAACAGTAACTCTTCTGGATAGTCTGCGTGAAGTAAGTACATTTTTAGTCTTCAACTTCAATGGGGCGCTTAGTGAACACAAACGACACAAACGAAAAAGTACAGGACATAAGGCAACGAGCACAATATTGCATTTCTTTCCTTCATTCATAGCGAGGGTCTCGTTCTGGCAGACTGAATGCCTTTAGGCAGTATGTGAGGGATCATTGGTCAGCTGCCAGCTCGCAATAAGATCACGTGCTACGTGACGCCAAAGAAGCAATAAGAGTGTTCCACACTCGCCGCAATCGCAACAGGCGGCGCTGACTGACGCTCCCACGCTTCAAATACACATATATACCATATAAAGTGGACGGAGGGATGACCGCCACCGTAGCTCAGTGGTAGAGCATCGGACGCGTTATTCGAAGGTCGCAGGTTCGGTCCCTGCCGGTGGCAAGTTGTCTTTTCGTCCACTTTTCTTTCTTCACATTTACATTACGATTACTTCTAATAACGTCCCCTATACTTTCCTTGGCATCACTGTCTGTTAGTTCTCATTAATATTGTGTTTAACAAAGCAAACGAGCCCTTAAAACTTGCATTTCTTTCCTTTATATATATATATATATATATATATATATATATATATGAAGGAGGGAATTGTAAACTTAAGGGCTCGTTTGCTTTGTTAAACATAGTATTAATGAGAACTAACAGATAAAGATGCCAGTAGTATTAGAAGTAATTGTAATGTAAATGAAAGTAGAAAGGACGAAAAGATAACTTGCCACCGGCAGGGTGGCAAGTTATCTTTTTCGTCCACTTTCATTTCTTCACATTTACATTACAATTACTTCTAATAGCTTCCCCTATACTTTCCTTGGCATCTTTGTCTGTTAGTTCTTATATATATATATATATATATATATATTTCATAACAGTGCAATCGCTTTCCAACTAATGCTGCGTGAATCAATGAAAACAAAACACTCCTTCCCGCGTCCTGCGTCCCACACAACCACCACAGCGCATGCGCGTCCCCTCTCTCTCCTCTCTTACGCTCACCCCCTTTTTCTCCTCTAGGAATCCTCTGCTCTACGGAGCGGCGCCCGCGTCCCACAGCGCATGCGCGTCCTCTCCCCCCTCTCTCCTCTAGGAATCCTCTACTCCACGGAGCGGCCCCCGCGTCCCACACCCCGACAGCGGATGCGCGTCCCCTTCCCCTATCTCTCCTCTCCTACACTGACTCCCTTTCTCTACTCTAAGAATCGTCTACTCTAGGGAGCGGCGTCCCACAGCGCATGCGCGTCCTCTCCCCCCTCTCTCCTACGCTCACCCCCTTTCTCTGCTGTAGGAATCCTCTACTCTACGGAGCGGCGCCCGCGTCCGACATCCCCACAGCGCATGCGCGTGCTCTCCCCCTCTCTCCTACGCGCACCACCTTTCTCTACTCTAGGAATCCTCTACTCTACGGAGGGGCTCCCGCGTCCCACACCCCCCACAGCGCATACGCGTCCCCTCTATCTCTCCTCTAGGAATCCTCTACGGAGCGGCGCGCGACAGGTGGTGCGACAGCTGCATGCCCCGCGGTATAAAAATGACGGAGCGCGCCTCATTCTCTCTCCTGTGCACCGCGATGAGCGCCCGGGCCCCTGCCGCGAAACGAGAGCAGCGACGTTTCTTCCGCTCAAGCTAACCATCTCCCCGCTGCTTCGCATCCACACATGGTTCCCTTTAGCGGGAGATGGGGAAGTTTTTTTTTTTTTTTTAGATTAGTTATACTAGATGTTCGGAATTAAGTGACAGCCAAGCATTTAACTGTAGGATGTGTGCGCGGAACTTGATGCTCACCTTAAAGATCGAACCTTAAAACATAAAGCGAGTCCCAAAACTGCCTACACTTTAGCATCGAGTACGAAACCGAAACAACGTTGGCAACAGCCTCTCGTCAGAGGGGTCAGATAATGTCATCCAAATCTCAAAATAGAGATGGAACACATTTTCTTCAGAGTCCAAGTACATTCACTTCGTGTGTGTACTGCGACCTGTGCGCTTTGTATCAGTTCCAAACGACATAATATTGGTGATGTGCCGCAAGGCAACGTTGTTTTGCATGCTTAAGATGCCTAGTGCAGTGCTGTACTCTTCTGTGAAAATTCTGATGGCCTATATCACAACAGCTGAGAGTTAAAGGCCAACTCCGGCGATTTTTTGACCGTGTCAGGATAATGGTGCTTTTATGTTCCTGAGACACTCTTGTCACACGCCCGATAGCTGAAATGCTCAGCAAATTCGAAAATAATTTTTAATAAGCAAAAACGCGCAATACCGAAACCGAAACCCAACCGAGTGTACTGTCCAAGTATGACGTAGTAGTTTGCTACGAACCGGAAGTCGTGTAAGGCATGCTGGTCCCGCCGGCGCGGAAAATCACACGCTCCTCCACAGAGAACAGAAAATAGCGCGCCAAACCAGCGAAACGCTGGCCAAACACCGTCGCCTTGTGACCAGCACAGTATACGCTGTAGCGGCCATAGTTAGCGAACCCATTGGCTGCGTCACTTCCGTCGACCGGCAAACCAACACGTCACACACGCAATGTTGCCAATAATTGTGGGAAGCCGAGTGGGCGTTTGCAGACAATCTTTAAAATTCATTTGCAAACAATCAGCGCATGTCTCAAGCTTGAAATTTGGCATAAATGACGGAAATGTGCAAAGGAACGTACCCAGCGAATTTCATTGAGATCCATTGACCTCGAAAAACCTCCGGAGTTGGCCTTTAACGACAGTAATATGATATGGGTGTTATCAAGGACTGTTTGGCTATGCTTTGGATGTTCTAGTGCTTGTTTAAAAAGTGTTTTTTTTCTCTATGCATACATTTTCTCTCACAGGTAGAAGCGATGGAGGTGCCTTATGGTAACCATACAGAGAAGGGAGCGAAGCCTGGGGAGTGCCTCAAACACCAAGAGCGTGCGTAATTGTAGTTTCTCTCTCTCTCATTCATGAACGCCAAGCTAAGGTGTG
Source organism: Rhipicephalus appendiculatus (assembly GCA_030522465.1). Classification (NCBI taxonomy): domain Eukaryota; kingdom Metazoa; phylum Arthropoda; class Arachnida; order Ixodida; family Ixodidae; genus Rhipicephalus; species Rhipicephalus appendiculatus. The sequence goes on from JALIZH010032967.1 coordinate 2,515,529, forward strand.
ATGTGTGAAAAAGAAATGGGGTACTAAGCGCATGCCAGGGTCTGACTTGAATCTTTCCAAACAGAGCCACTTGAAACTGTGATCTTGGCACAGCTGTATTCCGTTCCATGCCAACGCTGTGGCGCCTTGCAGTGCTTCTTCCAGTCGATGTGTTCGCACCAAAGGAGCTTTGCCCCCGCAATTTGAATGTTTCTTTGTTTTATGTGGAGTAATAAATTGCAAGTTTTTGTGGCCTAGCGATGAACTTGTGCGACTCAGAATGTGTTCTATACCTGTATCGTTCTGTTCGTTTTCTGGTTTTTTACGTGAAGCAGGCCCGTAGCCAGGGGGGTGCCCTGCCCACCTCCCCCGCCCCCCCGAAATGCATTTCTTTTTTTCTTGGGGGGGGGGGGGGGGGGAGTGTTTTACCAGAAATAGTGAAAATAATTATTTTTCACAAATGGTCAAGGCCTTCAGCAACTTTCCCCACAGTGCTCGGCGCGTTCGCGGGGCTTTTTAAGGTTCTTGGAAAAGCTCATTTGGACATGCCGACCGTTTCTCTATTCCACTGCAAGAAGTGAGAAACAATTTGCGGTGTGACGTCGCAAGAAACTGCGTTGTTACTGCTCAAGGCAAAGCATCTTAGCGTAGTCTTAATGTCTTTTTCTGAATGCATATGGTGGTGCAAAAGGTTTATCACTGTGTGCCGTGTGGCAGAATTTGTATCGGAAGCTTTTTAACACGAAAGTGTTTCATGGCGGGGTCCACCAAGCATATCCGTTACGGATATGACGTTTATATAATTAACGCTACTAAATGAGAAAGAAAAATAATTATGAAGATGTTCCCCCCGCCGGGAATCGAACCTTTGACTCCTTCGCCCGCGACGGTAAGCGCCCGACGCTCTACCGACTGAGCTAAAGAAGCAGACGGAGAACACACTACTAACGCGCCTTATATCTCCCACGCAATCTCTCTCGCTCGGTGCTCTTTGTTGGCGGCGGCGGGCGGTGCCGCCGTCTGTGAGCGATGAAGAGAAGTAATGCGGCACGCGATAGAGAATGATTCGTCGACGACGCAGTTATATCATGGCGTCCGAGATCGCGTGCCGGCGCGCAATCTCCGAATCTCGGAGGTCATGATGAAAGCGTCTCGATAGCAGCAACAAACGCTGCCCGCGCTAGCATCGGGGAGTCGCCCTAGACGCAGTTATGTGTCACCGTGTCACTCTAGCCTATTGCTTCGTGTTAGCGTGTGACGGCTCGTTGTCGGAGTAGTGCGCTTCCACATGCACCAACGGTGTTTCGCAGCCGACTACTTCAAGTGCCATAGCACCGATCAATTAAACTGCTGCAGTAAGCGGTGCAGAAAGCCAGTGATGTCGACGGACGAATGTGGTGCCTTGGTGGAGCGAAACGGAGGCCAGCGGGACGCCGAACGCCTGCGCGCGTTCGCGGCAGAAGCTGTGCCTCCCGTGTTGATGAAGCGCAGCGCGGTAGTGTATGCAGGAGCACAGGCGTAGGTTACCGCATCCCTCAGGAGTGCACGCCGTGCCGTTTCTCTCCTTCAGTGACGACACTTTGAAGAAGTGCACAGTAGCAGTGTTTATTACGTGCTTGTTGAGGTCATCTTTGCGCGCGATTCGTGATACGCTGTCTAGGTATAGGTTCAAAAGTTTAACTATTACAGCGGTTAAATCATGATCATGGGCGTTAGTCGTCGCGATGGGGATGTGCCATTAGGCGTCGACGTGGGTGCATCCACGTCAAACGGTGCTATAGGTGTAAAACAGCAATAGACGTTGTACGAACTCTCATTATCACTACACAATAAGCACTACTTCTTTGAAGACACTTTTTCACTTTCGTGTTATACCGATTCCTATGACGGGGGGATCAGCCATGTTTTTTTCTTTATTACGTTCTTCTAAATGCCTCCAGGCATAGGCTCAATGCACTGGCCAAAAGGGGCTTATGGCTTTTATCAGCCCAGTTTTTCCGACACTGGCCAATATGGGCGTGAAAGAAGCTGGCAATCAAAGCGACACTAAACTGAAACAATCAGTTTATCCTGATAAATCATACCCTCGAAACTCCAGAGTCGTTAATTTTACCTCCACAGCTTTATTAATAAATGAGAAATTTCGAAAGTTTCGCTTTTATATTTTTGCGCCGAAGTCTCCGATGATGACGTCACAGATTCAAAGGGCTTTTTCGTGTTCTGGCCAGATTCTCCCAATAAAATTTCCTGAAACTTGTTTTGTTTAGTCTCTGGCTCAATCTGAAGACAATTTACTTTATTTTTGCCTATTAAGGACTACGTAGAGGCCGTCAAAATCTATGACGTCGCGGCGACTTGTGCGGAAACTTCAAGGTAGCGTCGCCACCGGCATTTTCTTTCAGCGCATTTTCTCGCTTACCAAGTGTCACCTCGCAGCAAGCATGGTGCTTATGGTATCTTGAAGGTTACTATAATACCAGAAAAATAGTTTTTTTTCTTTAGTGTCCCTCTAAAGACTCTGCTCTTCTAGGCGCATTCCATGTACGCGTGAGATCTTTCCACATTATCGACACTCTTGCCTCTCAAAAAAAAAAAAAAATCTGTTGCGGTGGATGTTAATCGCGCCTGCCATCGCAAGGGGAAGCTCCAGAGAGAAGAGCCTATTAGCACTTTTCTCTCCTCGCATACCGTCCAGCTTTCGCTCCACTGATCTCGCTGTAGTTCCTTACGGGTGGATAGAATGTTGACACATGTTGCTCTTTCGCAGGGTGGATTCGCGAATGTCTACGAGTTCATGGACAGTACCACCAACCTAGCATATGGAGACATAGGCGTGCGCAGGGTTCCGCTTCAGAGAGGGAGGGGGGGGGGGGAAGGTTCATTTTAGCGCCCCCCTCTCCCCTTTAGTCAATGTATGGGGCGGAATTTCGCCCCCCCCCCCCCCTCTTGGGTGACTAGGGGGGGACGACCTCCCCACCCCTGCCCCCCCTCGTGCGCACGCCTATGTATGCAGGTCAAGGGATCTCAAAGGCACGTCTCGTCGAGCCACACCACAGAGAAAAGGTGACTGTCCCAGAGCCCCGACTTTCATTGGATCAGGTTCCTTAAATCTTACGGCTGCACGCATTTTTGTCCACTCGGCACCGATTCGCAAATAGCTTTTTCAAGACTGAAATGCATGATTTCCAAATGAAACTGCCGTAATCCCCGTTGATTTCCACGGCCCATATATCAACTTCATTTTGTCGCTCTGTTTGGTATAACGGAGCATAGTCAAAATGCAGGAACTGAAGTAAAAGCAAGCAATTTACTCGTATAGTTTGGAGTCTGGACTGAGTTAATCTAGTAAAGTTAAGTATGAGCGACTTTCGTACAGCATACTCCCCCTCTAAATCTACAGTGGCTACCTGGATTGAATAGCATGTGGTTTGCAGTGTGAAGTATTAAAAGTACTCATATTTACGGATAGTGACTGCTTGATTTGTTGTTCGAAAGTTTCAAATATTCGCACCCGCATATCAACTATAGGAGGCGGCTGTGACGTGGGTTTCAACCAAGCTTAGGTCCTTCCCTCCCCTCTCAGTTTCTTTTTGTCTGCATGGCCTCGAAGTGGACTAGCTGGGTAACTTCTGTAGTCTTTGTTTAAGCATTGAATGACGAATAGCAATACCAGTTTCTTAATTACGTAATGTTTGTCGTGGGGGCATTTTCTACTGTAGTTTCTGCAGGACACGTGAATTTGGGTTCCACCAGGAATTCCGTTTTGCTATACTTAATATGAGGACGGCGCAGTGAGCTATGGAAAAGAACATGGTAGGTTCAATCTCTAGGGCCAACAAAAGAGGGTCAGAGAACAAGCGCGTGTTTAGGGTACTGTGGCCGATATCAAGACGCATGTGACAGAGCATGTACCGCGAGAGAACACTAACCTCTTGTCATCAAGGCCCTGGAAGAAGGCAATCACGTGTGGGAGAAAGTTAGGCGGGCAGATGAGATTAAGAAGTTTGTAGGGATAACGGGGCCTCAGCAAACGCACGACCAGGTCGATTGGCGAACATGGCGACAGTCTTTCGTCCTGAAGTGGACAGAGATGGGCTGATGATGTAGATTATAACCTATTTTTCACTGACATGGGCTTGTTCACACGGTTGGGTTAATATTTCCAAATTATGGGTCGACATAGGCTGAGAATCACCAGTGCCGCATACCCGCACGCCACCGGCCGTGGTATGTGATTATGTGCCGCAGGCGTCGGAAATGATTTGATGACGTAGGTGACAGGGAAGTAGTGTTATTTTTGTGATGACCTTCGAATTGTGTTCGTCATACATACATGTCCATTTGTGCCTCTTTCGGTATGTATCAACCAGAGGAGATGAACATGGGGGGCGCCAAGACGTAGGCGGGCGGACAGACAGACAGACAGACAGACAGACAGACAGACAGACAGACAGACAGATAGATAGATAGATAGATAGATAGATAGATAGATAGATAGATAGATAGATAGATAGATAGATAGATAGATAGATAGATATACGGCTGAGAAATCATTCGCATTTACTAATAATTACACGATACATCAAGCTATTAGGCCATACACGAACAAAGCTTCGCAGTATTACAGGCCATGAGAGTGCAGTAAACAAGTCTATATGTACTATAAAAAACATGGCCTCACCGCCGCAAGCGTAAACCTGATCTCACTCAACCACACTAAGCAATCGTTGTCAACATATCGCATTTATGAACAGCAGCATATCGGGGAGGGGAGGGTTAGGGCGGCTGCTGCGGATTAACTTTCACCTCCTTGGGTTATATATTGTCCACCTTCGTCTAAGCAGATGGGCGTCCTTGCATTTCTCCTCTGTCGACATGCGGCCTCATAGGCCGGGAATCGAAGCCGCCTCTTCGAGCTTTGCAGAGCCACACCTTCTTCGCTGAGCTACTACTGCGAGTAACCGACAACGATGGGCTAATTGTTTGAGTGTCCGCTGTCCCATCCCCGTCAATGCGTTCACACATTGTTGCTGTACATTGAAAAAGCAAAGGAAACAGATGAACAGTGAACGAACGAGACATACGTCTCGTAAGTTATCTCTGAATTCCTTCGTGAACTTGATGATTAGGTGCTCCTTGGTTATCGCCGACTCGTAAAAATGGCTTCACTTAATCTTATATTACTCAAAATTCTGATCACCTTTCCAGCTTGTGCATGAGAGGTAGCACATATTTTGCTGAAGATTTGTGTGATGGTCTACGCAAATAGCAATACTGCTCGCAAAATGAGTCTAAAATCGAACATGTTAGACTCGGCAAGCGAATGCATTAATAGCGCGGCATCTTGACTGTATATATTGTTATAATTGAGTTCGTAAAAACTGTACAACTAATATTTTCACAATCTGCAGTTAGCGAGCGTGTTAGCAACATCGCCGTTACCGGAGAGTTTTCTACCGACCGAGCCGTAGTAGTAATTGCGCATGAGCGCATAGCGGGCGAAACGGCTGCCGCACTGGTCCACGTAGTTGTCCGCGTCCAAGTCGTGTAGGAGGACGCAGACCTGCGAGGAGTCACCAGGTGCCGACGCCAAAGTCGTCGCGTTGATTTCAGTGAAGTTCAGTCTCTTCTGCACTTCGCTGGCGCCGTCGATCAAGAACATCCGATCAGAATCACGGTCCATGGTCACCTTCTGCGCGAAGTGCACGACACACGAAGCTCCAGACTGCGGGATCTGGCAGACGTTGGGCCAGCTGCATTCCAAGTGTATTGGAGCGGGCGTTTGTATGCCGCGAACATAGGCAAAATTGAGTGCAGTTCCTCTTCGGACAAGTCTACCGTGTATTACGGAGGGAATTAGACGGTCGGAGAGGCATAGCTGTGACCGCTGGAGTTTTTGAGAAGGTAGGGCGCTCACGAACATCCGGTAGGCATCGTGCATTGCCTCAGTACGTCCGCCGCAGGTCCGAAAGTAGATGTCAATGTTATTTCGGCCTTCGTCCTGCGTCGCCAGAAAGAAGTGGTCGACCACGTCGGCAGCTTCCTGGACGACCACCTGACTGGCCCTATTCAGCTCGAGTATTACAGTAATCATGACGTCGGGCAGCATCCTGTCGTTAAACCATGTGCGGAAGCTCTGGAGAAGATTTTTCAGCACTGTGACCTCATCGGGACCATTGCACCCAGCGTGAGCCTCGACCCAATGTACGGTGATGCCATTCAGCCCAAGTCTCTGCAATGAATCGACAACGTTGCCCATCAGGACGCTCCGTTACTTCTTTGTCCCATCCCAATCTCCAGAAATGCGGGGCGTCTTCCGGGTAGCCACCCAGCGCCAACAGGATTTTTACTGTTTTAAAATTGAATAAGTCCACTATCGCCCTCAGCCGATGCAGGCCATACTGTTCGTCGAAGTTCGGCTGTCGGCTCGTCAGGTTCCCGTCCTCGATGCCCACCGACCAGTAGACTACGTAGGGGCACAATGCGAATGGCAGGGTCGAGAATACGTAGTTCCACGAGCTGTTCGTGATGTTTCGCCAGGCGTAGACGCGCGTATTGTTGTAGAGGCAAAATATGGGCCTCGAGCTTTCGTTCGATGGCCCGAACGAGTATGGCGCGCTTACGTTGAGACTTGGTGGCAGCTTTGACCAGGGCACAGGCACAAGACAGGCGGCAGGAACGTTCGGCCTTTGGGTTAGCGCTGGTCACTGGGACGGCCGCCGGCGTTGAAGGCGTGGATGATACTGTGGGTGCGATGTACGGCGGCATCGAGAAGTATGATGGCGGTGTTGACCAGTTCGCGCGGACGAGGTAGGGAACGAAGAGGAGCCACGCCGACAGAACCAGGGGGAAGGCGAGGGCAGTGCCCACGACCCAGAGAATGATACATAAGCGTTCGTCTTGCCGCTGTGGGTTCTCAGTTGTACCATCCGAATGTCGCTGCCCTCGTTCGCCGCCCCTCGACGTCCGGTTCCTCTGCGGTGGCAGTGCTGCGAGGTCGTGAACCCGTACGTACGGCGGTGAAGGGCTGAGCGATTCTGGTGATGGCCCATCTACCGGTGGTGACCGTTGGCCTGTCGGTGCGTGGCCCTCTTGCTCTCGGGGTCTCGTAGCACGCAGGCCTTGTCGGATGAGACGATCAGGAGTGGCCATAGCACAGAGGCAGAACGGTCGCAAGAAAGGAAATCTTCTTCTTTTGATCGTTGACGCTCATGTGCACGCGGTAGCAAGTTTCACGAGGAAATGTACTTTGCCTTGATGATAGTCGGTTAATTAGTTTTCAGAGGCGAGCTATTTTGAGTGTAACAGTAAGGATAATCCGCGTATATTGCACCCTTCTCTCTTACTCAATCGAAAAACTTACTTGCCTACATATGAATGTCACTTCGTATTGTATTTTGGCAGTATTACACAATAATTCGAGGAAGCTTAATGTTGCAGATCATGCGGTTCTCAGTGGTTGCAAAAGAGCCGCTTGAATGGATAAAGTCGTAAGGCAAGGGCAAATAGATCCTACGGTCCCCTATGCGTTCGCTCTAGACGGCTCGAAGGCGAAAACCTTTTTCTTCTTCTTTTTAGATGCGAAGCATCTTATGCTCGGGGCTATGTCCGTCCCGCGTCCCTCCCGCGTCCGGCCATTTTCATGAAGTAGGGAAGCGCCCATTATACGAACCAGAACAATGTAGTAATATGAAGGCCGTCAACCACTACTACAGTCATCAGAGTCATGGCCGAGAGCACAGAGAGGCTGTTTAGCAATGGCTAGGCAGGTGGTGTCTGCCGCCCAGGTTGACCCCATTCCTTGATCTTGCTTGCATGTGTTTGGAAAGGGCTTAGTCTGTCGCTTCTTCCCGCGTCCCACACCAACACAGCGCATGCGCGTCCCCTCCCCCCTCTCTCTCTCATCTCCTACGCTCACCCCCTTTCTATCCTCTAGGAATGCTCTACTCTACGAAGCGGCCCCCCGCGTCCCGCACCCCCCCACAGCGCATGCGCGTCCCCTCCTCCTGTCCTCTCCTACGCTTACCCGCTTTCTCTACTCTAGGAATCACCTACTCTACCTAGTGGCGCCCGCGTCCCACAGCCACGGTGTAAGAATATGCAGGTGTTGACACTGCGCGCGCCTGAGCGGCCAGATAATGTTCGGTCTCGCGGGCGCACTCTGCTCGCGAGCCGTCAGATGGCGCCGCGGCCAACGTACCCAGCGAAGCGGTGCTGGCGAATTGAAATTCCTCTGCCTCCCCAACGTTTTCGTTCGAAGCGGTGTGAGTAACACTCAAAGTGCGAAGAAAATTTGTTATTTCAGATTAAAAGATAAAAGTGTACCAGGTTTAAGGATTCATTAACACGAAAATGCCTTGTGCAGGGTGTGAACGTCGTGAACATGGATCGATCGGAGAGTACTCAAAGCTAAGTTCCGCAGCACGCACTAGTATTTTCGCCTGTTCCAAGACATTCATCGATGCAAAGAAACATAATTAAAAAAAAAACGTTAGCCAGCGCGCTCTCCCTCCATCAAAATATTTCCCGGTGGGGAAGAAATTCAAGGAACTCCCACGTGCTTAGATGTAGGTGCATGTTAAACAGCCCCGGATGGTCAAAATTAGTCAGGAGCTGTCGACGACGGCGTCCCTCGTAATCAAATCCTGGTTTTGACGCGTAAGCCCCCAGTAATAATTATTGCCCCTCTATTAATAGAGAATAGTTACTGCACGAGAAACGTATTTCATGCGTCTCGCTGCTTTCATTAACACAGGAAATCGATGAAGCATAGTTGCGCTTGGTCATTGTGAACGCGATATAAATGAATGCTTGAAACGCGCGAGTATTCCATATGAAGCACACTAGAGCAGTGCAGTTCTTCCGCGATATATATAAATATTTGAACCACGCAAGTATTTCATATACAGCACACTAAAGCAATGCGGTTGTTCATGGCTACTTAGGGCAGTTCGGAAATAAGGTTGGAATTGCATTTATCAATAGAACAGACCTCTTTGGCGCTTCGAGTTACGCTCTCCCCTTGAACACCGCGTGATATTCCGTTGAAATCATGTCCTCTGAAAAATGCTTGGCGCAGACATGGTCTCTATAGGTGTTAGAGTTTGGTCTGCCCTCTGTATTGCACGGCGCCACTGCTCCAGACGATCACTGTCAGACGGCACTTTGAAGAAAGGCACACGTTCCGCAGAAGTCAGATAGCCAGAACGGCAGTACGGTACAAAACACGTTCTACCCATTTCGTGAACCTCTCAGCAATTCGATGTCACCTTCGTCGATAGAAGAGCATAAAACGCGCGCGAAGAAAAAAAATTCCCCATCTCCCGCTAAAGGGAACCATGTGTGGATGCGAAGCAGCGGGGAGATAATTAGCTTGAGCGGGAGGAACGTCGCCGCTCTCATTTCACGGCAGTGGTCCGGGCGCTCATCGCGGCGCTGCACAGGAGAGACAATGAGGCGCGCGTGCTCCGTCATTTTCATACCGCGGAACTACCGTGGCGCCCCCCAGCGGAGTATGCAGCTGTCACACCACCTGTCGTGCGCACCGCTCCGCAGAGGATTCCTAGAGGAAAGGACGGGGGGGGGGGGGGGGGGACGTGCATGCCCTGTGGGGATATGGGACGCGGGAGCCGCTCCGTGGAGTAGAGGATTCTTAGAGGAGAGAGGGGGGAGAGGACGCGCATGCGCTGTGGGCGCCGCTCCTTAGAGTAGATGATTTCTAGAGTAGAGGAAGGGGGGTGAGCGTAGGAGAGGGAGGCGCATGCGCTGTGGGGGGTGTGGGACGCGGGGGCCGCTCCGTAGAGTAGAGGATTCCTAGAGGAGAGAAAGGGGGTGAGCGTAGGAGAGAGGGGGAGGGGACGCGCATGCGCTGTGGGACGCGGGAAGGACTAAGCCCCCCTCCAAACACATGCAAGCAAGATTAAGGAATGGGGTCAACCTGGGCGACAGACACCGCCTGCCTAGCCATTGCTAAGCAGCCTCTCTGTGCTCTCGGCCATGACTCAAGGAATGGGGTCAACCTGGGCGACAGACACCACCTGCGTAGCATTGCTAAGCAGCCTCTCTGTGTTCTTGGCCATGACTCTGATGACTGTGTTAGGGTTGACGGCCTTCATATTACTACAGTGTTCTGGTTCGCATAATGGGTGCTTCCCTACTTCATGAAAGTGGCCGGACGCGGGACGGGGGGACGGCGGACGGGGGACGCGGGAGGGACAGAGCCCCGAGCATAAGATGCTTCGCATCTAAAGGCTTGGCTTCAAAACAGCGCGGTCGCACATGCCAGTAGAAAGACCCAGAATCAGCAGCATGTGCGTTTCTGCCGAGCGTGCTGCCGAGACGGCTGACCCCGCTCGTCGTCGCGCCATCTACGAAGGCACCGATTGCTTAATCGGTGCCTTCGTAGATGACGCTACGACGAGCGGGGTCAGCCGTCTCGATAAGTGATAACGGCCCGAACATTATCTGGACGCGCGGGGATTGCGCGTTTCAACGCGTTGCGGGGAGAGTGTCAGCACCTGTCTATGTATATTCTTACACCGTGCCCACAGCGCATGCGCATCCTCTCCCCCTCTATCCTCTACTCTACGGAGCGGCTCCCGCGTCCCACTCCCCCACAGCGCATGCAGGTCCCCTCCCCCCTCTCTCTCCTCTTCTACGGTCCCCCCCCCCCCGTCCTCTCCTCTAGGAATCCTCTACGGAGCGGCGCGCACGACAGGTGGTGTGACAGCTGCATACTCCGCTGGGGGCGCCACCGTAGTTCCGCGGTATGAAAATGACGGAGCGCGCGCGCCTCATTCTCTCTCCTGTGCAGCGCCGTGATGAGCGCCCGGACCGCTGCCGTGAAACGAGAACGGCGACGTTCCTCCCGCTCAAGCTAATTATCTCCCCGCTGCTTCGCATCCACACATGGTTCCCTTTAGCGGGAGATGGGGAAGTTTTTTTTTCTTGTTTTAAATTCTCAGTCGATTGTATTGATCCGTCCCCCCCTTAACCGGAAGGTATGTGCACCTCGCGTGGTTTCGCACTTTCTCCAGGATCGGACGCGTCGCAGCTTTCTGCACTTCACGTGGCGCACGTTTCACCAAGCAACTAAGTCGTGTGGTGATGTCAGCGTGCGACGTCACGTTATGTGATGTCATAGCGTCTACGTAATAGTGACATCACAAATTCTGGCGAACTATGGAGTCTTTATGACGTCACGAAATGATTCTGATTTTTCGCATGTGTTCGTGCAGACGCCGACGCGTCCGGACGCACATGTTGACTTTTCGAGTTTCATAAGTCATCTAAGGCTTTCGCCTTAAATATTGCGGCAGATCCCACGCACTGGAAGATACGGTGTTATGCAAAGCAGACGGCGGGAAGTTGGCTATGTCACATTATTTTCACATTCATCGAAAAGTTAATGAGGCGTACGGACGGACGAGAAAAAACACATGTCGGGGACAGCGTAACACTATCGGTCATTCGTATGTGTAAGCAGTCATGGCAACCGCGACGAAACCTTAACCAGGATTTGGGAACATTAGGGAACGTTTGCACGTAGCGCCATCTCTCGTCGGTGACAGCGGCGCCCTGCCGTAACTGAATGGCAAGTAGGCGAAAAAAATCATCTCACAAAAAAAAGCTATTTATTAAAAACGACTCCCGGTTCTACAAAGCATAGACTTAATTAAACATTCTGTCAAAATTACAGCGTCTCACTAATAACCGCGTGACTTCCCAGTGTGTTTAATATTTAACAATAAGGCCCCATGTATTTCCAATGGGGGGTGTTCAATTGTCTTGGGAAGCCACAGGTTTTGTAGCGCGATACTGAAATTTCGCCACAGTGTTCCAGTAGGTTTCTGCTGTATAGATCCCGGAGTCGTTTTTGATAACTAGCTTATTTCAAAAGATAAGATTTTTTTCTCCTACTTCCCATTCAGTTATGGCAGGACGCGGTTGCTGCCGCCGAAGATGGCGCCACGTACGAATGTCTACAAATCCTGGGAATGACTTTCAGTGACACGTGACACTTTGAAAGCGCTCGGAGAAGTCGATGGTGGGCTGTTCGTCCAGAGCGATATACTGTGGTAGCGCTGTCATGGCGAAGCTTGGTAACTTTGCTCTTATGTACGGGCCTGCTTTACGGTAGAAAAGCGCAAACTCATTGTGGGATTGTGGAGCTCTGTAACGACGTTAAGTGTCGTTGTATTGGCCAGGCACCGCGCATTGTATTCGGTCGAAATCTCGGCAATCATGCTGGTACTACGGAAACAGCATCGCAGAACCACATACCAAGTGTTTCAAAAATTGTGCCCAAAATCCTCAAAAATCCGGGGAACACGAGATTTACTCGATGACTTCACAGTCGCTTGTTCTGTAGCTGCTGGTATTTTAAGATGGCTAAGGACATTATTCAGGACAGTAATTAAGAAATTTAAATAATGAATATTTTAATTACTGGAGGTACGCCGCGGGAATCTCGTACACGATTTCTTTCTCGCATTGCACTCCCTATGTGCAGTGCAAGAAAGAAATCGTGTACGAGATTCCCCCGACGTGTGGCATATCGTACATCGGCCAGTCTGGACGTTGTCTAAATGATCGTCTACGCGAGCACCAAAACAACGTCAAGAATAAGCACGGTGGCAATTTAGCTATCCACTGCGCAGACTGCGGTTGCGCTCCGTTGCTGGAAAAAAGCTGTAGTGTTGCGCAGATATAAGGACAACATAGTACGTGAAATCTTTGAGACCTTCACGATGATGTGCTAAGGCGCGCAGTGTGTTAGTGCCCCTTCGCTCCCCCCTAACAGAAAAGAAATTCCGCTATCTCAGCCAATAATCATAAATATCCTGTTCCAATGTCATCGTCATACCCATGCGCACAAGTTCTCTTCCTTACCAGTTTTCATTCCCTTCTTTCTCGCCCTCTATATATTTGTTAACGCACAATACACCAACGTTGGCAGTCAGCGCCCGTCCTTTTAATCTCGCCGTGTGTTGTGTTGTTTTAGCGCTGCGTATGCTTATGGAAAGAGCTATCGTTGCTCTGTCATCACGTGGAGGAGCTCAAGGCGTCCGCGACAAGGATCGCCGACAGTGCTGCAACAAACGACATTGCGAATGAAGAGGCCTCTACTGCGGGAAGCCGTGCCCTCGGCGATCACATGGGCCCTTCGGCTCTCGTCTTCCTAAACTTGGAAGCCCAACGGAGTGGCAACCTTTCTGGGACATGTTTAAGCACGCTGTTCACGAAAACCCGTGTTTGACGAACATCGAACGCTTCCATCATTTGAAGAACCTATAGTGACTGGACAGGCAGCGAAGGCCATCGATGGCATTCAAGCCACGGAGGCGTCTTACGAAGATGACATCACACTTTTAGGTAACCGCTGGCTTACGAAGATCTTTGCAAAACCAAGAATTCCAGCCATAATGATACTTGTTACTCACCCGTAAACGATTGTCAGTCATCCGAAAATACATAAGCATACGTGCGTGGGCCGTTCGTTTTTGAAAACTTACCTTGTTGCTGGTTTGATCTCAGAAATTATTTGGCGTGGGGCGTGTTAATCGTTCAAGCTTCCAATGTTTCAGACGTAATAGATCCAGCTGTTTTTTTTTTTTTTTAGTCTGACAACGTCGCCCGAATTATATTGCAAACTCGGTTTTCTTGCGCTTAGCTGATGCTAAGCAAGCTCGACCATTTCCGGCCTCCTTCCACTTCCTCCGTCATGGCTAAGAGTGGTGGTCATACCAATCCGAGTGATTTGAAGGGACGCCAAATAATAATAATAAAAAAAAACGATTGTTGTCGTATTAGGGAACTACACTTTCGCAATTCCAAGATCGCCGCGCTTGCTGCAAGAAGGCGCTTGGTAAACGAGAAGACGTGCAAAAAGAAAAGGCGGGTGGCGACGCCACCGTGAAATTCCGGAACCAATCACCGTGACGTCGTAAATTTTGACGTCGTTTCCAATCGGTCAAAGTGAATTACATTGTCGTCTGAGGGGGGCAAGAGACTTAGCATACCAAGTTTCGGGAAATTTCGTTGAGGCGATATCGCCGAAACACAACAAATACACTTTGAAATCCGTGACGTCACGCACGGAGATTTTCGGCGTGAAATTTAAAAGTGAAATTTTGACCGTAATTTTCTCCTCTATTAATGAACATATGAGGGTGAAATGAGCGTCATTAGAGTTTTCAGAGTACAAATAATCAATCTAAACTGATTAATTGTTTCACTTTAATAATAATTTAATTGTTGGGGTTTAACGTCCCAAAACCATGATATGATTATGAGGGATGCCGTAGTGGAGGGCTCCGGAAATTGCGACCACCTGGGGTTCTTTTACGTGCACCTAAATCTAAGTACACGGGCCTCAAGCATTTACGCCTCCATCGAAAATGCGGCCGCCGCGGCCGGGATTCGAACCCGCGACCACTGTTTCACTTTAGTGTCCCTTTAATGCAGGTTGATGATGAATTTCCACTATAGCATGTAACAGCAGTTACGAGAAACAAGTGAGCCAACACAGACCACATGGCATTCAGATGTTTTATCCAAAAAAAATGTGTACAAGGAATACAAGATGAGGCAGGCGTTTGGGGCCTCGTTGCAGAAGGGGCGACAGTACGCTGCGTGAAAAAATAAATACTACACACCCTACACAAATGAGCTACAAGCCTTTTGCAAAAAAATGCCCGTGAGGAATGAAAGAAAAACTGTTTTTTCCTTTTTCGAATGTCCAACCTTGGCCCCGCCTTGCGTCGTTTAAGTACTTGGCACGGTGGTCGCAGTCACAATTTCCTTTCGCCGTGTTGTTAGCGTGAGCAGATTGACAGGCAACAGGCGCACAGACCAAGGTTGTCATTGCCAAAAAGAAAGGAAGGGAGAGATTGTTTTTGATTGCGCAAGAAGTGGCAGAACCGGCTGATTAGAATGTAAGATATCTCGTATCTAGGCACGAAGTGACGCGAAGGGTACGTAACGCTTTCATTGGAACGTAGATTGTGCATTCGTCAATCAGGCACGTGACAGCTTCGACCGCATCTCGTCTGGTAAGGCGTCTTCTCGGACGATTAGCTTGGAGCGGAGACATTTGAATGAAACTCAAACGGATATTGTTTTGATATTGTATGCAGTATTAATTGAAAGTTGCTTATTGCATTCAGGACTGTAGTCAATAAATTGCCAAACGGTTTTTCGTGTGTGTTCACCATTGACCCTTTCTTTAAGCAGCTGGTTTTTCGCACAGTTCACTTGACGCTTGGACTCATGAGAACCTGTTTAGTGTTTGTGGGTAAGCTTTCGTCATATACGCATTTCGTGGGCGGGGTTTAGGTTTGTTCGGTTATCATAAAGGAACGTATCAAATGCATATTAGCTTTGAGATAAGAGCGGTATAGGAAATGTCTCTAACGGTACTCCCTGAGTCAGTTCTTTTAATTCTAATTCATTGATTCTTGTTTGTAGGTATAGTGTCACTTCGTGCCTAACTCGGATAGCTCCTCGGCATTGTCGTTGGGATGTCCTCCACTAGCGCCGTTAAAGATTACAATACTACGAATGAAAGATAAGGGTCCGAATTTTTGCAGTTCCGGCTCTCGAAGTGCAAATTTATTATCACCGGGTGGCATTCGCAGGAGGGTTTCAAAAGAAAATCCCTCGTAAAATCCTCTCAGGCGAGATCGGGCAAGCTCGCCGCTATCGACACAAACAGGATTAAACAAAAAAAATATATATATATAATAAAAGGACCATCTACGCGATGGAACGGAAGCACTCTTGCAGGGTTCTAAAACATTCAAAAAAAAATATACAACACAACTTCACACACAAGAAGCACGCTTACAAGCCACGGTCCACGCTTAAGGAGTTAATCTAGATGTGTAGTGAATGCCTCAGAGTTACTCAATAGTAAATAATAATAATAATAACCGAAAAAATAAAATAGGACTAACCGAAATGCTAAGAGCTGACGATGGTGGGAAGGAGAAAACGGTGGACATCTTTTTTTTTTCTCTTAAATCGAGGATGAGTGGTGATGGCAATCGTGTAATGTCTTGCATTTGAAAGCGTGCGCTGCGCTGCAGCTGATGGCGCATCCGAGGATGACACCCACGCTCTAGCTTGTATAACTAGATGACGACATCCGTGACGTAGTGAGAAAAAAAAAAACAGTGTCAGTGTTGACGAAAATGCTGCCGAACGCGGAATATGATGCGCGCGCTATTTGTAACATCACGCTTTCGTCTGCTCGTTGAAGCAGACGATAATTTCAGCTTTGGAAGCGAGGAAGGAAATACGTGTAAGGTTAACGTCGTCTGCTGCATTTGGAGGTGACGTCATACTGCTTAGTTTCGTACGAGACGCACCGCGAATGTGCTGCCACTGATGGCGTTTCCCGCAACAGGAGAAGTTCGTAAACGCGTTTTTTTTTTTCAGGAGCTGCTGATAGAGGGCATTTCGTTATACCTAACGTAACTAACTTCTAGACGACATGTCTGTATTTTTTTTAAGTTGCAGGTTACCAAAGACGGCACTATCAAAGTGTTTTTCTCGAGAAATTTACCTAAATGCATGTGGTGCTCGTGATATGCTACACTCGCCTCCGCGGCGACCTGAAAGAAAGCATAAATAAGTGACAAGGCAGATGGGTGCGTTTAGAGCGTATTAAGTGTTCCAGCCAGAAAGTATAGATACGCTTGACAGATGCCTTACTATAATATTGTCGAGTCTTCGGGGTAACATATAGTTCGAGGCACTTCGCGGTGAATCGTGTTTAAAGCTATGACTGACAGCTACGTGGGAACATGTTGGCTGGAGGAACGCACGAAAAGCATCGAAGCTCACAATAAAGGAATCGCTCGGTTGTGTTCACTGTCCCTGCTAAGTTGTGGAGGGAGTTGTCCTCTTCCACGACTTGGGAAGGTTCTCTTGTGCAGTTCGTTTTGTTCTCGTAACGCAGCGCAAGCTCTAGGACACTGCGACAATCTACTTACAACTCTACATGGTATTCACGATCAGAAAAATTAAAATTATTTGTTTTTTCAACCGTGGGGTGTTGCGGTGTCTTTGAACTTGACAGACGGTGATATGTCTTCAGCAAGATGATCATTACTAATAATCTCTCGGGACACCTTCCGAAATTCGTATCCAACTTATATGACAGAATACGTTATACGACACTTTGTACGTGAATTAATTGTAATTACATCAATAAAGTCGTTAACTGGCGTCTTTCAACACTCTACCTACTCTTTTGTGTCGTCACTATCTTTCTAGTTTAATCCACCCTTGAAGCTTAATTCTCTCTTAATAATGCGGCGTACTTCTGGCAATATAGCACTGGTATTCGATCAGGAAATCAGGAAGGCCGTTTTTTTTTCCTTATCTGGGCAAGGCAAGAATACGTAGACGATTAGCAGATCTCCAGATATTCTCGGGCTGCGTGACCACTGATGGCCACTCACCACTGAACAGTCTGCCAGACCCAAACGGAAACCGTGGCAGAAGAAGGCACTGCCGCGAACCTCCGAGTGCCTCGTGGCCGACCCAACAGCAGCGCATCGTCGCTTCCTGGACAAGGAGGGGAATCCGACGCGTTCACTCGTCGACACCGCGCCGTCACCAGTTTACCCAACGTGAGTGAACGCGGATCACGGAGCCTATCTATCCCAAACGGTCCACTCACGTGCACTGTCTGCGCGTAGAATTCGACCATTCGATAAAACAAAGCGCAGCTTGACGTAGACGCCGATAAGAGAGCGAGTGAAAAGCAGGGTCGGGATATGAGCCGGGTAGGTGGGTCGCAAGCCGCTATGCGCCTTCGGGCGACAACATTTAGAGCGCGTCTAACACTTCTGTGTTCGTTTCTTTTCTGCCTACGTCCGTTAACGCTCGGAGGGTGGTCGTAATTTGTCTTTGTGTTCGTCGTCGTCGGTGTGGTGTGGTGGGCTGCGTGATGCTCGTGGAATCGATCTCTGCGCCGCCAAGCGGCGGCGTTCAGCACTTGTAGCGGGAGCACTTGGTCGTGTCGACGGTCAGGGCCGCGGACTTGAACACACCGATCTTGTTGTTCATCCAGCCGGGCGCGAACTTCTCCATCACCCTGCGTCAATCGTAAGGACATAAGGGAAGCACATATGTATGGATGAGTAATTATTAATTACAGAAAGAAACAGCCGTAGAAATGCCGTTTCACGTCCTCGAGAAGCACTGTGTGAGTAAAGAGGCTTCTTGGTTAGCTTAGAGCGGAGAGACGAATGAGGGTGGACCATGCCTGGTTGCAAATGTTACACTTGGGGAAAGGAAGAATGACATGTAAGGAAAAGGGAAGATGACAAAGACTGCGAACTGGCAAGGGAATGCTCGCCGAAGGTGAGAAGCAATCGAACATTCCTATGATCTTCAAAGAGCTCCGCAGGGCTTTCAAAGCATTGCGCATGATAGCGTGATCCAGCCTTGTGGTCCCACTTGCCTTTTCTTGCGAGACATTTTTCTCATCTAAGTGACTGATCCAACCTCGCAAAGTATCCCGTTGTCAATGGAAATATGGAAGAGGGACCAGCATAAGTTTTATACCATGAGTAAGTCAACGTACTCGGACATTTTTTGCGGTGGACGAAGGAAACACAGCGCCGTCCAAAGTAAAAATGTATTCTTAAAAAGAATATATTTATATATAAATATATATTCCTAAAAGAATATATATTTTTACTTTGGTCGGCGCTGTGTTTCCTTCGTCCATGTCTTTCCCCGGCCAGGCGGGTTCCCGCCAAACTCTCTACTTCATTTTTTGCGGTCTTCCTTAATCGGAAGCACAATAGTGTTCTTGCTAGTTCGCTGAACCGCAATACAGCTGGCGCCGTCCTGTACGGCTTCCTGAGAAGTGGACGAAAAGTGGTCGATCTTTACAGAACTTAATTCAACGGAAGTACCATTCGCAAGTTTAGTTGTCAAGTTACCATGGGTGTCGGCAGGGGGGGGGGGGGGGTGCTAAAGGGGCACTTGCCCCCCCCCCCTCCTCACGCCCACCAACACCCTTGCCCTCACACAAGCCACATCGGCACCCCCCCTCCCTCCCCCCACCACGTTGCGACACGGGTTTGCATCCCCCCCCCCCCCCCACCCCCCACTCCAAGACAAAATCCTGCGACACCCGTGCAAGTTACCATAACCGTTATCGCACATTTTCCCTGCTACTCAGTCAGCGAACAGCAGAGAGAAAGAGAGAGAGAGAGAACTCTTTATTGAAAAGCAGAGAATTTAGCCGGCGAGTGCAAATCGCTGACTTGCTACTCTGCGTGGGGAAGGGTATTGGGGACTGAAAAACAGAAAGAGAGAGAGAGAAAATGAACGTAACAAGCAGCATTCGCGAGTGCTCTCAAAGGGTCCCTACGGGAAAAGCTCTCGCTCGCCGTGATGGTTATGCACTCACGTGAGCAGCGCCGACTTTCCGCGCACGTTGCTGACGGCGTCTCCCAGCTCGCACACGATGCGGTTCATGCACTCTTCGCTCTCGACAGGCGGCCCGGTAGATCTTGAAGTAGCGTTCCAGCCGCTCGGCGTAGTCGCCCAGGTTCGCACGGCTGGCGTCGTCAATGGATCGCTTCTTCTTTCCGCTCAGGCTGGTCACCGTCGGGATGAGCAGGCCCAAGCCTGCCAGGGCCAGCAGGGGCATGATCACCGAGCCCAGGCCGTAGTACCTGGTGGGAGAGAACATAGTGACGCATGCCATCATTTATGAGCAATCCACTGTGGCTCATACACGTTTTGGGTGGGAAGAAGAGAACGCTTTTGTTGCTCTGGCGCTGGGGCAGATGTCAACTAGCTGTCGGTCTTTCTTCGCCCGCGACATTACTGGTGGAGGTGCTGGGTACATGTACTTTGCCTGTGTCAGCCAGCACTCCTAGCATCTTGGAGACAGTTACTATAGTGTGTACTGTTTCGCAGCACTGCTCGCGTCGTCTTGGTCGTCCGTCTTAAAGGAGGCACTCTAAAGGAGGCACTCTAAAGGAGGCACCTTAAAGGAGGCACTCGGGCGCGGCGATCGCTGGCATACAATACAGAGCTACATGCAAAGCTAGATCTAATCAGGGGCGGCGCCAGCGAGGGGGCACAAGGTGGGAGGGGGGCTGGTGCCCCCCCCCCCCCCTTCGCGCCCCCGTTGGCGCCGCCCCTGATTAGATCTAGCCCCCAAGAGCAAGCATAGTCAAAACACAGCGCATAAATTCTGAGCCTCCCTGCCTCCCCTGAAGGAACTCACTTGTCGTCGGTGCCTCCTTAGAAAAAAAAAAAAAATCCTGGCGCCGCCCCTGGATCTATTACGTATGGATTGAACGCGACATCAGTTTTTTTAGTATAATGACTCCTATGCGCAATTACTCGAGATAACCGCGTCCATGCCGTGACGAATCTGGTCTCTAAAGATAATGTTGGCTCTGATCTACGCGTTGCAGTCGGAATTACGCCGGTATTACCCGAACTGAAGAAGCCCTAAATTGCCCTGTTTCAATCCTTCTTTCCCTTCCTGGTTTCGGGTTCGCACAAATGGCCTACAAAGTGTGCTGACGTATTACGATGCGAGGCAGACGTTAATCTGTAGCTGCTGCGTATCCTTTAAATTCGACGTTGTGGGTTTAACGCAGACAGTTGCACCGTGAGACTCGCTATCTCGTGCGACTTTTTGGAAGATCAAGAGAGCGTCAGGGGGCTGACCTCTTGGACGTGTCGTAGTTTCCCCTGGAAAGACGGCGACGGGTAGGATCCTCCGCCTCCTCCTCCGTAGTGTCCAGTGCCGGGCTGGGCGTACTGCGCGTACTGCTGGGCGGCCGCCAGCTGGGGTCCGTACTGCTGCGCCAACTGGCTCAGGTGAGCGTACTGCGCCGCGCCTGCGTTCGAGAAAACCGCGCGGGGACAGAAAAACACGGCTCGCTTTCGCACTTAATTGCGCAGGCCAAGCGGCACACAGTGTGTCGCTGTGTCTTGGGCCCTTTAACCTGCGCCGCGCAGCAGAGGCATGCGATGAAACTACTATTCCGATATTTAGAGAGTATCGGTCAGCTCGACAAACTTTAATGCCACCTTGAAAGCCCGTGATAAGCCACTGTGTCAGCACACGTCCCCGCCCAAGAGACAAAAACCTCGGTCTGTGTTTCTACTTCTTTTTTTATTCTATTTTAACTTTTTATATTTTCTCTCTCTCTCTCTTTTCTCTGTCTTTCAGTCCCCAATCCCCTTCCCCACGCAGAGTAGCAAGTCAGCGATTTACACACGCCGGCTAAATTCTCTGCCTTTCAATAAATAGTTCTCCCTCTTACACACAGTGATTTGTAACAGCAATTTCGCCGTGGCTCTTCGAGTGTTAGCAGGCGCTGGTGTTGAGGACCGTTACGTTATGTTTCCCACCATATTTTGACCAAATAATGATCGTAATGGGCACGCACGTCACATCTTATACACTCGCCACTCATCGCGCTTGCTCACGTACGCCTCGGGCTATGAGCCCTTGAAGTTTATTGCCACGTAAGTACAGAACATGCATAAACAGCAAGGATGGCGCGATAAAAGTTGCTTGTAGGCATCTTGACTCAATTTGGGCTCAATTTGCCTCAGTTTGACTCAACTTTGGGCTCAATTCGCCGGCTCTTCTCAGGAGAATTAAGCTAAACAGTGCTGGCCTTTATCAGCGCTTATAAAGGCAAGCTGCTGCAGTGGTTAGTGCCGACAACTGCTATGGAATGACGGGGGCTGTTCTCGAATTAAACGGCGCCGTTACAGAACCTATCTATCTTTTTTCTCATCCTCGATAAACACATTTCGTGACGCCCTAATTGCCTCATAGCGATTCGCAGGTCCTTATGTGGTACGTCTGAACGCGTTTGCTCCAATATCGAATTACAACATTCGTTGGACGACAGCTTTTATAATACGCAGTACTGATATTGTATCTGACGTAAAGAGTCCTCTTTACTCTCATTGCAGAATTGGTCCAAGCTAAAAAAGGTTTTTTTTTCATCATTTTTTAAAAATCCGCGATTAAGGATGGCAGCCGATACATCTTAGTAGCGTACGTGGGCTTCATGTTTTGACTCGGTCATTTTGCAGTTCACAGTGGGAGCGTCAGCCGGTCCGTGTGGCGTCATCTAATGGGTTGATTGTTTTGCAACTACGTCAATGCGTCAGGCCGAGGACTTGCGTGGTGGATTTGCTATGGATTCGGTGAAGTGTTGATCTGTCAACGTGCAAAAGTCCTAAGATTCGTAGTGCATTAACTTGCGAGGCAACAAAACAAAGCTCCTCTTTAGAGTATATTCCTTACGACCACTTTTAGGTAGCTTGAACGCACACGCTCGTTCAGCAATCTATTCAACTCCGAGTAAAGCCGAGCGATGGGCCGAGGGTGGCTTGCGTCCGTGGCCGTCGGTGGGTAACCGGTGAGAGAAAATGTCGAACCCGCGACCTTCTCCAGTCTGGACATTCTACATATACCACTCTGACTCGGCGCCGTATCAACTCACTGGGTCCGTAATGTCCGCCACCCTGTGCGGCGTACGCCTGCAGCTGCTGCTGGTAGCTAGCGGCCGCGGCCGCGTTGTAGGCGGCCGCCGCGGCGCTCGAGTCGTGCTCGTAGCCCGACGAGGAAGGGCCCCCGTCGGCCGAGGCACCGTAGCCCGAGGAAGAAGAGGCGCTCGCCGCCTGGTCGTACGCACCCGACGAAGAGGACGAGCCCGACGAGCCGCTGCCGGGAGCCGAGACGCCCGCGTAGTTCTGCGCCGCACTCGCCTGCAATGCACGTCACACAAGTATTGAGTGATTGGTCCGACAGATCAATTCGTTCATTCATTCAGAGACAGATATTTTAGTAAAAAGCTGGGGATGTTTGCCTGGCTATTCGCCTGACCTTCGCCTGATGCGTATAGCTTGCATTCACAAAGAACATGATTCAGATCCTCTGGGACGTTACATTGAACGCACAATGGTGAGTCCGACAGTTTAAACTTGCTCCTAAAGTAATTAGTGTATGCGTCGTTGAATCTGATACGGTGCAAGCATGTTTCCTCTTGTCTGTTGAGGACTCGCGGCATATCGAAGACACACGATGGATCTATCATTTATTCATTAGTTTGCTCGTGCAAATGCAGGTAGACTGGCAGAGACATAAATACATGTAAAATCAGCGTTATGCGCACCAGAAGGCACCAATGCCAGGAAATGTCACAGACGTGTAGTACGCATAGGGAACATTGCGGAAAGGAGCAGAGACAGGCTAATTCCTAGATTACGATATTGTCACGTGGTTGCGACGGAGAAGAAGGCGGCAGTCGGATTGTCAAAGACGAAACTCTTTAACGGGCGAATTTGTGCTCAGGAAATACGTATGTCTTTTCGTCATATTCAAGTGGCGCACCTGGTATTCGGCGTCCGAGGCACTGGAGGTCTGCTGGCCGCTGTTCTTCGATACGGGATAGTAGTAGTAGTACAGGTTGCTGTTGGGGCTCGCCTGGCTGTGGTACGTGTTACTCGACGCAGCCGCTTCGTAGGCGCCCGCCGAGCCACCCGCCGAGCCGTAGCTGCGATGAAAAAGGCTAGACATTCAAAATGTAGCCATGGCTACTAGCGGCGCTCACTAACACTCCCAAGTTTGACCTGCACATATGTACCCCATAAAGTGGACGGGGGAGATGACCGCCGCTGTAGCTCAGTTGGTAGAGCATCGAACGCATTATCCGAAGGTCGCAGGTTCGGCCCCTGCCAGCGTGAAGTTATCTTTTCGTCCACTTTACTATATTCACATTTACATTACAATTGCTACTAATAACATCCCTTATACTTGGCATCATTGTCTGTTAGCTCTCATTATTTTGTCTAACAAAGAAAAAAACGAGCCCTTAAAATTTCCACTTCTTTCCTACATTCAATGTAGTAGTGGTAACTTGAACGTGCTTGCATTAGGCCACAGGACTCGCCTAACGTCGGCTAAGGCCTCGACCATTTGAGAAATCTGGCTGCGCTCGCAAATTCACGGAAAATGGCGGAAAATACATTTGCTTATTTTTTCCCTTTTGTAGCAAAAATGCTTGTAGCCCCCTCTAAAAGCTATTTTACCAAGCATCTTGACGAGACAACTCTCCCCGAATTGACAACAGCAAAAAAAAAAAAAAAAAAAAAAAAAAAAAAAAAAAAAAAAAAAAAACATAACAGTGTGAAAGTATAAGCAATATCTCTATTCGCTTTGTTAAGTTCGGAAAACATATTTTAGGAACTCTGAAATACAAACGTAATGATATGCCGTATTAGAAACAGGAAGTGCAACATTTGGTAATTTCAAGGATTATTTTACATAGCATTTCATTTGACGAAGAAAAACTAATGCAGGAAACCATAAGTTAGAAACAAATTGCCCGATATACTGCCACAAAGGAAGCGTGCATCATTATAATTGAAGTTTATGGACGTGGTACTCACGCACGCATTTCTCTTATAGCAAAATCGCAGTGCTGAAAGTATTAAAACAGAATATTCCTCGCCAAGGATTTTTTGAAGTTGGCTTCTCCTGGTAAGCACTCAGCATGCAGAGAAGCACGCTTCTCGGTTTCGTGACAATGACATGCATACGAAGTTCTGAAAGTGCCTTGAGGTGATCAATCATCGTATTTGACTTAATGCGTAAAATAGAAGCCTACTTAAGATCATTGTATAAGGAAAAATTATATTACGATATTACTTATCATTAAAAATTTTAAATGCATGAAGTTGCGGTGCGGTGACAACTATCAATCCGCGGTGGCAGCATAGCTGCTAGCGCGTCCCAAGCCGCTGCTAGCTGCGGCTTGGAATCGAACGTGGGTTCTACTGCAAGCCATGGCAGCCGCATTTTGATCGGGGTGAAGTACGGAGACGCCTGTATACTTAGATTCGGGTCAGGGTAATCAGCCCCTGATGGTCAAAACTAATCCTGAGTTCCCAGCTACGGCATGTCTCATAATCATATCGTTGTTTACATCATATCATATCAAGCCTGCAATGCAGTTCCTGTCTTGCCCAAGTATTCGCTGCATGTCATAAAATATCGAAAAAGTTATGGACGCCCTGAATTCAAACTTAGCGAGATATCATATGTGTATTTACAAACGTACTACCCGTGGCTAATGTTAGGCCACTGTTTGTCTATGCAGGCTATCCGCTGTTATAATCAATGCTGCCCATGATATCTGCTGATTACAGCGCCACCCGTAGGCGATAAAACAAACCAATAAATGACATTTTTTTGTGTTGCGTTGCATAAGCCCGCATGCGATGACGCATTGATGAAGTGAGCGGTATGTTGTGGTTTGAGGCTTACGTTTGCAGGTGGTACTGCGGCCGTAGCACTAGTTCGACCTTTCTTGAAAGCAGGGGCGTAGCCAGAAATTTTTTTCGGGGGGGGGGGGGGGGGGGGCACCTCTTTGATTTCGGGGAGGGCACCTCCTTGAAATGGCCATTTTTCGCTATGTATGCTATGGCGAAAAAAAATTTCGGGGAGGGCACGCGCCCGGTGTGTGCCACTTCCTGGCTACGCCACTGCTTGAAAGCACTTCTCCTGACTCTTTCCGCGGCAACTCGCGCAATGACGGCGAGGACTACAGCGATGCGGTGTGTTTTCTGTCGTAGCCCCCAGATGACGTGTTCGTTTTTTTACCGTAAGGTAGTGAGGTGGGTGGCGTTGCCACCTTTAGCAAATTTGTCCATGGGCATGTCCGGGTGTCGTAACGAAGTTTCGCAACTGGCATGATTGAAGAACTGTGGTTATAACAGCGACGTTTTCTTTGTTTGATCCTAATCCCCCGATGCTCGCGTATACATGCATTGACAAGCACCTGAGTTTGTGCAGCCTAACGTTTTTAGGGGCGGAGCTCCTTAGGGTGTGGGTCTGTCCCTCCTCTGTAGTTGTAGTAGTAGTAGTAGTAGAAGTAGTAGTATAGGTAGGTAGGTAGGTAGGTAGGTAGGTAGCCACGTGTAGTTGAATGTACCCACTACACGTGATAAAGATGACGATGACGCAGTATAGTGGAATGTACCCACTACACGTGATAACGATGAAGTATAAGCGCGTTACAGTATAGTGGAATGTACCCACTACACGTGATAAAGATGACGATGACGCAGTATAGTGGAATGCACCCACTACACGTGATGACGATGAAGTATAAGCGCGTTCCAGTATAGTGGATTGTACCCACTACACGTGATAAAGATGACGATGACGCAGTATAGTGGAATGCACCCACTACACGTGATAACGATGAAGTATAAGCGCGTTCCAGTATAGTGGATTGTACCCACTACACGCGATAAAGATGACGATGACGCAGTATAGTGGAATGTACCCACTATACGTGATAACGATGAAGTATAAGCGCGTTCCAGTACAGTGGAATGTACCCACTACACGTGATAACGATAACGATGACGCTGATGACCATGAAGTATAAGCGCGTTCCAGACCACACATTCTCTTTCTGCCATGGATAAAAACGATCGAGCTTCGCCCACTCATCATCATTGCGTTTCTTTAGGTTAGAACAGTCAGCATTTCCGTGAAGTACTTTACATGGGCGTCCGAGGAAGGGATGCGATCATAGGAAGTAATACTCACCCCCGGATCCCGCCCCGGAGTACCCGGAAGCGGAAGTGCCGTACGGCGAGGACGCCCCGTACACGGAGGACGGGGAGCCGACCGAGGGCGAGTAGACCGGGTGGCTGGAGGACGCGGCGGCGTTGAAGTCGTCCCTCTTGGTCGACGTCGAACTGGACGACGACACAACGGATGTGGACGAAGAAGATGAAGACGCCGGGTTCGTCGAGGACGACTGCGACGAGGAAGAGGACGGGGACGCCGCCAGCGACGCGCCCAGCAGCCACAGGAACACCGCTGCTCTCGTCATCATGGCGAACCTGCGGTGGAGAGGAGGAAAAACACCAGGTTACAGAATGCGTTTTGTTCGAGAACAGCAGCATATGACATGAAAGCGTCAGGCTTAGTTTTATTCTTATTTTGTTTATGTATTTCAAAAATAGCCCTATATGCTTGCTGAAGGGCATTGCATAAAAGCAGCGCTCAATACAAAGACGCTGAAACATAATTATAAATTGTAAATTGTACTACGCGCCATTCCACTGTGGAATGATCTTCCCGAAGCCATTGTCACAATCACTGACTGTAACCATTTCCTTGAACAACTAAACAGACATTTTAATACACTCTCCTAAAAGATGCTTGTTGGCTAGCTAGACATTTTAATGTTGTGTGGCGAGTTCCATTTGGATACTACTTTACTGCTTTTGGCCTGTATTGCACTTTTGCATACATTGCCTGTGTTTAGTATTTTTTTTTTTTTAATTGCTCTGTACCCCCCTCAGCCAATGCTTCTTCGGAAGCCCTGTGATGCATTCTCAATAAATAAATAAATTAAACATAAAAGACAAAGAAAACAAAAGAAATTGGGGCAGTTACGTTCTAGTGGCGTGGAGACTGAGAAAGCAGCGGAGTTGGTGGCGTTTCTTTCCTCGTTTCCCTCCTCCTCACCTTCGCTTCCCTTTCCCACCCCTTGCTATACTATGCTATGCATGGCTATGCTTGCTTTCTCTCTCTCTCTCTCTTTCATTCTCGTTTCTTTGTATGTTTCTTTCTATCTCCTTCTCTGTCTGTCTAGATTTTTTTTTTATATTTCTACCTTTTTCTCTCTTTCTTCTCTTTCTTTCTCAATATATTTCTCTTTCTATTTCTTCTGTAGAATAACAGAGAGCTGAGCTAGTTGGGAAGTATTCATTGTAAAAGACAGGGCGTGCAAACACGGTCTCAAGAAAGAAGTCAAGACACCACGAATGCCGACTGACAACTGAAGATGCGCACAAAGGCGGAAAGGAAAGAAGGCACGAAACTTATCTGCGCATGCCCATGCAAAAGGCGAACCTGTCTATTCCGGCACGCGTGAAGGGGGGGGGGGGGGGGGGAGTCTAGATGATACATAAATGTTAAGGCATTTGATTTCATCTTTATGCAAGTTAATCATGGTTGGCTCACGCATGCGCTACCACTATTATCGATATGCCATGCCTCAATCATCAGACGCGTTTCTTCATTCCTATGCCGGTACAAAATTGCGCATTCATCGAATTTTGGCGTGCACTTACACTCTCGACAGTGTAAAGAAAGATTAGAAGGTGAGCCTCCGGTTAGCGATCTCTTATGTTCCAATAATATCTGGTTAATGCAAACGGCCCGTCTTTCCTACGTAGAAGCGGCCGCAGCAGAAAGGGACCTTTATATACTACACTTGCACGGCAATCAGTGAATTTGTTGGTGTGTTTTACGAAACAAATATCGGCCCGCTTCTTGTCTTTTACTCGCTCATTCTTTCTGTGCACAGCGACGTAAATCTTATACCTAGCTTATTGGCAGCCGTCTATGCTGCGTAACTATCGGGCATAACGTTTAGTCAATAAATTAGCGAGTCACATACACCCACTGTGTTAACACTGAATACAATCATGCCCCTCTTGAATCTCCAACATGGCGGGGATGCGCTGGCCTAAAAATGCAACACTGGACTTTGAAAACAGAATTTCGTTTTGCTGGCATTTTGTGCACGCGAGCAAGATCGCAACACAAGCATCCGGAAGTGGGGGGACTGCGTGACCTAGGGGAATGTATCGCTTCAATGGCGAATTTCGATGAAACGCGTGAGCCCCCGGTGACGGATGCCTTGAATCAGCAGAGCGTAACATCGCTCCAGGAGAAGCATAAATATTCAGGAGGGAAGGTGGAAGTAGCTTCGGCTGCAAGAACTGCAGAATCTCTATACACGAAAACAAATTAACGCAGCACCTATGGCAGTGAAAAAAGTTTGGGCACGTTCTTGTAACATGAGCCGAGGCCCAAAAATATTTATTGCGGGTAAAGACACCGGCTGTCTTTACCTGTACGGTCAACGACGTCGACTGTAAAAGTAAAGCTGGACATCTTACTTGTCTTCTTGAAGGTCGGCATTGAACATTTAGCGTCTTATCTAGAATATTTTGGTCGATGATCTTTTAGTGCCACGCTGATGATGATGAAATATGTCTGATCGCTTTGTAACGGGTGGGCCTTTAAACACCCACTCGTTGCGCAATTCACAAGTTTTGACGCCTGGCACGATTCTACGTTTCTGCCGCGCAATATTACGTGCGTTCAGGAGACTCCTTCCTGTAC
The DNA here is from genome assembly GCA_030522465.1 of Rhipicephalus appendiculatus. Taxonomy (NCBI): domain Eukaryota; kingdom Metazoa; phylum Arthropoda; class Arachnida; order Ixodida; family Ixodidae; genus Rhipicephalus; species Rhipicephalus appendiculatus. Next base: position 2,544,741 of record JALIZH010032967.1, read on the forward strand.
AAGACATTCATGTAGTGTTTTTTTCCGAAACACTTTCAAGCGGTAGCGTGGCTATGTGGTCCTTGCCACGCAGACGACGTGGGTTTGATTCTCACTGGAACCGAAGTTTATTATTATTTATTTTATTCGCACCTTTCTCGACATTTCGGTCACGGACAAGATGATGATTTTTCGTTCACAACCAACGACGCTGGCACCGACGCAGACGCCGACAACGGAATTTCTGCGTAACGAACTCTCTAACGCTATCGCGTTAATAGACGCGAATCGTCTGGATCCTTAGCATCATACTAATATGCATCCACATATAAATAATAACATAGACATATGTGTAGAAAATAGCGATCTTGCAGTTTCTTCCCTCAGTTATGCAGGCAGCGACATCTCGTATTGCAGCTATACTTCGACATTTAATTCAGGTCTATATAACGGTGTTTTAGCTCAACAATAAAACAGATTTACGCGTACTCTGTTTTGCTGGAACAGGACGGGTTTACCGCTAAGTGCGAGAAAACACTAAACAGACGTCTTTCGCCACATACGATATATATGTTTTTCCAAGCGGCTGCAAGAAGGCATTAGCTTCTTAGCCTCGTGTTTGACGAAACGAGGTTTCCAATGGCGCTACCTAGCCAGCCTTGCATGGTTGCTCGAACACCAAAACCCGAAATGTGACCTTCAAACTTTTCGCGTCGGAGTGTCATCGACCCGCTTTGATCGGTGATTCGTCTTAATCGACAACGCACGACGATGCCCCAACCATGACATAAATGATACTTTCCAGGATGAAAAAGAAAAATGCATTAAAGCGCACTACAACAGCTTCGGGCAAGGGCCTTCGTATCGGTTATCGGCATTTTAGGTGTGTCGGACCCCTGGGCGTCCGCATCCGGCTCACGCGGGCGGGGTTCGAACCGGTGACCTTTCTTAAATCGCTAATCACGATGAAAAAAAAATGTAGAAGACGAAGAAGAGGAGGAAGCCGTCTAGCTCCCCCTTTAACGAGGACTGCAGTTCAGCCCAGTTCGATCGGATAATGATCGGCTTCTTTGGAATGTTCGCACGCTACCTTGCAGCGCTAATGTTTGAATAAAATACACACCAGTACAAAACAAAAGCTGTGTGTGTGTGTGTGTGTGTGTGTGTGTGTGTGTGTGTGTGTGTGTGTGTGTGTGTGTGTGTGTGTGTGTTTGTGTGTGTGTGTGTGTGTGTGTGCGTGCGTGCGTGTGCGTGTGTTTGTGTGTGTGTGTGTGTGTGTGTGTGTGTGTGTGTGTGTGTGTGTGTGTGTGTGTGTGTGTGTGTGTGTGTGTGTGAGAGAGAGAGAGAACGACGTTCAATGTGTACTGAACTACAACGCAGTTCGTTGAAGAAAAACGAATGCCGCAGACGCGTAGCAGGGACGAAGAAGTGAGGATGAGACGAACACAAGAGAAGGAACGGTGACGACCAAGAAGAAGAAGGCCAGGAGCGCCATTATGTCTGGGGCCCTCCTCTATCTTCCTCCTGGGCAAGGGAGCGAATGGGCGAGAGGCAAAATACCGGGTCTCCGCTCGGCGCCGCCGGAAATTTCGGAACTAGGTCAGTGTTGCCTCCGCGACCTGCGAGCGGTCACGCCTCGTGGATGGGACGTCATTCCTGACCTTGATCGTTGCGTAAGAACAGACTCCGAGAACGAGACAAGAAAAAAGAAACAAAACGTCTCTGAGGCAAGGCCAGCCACGTGATAAAAGAAGCAACGTGGGAGAAGAAGAAACTAGACAAACTTCTTTGAACTCCACCGCCGGGCCGTGGGAAGTGGAGACGGGCCGACCGTGTTCCGTGAACGCACTTGTTTTGGATATCGACTCGCCGTTTATTTTATCCTGCTGTTAGGAGCGTTTGTGTTTTGCAGTGTTGGAAGTTTTCGCCTGCTACAGTCGGCAACTATGGAGCTCGCCATCGTCTGCTGGCTATCGTTTCCACTCTTCTCTCTCTCTCGCTGTTTCTTTATTTTTCGCATGCTATTTTGTCTATTCGTTATTAAGAGCGAAGTTCTTAAAGCTCGAGGTAAAACGTCGGGTGTCCGCAAAAAAACCCCTCTGCGCCGTTGCTTATCACGCGCCTTTGCTTATCAGCCGCGCCCACCGACGGAGACAGTCCGCCGCACCGAGTTTCCCGGCGTGGCGCGAGCCGAGTACGAGCGACGAAAGGCCCGCTCTTATACCGGGGGTGCCACGGCCAGCTTTGCACGTTAGTTTCTGGCGCTGGAGTTTGGACATTCTTTCATGGTCTGTGGCAGGCTGTGGTTCGACTCTACTTTGTCTACGCCAAGGAAAGACCTAGCATCAGCCAAGAGGGCCCCGTTACGCGCCTAAGATCAACCAGCTTCGCTGTTTCTTAAGCTTTACACGGCTAGTGTAAACTTCTCCCCCCTTTATATGTATATATGCTCTCCTTTTTCATGTATTTTACTTATCTGTAATACCACGCTCTTTTTTTCATCTCTTTGTGAATAGAACGCTTAAAAAACGGTAACCAGACGGCACTCTTCTCAATTGCAGTTTTCAATGCGCTTCTTTCTTCTCGTTAGCTTGTTAGAAGTTGTAAATTGCTTATGCGTAATGTTTTTTATATTGTCGTGTTTAATATTAGTCACGTGTTGTTTTACACACATGTTTTCGTCACGCTTTATCTATTTATGACTGATATGGTGTCCTTTCAACAGGTCAGTCGCATTGTACGGCACGGACAATTAAGGGAACTGATGGGAAACGACAGGGGCAATAGCATAACTTCAGCTGCTGGGTTATTGGTATGGATATGAGCTGTAATCTTGAACAGTTGGTGCATTATAGATCTCCTAACGAGGGAGCTTACGTGTTTATTCCATTCTGAAAAAATTTTCCGGTGAAAGTCGAGGGAAATCATATTAACCTCTTTGCTTAATACGATTGTTTCATGATACGTTTCTGATTCCCTGTGAGAAACGTATCAACGAGATACCACTGTATAACGTGCTGGCCGAATGTTGACGCCGCACGTATAATGGGCCGCTTTTAAGGTGCGAAGCACCTGAGGGGCTGCTAGGCTTGTCGGTGTCTCCGATCGTCACGGTGTGTCATGTAGTCACGGTCCATCGTAAAAACGGGTATGGGCAACAATTGTAGAATCCCACTACTTTTCAACGGTACGCTAAAAATAAACAAAACAACAGTTAGTCCAACAAATAGCAGACGACGTTAGTGGAGCAGAAACACCCTTCCCTACATGCCGTAGGGAACTGAAACCGGTTATGCAGGGAAGAAGAAGAAGGAGAAGAAGCACCTTGGAGTAAACTGCATTCCGACGCAGTTTTCCGACGACATTAGTGGAGCGGAAACACCCTTCCCTACATGCCCAGTTCGAGGCTTGGCACCACCAGTGCCTCATCAGAGAAATATCTCTCAAAACACTGCATGCTCTGCCCCTCCCCGGTTTCACGTTAGTGGAGCTGAAACACCCATCCCCACATGCTTCGACCCTCCCCAGTTTTTTATTATTTTGTTCCTTCACCCACAGCGGACGCATCACAACACTTGTTGCTTCGCGTCTATGAAACACGATGTGTTGCATAGTTTCAAGCACAGTTTCTCCAGGCAGACGGGTAAAGTGACTGTCGTAATAGCATTCATGATGATCACGATTCCACTTATACCTTCATCATCATTATCTTAATAAATGATCACGCGATGGGGAGTCAAGCATTCAACGGCATCACCCGAAGCGTGAGTTCGCGTGTTCACATTCCACCGAATGGGCTCGAACGTGCTGACAATGGCTACGTGCGAATACCTTTCAAAAGGAGCCGCCCGTAAAATCGGGACCGGATCACGAGGCCGTACACAGCGGGCATAGGAAGGAACAAAACGCTCAGAGCGCCCCCCACATGGCCTCGTAATGACAACTGGAGAGCTGCGACAGAACCGCGGCGTGCCCTGTTATTTTCGCTGAACCGCCTATTATAGGACCTTTGCGTGCGCGTAGTGCATATAACTTTAAGCCCGTAGCGAGGTCAGTAGCACACCTCGTAGTACGTAGCTTTAAGTCCATCTTTGAAGCTAGGAATCGTGGCTATAGGGGTTGGTCTATAAGCATGCACTGTGGTCGCACCGTGACAACGTTTTAAGCCTTCCGCTGCATGTTTTTATTTTCTCGTCGTCCCAAAACGCTAAGCGATTTCGTCCGCTCTTCCAGAGTTATGATCGTTGATCATAGCTGGGCCGACGGTGTTTTGAATTATGGCCAATTTCGGGTCTGGCGTGGCTCACTGGCATCGCTTTAGGGAGGCACGCACGTGGTTCGGCTGTACTACCGGGACAGGCGCCTTGATGCTTTCCTCTCAAGACACCTCGTCGTCAGCGGTGCCGGTCGTAACTTACGCAGCGAAATTATGCGCGCCATTCGTGCTGGGGCGAGACAATTTATTTGTCTCCTAGCAGATGAGTCGACGCCTCGTCGGCCCCGTAGTCGTCTTCGGCCCTCAGAACGTGGACCGCTTTCGTGTGGTGCCGAAGGACGGGCACAAAATCATAGTACAGGGCGTTTATATTAGGGCTATAAAACTTTCTCGCTCCTGTACACTGGTTTCGACCGCTAAATGGTCCCTAAACCACTTCGAGTTCAAAGGCGATAGGGCGGTTTTCTTTCTCGCCTTCACTAACCTTCCTACAAGCGCTATCTCCTCCTCGACACTTATTTCTTAACAAAACACGTGGACAACATCAGCAGCAAGCGTTGAGCTTATCAGTATTTCGCGCATTTCGGCTACACGCTGTTATTTTCGCTTGCGCAGTCAAAAAACGCACCAGGCGAAGTGAAATCAGTTGATCGTGCACGACAGCCACGCGAGACAAGGCATGAACAGTATGAACCAACTAGTATGTACCAACAGCATGACACAGTATGAACCAACTAGTCTGCAAAGAAGTATTGCTGAGACAAGGCAGAGCGGGCGTGCGACTTCATGGCAAAGCATGGTAGGCGACGATTCACGACTGATATTCCTCGCATATGCTCAGTGCCTCATGATATCAGGTCTTTTTCTTTGTTTTATTTTTTCTCTTAAATCCCAGTGAACCTACGTGAAAAGTGAGCTCTCGTAAGTCTATAGAGTGCAGCTTCGAAAGATACACCCTCCCTTTAATTGTACTGTAAGAAAACAGCAACCAGTGGAGTAATCTGCTATTGCTGGGGTTCAGAAATGTTTATTCATCAGGCGCCTTGCTGCTTATAGTGCGGGGGGCCTTAGTAACATAAAACCGTGGAACTCGGAGCGCACCGTAAGCTTTTTTCTAGTTCAGAAAAAAAAAATAGAAAGGCGAACAGAAGCAGGTTGTTGTTGTTGTTGAATTAACTTTAGTCTGGTCCAGAGGACACTCAGGGGAGACCCCAAACAGTTTTTTTTTTTTTTTTGTTCCCCAGAGTGCACATAATACCTTACAGATGTGTAGCGGATGCCTCGCTTATCGGCCGAAAGACGAATAACAGCGTAGCGGGCGCTGCCCAACTACACAAAAATTATGAGTTATGGCGTAGTTGATACCTTGCGGAAAGCCAAACCTTCAAACACAGTTGGTCTTGCCCCAACGCGAAGCTGCGCTCATAACGCGCATTAAGCAGTATCGTGATCGTCTGAAATTTTTTTTCTTTCCTCCATGAGTTATATACACGACGGCTAAATTCTGATGGAGCAGGGAAGCCTGCCATTTAAACGTTATTAATTATCGCGCATTTCTTGTAAATGATAACCTACGTGAAACTGACTTTCCTTCACGTCTTTCCGATTATCTGCCCCTCACGCGGCAACTAAAGACGCCGCAGTTGTAAACCAAAGAAGCTAAATTTCGCTGATGCGCGAAAGAAGCACCGTAAAACACGCTACGCTCACTGCCCGGGTGTATACTTTAGATAGGAGCACGTACTACACGTGAACGCGTTTGCTCTTCAGATACCTATTTGTTGTTTGGTACGTTCTGAAGATTTATCCGGGCATTCCTAGCGGAACGGGCTCAGCGAGGCAAGGCCGTTCTTTGAGTAGGCACGAGATATTGCGATCCGGTTGGTACGAAAAAAAAAAAAAAAGCGCGATGTGTTGAACTAAAAATAACATTGAAGATGAGATCGCATTCAAAAAACGAAAAAAAAGTAATACAGGCGAGGGCGAAAATGAGAGTGTGGCGTTACGGCTCTGTGACTCGCTAAACATCAGCACCCCGTGCGTGTTTTGTGGGCGAACAAAAGCACGACACGGTTTCACGCCCTGCGGGCTGTGCAAACGTGTCGGACGAAAAAAAAAGACGTTGCTTCCTTTCAAAACAAGCGACGCATGGTATTTGGGGGGAACACGTTGCATTACAGTAAAAGCTCGTTAATTCGACCCTCGTTAATTATTATTATATGATTTGCATACACAAGTACACAAGGACACAGAGGAAAGAGGGAGAGAGCAAGCTGGCAACTGCCACCTGGAGGGGCACAACGCCTGCCTACTCTTTCGGGAAGGAGAAAAGGAAGATAGGAGGAGATAAAGAAGAAAAAAACCAGAAAGGTGAAGAAAAAAATGATGAACACATGGACAAAAATAAGTAAAAACACGATAAAAACGTCTATAATTGGCTGACCAGGTCCGTTTGGTCAGTAAAAGTCAATAGAGCTCGATGCGCCTGGTCGCGTCGAGAGACACAACCTCTCGGAAAGATATAATCGTCTATGTTCGCGCACTTAAATCGGAAAATCGGATAATTCAGACGCGTTCTCTGGTTTCGGCAAGCATACGTCTTGTTTTATGGCGTCAAACTCTCGTTAATTCGGTCATATTTAGCAGCAGCCCGGTACGGTACGAAGAACTTTATTTAAAGATCCGGAGAAGTGCCACCCCTTAGGGTGACGCCGCGGGCCGCTCCCACGTGGGGCAGCCCGGTTAATTCTGACAATTTGCGGAGCGCGCCGATTGCGAAACGCTGCAAATATGCGACGCAAAGGAGCGAAAATGGGGTTCGCGCACAACCGAAACGGGGCGGCGCAGTCTGCATCGCCATAGTCACCAGCGCGAACCGTACGGCAGTGGCGTAGCCAGGGGGTAGCACACCGGGCACGTGCCCCCCCCCCCCCCCGAAATTTTTTTTCGCCACGGTATATATAACGAAAATGGCCATTTCAAGGGGGTGCCCTTCCCGAAATCAAGAAGGTGCCCCCCCCCCCCCCCCCCCCGAAAAAAATTCTGGCTACGCCCCTGCCGTACGGTAACAACTGTAACGACGTTTCTGGTTAATTTAGGGTCAGCACGTTTCAGGTTAGTTAAGACAGGGTGGTCTTGAGCCGTGGTCGCATTGTGAACAAAGTCGCGAATGGCGAAAATTGTGGCTTTTGCACTGCTCTTTTGCAATGTTAAGCGCAGGATTTTGCGTATTCATCAAGAAACTTAACGTGCATTGACGTAAGAGACATTTCCTTATTGTCTTCTTGATACTTACGATAATTCGACCCTCGTTAATTATTATTATATGATTTGCATACACAGGTACACAAGGACACAGAGGAAAGAGGGAGAGAGCAAGCTGGCGACTGCCACCTGGAGGATTGATTGATTGAAAAAAAAAAAAATTCGGAAGTTAGTTATCTCAGAAAGCTTTTCCGGTGTCGCGAAATCCGAGCTAACGAGGTTGCAGTGCATGTATAGGCTATATTACGGTTAATTAGGCTGTTAGCATTGCTGTTTTGTATCTTTAACAACCAATCGAACAATGCTAGGGTGGACACATACGCGTGAGAACGGTTGAGTTGGTGCGTTCCACGCTTCATAACCGTGCTAACTGACGTCGCGATATAGAAAAATAAGAAAACATTCTTTCAGAAGCCCAAGGTGGCGGTGCCGTAAAATCCTCCGTAGAAATCGACTTACGGGATTGTCATTGCAAGATGCCTGACCTTGGATACTGATAGCTTGTTTAGCGATTGTGGTATTGACACCCATAATCCTTAAACTTACGACAGACTGCATCTACCACAGATCTGAGATAGAAAAAAAAAGAAGTATTTGGGGGGCACCGTTCCGGCCGCGTTCTTTGTCCTCTACAGCTTAAAGGGGCCATGACCGGGTCACCCACAAAATTGCGATTTTCAGCGAAATAGAAAAGTAGGGGGTCTATTGTTCCCTGCGCATACATGAAAAATGGACTGTAAAAGAATATCTCATTCCAAAATGAGCTCTAGAAGTGGCCGGCTATAAACGCCGCCGGCGACCGCTTTTTTGTCCTGGCGTGTGTGACGTCGTGTGCTGCATGAAGTGGAGCCGTCGTCTTCTACCCAAGTTTCAGCCGCTGCAAGCCGTTCAATTTTCAATGCCAAGCTGAAGAAAGCTCTAATAGCTCCATTGTACGCGCAGCTGACCACGAAACAAAATCGTTGGCCGGAATGCAGACACTCCCAAAGCAAGCGGCTTGTTACGTCACGGCTCGCGAGTGCGCCAGTGTTGTCAGACTCTCGGGCCACTCGCGTGTTTATAAAAATGTTCATTATAAATTGAGAGTTCGACCCAATGCATGGAAATTTCGCCAGCTTGTTTGTGAACATCCAAGGATTAACCCAGATAACACAGATTATGAGCGAAAATTCAGTGCCATGGCCCTCTACAAAAAGACAGCACGCAGGCGATAAAAATATGTGTTAATAAAGAAAAGACAGCGGCTGTGGGCACTGGATGTCTCAGAGAGCACCGCCATCTAGTGACAGGACGGAATTAAATCTTTATCCTCAAATATCGTGGCGGAAACGGTAGTGTATAATGCGAACAGGGAGCAAGAGATTTACTGACGCCCGTTACGACCGCTGACCGCGGTCGTAAAACAATCTAACGTCGAATAAGCGACAGCGATCTGATAAGGAACGAACGACAGGTCTTTCGTAGAGCCGGCCATTTTATTTTTATTTTTCAGTAGGACTAAGCGGGAACCCGGTGCTGTATTTTGAGAACACAAGAAACCAGTTACTGCATGCCGCATACGAATCGCCGAGACAGATAGGCCACCCCGACGTTTCGAGCGGGAGCATTCGTGTATACGGCACTAAAGGAACCCGGCCGAATCAGCGTGAGTCGTCTTCGATTCGCATCGTTAGACAAAGTAGACTTTACTACGCGGTCCGTGAGGTTCGATATTCTCGCGCGATATGTAGAGCAATCCATTAAAGAGGGGACGATAAATTCCACCCGAAACTGGAGATAACTACCGTGGACTCGATATATATATAAACGGCAAGGGGGAGGAGATGATAACGCGGGAACTGGTCTCTTAGAAGTGGTGCAGTTGCGTCGTGGTGGCGAGGAGGAACGGACCAGAACGACACGGGGGGGATCCCACCCTGCAGGCTTCTTCGATATCCGAGGCGCATCTCTAATGCCTTTTTTTTTTCTTTTTTTCGGGTGGTGCGATCCGGTCTGCATTCTGGGTGCCTTCCGCGCCCGCCTTTTTTCCTTCCTTCCTCGTCGTGAGGCGGTCGCCGCGGCCATACTCTGACCTACTGGCTTCGACCGGCTCGCAGTCTTCCTCGTCGTCCCGTCGTCGGGGATTACCGGGTCAACGGGCCGGACGGACGACCGGGCCCCGAGACGACAGGAAAGAGCGTAAGATGATGATGACGAAGAAGAAGAAAGAAAGAATTAAAAATAAAAAAAAATGGAGACGGAGCATCGCGAGTAGCCGCAGCAATAGCGGGAGACGACGCATGCCGTGGGAGCAGAAGCGTCTTAAACACGGTTAAATAAAAAAGTAGAAAAGCCTTCTGCAATAAAGACGCAGACGGAAAACAAAAGAAGAAAGAAGTGGGAACGAAGTAGCAGACGAGGAAGACGAAGTAAACAGACGAAGAAGACGAAGCAAAACAAAAAGACCGTATGCTCGCGACTGAAGGAGAAGCAGCAGAAAAGGAAGACACAGAAACGCGGGAACGAGCCACAGTTCAGGGCCAAATGAACAGCCATGGAACGTTCAGGACGACGGAGGAAGGAGGGTGGAGGCCCCGAGAGATAGCGTTCGTTGAGAGGGTCGACCGCGACGCCGTAAAAATGGCGACGCGTACAACCGCGTCGCCTCCTTTCCGCGGCGTGCGTATTCCGTGTCAAGGACGTGCACCCCGTGTACTGAGCCGCGCAAACTTGACCTGCCTTACGACGCGTGTGTAAACAACGGCGGGCGTATTAGTGAGGAATGACATTGCGTCGATTTCAAACGATGCCAAGAAACGTAATGCGTTCAAAGATCGAGGATGCTGTGCGTTTCCTTTAGCGGCAGTGCCATCATATGGCGGGGCCCACTTGAAGCAAACACAATCATAATCTGAATCTTATGCGAATAAGTACTGGATTTACGTATTCGTCAAGAAAATGAAAATGCATTGGGGTCATAGACACTTGATGAGAGTGGCGATTTGGGCTTGTTGGTATGGTTGCATGATAATTGATGGTAGCGCAGGCTAAAGACACGGACAAAAGAAGGCACATTCGAGACACCACAGCGACAAAAGAAGGCACATTCGAGACACCACAGCGCTGTGGTGTCTCGAATGTGCCTTCTTTTGTCCGTGTCTTTAGCCTGCGCTACCATCAATTGTCATAGACACGTGTTCGTTGTTTTCCTGATACTGTCCGCCGCGGTAGATCAGTGGTTACAGTGCTCGGCTTCTGACCCGAAGGTCGCGGGTTCGATCCCGGCCGTGGCGGTCGCATTTCGATGGAGGCGGTATGCTAGAGGCCCGTGTATACTGTGCGATGTCAGCGACTTTAAAGAACCCCAGATGGTCAGAATTTCCGGAGCCCTACACTACGGAGTCTCTCATAATCATGTCGTGGTTTCAGGAAATGAAACCCCAGATATCATTATTATTACAATCATAATCTGAAGCAAGGCTAGTGCTTGATACGAACGATTTTACATCAGACACATGGGTGCCTCCCTCTGCGACCGTTAAGCGAAGGTTTTCCAACTTTTGTAAATCGCGACGTGAATTCATAAGGTCATGAAACGTCTAATGCACCAGCCCAACCGTTTTCATACGTATGCAACTGTCGTATCACTGTTCGTTTAGCTAGATAACGACAGAGCTTACTACGGCGCACCAACCCGTAATATAGTCGATGCCCAAATGCAATGAATCAGTAAGTGAACATTATTCGATTTACCACCTTCAGTCCACCGCCATCACTGTCTTACTTTTAGAAATAAAGGAGGAGGTAACTGTGTTGGATTGAATTAGAGCGGACGCACTAGTCGCGTAGTCTGCTTGTGCAGAAAACAGATACTGAAGTTGCGATGATCTGTCTTCAAATAAAGGTTACTCCTAGAACGGAACCGCCATTGAAATGAAGTTGACCAGTGCAGAGGCTTGGGCTTGTTGGAAATCTATTACAATAGAGTTACAGCACGAGAACGCAAAGACAAGAAAGCACAGTGTGTCGTCTTCTTTTTGTCGCTGTGTCCTCGTGCTGTAACTTCTACTGTCATCGAAAGCCTAGTTCCTCTACGATACAAAATGCGAGGCAAGCCGGCCGTTTGAGTTCGGGACCGGCATGACCGCTTCCTGTGTCAAGACGCACACGACCCGTTGAACTTGACCTGATCTAGTTTTTCTTGGTCAGTCGCGGTGCAAGGGCCTTTCAGGGGTGTGGTGGTGGCTGTCTTGTACGCCGATAGTCTTCGAAGCACACGAGCTGTCCTTTTAATAGACGCGCGAATAGCTCCAAGTATTCGGGTGATTCACCTGTCAGAACCACGCGAATTTGAAATGCGACAGTGCCTCGTGAATCAGGTTTTCGTTAGACAAAGTCTCACCGATTTGCGGCTGGTCAGGATTTTCGCATTTAGGATTCAGAAGACAAAGGTGAAGTCGATATTATGGCAATATTCCCTTAGACGAGAAAAAGCGTACGGAAATACACTTACACTGGCGGCCCACTGCATTTAAGTTTGATGCCGTTGACATACTATGTCCTCACATCATTCCATAAATAAACACCGACTCAAACGCTCCAGCGACTTGCTTACGAGTTACGTAACCCCATTCGTGGCACTTCGCGACTGAAAGCTCTCTAAGCGTGCTACTTACAATATTGTGTAAAAATATTTTGAAAAACAAAACAAAACAAAAAAACAATAAAACGAGGTTTCCTGCAGCAATGATCGGCGTAAAATGCTAAAACGCAGCGCAGAATTGTGATGTTACGTCACGCGGAAAAGAAGGTGTTGAGAAAGCAGATCCTTGCACATGATGTATTGCATTAATTCCAAGCAGTGCCGAAAAGCTGTTTTGAAGACGTGTTGCTGAAAACCTGTGGCTGTGTTCTTGCAAAAGATTTGAAGGAAACAGGCAGATTGGGCGAGTTGGTGAGGTTCCATGATAAAAAATACTACAGCGCTAACACACAGGACGGAGGAAAGAAGTGACACACACGGCGCTGATTTTTTTTCTTACTTGCAACTGGTTCATTGGAAAAAACATGTACATGTTTTTTGAAAAACAAACATGGCGAGCACGCATGCTCAATGTCATAGATAATAGATTTATCAAACCGTAAGGCACAGCCTCGTGTAAGCTTCCTAGTCACTGCCGTCAGCGCCGTGTGTGTCACTTCTTTCCTCCGTCCTGTGTGTTAGCGCTGTAGTATTTTTTATCATTTGAAGGAAGGCGTTTAGCCTCCCGAATGACACAAGTGCCGCTAGAGATGCCTCTTTGAAAGGCTCGGTCCTTACTTTGACCACCGCGCTTCCAGCGGACTGCACCCACCGGGATCAGTAATCGTACCCTCGACCTCGTGTAAAGTAGGAGAATGTGACAGCTCCTTAGCAACCGCGGCAAGAACGCATATGGTGAAGCACTGCCAAGATGGCATTCTAGGTGAGAAGCACGAAAAGCACGTACAAAACATAACTTAATGAAACCGACAGTCATTTAAGCCAAGGATAGCATAGGGGACATTATTAGCGGTTTCTTCACCGTACTTTAATGATTTTCAATAAAACTGAAAGGAATTAAAGTGGACGAAGAATCACCCTTTCCGTCGGTGGGATCTGAAACCACAACCTGCGAATTAAGCGTCCGATGCTCTACCTTTTAAGCTACGACAGAGGACTGCACCCCCCCCCCCCCCCCACCGTTCACTTTTGGTAGGGTATTTATGTATGCTTAAAGGGGCCATGACACGGCCACTCAACAATTTGCAGTTTTCAGCGAAAAATAGAAGTATATGGTCTACTGTGCCTATAGATAATGTGGGCTGTACAAAAATATTTCAGTGCAAAATAAGCCCCAGAAGTCGCCGGCTGTAAACCCCGCGCACTACCGGCTACCGCCATTTTGCTATGGCGTGTGTGGCCTCATGTATGCATGAAGCGGAGCCGTCATCTACCAAAGTTCAGCCCCTGAAAATCTTTCAATTTCAGTGCCAAGCTGAAGAAAGCTAAAATAGCCCGACTGCACGCGCAACTGACTACAGAACGAATTTGTTCGTCGGAATGCAGACGCCCGCATAGCAAGCAGCTGGTTACGTCACGACTCTCGAGTGCGCCAGTGTTGCCAGACTCTCAGGACTCTACCAGATGCGCTAAAATTTCACCAGACTGTTTGTGAACGCAGAAGGATTAACCCACATAACACAGCTTATGATCGAAAATTGGGTGTCATGGCCCCTCAATACCTGGGAGTGTTAGCTTTAGCTAGCGCCACTCGTAGACCAGGCGGCGAGTGTGGGCTATGAGAGGCGCTGATATTCATACTCAAGGAATAAATTCCTTGGGTATAAATATCAGTCGGGGTACACGAGCTCTTTTCACAGGTAACGAATAAGACCGTCGATGTCACGTCGATGACGTCATGGTTTTGATATGTGCAACCTTTACTATCCTGGAAAAATACACGACTCTGGGACACGACAGTTTGATTAGAGAACTCAGCTTGATGGAGCCAGTTATCCTGTACAAATGACATTGATTGACGGATTCATTGATTGGTTGACTTATCTGAGTTGTTAACATGCCGGAGCAATATATACGTTATGTGGGACGCAACTGGCGGCAGATAGCTTCGAATAGTTTTGCTAGTAAGTGATTCTTTAACACTGCGGGGCCTACGGCATACAATGCTCTCACGCTGGCAACTGCTATCCTTCAGGTTAGCTTAATTGGTAGAGCGTTGGTCCCGGTTTTGGGTCCCAGACCAGAACGTCAGCTAAAAGGCTTTTCTTTCTAAAAAAGATTACTGTGAATATCTTTGCAGCTTTGTGCGACAAGCGGACGGCTGCCATTTTTTTTTAACAACTGTTACTCCAGATTGCGAGAATTCGCAAGAGCTGTTTTATCGTATTCCGTACGTATATATGTTATGAAGTTTTATGCATGCAAAATGCTGATTTGAACGCGGGAAACGTAAAAAATCCTACGTAGTGCTGCTTATCTGCCGGTGTGAACGCGCAAGTGTATTATAGCTTAGCGGAATCAATTGCCAATTAAGTACAATACCAGTTAACTCTGCAATATCCAGACGTAGCTATACACCAAGAAACAAGAGGGGTCAAATTGTTTGCCTTGATTTCCCAATATTGCGATCACATTTATTGAAAAAAAATATGTAACGCTGTGAAGCGGCCCTTGATGGGAACCTAATTAGTTTAGCACTGTAATTCTTAAATTCTTCATTGTCTTCAATAACTATTCACAGTTGAGACAACTCCACTCAGGCATATTGAAAACGAGACCATTCACCTTGGGTTAAGTTTATCAAGATGTAATCAGTATTCATTCAAACCCAACGTGGCATGTGTGAAACAGAAGGCATTACAGAGTTAATGCATTCGGGAAGCTCATTACACCAAGGGTATTTCTTGTCTTACGTAGTTTATGTACAACCGTGAGATCTTTGGGCTTGCAAGAGATTCAAAGCGTTTCGTCGTATAGTTTCGAAATCTCGAATGACAGAACAAGCGACAGCTCAGTGGTCGTTTCAACATGGCGCGCACTAAATGTAGCATTGGTGTGTACGGTCGCGCCGTAGATATCCCAAAAAATACTTCTTTTTAGGCCAGTTCGTGCTTAGATTGCTTTGGTATGCTTGACTGTGGCGCAAAGGACATTTCGTGAAAATTGGGATAGGAAAGAGAAGAAAGCGAGGCGCCGGTTTCACGTAATGTATTTTGCGCCACAGTTAACCATACCTAAGCAATCCCCATAGCTAAAACCGTCATGTATATTAGAGATTCGGTTGAATCGTACTTAGATTGGATCATCATCATCATCAGTCTGGCTACGCCCACTCCAGAGCAAGGGCCTCTCCCATGTTCCGCCAGTCAACCCGGTCCTGTGATTGCTCCTGCCACCTTATATCCGCAAATTTCTTAATAACATCTTAATCATCTTAATCTCATCAGGATGACCGCTGGTCATTAAGGGTAACTGACTGGATTTGAAGAGAAGGGAAACGCGCGAGGGGGAGACAGAAAGTTAGGTGGCCAGGTGAAATTGGAACAAGTGTATTCTTATTCGCTTACTTTTCATTCATTACAAGGAAAGGCGATGGTGGCTGTAAATGACTACGCAAACAGTAAAAACAAATAAACCATCATAGCTATCGGGGTCAAACGCTCGCACAAGATGTTCTTAGTGACCAGAATCAGTAAGAAGTTTTTAACTACACTTTTTCTTATCGTACATGTAGTCAGAGCTTGAATTCTAATCTACCGAAATTCGTTGTAGCCGTAGAGGAAAGCGTGTTGCCCATAAGACTACGAAACACACCTAAGGGTGTAATTATTTTTAGATTACAGGTTAAGACTATAGGTATTTCGGGACGACGATTAAGAGTACATGGACTCGAAGCGCCTAATTTTGACACAGACATTCACATCGGTTAACTTGCAAACATTTTGTGAAACGTGAAGAACTTTGGAAAATAGCTCAAACCTGTTCAGGAGAATTAGTGAGGCTTTATGACCTTACTCATACAGAGTGGCGCGCATGCGATGAAACTCACGCCAGCAGAAATCTCTTGAATTCAGTCAGATGTTTTCTTAGATCTCTCATTACAGACCCCTGAGAGGAGAGATATACAATATTGGAGCATTAGGACGTCATGTTGAGACGTGCAAGTTTACATTGCATCGTACAGCCACGTGTGCGATTGAAATCACTCAAATATCTCTTCTGAATGGCGACAGCGTTCGCGAGGTTGCACTTTTTGTCATTACTGTGACGTAGAAACAAACACTGCTACCGTTCCTACAACTAAATAACGAAGCATTGTTGTAAAATTACACCCAGTATCGCTTCCTCGAGAATTGGCAAGCTTTCGTTAAAGTTCACCGAAAGGAGCTTTGACGCTGCTTTTACGTCGTGCTCAAACTTACTGGGCTTCGATTATTTCGATTTTCTTTTCCTCGCTAGCTTAGTGAATAGATGCAAGGCAACATCGGTTGTGATTCAGCAGTCGTCCGGTGTCTCCTCTAAGACTTCCAACATCATTGTATTGTTATCTGTGTCGCATTTATCTCTAGTTATGACGCATAGTTCATGTTTCTTTTCATAAAGAGTTGGGAAGAAAAAAAGAACTGTAGACATCAGTACGCTGTACAGATCCTCCTACATTTCGTCGTCAGATGCGCATTTAGTTATGTATGCGTGCGATTTTGTTAAGGGACAAAAATGTCGGCCATTTCGCTTGCAACCTGACATCGTAGAAAAGCTAACATGGCATACATGGGGCGCCATGGCACTGATGTATATTTGCTTTTGGCGTTCACTCCTTTGACGTCTCGACGTCTTCTCTCAAGCAAGATGAAACGGAGAGGACAATGAAGGCGAAACTGATTCAGTAAACGTACCTCGAATATATATCTGCGTGGGCTTAGTCGCGATTTCAAGTATAGAACATGCTGTGCACACATTGGAGTAATTTTTTTCTGTTCATAACTATAGGATCGGTGTTTAGCGTCTACTCACCTGTTATTGGAGTCGCTCGTTGAGAACTGACGTTGCCTCTGCGAATACATCGACTGTTGTGGCTGGTTGGGAGAGGAGTGCAGTGGGAGAGGTACCGACGGTCACAAATCCAGGGTCGTCGCGTCACGAGAGAAAAAAAAATGGAACAAAACAAAAACAAAATGCGCGCTAGGCCGGCGGCGAGGCTTGGCGGCGGCCGGTGCGCGTGTGCAGACAGTGGTCCGTTTCTGCAGTGGTGGTCCGCACTAGCTCGCTTGCCGGACACGAGTGTGATTGTGCGGACAGTTTACCTAGGTGCCCTCACTTTAGGTTAAATACCACGCCAGGCGGCGCCACGGGCGCGCCGTCACGTGACTCGCAGCGTCTTCTTTCTCCGGACGCTGCGATTGGTCGGGCGCCCTCGAATGGGTCGTCACCTACTTTGCCCCGCAGCCAGCGGAGAACGACGTTTTCGGCTGTACGCCGTAAGACGCCGCCGTAACGTTACGTAGCACGCTCGACGAAAGGAGAGGCGAGGAGGCGCTTGGAAGTCGCGGAGGGGGGGGGGCTCGTTCACGCGAAACGAAGATGGAGAGATGAAAGAATGCCCGCCGAGGGGGAGGGGGGACATATGTCGCCGTCGCGCTCTCCCAAATTCGAAATAAATGGTCGACGCCGCTTCTGCCTCGCTAGCGTAATTTTCGTCTTCTCCTTCTTGCTTTTTTTTTTTCGTTTCCCGTTTGTCTTCTGCTTCATTGCTGCTTCCTTCTGGGTCCTCGCTTCGATTGGGAACCGTGCAACCTTGACCGAATCAAAGGAGCATGCGCTCACTCCCCCCCCCCCCCCCTCCTCCACGTTTCCTTCTCTCCCTCCCTGCCTTCCGCATACCTGGAGAGTCGTTCAACCGCCATGTTAAGGTGAAGGTCACTCGAGAGCCTCATCTTGTTTTGCTCTCCTCCTGTTGCACTTTGTACGCCTGTTTTTTTGTTTCTAAACACGTATCCCCCCCCCCTTGCACTGCCATCCGGCGCAGATCGTGCCTTCCCCCTCCCGCCGCCGCACCGAAGGAAGCCACCGACGAGGAATACTCGCCGCGGAGACGACGACGCTCTGGGAAGCGCGGAAACGCGGCGTTTCCGTCTCGACCGCCCTAACGGTTTTTCTGTCTCGATCTTGTGCACGAAGACGTGCACAACGTTCGACGTCTGTTTCCGCGTTGCAAACGACGGCTACGCCTTTTCCTCGAGCGCTTATTTTTATTTTTATTTTTCACAAGACGAGATAGATCCGGGCGCCCGGATTCGTCAGTGATAAGAGGAGGGTCTTCTTCACGCTCCGTGTCGTACGGGTCATTTTTTTTTTCGGAGTTCCACGATGACTTCATGAACAGTCGTTACGCGAAAGCATGTCCGGAGGATACGGCACGGAAAAAAGCAAGATGGTCGTAGTAGACAAAACGAAATGTATAGAAACGAAGTCGAAACGAGGTAAGCGCGAACGACGAAGTGCACCCGGTCGCGAGACAGGAAGCTTTGGGGCAGTGTTATTGCGTAATACAGAAAGACGACTGCGACGCTGCGCGCGCCGATGGAGAAATTGAACGGAGAACTCTTATGTGTGGCGACACCAATCTCATGATGCCCGTGAAACTTGAGGTCTGCTCCCTCCAAGGAGATGCAGCTGTTTCGAAATCGCTAAAAGCGACTATTTGTGGGCGTTGAAAAAGCTGTAGTGAAGTTCTGTGTGCGATATAGGTTTCCTCCGATGGCAAGCAGGAATTGACCGTCCTTCCGCATGTGCAGGAGCCCATTTTAAGAGAAGTCACGCGTTGTCTTTAATGGCAGTATTAGCAGGGCAGGTGGGTTGGACGGAATTTTCGCGATAGAAAAGGAAAGAGGGCAGCATAGAAGGCAAACGAAATAGAGGAGCTCGAGATAAAGGCACCTGTTTACGGAAGTCGAAAAAGAAAGCGATTTGTCACAAGATTTTTACGTAAGACAGGAAAAAGGCATCATAGAAACAGTATATCATCTACGGCAATGTTAAAGTGAGGTAGTGTAGCATTTTAACTATCGTAAATCAAAGGGACCTTGCCTGCTAAAGTTATGATTCCATTTTATCGACAAAAAATAAAGCTTCGTTTTATAAGTCCTCAGGCCACCTTGCCTGATACGTGGCAACATGCGCAATCAGTGATCACCTTCCACTGTTTTTGAGTATAAATAAAATATGGAGCGGTAAAGTACTGGCAAGGAAAAGCTATATATCAGTGCATAATTAATTAAGTCGTGAATTTATTTCACAACTCAATAACACAAGCCCAGTGGAATAATATAGGCATTGCAATTTATGCAGATTAGGCCTGCGATAAGTTTCTCCACGTGTTCAAAGAGCTCTACAACTTTTTGCTTCCCATCAAAAGTGCGCGGATCAAAACGCAAAACTCGCAAACCTTGGGTAACTTTTCAAATACGCCCAGCAAATTAAAACGAAAGACAAGCTCTTGAAAATATTCTTAAATACACGTTCAGCAGATGACCTCGGGGTACTTTAAGAAATGCGGGAACAGGCTAACAAGAAAACTGCGCCAGGCACGTGCGGAATACTGCTCTACGTTGTTTGAAGTTCAGAATGGTCGCCACAATTCGCTATGGTCATGATTAAATTTCTTACTGAGACGTGAGCAACCACAAGCTGCCCTACGTATGTTAAAACTAAATGATAACTATATATCTGGAGTAGAGCTGGCAGATGCTTTTAATAACTTTTTTTACAACTTTCGCCCATAACAACCCGTCAGAGGATTCCTAATAAATGCATTGATTCTTATAATAATGACAACATTTCTGAGGCCTGTTACAACAGAAGTTATACCGGAATGCAGAACTTAAAAAAAAAAACAGTCATTGCTATGACATATACGGTATTCAAGTAAGACCTGTGAAGCATGTTGTAGCAGTCATTGCGCCTGTTGTTGCAGACATATTTAACCTATGTTTAAGCCAACGGTGCATTTCCTAGTAAAATGCAAGCGGCTAAAGTAATGGTTCTGTGTAAGCAAAGGAGATCGCAATGGTTTAGGAAACTTATAAACCCGTATCCATACTTCCAATATGCTCGAAAGCCTTTGAGAAAGTGCTATATACTAGGTTGTCTGATTTTATTAACAAGCGTGGTCTACTGTCACAGAGTCATGTCGGGTTTCATAAAGATAGATCGGCTGAGCTTGGACTACTCAACCAAGAGGAAGTATTATTAACACAGTTTGAAAAGGAAGCCTTCGTTATTGGTATCGTCGTGCATTTCTCGAAGGCACTCGGCCTTGCGAACCACACTATACTACTAAAAAACTTAGAGTGTTATGGTTTTCGTGGACAGGCTAATATGCTTCTCAAATCATATCTATTGCATATAGAAAACGGTCTGTTTGCATGGACAACATCAAATCTGAACTAAAATCTTTTACTTCTGGCGTTCCACGGGGGCAGTATATTGGGGTCATTACTCTTTAACATGTATCTTAATGATATTTACAACATTAACACTACTGCTAAATTTGTTATGTATGCTGATGATACTAGCATCTTTCTTTTACTGGAAATAATCTTGATCTCCTTGTTCGGAATTGAAATGACACCATGAGCGAGCGAAAGAAATTGTCAGAATCCAAGTGCATGAGTATAAATGAGAAGGAAACACAAGCTGCCGTATTCCGCCCGTAAAATTACACCATTTCCTTTCTGATTCGAGAATAGGCTAAACTCACGACGTATAGGTGTGGTTGAACAATTAAGTGCCTCGGTACTTTCCTCCTCTATGTCTTGGGGACACCACGGTCATCACATCGCAACGAAATCCGCTCAGATAACTGGGGTCGTAAGCGGGCTCTGATACGTTCTTCCAAAACCAATAAAATGACTACTCTACAACTCCATTTTTTACTCTTATTTAAACTATTGCCACCTAGTCTGGGGCAAGGCTACCCCTAGCTGTCTTAGCGTATATGCATTTTACAAAAGCGATTCCTTCATCATATTCATAATGTTCCCTTGGCTCACCGAGTGTGGCTCTATATCTGCAAAGTGGCGTACCAAATATCCAAATTTTGTACTAATACCGCTTCAGTATCAGGTTTGAACTCGAAAATTCGGAAAAACCTAAAGCACTTACGGTACCTTGCTGATTTTCATGCCCGAGAAGCAGCATACATGACAAGGCATGCAGAGACCTTGGGTTGCGCCGACACCCCGAATAAATTCACGAAGAGAACGCCTGCAATTCACTCTTCCTTCCCTTATAAATTACTGTGGACCTAATAATACTGATCTCTTCAGTCCTCCAAACAGGGCTTTGCGTGCTATGTACAGTACACTGGCATTCAAACGCGAACATCACATTTTTTTGTACAACGACTGGTATGCGCAATTTTTAGAGATAATCACGTCATGTCGCAACAAATGTGTTTTCTAAATGTTATGTCGGCTCTGATCTACACGTTCGAGTCGATATTACGCCAATCTGACCCGAACTGAAGACTGTAGAAACGAAAGTAGGTGCGTTACTTAGACCTAAACTGCCTCGTTTCAATCCGTGAGTAGACTGTACGTTCTTTTTTTTTTTTGTAGCCATACCTGTGTGTATCCAATGCGAATATTATCTATACAATGAATAATCTGACTTTGTTTCTCTGTTGTATTAGTCGATTGTTGTATATTTGTCATTACACTGTGTCAATACCGTTGTTTTATAAGCTTTGCTGAAAAGCCGCTGCCAAGCGAAAGGGGGGCCGAAGCTCTGTCAAGCTGTTTCTGAAAGCTTTTTCTGAGCCTCCACTGTTTGTACCTCTTCAGGGCAGAAATAAAGAATTTGAATTTGAACTTTTGTTTCACTCATGTAATCGGACACAGCAGAGCAAACATCCCATTGGGCTATAGCATAATGAAATGCCGCCAAAAGATAAAATTACTGCAATATTTATAGGTAATCGTATTTTCTTATGTGGAGCGATAAGGTATCTTTTTCTCTGATTAGAATATCGGCCTTCATAATGGCGCTCCATTCGGCGCGCCACTTGTTCAGAAAAGGAGAAGAAAGTGACAGTTTGGCACGCACGCTCGAGCTCGCGGGGCCTACGTGGCAGAAGCTGAATCCGCTGCCCGCTGTCACCACGCCCCGTCTGTTCCAGGTAAAGGTCTCAGTCAAGGACTCGAAGCTGTACTGCAGTACTGTAGCGAGTGTTTTAACTCCGAGGTCGCCTGCACGTCCCGCCAGACCAGAAGAAAGCCGTGGTCCGTCCACGTTGCGTGACCATGACTGCACTCGGTGATCGTACAGAGGCATACGGCGTAAGAACTTGGCGTCGGGCACATACCACAGTGTTAAAGAACTCGTCTGAAACCGAGCTGCTGCTCCTGCCGCGCGGACGAGGCCAGCACGTCTTCGGCAAGAAGCCTTCGCAACCCGAACGTCACGACTATGCTCGCCTCTGGCCAGCGTGTACCCGTGGTCTCCTCTGACGTCCCTGGTACTGCACCGAGGCCTTTCCGGGAACGCCTGCTCGGCTCGGCAGTTCGTGATCCACCCATCGCTGAGTTGGCATTCGCAGTCTTCAGCATCATCGGCTGCATCCCGGGAATGACTGCGAGGACCCTCAAGGACCATCACTCGCGTCGACACCGGCCTGCTCCTCCCAGCCATTGCGCGCATGTTCACGGCGAACTTCAGCATCGACGTTAGCCTGGTCGGGACCGCGATAAGCCGCCACTATCACCATGAAGAGTCCTTCATTGCCCGCCCGGTGACTGCGTGCATTGCCGCGGCTAATAAGCGCCGGTGCTTTGCCTGACGCTAGCAGGAGGCCCAAAGGTCGGGTCCTCGTGGTCGGCTTTCGTGTGGCTGTGCCTGCACGTCATGCTGCTGAGGGCTTTTACGTCCCGACGATGTGAACATTCTTGCTTTCTTGAAAATTTGGGAAGGCAGGTAAAGACGTCGTCCCTGTATTCATGGTCTGGCAGCTGAATATCAGCGCTTCTTGTTTAATTTAATGCTTCGCTTACATTTAAAAAATAAATTACTGCGTTCTGAAATGTTTGATGTATTTGTATATCGCTGTCTTGTACAGCTGTTAGAGTACCAATAACGTTCCCTTTCTGGCTCACTTTTTATCATATAAAGGGCTCGTTTGCCTTGTTATGGCCCTATACTCCACACAGCTGGCGTTAACTTCAGAAGCTTTGTTGTCAGTAATTGCTGTGTTAAGTTCTCGTATTTAGACTTTTGATATATAATATTTGCGTCACTTCTTCAGCGCTAAATTCACTGGTGGTTTGATATACTACGAAGATCGCGAGATATTGTGTATGAACATAGAACGCGCATACTGAGAAAAAATATATACTAGAGCTGCGCACTGTCATTTTTTTAAAAAATTTGTATGCCTGTTTGGTGTACTGTAGTGCGCAGTTTATAATACCGCCATCGTGGTTTTGTGAAACACCCATTCAATATAAGTATGCGTCATAGATGAGACCATTATCATCATATAGGTACCTTAGCCAGTCAGCACAATAGTAACGAACGCCGCCAGCAAGTGGAGCGAAGGCACCTGCGCCACTCATGAAAAAAAAAATCACGCCATATCCACGAAGGGAATGATGATGAGTGGGCGAAGCTCGATCGTTTTCATCCACGGCAGAAAGAGAATGTGTGGTGTGCAACGCACTTATACTTCATGGTCATCAGCGTCATCGTTATCACATGTAGTGGGTACAATCCACTATACTGGAACGTGCTTATACTTCATCGTTATCACGTGTAGTGGGTACATTCCACTACACTGCGTCATCGTCATCTTTATCACGTGTAGTGGGTACATTCCACTATACTGGAACGCGCTTATACTTCATCGTTATCACGTGTAGTGGGTACATTCCACTATACTGCGTCATCGTCATCTTTATCACGTGGAGTGGGTACATTTCACTATACTGGAACGCGCTTATACTTCATCGTTATCACGTGTAGTGGGTACATTCCACTATACTGCGTCATCGTCATCTTTATCACATGTAGTGGGTACATTCCACTATAGTGCGTCATCGTCATCTTTATCACGTGGAGTGGGTACATTCCACTACACGTGGCTACCTACCTACCTACCTGCCTACCTACCTACCTACCTACCTACCTACCTACCTACCTACCTACCTACCTACTACTACTACTACTACTACTACTACTACTACTACTACTACTACTACTACTACTACTACAACAACAACAACTACAGAGGAGGGACAGACCCACACCCTAAGGAGCTTCGCCCCTCAAAAAAATTCGATGTCGTGTCTCCTCATGAAATCTATACTTACAGTGTTGGTCTGACAACATAGCCCCTCTGTCCATTGTGCGTAGAAATACAAAACACTGAACATTATTTTATGACATGTCGAACATATACATTACTCAGATAAAGAGTTCCCGTTATTCCCGCATCTTAAGATATGGTTGAACTTAACGTCTGAAATCGTTCGATGCTTCGGTGCTGAGATATTGCCACATGAATGTCTTTGGTGCGGTTTTAATGAAAATCAGCAGATAATGATAGTACTGTTTTAAGTGTATTGTAGTAAAGTAATCGTAATATAGATGTGAAGAAAGTAAATTGGGCGAAGAGACAACTTGCCTGCATGCAGGTACCGAACCTGCAACCTTCGGATTACGCACCCGATGCTCTTACCAAATGAGCTACGGCGGCGGTCGTCCTCTCGTCCACATTATCGGGTATTTATGTGCACAAAACCTGGGCGTGTAGTCGGCGCCGCTTGTCCCCATGACCAGTGAGTGTGGAACTCACGTAGCACGTGAACCTTTAACGAGCGGACACCTGACCATCTTTGTAGCGGAACTTTTAGCGGTAATAGCTCCCCGCAAATCAACAGAATCAACTAGTTCTGCAGTAATGTTGACTGATTTGCTATCGGTACGTTCCTCCATCACTGGAAATGAGGACTCGCATGTTCTGACTGCTTTCAAATCATTAGTTCCACCGCCTATAAATTTGATTAAATTGGTTTGGGTTCTACGATATAAGGGGCTATTTCTGAATGAAATGTCTGATGCGCTAGCTAAGTCATCTTTGAATGGCCCGGCTATTCATGCATTGCCGACATCATAGGCGTGCTCACGGGAGGGAGGGGACAGGGGGGTGCAATGTCAGCCCCATACATTAACATAATAGGGAGGGGGGGGCGCTGCGACGAACCTCCCCCCCCCCCCTGAAGGGGAACCCTGCGCACGCCTATGGCCGACATCTAAATTCATTATAGGTGCTAGATTAAGCAGGAAAATGATGTTAGAATTTTCTGCACTGTCCATAACGACCGCATTAGAATTTCAGCACTTGAATCATCATTGGAATAGTAAAATATGTCACACACGAGCAGTGGAAGCCGCAATCGCTGGACTACGTTATCAAACTCCCTATCTAAATTTTCATTTACACATAGGTGGTCCGGCAGCTTCCCCTAAATGTTGGTTTTGCGGAGCCCATGAGACAACAGAGCATCATCTCATTTCCCGTAAAAGGTACTCCACTTTGCGCAAAATTACATTAGTTGCCGTCTTCCGACTCCTCAGATTAGATTTAAGTGCACCCAATGTACTTTCTTTGGGTGCTTTGTCCCTTAGATGCAGTGAACGGAAGGTTTCCGATGCCTTGCAGGAGTTCATTATAGGTTCAACGAGAATACGGCTATAGAATCAATCTCTATTCCTTATTTCGTGGTTTTTCAAATCGCGTTATTTTTTTCGTGCACATTATCCGCTTCGTTTCTTATATCCGTATTTTCTATTTATCTATTCTTAATATTTAAAATTATTGTTTATTTTCATTACTTTCGTCATTTTAACAGGCAGAATTTAACTTACAATTTAAGGATTTTCTCGAAAACTACTCGGTTCTTGGCCAATCCCCCCAGCGTGGGTATGCGCCACGGACACAAGGCTGTACTCTACCCTACTCTACAATAATCCCCCCGCGTACTACCTGAAGGCAT
This sequence comes from Rhipicephalus appendiculatus, assembly GCA_030522465.1. Classification (NCBI taxonomy): domain Eukaryota; kingdom Metazoa; phylum Arthropoda; class Arachnida; order Ixodida; family Ixodidae; genus Rhipicephalus; species Rhipicephalus appendiculatus. The sequence goes on from JALIZH010032967.1 coordinate 2,570,770, forward strand.
CAAGTCTGCCGGAACGAGAGCTCTCGCTAAGAATGAACGAAGGAAAGAAATTTTGAGGGTTCGTTTTTTTTTTTTTTTTTTTTGTATTACACAACTTTGATGGCATCATTATCTGCAGGTTTTCATTAAGGTTTTGCCAAAAAAAAAAAAAAAAAGGCGAGCCATCAACAATTCCTTCCTTCATTCATATGATGATGTTTGTAGCTTCATTCAAGCAACTAAAGAAATCTGTACTTTTACAAATATTCGTAGAGTATTAAAAAATGTGTCAAATTCTCGTAACTTTATTCAAGATTGTTCTGGTCAGGTTATTAATACAGCTGTCTGGTCTGATTGCGCAGTTGCGCAATAATTGCCATTTTTATTTTATCTTTGTAATCATTGTGTGTTCTCCGAAATAATATACTAATCTTAAAATGACTATATATTGGCGAATGCCCCAAAGAGTGGGTATGTGCCATCGGTATGGGCAAACAAACAAGCAAGCAAGCAAACAAACAAATAAACAAGTAAGCAAACAAACAAACAAAGAACCTGGCGCTGTTAGACAACCTAGTTTTTCGCTGTTACAAGCCACTCCCTTTCCACCGCTGTACTAGATAGAGATTTAGCATCCTTCAGTCCATTTGGCAGCCTTAACAAATTAAAGAAGGAATGCATCGCTGATCTTTAGGTGATAATATTATAACAAAGGAGGCAAACGAATGAGGCAGCGCAATGCAAAGCATTGCGCTGCCCCATGTCTGTATTGTGCTATCGCGTTCTACCCTTGAAGGCGAAGATCAAGCGACCTCCAAGTTTTTGTCCAATAGCCTGTTGAGAAAAATTCTTCATTGCCACCGTATCATTTAAAGATAGTTGCACCATATAATTAGCCGTACATCTCGATGTCGAGGAGATTCCAGCAATTTAAAGAGGAGCAAAATGGATGCACGACGTGCGTATACACTCACACCTCTTACGAAACGCCCTCTGTTATTAGGGGTTGTTAAGGTGATAAGATGAAAATGAGGTTCCGTACAACAACATTCCACATGAATTAGTGCAATTCAGAAGAAAAAGAAAAGTAATCACTGCGTTGCGCACAGTATGTTTCAGTTGAGAAATAAATGGAAAGGATGTAGAGTCTTTCGTTTTGCGGTGCATAGACTCGCTCGCTCAGACGGGGTGCGTGAACTCGACTGACCCGTTTAGACGAAACAGCCGTAGGCCCACCTATTCACAACTTCGTTCAACTTCGCCTCTTTCGCTTGAAATTTCTCTTCGTCGAGAACCGAAAACGGCGAGATACGAGCGAATAAAGAGTTAAATAAATAAAAAGGATGAGTAAAATAACAAAGCCGTGTCTGCGCGAGGTTTAAAGAGAGACGCGCGAGAAAAGGAAAGAAAAAGTCGACGCTATGTGTGCAGTCATGGTGTGGTGCTCGCCTCACGCTGATCCCGAGGCCGTTGCTCGCTTCGCTAGCGTGTGGTGTTCGCGCTGGAAGCGGCGAAAGCAAAGGCCGCTCTTCGAGATCGCCCGAGACGGATGGGCAACGCAGAGCTGAACCCTGTGCCGTATCCAGGGCAAAGACCTAGCCGCGCTCAATCCTATCTGCCACTGCTGCTGCACCTCCGAGGGTCATGGATCGCGGCGGCTTTGTCACGCGGTTCCCGACGATACGTTTATCCCGTATTGTACGAAGAAAGTCCTCCGAGGACGGGTGTAACGTACTTGAAGACGTAGCCCATTTTACTTGCGGCAAGTTGTTCGCGGAGTAAAATTAATGCGCAACTCGATCGTTACGTATTGATTGAAGGAACACAATGATGTTTTCTTTTTTTTTTTTTTGTTTTTTGTTTTTTTTTTTTTTTTTTTTTAGCTCGAAACAACACCACACGAACGAAGACGGGACAAAGGTTTGGTTTGGTTTGGTTTCCTATTGATCTATGGACACGTACCCACTCTGGGGGGATGGGCCAAGAATGCGTAGTTGAAACTTAAAAGGTTATTAGAAAAATGTTAAATGGTTAAATAATATTATAAGAAGGAAAAAAAAAAGAATAGATGAGAAGAAATGTCAGTAGTAAGTCATACATCAAATTTAGATTCCAAAAATTATGCTGTTGAGCTCGTATTCCAGACTGCCGTATTAACCTGATCGTAACACTTTTGATTTGATGAGATTAGTTAGATTTTACCGCATTTGAATCACGGGTATTTTTGAGGCAAGATTAAAATGGTACACGTTTAGAGGTTTGCATGAAATTACACACGGCATCAAAGGCATCCCTATGGCAGTATCCCAACCCTGAGGCACCAAAGCTTAGCACAATGTCTTCAGTTAAGCTTAAGCCTATTTTTGAAAGCGGAGTAATGAGCATTCGTGATCTAATTAGTGAATATCTGCGACATGACAAAAAGTAATGCGCAATATTTTCTAATTCTCCGCAGAATTGGCATAGAGGCGATATCGTTAGACCAGCTCCGTGTAAGTATAAGTTTAATGGGGGGACACGGCATCGAAATCTGGTGATTGTAACTTCAGATTGTCTTGATTGGCTCCAATGAGACTTCCATGGGAAGTTTAGATGCTTGTATTCCGTCCACGTTATTATTGATTCCATCCTATCAGTGTGAATTGCCAATTTTCTATATCTGATTGCGGTGAAATATTCTACCACTGGAAGAACCTGAATTATTGGGAGGTCTAGCGATGCACGCGCTAAAGCATCGGCCATTTCATTTAATTTTAAGCCACAGTGACCTGGGACCCACACTAATTTTAGGTGCTTCAGCTGAGGCGGAACTAATGATCGAAACGTCTTGAGGGCGCGGGAGTTATGTGAAAGCGCTTTGCCCCTTCTTCTTTCTTGTGGTGTCGTTTCGTGCTAAAAAACAAAAAAAAAAAACACACAATGGATTCGCTCCAACTAGCCCGCCAACGCATTGTGTTGGACGATGATGGTGTTATTTGCCAACGGTTGTGTTCCAGTTGTGGCCGGCATCGCAGACAGTCTACGTTGGCAGCTTCTAAGATACAGTTTCCTAATAATGCACTAGAGGGAAATCTGGCGCTAGTGTCTATGGGAGCTGTAACGCATGGCGCTTCAGCCATCATGGGAATGATGGGTAGTACATGGACTTGTCTAAGATTCGTTCTTTCGGCTCCGTTTGGCTCCGTGTGGTCTACAGCCACTCTGCCGCAAGTCGAAGTTCAGCAAACGTTCGGCAGTTATACTTCACCAACTTCACCTTATTAGACTCACCAATTCAAATCGGCTCACGAAGATCGCAACCATCTATTGTTTTATGCAAAACAAACGCAAAAGACACAACAATAAACAAGGCTGCAAGTGCGTTCGAAGCCACAAGCACGAAGATTAGGCAAATCCATGTGCTACCCATCGTTCCCATGGCGGCTGAACGATCGCAGCGCCAGATCTTCCTCTAGCAAATATTGTAGGAAACTCTAAGGCTTTAAGACAGCATCCAGCCCGAGCAGTCCGCGTAATGGAACACGTCTGCGGGACGTGACGTCACATCGCGTCGACAAGTGAAGGCTCAATAATAATATCTGGGGTTTAACGTCCCAAAACCACGATTTGATTATGAGAGACGCCGTAGTGGAGGACTCCGGAAATTTGGACCATCTGGTGTTCTTTAACGTGCACTGACATCGCACAGTACACGGGCCTCTACCATTTCGCCTCCATCGAAATGCGACCGCCGCGGCCGGGATCGAACCCGCGACCTTCGGGTCAGCAGCCGAGCACCGTAGCCACTGTTCCACCGAGGCGGACAACAAGTGAAGGCTCCAAAAATCTCACAAAATTAGTATCTTTTTACTTCTTTTGTGTCCAATCGTGTGATAAGTCGACGCAACTTAAACTAAGCGCATGAGGTCTATGTAGCCATGGTATATGCAATAAAACGTAGTACTAATATTTAATAGTAGAAGGGAATTCATAATGCAATCGTCTGAGAACGTCGTCGTCATTTAATAGGGGGGTCTCTCACACGTCGACTTGTTACGTCTTGCAAGAGCTCTGGCTCCTGAATGTAATATGCAACATGCTGCCAACTTTTATTTTTAGGCTTCGACAACGCTTTCGTCTCGCTAATTTTTGTTTACATGGACCTTCGATTTTTTTTTCCGAGTTATGAGTCTACATCTGCTCCATTCGAGAGGAAGTCTTCGCGCGAATGTAAAATATACTATCGACTTAGTTTGCTCTTCTTCAATTTGTCAGTACGCTTCAGTGTCGAGCTTAACCTCGAAGGGGACCTCGCCCGGTCATACGATTCTTTACAGATACACAAACCAGTCGAAAATTGTCAGCCGCGGTGGTGTAGCGGTTACGGTGCTCGGCAGCTGACCCGAAGGTCGCGCGTTCTATGGAGGCGACATGCTAGAGGCCCGTGTGCTGCGCGATGACAGTGCCTGTCAAAGAACTCCGGATGGTCGAAATTTCCGGAGCCCTACACTATGACATGCTTCATAATCATATCGCGATTTCGGCACGTTAAACCCAAGATGATAATAATAATAATAATATCTGGGGTTTAACGTCCCAAAACCACGATGTGATTATGAGAGACGCCGTAGTGGAGGGCTCCGGCAATTTAGACCATCTGCTGGTCTTTGACGAGCACTGACATCGCACAGTACACGGGCCTCTATCATTACGCGTGCATCGAAATGCGACCGCCACGGCCGGGATCGAACCCGCGACCTTCGGGTCAGCAGCCGAGCACCGTAGCCACTGATCCACCATGGCAGACCCCCGATATTATTGTCCAACACAGTCGGAAAGCACTCTCAATGTTCATTGTTCCTGTCCGATTTCACCTCGAGATCTGAAAAAGAACGAGCGGACGTGAGGCTGCCAGCTAAACGCGTGCGGTCACGGCACATCCGGGAGGGCGCGTCGCATTTCATGCGGATCTGGTTTGCGTGCGGCCGATAGAGCTAAGCGTAACCACAAGAGGAAAGGAAACAACAGAACAAACTCGAATGTTGCGTGCCTGCTGGTGCGAGCGCCCCACCCCGGATTTGAAACCGGAATACTTTCTCACTTTCGTACAAGTGCACTTTCGATACCGCGGTCAACACACGCACGGAGTGAAGGACCTTCTCAGTTACAGAGGTCCTTTCCCAACTGCTTTAAAGAGCGTGCACACGCCATTTTTTTTATTATTATTATTTCGCATCAGAAAGTAAATGGGGTTCATTATTGATCGATTTTCTTTAAGCCTCGTGGACCTGTAAGTTGATGCGAACACGGATGCTGAGACTGGTTGCGCGTTTTAGAGGGGTGAAGGGGTTCGACTGAAAAGAGATTTATCACTGCCCAGGAGGTCTTGCGATCAGTTTCGCTAGTGCTTACGTGTGTGAGCTGTAAAGAGGGAGGAGGGGGGGGTGGGGGTGGCACGAGTGTCGTATGCCGCACGTTCAGTAAGAACAAATCGATTCGAACAGCTCGAAAGGAGGAACGCCTATTCACTTCCGGCATGTTTATTGAGAATGCCATTCACCCGTAGCGCTGTCTCAGCGGCTAGGTTATCTCATGATGGTAAAGCGCTAAAAGACAACGGAGACTTATGAAGAACACAGGACGAAGCGCTACTAGCAACTGAGTTTATTTAGAAAAAGGTTATCTCGCTGCTCAAAGCATGGATTACCGCCAGAGGGGTCCAGATTTGGATAAGATGACTCTAAAAGCAAAAAAAAAACTCACATAGTACCTTATGCATTTACTTAAGACGACTCGTAGGTGAAAGCCATCTTTTTCTTTTCAGTCGATGTATTCATCCGGCCCCGCCACCCTTCGAAGAAAGCTTTCTGCACCTAACGGGGTTTTGTACTGCCTTCGAGATCCGAGGCACCTCACCTGTTTTTGCATTGCCTCCGTGATCGGACCACTTTTGACCAAACTACGATGTCATGCGATGACGTCATTATGGGACGTTACGTCACGTGACGTCAAAATGACGTCACATGTCCTGGCGATCTGTGACATCATGTGGTGAGGTCATCACGTGATGCTTTTTTGCATCACTCGTCCGAGACGCCGCGAGACGCCGACGGTCAAATTTCGTGTTTGACGAAGCATCTCTAGTCGGACGCAACTTTTAGAAGTCCGCGGCATTTCTTCCTCAAATGTGGATGCACACAAGCCTGAACCAATGGGCGCGCACTTCGGACTGACGTCATGGGCCGGAAGTCTGGTGACTCCGCCTTCGGAGACCATCGCCGCGTGCATGAGCGGGACTACTTCTTTAGTCGCGGAGGCGACCGGCTGCCGCGCTTCGGTCGTCTGGGCGAAGACTCTCCGGACTTCTTAAGTTGAATCCGATTATAAGGATTTCGCCTAAATAATAATTATCGGGTTTTGATAAGCCAAAACCGTGATATGATTATGAGGCACGCCGTAGTAAAGGGTTCCGAATATTCTTACCATCTGTTTTTCATCGTGCACCTAAGCCTAACCCCACGGGCCTCCAAGCATTTTGCCTTCACCCAAATGGGGCCTCTGCGGCCGGGATTCGACCCCGCGACCTTCGGGCTTTCATTTGTTCAAGAGAACTTACGCTTGCCAGGTACTGAAATGCAACGGTAAAAAACAATATCGTAAGGACAATTACTTACGCGGTAACAGGTCAATTACATAAACATACAAATAAATATTTATCATCTAATTAACTAATAATTCAGACTGCGTTAAGAGCAGTATTGATCGTATAATTCAAGACTTCTGTGTATGCTGAATAACAATATTATTTCATTGTTTTCCTGAAATACAACTTTTTTTTGGATACTCATGCGATCGTGCAGAAGTGTCGCACGTTCGCGAAAATTCCGCAGTAACGAATAAACATGGCTCGCGAATCGGGATCCACCATGATAAGGCTTTCGCAGTTCTGAACCATAATTATCACTTTACCATGAGGACGACACATTCGCCGCGGCGACCGAGTTTTGGAGAAACACGTTTTAACAGCGGAGCTGTTCTTGGTCGAGCCTTTCATGTCCGGGATTCGTTGTAACGCTTGTGGGCATCATAAACGGGTATGCGCCACAGATCACTTTAGGTAAATCCCACTGCTCACCACTGGTCCACTAAAAATGGAGGCAACAGTTAGCCTAACAAAACGGGTATGTGCCACAGATATCTATGCGGCCTATCTGAAAACTATCGTCATCATATTTATTATTATTGTTAGGGTCTAACGCCCCAAAACCACGATATGATTATGAGAGGCTCCGTAGTGGAGGGCTCCGGAAATTTCGACCACCTGGGGTTCTTTAACGTGCACCTAAATCTAAGTACACGGGCTTCAAGCATTTTCGCCTCCATCGAAAATGCGGGCGCCGCGGAGGGGATGCGATCCCACGACCTGCGGGTCAGCCATCATCATAAATACGCATGTGCCACAGAAATTGGGTAAATACCGCTACGCACAACGTCTACTAAAAAGGAAGAAGGCAGCAGTTATCCCAACAAATGGCGTGCGCGTTACCATAGTCACACCACTGTCACGTGATACTTTAGGCGATAAAAATAGGTGGCTATACTACCCCCCTCAAAGCTTAACAAAAAGTGTTTAATAAGGAGCAGTGATACACCATATCATCTTAAGCATCATATCAGATCATACCTGGAGCATCTTAAGGCTTTTTTTGTAATGCTGTGTATAAGAGTGATATGGTCAAGAAACAATAAAACTATACTACCAGCTCAAAGCTTAACAAAGAGTGTTTAATAAAGAGCAGTGATACAACATATGTGAAAGACTTGCAGAACATAGACATGCGTTAGCCTGACGAAGGGAGCGCCATCAGCTTCGCGGTTTCATCGGTGTCCGCGAAGCGGAGCTGGATGAATTTTTGACATCCGACCATGCCTCCGACTATATCAGCGTTCTCAAGCCCACCGCAGCTAGCGGGCCGCAGTCATGAAATTTATATCGGTGTCACACAGTGCACTGCTGATTGCGATTAAGCACGATCGGGATCAAACTCCTCAACAATGATTGGCTCCCTCTTGGCAGACTGCGTAAAGGAGCCAATCACGATAAAGAAATTCGATCCTGATCGGTCCTGATCTCGATCAAAACTGCCCGTGCGACACCGGTATGTGTTCCGAAGGGGCCAAGACAATGAATATGGTGAGAACAGAGGAAGAGAGGGTGAAGGCGGAGAGTTTGAAAAAAATGTCACCTAACGTTGCCATTTGAAAGAACGTCTTTCCCATATTTCATACGTGGGTCATTTCCGATGGGAATATGACGTCAGGTTTTGAAAAACTAATCACTACTTATTTCTCGAATACTAAAATCTGGACGCCGATTCTGAAATATAGAATTATCGTTCCACGATGATGTTTAAGCTCACAGTGACCACACGGGGTGCATCACTAAAAAAATGCTTGATACCAGTCTCGTCTTTGTAGCTTACCCGAACAAGGTGCTATTAATTGCTATAGGCGAGAAAAAAGTGCGTGTACTATTTAGCAAAGTCACAGAACTTTATTCCGTGTGAAGCCACGGGCTGCTATCGAGAGGTCCGCTGGCCTCGTGTTTGACACCGCTGGGCTATATACTGCTCTCCGTGATTCACCCACATCATCATCATTCTCAGCCTGTTTTAGTCCACTGCAGGACCAAGGCCTCTCCCAGTGATCTCCAGTATACCTCATACTGTGCGGGTTGATTCCATTTTATCCCTGCGAACGTGTTAATATCGTCACTTCATCTAACTCTCTGCCTCCCCCGACAGTGCTCCCCATCCCTTGGTAACCATTCTGTTGCTCTTACTGTCCACCCGTTGTCTGTTCTACGCATTACGCGACCATCCCAGGTCCATTTTTATTCGCTTGATGTCAGCTAAGGTATCTGCGATTCCTGTCTGTTCTCTTAACCATTATGTTCTCTTACAATATATTCTCGAGCCCGGGAGCCAAGAGCTCGCGCTTGAAACGCTGGCTGTAGTTGAGCATTGTGCCGCGTATGACTGCAGGTAGGGGCGTAGGCAGAGATTTTTTTCGGGGGTGGGGGGGGGGGGGGGGGGCAAATTCTTGATCTGAAGGGGGGGGCCGGGCAAGCCAATGGTCATATTGCGCCCTGTATGTCATGGCGAAAAAAAATTATTTCGAGGGGGGGGGGGCACGGGCCCGGAGTGTCACGCCCTGGCTACGCCACTGACTGCAGGTGTACGTGGCCTTCGCGAGTTCGCTCTGCTTCGTTACTGGAAACACGGGCTGATGCATCCGTTTAAAAGAACATTTTAAAGGGCCCCTAAACCACTCCGAGTTCAAGGGCGAGAGAAAAGCACTCTCAGTGTTCACTGACAGAACGGACAGCCGGGCTAGTTGGTCTTTATTCGTAACGAATGGAATTGTACAGCGCAAAACTGCGCGACGGAAGACGACGAAGCACACACAGACAGCACTGACCCTCTCAACTGAAGGTTTATTGCATACGATACTGACGTCAACGTGTACCCGCATGCGCAAAGAAAATTGGTTACGAGCAAAAGAAGAGAACGCGAGAGGTACCACAATCTGTTTACGGAATGTGCGTGGCATTCAGAAATTCGATTCTTTTGTCGCTTAAGGAGAGAAAGGGCTGGCTGATGCACTTCGCTCAATTTTAGTAATATGATACGTCTCTTGGATGAGCCTTGCTGGCGTCACTGTGTCTGTCTAGCACAGTGACACGAATTGTTTGGAATTGCTAAATGGACACATTGTACGGAATTTAGATACATAATTATACGGAAGTGCTAAAAAGAAACAAAGACAAAAGAAAGATACAAAAAGCAAGAAAGAGAGAGAAAGAAATAGATACAGAAAGACAGAAATAGGAAAAAAAGGAGGCAGAAAAAGAGATAGAAAAAAAAGAGAGAAAGGGAGAGAGTAAGAAAAAAAGAAAGATAAAGAGAAACAAGGAAGTCCGCCCAACTCCGCTCTTCCTTCATGCTTGGCACGACTACTGCGAAGCTGTCTTTAGTTGTTTTAAAGACAAACTTCCATTAAAGGGGCCCTGCATAACCTTTTAAGCTTGGTCGGAATACGCTGCCGATCGGTAATTGAGGCTCCTGAGCACACTCGAGCAAAACACTGTAGCGCAGCACGCGGCCTGGAATTTACAACTAATTCTCAAAGTCAGCTACAAATCGTTCCCTCTTCTCAACAAATAATGATATAAACCCAAATGACTGCGCCATAAACCAAAATTCCGCGGCCATTGGCTGATTTGAGCATCGTGCGCTGCATAGTTACCGTGGCCGCCGCGGGATGCCGCCACGTGCCCGCTCGCTCGCTCGCGATCACACTGAAAGCAACTGCGCGTTTGCAGAAAAACAGTTTAAAAGTGTTCAAGGCCGTGACGAACGCTGACGAAGGGACGCACCTTCTTGCCCCCTTGACATCCCCCCTCCCTGCGTGGATTTCAGCGCGCTCGTCTGTACGAAAGGAGGGAGAAAGCGCTTGAAGCCAGCTACAAATTCCTGTAACTCCACTCGTACTTGACGGATTCTAAAAATTTTTGCGGAGGTCGATTCGTAACGCAATAAATTTCTTTAATGAATCCATTCGACAATTACTTGGAAAAGTGTTGCAGGGCCCCATTAACTAGCCTTACTCGGCGTTCTACTACTGGATTGGCGTGCACCACTACAAAAGTGAGGAGTTACTGAGTGCATTTTCTCTGTCGCAGCCAGCTCCTGCAAGTTTAACATTGTCCTGCTGAGAATTCGCTCAGCCAACCTCACGGTCTACGCGAAGGCTCTAGTTGCTCGGCATCGCCTATGCCAATACGGTGTTACGAGAGGCCCCAGGGTCTCTTGGGTAGCGTGACGTGAGGGCCAAAGGACTGGGCTGGGAACATCCAGGCAGTGGCAAGGCAAAAGGCAGCCAGAGGGGAAAAAAAACGTTTAATTTAACAAGAGAACGACGTATATACAAAACGTGGACAAGAAGCAGCACCGACGCTAGATGCGCCGGCCTTTTATAGGCACTAGGAGGAGGAAGGTACACCTCAGCGGTTCGGACGCGTCAAGCGTCTCTGAAGGACGCGCCCAGTGTCTACGACGGACGCACCCGGTGTCTCCGACTAACGCACCCAGTGTTTCTGCAAGGGACGCCAGCAAGGTAGAGAGCATTGTACAGGGGGGTTCTGACGCCCTCTCCCAGGTAGCCTTGCTCGGAGTCCAACCAGCGGGAGCGTTTATGTTGGGGGGGTCGAAGCGCGTTCATAACAACGGAAAGATGTACGCTTCCTTGAAGAGTTCTTTTTTTTTATATCAACGGTTCTAAGTAGACCTCTCTCGCTTTTTGCCTTGTTCTGCAGTCCCGCAAGCATTGTTACACACGCTGGTTGACCAACCGGACGCTCGTGTGGTTAGCCTCGCGTCCTGCGGCGGGGGGGGGGGGGGGGGGGGACTTTATGCATATTCGTGCGTGCGTTTGTATATGTTCGTGTATGCGTACAAATACAAAACGTAAACATTTCGGGGAAAGGGGGGGTTGAACACCCCCTCCATTTCCCAACCACCCATCTGGTTATGCCATGCTGCTTGCGTTCCTTCTTCTCTTCCTCGTTCGATGACCAATTCGAGTATATTTTTTCCCCTTGACTTCTTGCTGCTTGTATTTCTTTCCTTTCTTTTTCCCATGCGTGCTGGTCCTGGCTTAGTGTTGTCACGTGCACTGCCCCAATATCGAGAACTGCTGTTTTTGTCAACAGGGTAGCGCTGCAATATCTGTAGTATAACTGGACTTCGACGAGCTGCTTGGTCGCCAGATTCTTCCGCGAATCTGGCGGGTTTACGCGAATATACAGGCAAGGGATCTGCCGTCTGCACGGTAGTCTGTCGCAGCGCGTTCGATTGTTTTCGGTTGAATGTTTGTACGTGCCTATGTGCTTATTGGTCGCAAGGTGAGTATGCATAACAGAAGTTGTGCTTGTTACCTAGTACACCGTTCTTCAGAGCTTCATGTGACTTTCCAGTGTGTCTTAAGGAGGCTCGACGATCGGCCCTTTACTCAAGAAAAGATCTTGGGAGCATGGTCTCACAATGCATCAGCGCAGAAAGCCACATGAGCCCTCCTGCAGTACTTGAAGGCAACATCACTAAGCGACCGCCTATGAAACCCTGCACTGTGTGTGTGGTGTACAATGTGTCCCTCTTTCTCTCTCTCTCTTCCCTTCTCTCTTTTACTCCCTTATCCCCCTCCCCAAGTGTAGGGTAGCAAACTGGACATAGTCTAGTTAACCTCCCTACCTTTCCTATATTTCTTCTCTCTCTCTCTCTCTTCATGTGAGTTTCACGTCGGACTTCGTCAAAGAGTTTCGTACGAAGAATGAGACTTGGGCGTAATCAATGGCTCAAGTTTAACTCACTCTTGACCATCTATATCTTCATGGGTAAGCGTAAATGCCTTAAGCTGCGTATGAGATGGTAGTGAAATAATATTTAACACGAACAGCGTTAGGAAGGGCGCGTTGAATCTGACGTCGGCGACTCACGAGCAAACTAAGCTTGCAGAAAAGCACAAATTGTAGGTGACGTCAAAAACGTTCTTTTGAGAAGTTCGAAACCAGACGCTTTCGTCACCATGACCACAGCGGACTCGACAAACTTTGCTTCGAGCGACAATGGGCGGTATAGGGCCAGTATCAATCGACCAATCCCAGCGTAAGCAACCAAGTCTTCGCTTCCCGTAACTGCGTCAACTACACTCTTAATCATGTCCCGCTCAAAGTGCTAGATATAGCCAGGAAACCGGACATTTTTTCGTCTTATTTCCTGGATAGAGCCGTCATTTAACCAGGACCTGATTAAGAGTGTGGGCTAATTCGCTGTCGTGACGTCATCTCGCGATGCATGTCGCATTTGGAGACGCTTTTTTTTGACGGGCGATGACGTCACACATCCTTCCCCGCCGAGCGGATGGGAAGGGTTCTTGCACGGCCTCCTTTCCGGAGAAGATGCCGCGACGCAAATATGGCCGACCGCCTCTGGAATCACGAAACTTCCGCTCCGAGGAGCTGTAAAAGCGAGGGACTCGGATACGAGGCTTTTCCCCTCTTCCTCTTCTTCTTCTCCGAGCGGCCAAACTGGAAGAAACAGAAGAAGGAGGCACGCGGCTCACGCACCGGCCAGTGACCCAGTGACCTCCGGCAACCTAGAATCGCGCGCGATGCTGGCATTCTCCGGTAGACTCCTCGCCCCGCGAGCTATCTGCAGGTGTGCTGCCGCTCCTTTCTTGACTCGCTTTAGGCTGCTCAAGTTTGGCTTTGTTTTTTCCTTTGACCAGCGGCCCTCCTCCATCGTCTTTCTGTATCGCCTTCATTGCGCATTTTGTCTTTATTTCCCAGCGCGTTCGTCCCCTCCTACAGGAGCGCCGCAGCCGGACGCTGTGCGTGTCGCCCGCTACTTGTTTCCGAGCCGTGTGCTTCCTCCCAGCCGGCGGCGGTGCAGGCAGGCACCACGAGCAGTTATGCCGCCGGCGTGGGTGATTACTGCCTGCTGCAGCTTTCCAGTCGTCCTCATATCCCAAAGCTCGCGTTCTTCGTCTGGCTCGCGTCTTCAGGTTTCTCTCTATGTTATCCCTCTCTCTCTCTATCTCTTTATCTCTCTCGGATGTATGCGTGCGCATATTTCTTCGTTTTATTTCTCTCGTCGTGATGTTCTTTTCGCAAAGTCCGTTTTTGCCGCTGTCCAGACGTCGTGTCCGAAGCAGCCACGTCTGTTTCTATAGTTGCTGACAGCTACTCGCAATGCATCGCGTGGTACAAAGTGCACCGATCCCCTATCCTCTGTTTCGTTGTATGCAGTTGTTCGATTCTGAAACTTTTATGTAAACTTAGAAATATTAGAAATGTTAGGTGTTTCCTTCGCGTTCTGCGAATGCTTCCGGGAACAGCGTGCAGGTGTTGAAGCACGAAACGCATTTTCCGTATACTTTGCTCAGATAGGTACCCACAGTATCGCTTTAGGAGTCTCCTAAACCCGAGTCACCTAATGTTCATTGCGTATAGAGCCGTTTCCTGTATGCACTCAGAGTAGACTTATCGCTGTGCTCCTCCTATTTCAATTGGCCGTCTACACCGACGCTTTCTGCACGAACCATTTAATTTCTGACATCGGCCACTCCTCTATCCGCTCCCATCCCGCCTCAGACGTACTCACAGCACGTCGTATAGCCTTTGCTATTCCGGCAGTCAGTTTCAAAGATAACAGGAAAATGCTACCCCGCCCTTCGAAACCTGCGATAGCGAGGAGACGTGCGAATAAACAAGCTGGAAAAAAAAATGCTGAAGATTAATTAAAGCCGCCTGAGCTGATAGGCGTCGTTTCTGAGGTAGCCTGGCTTGCCTGGGGAAGTACGGACGTTAATTGTTATTCCTCTCGGGTTCGGAGAGGTCGAGTGTGTTCTCGCCTATTGACAGTTCTTTCGTTTATCTTTGCTGTTTGTGATGATATAGCTACCTTCCTCGCTAATCCTACAAAGTTCGGGCACCCTCATGCTCTTTCCTGTTTACCCTTTTTTTTTTTTTTTTTTTTTTTTTTTTTTTTTTTTTTTTTTTTTTTTTTGCAGCCCACCCCCCTACTTCTTCGATAGCGGCCTAACTCCGGTTTGTTCTTCTACATCGCACACTGAAAATTAAGCCGCAAGTGAAAAAGCGAAATATAGCAAAACGGAAGGTCGGATCTCGCACTGGACGGATGCGTTAGGAGGGACCAAAAAAAAAAAAAAGTGAACAAGAAACGTTGAGTAGATATCGTGACCGGGCCTACGCGAGTGTTTCACTGCGAACCCACGGATGGCGCGTAGCTTGCGTGACCGCCAAAGTGTGTGCTTTGAAGAGATGTTGCGGTCGTTGCGGTGGTTTCCCGCAAATGTAGTGTGTGTGTGTCTTAATCCTCGGGGCTTCGTATCGGCTTCACCTGGTGACTTCCATTTATCGCCGTTTGTTGGTCGAAAGGAAGCCGACCGAGATACGGGAATACCTTGTGGGAGGCCCAGCGGTGGTGGGCATTCCGTGCGAGGATATACATTCGCGAACAGAGTATGCGGCTAAATAAATGTTCGAGAAGTGATTTGTATGAGACGCTACATCCGGCCCGAGAGCACTTCATTCCGCGTTCGTCTTCATTGAGGGCAGAGAGCCTGTTTGAAATACTGCTTGTACGGAATGCGGTCATGATCAACGTTTCTGGAACCGACTCTATAGAAACGTTCGTCATGATGTGCGTGTGTGTCACTTATCGCAGAGCTATTCTCGGAGTGCTACAAGCCTAAACATCGTATACATCATTGTCTTAATGAGGGGGGGGGGGGGGGTGTTCTAAACCTCCCTCCCCGGAATTCGAATTTTGCGTGTGTATGGCTGAATCCCCCCCCCCCCCCTCCCGAAAAAAAATAAATTCAACGCCTCTGGTATGCAAGTAGTTATCGTGTATGCAGCAGTAACGGTGTTTCTTCTCGACGGCTGTACGACCGTTGTATAGGTTCCGGGAATGTAGGCTGCTCCGCTAGGTTTCGTGCAGCCCATTTGATAACGTATGTCAGCATCATAAAGTTATGATGATGAAATAGCATTTTATTTGAATTCGTTGTCGGTCTAGTTTCTCTGTAACGCAAGATATGACTGTAGTCTGCGTAATTGCGCTCTATGACCGCATGCTGCGACAACATATTGTTATATTAAGGCGAAAGCCGCAGATGGCTCATCAAACGCAAAAAATTTACCGGGGTCCCGCGTCATCATCAAGTCATGACGTCATTACGACGTCATAGAACACCGAAATTTGTGACGTAACATGGCGTAACGTCTCATGATGACGTCATCACGTGACATCGTAGCTTGGCCAAAGGAGGGCCGTTTATGGAGGCATTGTGAAACCGGGTGAGGTGCCTCCGATCCCGGAGGCCGTGGGAAACACCGCGTTAGGTGCCGAAACCTTCCGGAGGGTGGCGCGGCAGGACCAGTGCAATCGGCTGAGATGAGAATAAAGAGATGGCTTTCGCCTTCCAGTCGTTTTCTTCCGGAGAGCTGGAAAATACACTGTCATGTTTCTTGCAGCAAATTATGTGCTACACTGTAGTGACGTCGCACTGCATTGCATTAAAGCGCAGTTACGTTGTTCCGGAACCTTTCACTATCGCGTGCTTAAAACCCTGCTGTGCAGGTTTTCGACGTATATTACATGATGATCAACCGATCCATTGATTAGTCAATAAATCAATCATTCAGTCAGGCAAAGAGCAAGCTATATCGGGCTTTGGGCGAATTGAACTTCCTGCATAATAAACTTGTCTTCAATTAACCTCATTTTGCAGGGTACTGTTGCATATGATCATTTCGCTGAAGGCAATACCATGCACGTTCGTCGAGTCGTTCGACGTGCCGCTTCCTGCGATATTTGGGAAAAGTATAATTTCTCTCTGCTCAAAATGCACGCAATCAAAAATGAATTTGTACTATATTTCTAGCCTGAGGTTTAATTCTATTTATGGCAAAACATCATCGATGACTTCCAGGATAAATAGATATTTGATTACAACTTAATTAGTATTACTTAATAAACACACATAAATTAAGATATGACATTATTTTTATTGCAGTTGAATATTGAGGGCCCTGAAATAACGTTGTGTTGATTTGACACATTTACAGGCAGTTCTTCAAAGAGGTGCCACCTGAAAGGGTTAACGCCTCAGTTTAAGGCTTTCGCGAAGACGGAGCGCGCAAGACGCTTTCGCAAACATGGAGTGGGTGGGCCCTACATGCTTTCGAAAAGAAATAACGCCGCGCCATGCGAACGCCACAAGTAAGTGAAAACGCAGCAGGGTGGTCATGTGACTTTTTGTCCGGTTTCGAGTGGATGCCGCGATTTCGCTCAAGGTCACATTAGCTTGATTCATGAACTATGGTGCGCCTAGAATATACTCTAGGCACTACCGTAAAATGCCGAGCAAGCGCCCCCCACCCAGAGCAAGCGCCCTCCTCCCTTTGTCGGGAGATCTGAAATAAGCGCCAATGACCGAGCGAATGACCGCCCTAGTTATCGTTGATTGGGAATTCGCACTCTATACCAAGTTATGTCGACGAGGGACGTCTCAAACCGTGTTCTGGAAAGTTGGTCCACAAATTCTTTCGGAATATCATGGGTCACAGGGTTGTCGCATTGCTATTAACGTAATTGCCATCCACTTTGAGCGATTTGAAAAACAAATATTGCTCGATGTATTAGGAAAATAAATATATATATGAAGAGATAATAAGTTGTCCATCGCTCGTTTAAGGTTAAATTATGTTACAAGCCTCGTACTCGAAGAAGCAAAAGCATTCGGAGCGGACAAGCGACGCCGCTCTTCACTTTTTCGCGTCGCTTTCCGGTCGTGCAAGCGGAGGTGCGGAGTTTCAATGTAACGCGTGCGTCAGCGGATGACGTCACGAGCAGGCGGCGGGCCGCCCGTGACCCCGATGTATGGTCGCGAAGTTACGTGCCCGGCGCTCTGGAACCTCGAAAAAAATAATAATAATAAAGATGGCTCCCGGTGATGCAGCGCACACGCTTTCGCGTCGTCCGAATGCCTGCCACGGAGCCCGGCTTGGCCCCTCGGGCTACGCGGCAGGTATGCGCGACCAAAAAAATTTTCGGGGCGTCGTCGCCCGGAGGCAGGTACCAGCCCGTATCATCTTGCGCCCAAATGTTTGCTTCGCTGCTTTTGACGGCTTTTGGATGCGCGGCGTCGTGTTCTCGGCTCTCGCGAGGTGGCGGTTGCGGATGTGTCTTCCAGGCTTCGTCTGCTCTCTGCATGCGCTCTCGCGGAGCGTGTCGCGGGTGTGCATAGATCGCCCGCTCTTCCCGCGCGTACGCTCCGAAGGCATCCGTAATGGCGTCGCTAGACGCGCGGTCTCGCAGAAAGCGCGATCGCCCGAGACGCTTTCATGCGCTTAGCGGACGATAAAAAGCTACATCCGCGAGCAAAGTGCGGCGCAAACTGCGCAGACGATGCCACTTGCAGACGATGCAGACGAACACTCTGCTTTCCACTCGGAAAAGCAGGGTGTTCTTGGAGTGCTGTCGGTGGCGCCATCACGGATGTTTTCAGGAAGGCGTTGCAGTGCACTACGCGCAATTGTGTCGCGTGTGCCCTTAACGCGGCTGTCTGCATTAGCGTCGGCGCTGGCGCGTTGCACATGGCACGTTCAGCAGCCAGGGCGCGCGAATCGGCCGAGATGGACGGAGGGCGCATCTGGATTGCAGGCGTGCGACGCAATGACCGGAGGAATTCTAACGGTGGGGCTGTTGAAGCTCGGAGAATCTCCGTTAGTAGAGAAAAGATATTATGATCATCGCGAACCGGCGCGCACTCTCTTCGTCCTCTTCACCTTATGCCTTCGCTCCCGGAACACGTGCGCCGATTTGTCCGGCGTGGGACGCAATAACTGTGATGGATTGGGTGAAAGGAACGAGTACAGAAAGAGAGAGACAGAAAGTAAGGGAAGAAAGACAGAAAAAAATGCAGACAGGAAAAAAGATGCAGAGACAGAGAAAGAAATAGACACAAAAATGTGATACAGAAAAAAAAAACAAACGGAGAGCAAGACGGGAAGAGAAAAAGATAGAGAATCAAAGGAAGATCAAGAAGTAGAGAAAGATAGAAAGAGTGAGGAAGAGGAAGAAATGCATACACAGAGAAAGTAAGAAACAGAAATAAACGGAAAGAAACAGACAGAGAGAAAGTAAGGGAAGAAAGAGAGAGAGAGAAAGAAATAGAAATAAATATACACGAAAAAGAGATAGAAGAAACAGAACGAAAGAGAAAGAAAGAGAGAAAATAAAAGAGAAACAACGAAGGCGCCGCCCAGTCCCGCACTTACTTCAAACTTGTCACCACTGTAGTGAGACGTTGCCTTAGTTTTCTTTACGCAGCGGAGCTGTTTAAGCCGACCGTTAGTCCGTGCAGAGTGAACAGAAATCATCATGCACCATGAACCGGCACGCACTCTCTTCGTCCTCTTCATCGTAGTCGTGTTCCTCATCTACTGCTTCGCTCCCAGGACACGTGCGCCGGTCTCTCCGGCCCGGGATGCATTAAATCTGGTGGGCGAGAGTAGTAGTACAGAGAGGGAGAGAGCGAAAGGTACTCTTTCCTCTCGAGGCAAGATTCTAACCCGCGTACCCACGATCCAAAGGCGAGCCTCTTAACCACTCAGCTGCTTAGGCACGTTAGAAGAGCATAGCATAGCCTTGTATATAGTATAGTACACGAAGGGGGGTGACAAAGGGAATTGAGGGTGAGGAGAACGTGTGAGGGAGAGGAGGAGGGGAGAACGAGTACAGCGAGAGAGATAAAGTGAAAAAGAGAAATATATAGAAAGGGGAAGAAAGAGGAAAAAAGATGGATGGCGAGAGAACTACAGAGAGAGAGAGAGAACTAGAAAGAATTAATTTTAATCCGTGCAAAAATTGATTTAGACATTCTACAGACTGTCTAAAGATACGTTTAGACAGTCTATAGATTGTCTACATTCCATTTCTGTAAGGTTAAAGGCATGAAAAGAAAGAGAAAATGTACAGGAAGAAATGGAATAATGAGAGATGATTATAGAAAGACAGAAAGAAATAGAGTGAGAAGGATATAGAAAGCAACAGATAAAATACGATAGAAAAAAAAGACAGGGTACGCATAGCCATGCAAGTGGGAAAGAGTGAAATTAGATGTTAAAGGGACCGACAGTCAATTTTTATGGGGCCTACTTTTTTTAGCGCAACGGAAAGCTTACCGGTCAGTGAGTCTAATCACGGAATCGTAAAGTGGAAAACGCCGCGAAACATTTGTAATCAAAATTTTTCTATCTGCAGCGAATATGCAGTCGTATACTCACATGCTGCAACAGTGAGCGCGAGAGCCGTTCGTGTTCGAGCGCGCGGGTTTACTGCGCATGCGTGCACTCCGCGCGCATGCGCCGCGGCTCGACTTGGTCCACTGGCGGCGGCGACAGCAGCGCCGCTTCTCACCGTGCAACTCCTTTTACGTCGTAAGCAGCACAGAATTGAGCGAGGCTGGATAATAATATACATACTTTAATTTTGAGGACTGGCGCCCATAACAGCATCAGGCTACGCGACTACGTACAGTAAAGTGATCGACTCCATATTCCATAATCCAGCTTCAAGGCTCTTCCGCTAGGCTGCGCGACATGACGGTTTTTGTCACTTTTGAGCACGGTTTAAAAGTATAAATCCTAGTCACAACGCGAAAAGAATGCTGGAATCTGTCACTATATTTCATGGTCTTGTCATTTCTACTAGGATCTAATCACACGTTCTGGCCAGTTGTCGGTCCCTTTAAAAGCCCAGCCAAGCCAGGACCGGCTAGGTGCCCACCAGCTCTGCGGTGACCCAGCCTTGCGCGACTTGGTGTAAGCTGAGCTAACTTTTTTTTCTTTTTTACGTTGTGTATCGAGGAAGTTATCGATGGGTATATAATAATTTATGGCGTTTAACGTCCCAAAACCACGATATGATTATGAGAGATGCCGTATTGGAGGGCTTTGGAAATTTCGACCACGTCGTGTTCTTTAACGTTGTACGACATATTGCCGCTAATAGAACACACACACAAGTGAGGCCACCCGTTTTGTCGTCCTATTCGTGTCTCACTTGTGTGTGTGTTCTATTACCGGCAATAGGTCGTACACCAAACAACACCAACTAGGCCAAGAAGAAGTTCTCCTCAAGTCCCTTTAACGTACAGCTAAATCTAAGCTTGTCGATGGTGGTGGTAGTGGTTAGAAAGAGAAAAGAAAAAGGCACTTATTTCTGCAGCCCTTAAGGGAGCACGGCGCAGTGCCTTGAAATGGGAGGGGGGAGGTGGGGACGCAGGCAATATTAACAAGAATGAATAACAGGGCCTCATCACCCTCAGCGCTTGTCCTTTGTTCCTTTCTTTGTCCGTTGTCCGCTCATGTGCTGTTTTTGAAGATGAACTGTCAACTAGCCCAATCTCAAACATTGAAATAACGAATAGATTGGACCACTCTTTGTTCAGTGATCAAGATGCAGATGCCAAAGATTACCCTCTGTGGAAATAATCGGAGGAATTGGCATCTTGTATTTTTCACCAGCTGGTTCGAAACACATTCCTCGAAACCAGGGACCGGCAACCTGCGGCCCGCGGGCCGTATGCGGCCCGCGTGGCAGTATTATGCGGCCCCCCTGCACGGCGTCAAAGCCCCCCTGCCTCCTTTCCCTTGCCACTTTCTATATTAAGGTCAACATGGCAGTACTGACCTAACATGGTATGTTTGCTTGTAGGCTATATACGCTTCATTGCAACAGTGGGACATGTGTGCTGAAAATAAACATGATTTCTTTTCCAGTTTTACAAATTAGAGTCAATTCGCCGAATTTTTCACGCTTTGCCTTCAAAACCCTTCCCCCCGCCGCCAACTTTCCGCGCGGCACCCCGCTGTGTCGGCTTCATGCAATTGGCCCATCCACCTCAAAAGGTGACCGACCCCTTCTCTAAACAAAATGAATTAAGTGACAGCGCACGCGAAGTTCGTTATCCTCCCCATACGTTATAGTACTGACCGTATCAGAGTTGCCAGATGCTACCGAGCTAACAAGCAAATGATCATCCCAAAAGAAGCCACAAAAAAAGCGGAGTGACTTTCACGAAGAAGGCCAGAAGAAGAGGAAATTTGATTAATTTTCCCATTCTTGAAAATATTTTTAATTTTAATAAAAAATGTCACTAAAATACGAAAGGGAGTTGAAAAAATCACTTTAATTATTTTATACTGTGAAAATATGCGCAACTATGAACGAAAGATTATATTTACTTTTTAGCATTGTCTCCAGGGTGTAGTCTCCATTCGGTTGAATGCCCGTTCGCCAGTGGATGATTAACGTTACTTTTTGATTCCTCAACGTACGTTTCACTTCAACACGAAACTACTCAGTCATCGACAAACGCGCTATTTGTGAACGTGATGATCACTTCAATAACTATATTTCCTGGGATGATGCAAATAAGCCCATAAACGCGACAAGCGAGTGCGAAATTCCTACAAGCGACTCGGCAAAATAAGCCAGAATCCGCTTAATATGGGCGAAAATGGCAACTCTGGGTAGTATCCAAGGTTGCGGTGTCTAGGCGCGCCGCATAATCGACGCTCTATTGATACTGTATGAACTTAGAATATTCTAAATACGCAGGGGCGGTTTGAATTAAAGGGGCCCTGAGAATTTTTTTTTTCGTCAGCATTCAGCAGCGCTGGAGTGTGTGTAGTGGTGAATACTGAGATGAACGCAACAAGAATTATCGAAATTGGTGCCCGGTAACGGAAGTCATTAGTCTTCAAAAAAAAAAAATCCCGTCAGTCGGACGAGAAAAAACGTTTCCTTTCGCATTTCACTCTCCCTCTGACGTCAAAGTCCGGTTCCAATCACCGCGCGCCTCTTACAGAGACATACCGGAAGGTTCGCCTCGTGGTGGCTAGAGTTACATTATATGCTATACCTTTAAAGGTAGCACATACAGTAACTCTAGTGGTGGCAGTAGTGCAGCGCACCTAGCGTCGTTTTGAAATTGTTTTCAAGATTTTATACTTTAAAAACTGAATTTTTTTTGTATCCTAGGCAGTATAAGAAGGGCTTTTATAATTTTTAGCGCACAATAGTGTGACCTATCTGGGACCACATGAATATTACACGACACTTGTCGCGTCTAACCAATTAAAACGCCCGGCCAGTGTCGTCACTCCCACGTGATGAAACGTCACTTCCGATCACAAAAATAGGTGTTGTGTGTCGCTCTCGTCCAAAACTAATGTGCTTTCTCCGTTAAGGTAGGCCACCACCTTCAAAAACGCATTTTTTGAAAAAAATTTGACTTTTTTGGAATTTCATATTTTCAAGCTCCCTGTCCATTCAAGAAGATTTAGGGAAAAAAATGATGCAGTTATCTTAAGCCATTCGAAAGTTATGACCATTTTTTCAACACCTGCTGGACACATCCGAAACTGAAGTATTCCTATTCCACATCTACCATCTCGTCATAAATGTTTTTCGCGTACATATTACGTAATGCTAAGGTGTTTAAGAACATTCTACAGCTTGTGGAACATGACGTTTTCAATTTATTTTAAAATTTCCACTACTCGGCTGCGGCACTCTATTGTTTAAGTTGCGCGTGCTCTCACTCGGCAGTCCGTGTTCTTTTTGTGTGCCATTTCGAGCTTTTGGACTTAGTTCTGGCTTTTCAAGGAGAAAGTTAGAGTACTTCATGAAACATGGCGAAGTATAGAACGAAACAGAAGCGTTTACGCAAGTTACGGAATCAATATTCCAAGTGTGGACCCACTGTGGAACACGGGGATGAGAGTCAGCTGGAGACACGAAACGAGCTAGGAAAACAATGTGTGCTTCATCTCGCTCAAAAGAAGATTATGCTGCTTCAAAAAAGGTCCCAAGCTATAAGCCTGGTGAATTTCAGGTCTATTGAATGTTTCTTTGTTTCATAGACATTCGGTTCAAATCTTTAAAGCCATTTTTCTCAAAATGTGATTTTTTGCTTCCTACAGTTACGCGAACAATGATAACTGTCTTTCTAATAAATATATTTCCATAAAATTTTTTGTGCTGTTTTTTTATAGGTGGAGCTGTGCATTCAAGCAGAATTATTAAAAACTAGCGGTAACTTTTTGTACAGTGGCCAACTGTGTGCAAAGCAAACCTGCCAAATATCAACTTTTTCAGTCTTTTTACGATAACGCACCCAAGCTTAGAGATATGATGATCGTGGAGGTTAGATGCACAGAATGTTGTCCTCACTACATAGTTGCGAAGTCACGTTTGAATTGCAACAGGAGTTTTTTAGTTATGACTGTTGGCGCAACATGCATATTTTGGCACATTTTGATTTTTATAAATTTTATGTTTTCGATTTTTATCTATTTCATAATCTTAAAGCTTAAATTTACCGAAGCCCTACAATCCAAAACCCTAATTATAACTATTGGACCAAAACGGTAAAAGTTTTTTCCCGGAGGTGGTGACCTACCTTAAAATAAAATTATAACAGCTTTGTTTTTCGCGCTGCCACATGCGCAACAATATCGGTGCATTCCACAGTTACAGAAGAAGCGATGAAAACGACTCGCTGAATTTGCGTCGCAGGGACCCTTTAAAGCAGGGGTCTCAAACTCAACTCAGCCTGCGGGCCGCAGTCACGCAATTTAGTCCCGCAAGGGCCGGGGCAGTGAAGAAGGTAGAAGCGGGGAAGGGGGGGGGGGGGGGGGGGGTTGTACAATTTGCTTGAAAACGCTGTCATTTTAAAGAAAATTTTCCCATATTTAATACACAGGCAATTTCCGAAGGAAGTTCGGTGCCAGGATTCCAAAAACACGTCGATACCGATCTCGAAACACTCAAATCTGAACGCCTATTGTGAAATATAATTTTTGTTTCACGGTTATGTTTCAAAACAAAATGAACACATGGGATGCCTCATGCAACAATGCGTTAAACTAGTCAGGTCTGTCTACCTCAGGAACATACTTAATAAGAACAATAAAATAAAATACGAGGGGCAAAGGCGGTCATATGAGGACCGCGGGCCGCATGCGTATTAGTAAAAAAAATTACTCTGACTAAAACACCACGCTTTCTGAGAGAAGACGCTTGGTGAGCGAGAAAAAAACATAAAAGGAAAATGCGGGTGGCGACGCCACTTTGAAGTTCCCACACCAGTCGCAATGACGTCACAGATTTTGATGGCATCCACTAAGGCTTAGGTATTTCCTAATCGGTAAAAAATGAAGTACACCGTCTTCTGAGGGACCCAGAGTGCTTTTCAAAGTATAATTTATCAGTATGAACTAATTTCCAGTCAGCTCTACTATCTTACCTCAGTGCGCAATCCTGCCATACTAGCTGAATTCTGCCTCATTCTAAATATTCAGTTATTCTGTGTATTTATTTGTTGTTTTTTCTGCCAACTTTGTACTCTGCCATATATTTATTAATCACACCTGTACAACTGTACATTACCTTGTATTGATGCATTGTGTGTGCATTTTATCGCATTTTTAAATCTTTTTTTTTCATACTTGTTAATTCCTTTATTTGGTTGTACGAATGTACTGTTTCACCTCCCCCCCCCCCTCCCTATGTGATGCCCGTTCTCGGGCCCTTAGGGTAAATTAATTAAATCAATGAACGAATTTATTGTTTCACTGTCGTGTGCCTTTAACTCACGTGCAGTTTCATACTGAAATGGTGTGCGTCACCCCACGTCTCCACAAAGATACAGAAAAGAAAAATAGAAACTGAGTGCGAGGGCATCTCAGCATCAAGCCGTGACGAAACGCTGTAGAAATGGCGCGGAATGAGCGCAATTTCACGCCATGACGCGATAGTCAGACGACCCCAATGTCACTGTACAATTAGACACAAGTCTCATTCAAATGTTCGCGATAACGCTGAACACGCTGGAAACGCTTTCGCGCTTGTAAACGGGCTTGCATGCACGAGTCGCCGACAGAAGGGACGGTTGTCCTGGACGTCTGAGCTGCGAAGCAATCGGTATGAAGAAGGGAAAATAAAATGACGGTAGAATAAAGAAGAAATAAAAAATGGAGAATCTTCCTCAAGGTTCAAGGTCACGCGCCCTGTGGCGAACAAAGGCGACCCGAGAAGACGTCTTTCGCGGAGGGGTCGACCTCTGGATTCGCCGCACGACACTTAAGACGAGTAAGAACGTCAGAAGAGGACGAAAAAAAAATGATAATAATAAGCGCGGAGCGGGATAACTGGTTTCACGTGCCGCCAGTTTCGGGACGAGTTTCGGAAAGTAGGCTTAGCTGGCCGACTCGTACATTTTCCGCGCCGTTGCTCCTCGCCATGCCGAGTTTTTTTCTTTTAAAAGTATAGCGCCAGGTTATAGCGCCTATACCGCTCGGCTTTAATAACCTTCGAAGCGCCACAAGTCAGTCAAGCGCGTGGCGCGACGGGATGGCCACGTGTAGAGCACGCCACACACACACGTGAGCGGGAAATTGAAAACAGGCTCGGCTTTCGCACAAGTGAGACGCCGCCCGCATCCAACCAGGCAAAAAGAAACAAAAAACTGCGCCGTAGACTTTCCTTGCTTCTATTATATTATTATATTATATATTTTCATTTTTTTTTTTTTTGAGCACGTTGATGCGTGGCTATCTACCAGCGACCTCAACAACGATAAAAGGGCGACGCGTCATCTCCGTGTATGCGTCGCAACTCGATGCGTCGATTATGCTGTGATTGCGCACACGTTAATTACTATCTGATGCGCATATTTGTACAGTGAACGTCGTATTCTGGCAATTTTAGGGTCTTCAGGGACCCAGTCAAGCTGGCTAAAAGCACCAGGAAGCCCTGAAGACCATCCAGACTTTTCTGGTGAAATAAACCCTGTTTGATTGATTGATTGATTGATTGATTGATTGATTGATTGATTGATTGATTGATTGATTGATTGATTGATTGATTGATTGATTGATTGATTGATTGATTGACTGACTGACTGACTGACTGACTGACTGACTGACTGACTGACTGACTGACTGACTGTAATAACCAAGTTCCATGAACTCGGGACGCGAGCGCGAGGTGGGGTTTGGTTCAGCGTACCCTCCTAAAGAAATTGACTGATGTTAATTATCATGTCAATGCGAATAGCGTTTGTATGATACATAGGCAACGCATTCACACGCACATTCCACGTGCTGTTCATGCAATGTATCATCACTTTTATTTTCGCGCGATTCGTTGATATTTTGTTTATTCGCGTACAATCATTCAGTTTTTATATTACGTCATCATAGATTTCCGTAATTTACAATTATCCTTTTACGTCGCTGTCGCTGCACTTGTTTCGCTCTCAACTATCACTACCTAACTTGGCAAGTAACCGGCCGCGGCGGTCGCATTTCGATGGAGGCGAAATGGTAGAGGCCTGTGTACTGTGCGATGTCAGTGCACGTTAAAGAACACCAGATGGTCAAAATTTCCGGAGCCCTCCACTACGGCGTCTCTCATAATCATATCGTGGTTTTGGGACGTTGAAACCCCACATATTATTATTAACTTGGCAAGTAAGGTACTTAAACGTCTTCCACGTTGTCACGGCATCAACCAATGAGAAGCCTCCGCGTTACACAGATTACGACAGCCGCGGCAGCTCGGTGGTTATGCGGTGCTCGGCTGCTGACCCGAAAAACGCGGGAAGACGTGCCTCGCTACTCGTGAGTCGGCTAAGTACACGGAATGGCGAAGGCCAACATGTTGCATAGCATATCTTCGGGGGGACAGAGACGCGCTTCCTGCTCAGGCATCAACGCCGCACGTCACCGTTCGACAGACATCGTAGTCCTGGACTTCTGAAGTCTGAGAACACGGTGATCGTCTGCGCGTAGGATGTGGCCCCAACAGCACTAGAGGTCGTCAACGCCGTCTCCATCGTCGCTTCTATCCTGACTGGTCTTTGCACCACCGGAAAGACTATACCTGGACATGGGACGAGGGTACCAATATAGACTTGCTGGTTCATCGTGAACTGGCTTCTAGCATAGCGCGGAAACAAACAAGGGCAAAGAAGCATACAGGACGAACACAAGCGCTAACTTTCAACAACGAAAATTTTATTTTCAGGATCGGTCATATACACGCACACAAAATCACGCGACAATGATGACAACTTTTCGTTTTACAAATCATGGACATGGAAAGGGCCTTCAATCTTATCCGTCAAACCTGAGGACAACAATGTATACATTGTAACCAAAGATAACTTCTGGGGCATGCGTAAGTACTCAATTTATTTGGCGGACAATGACAGTGATTGTTTGCTGATACAGTGGTCGCCGGCATAAAGGATGCGATCTGTTTCTGTTATCAACCTTTCAGGCTCCGATTTACTTGTTGCAAGAATGGACGAGTGATCCTGCTCATGGCCCGACTTTCCACGGTGAGCATGACATCCAAAGTACGGCAAGGTGGGCAGTCCACCACGTCGGTCTACCTTTCTTTCGACAAACAAGGAACGCACTTGTCGGGCCGGGGCTACCTTTAGGACTACGTCCGACTTGCCTCGCCTTTTTGTGTGTGGCTGTACAGAGTCGCGCAAATTTAAGAACTCGTTTTTTCTTTTTTTTTTTTGTCAGGCACAATATGAATGAGAACTAACAGAGAGTGATGCCAATGATATTACAGGGGATGTTATTTGTAGTAATGGCTTTTGTAAATGTGAAGATGTAAAGTGGACGAAAAAAATGCCCCACCTCCCCGGTGGGAATCGTGAGGAAATGCTAATGCATTTCTTGCGCCGACACCGACTTCTGCCATCGCCTTGAGAGGCGCCCAACCAGCGAACGGTCGAGAGTGAGGCGCGAGCGGACGGGAGAGTGGGGCGCAGAGAGGAGAGAGAGCGAACGGCGAGAGAAGGAGCGGCGAAGCACTGCACCTACCCTCTCCTACACTCTCTCTCACCACATGCTCCGGTTGCTAGGGGCGAGGATAAGCGCGCGCGCCCGCAGCTGTTGCTATGGGAGAGGGAGTGAGAGCGGAGAGATAACACCTGCCGGCGCGCGGACAACGCAGGACAACGCCGGATGCCTGACATAGCCCGACTAAGAAATGCATTCGCATTTAAAATAACTTGCCGCTGGCAGGTTCGTGCTACTCCAACATCACCTTTTTGACTGGCTAAGGTGGAGGAGGAAAAGAAAAAACGGAAGGACAGGGAAGGAGGGAGGGTTGACTGGCCAAACTCTCGAGGCTAACCTATGTGGTGCGTGACCGAGTGTGTCGAAAACAAATGCAGCTACGCTCAGCCCAGGCTTTGATGGATTTATTTAGTTTCGAACGAGCTGCCGTGGCGGCATTCGAGAGTTTGTAATTCAAAGGGTGCACACCCTTATGTAGAACAACACTCTTAGAAAAAAAAAAAGGTCGGCATATTCACTAACTGAATGCTAACCATTTACTTGTCAAAAAGGGCACTAACCTCTCTTTAAGTGAAGGTAGTCAAGGTAGGCTAGTGCTATTCGCCATTCGGTTTGTAAATGAATAGTACTAACTCGAATGGTTTGACATTTCCTTGACGTTTCAGAAGAATTACGCTTGCTGGCAATATTTTCCTAGATATTCTAAACCGCTGTTAAGCTTCTCGTCGAAACATTCTAATATTGTCAAAAGCGGTATAGCCATGTCATGACTTAACCTTCCCTCACTAGGTCTTGTGAGGACATTATGAGTACCAGCTTTAATGCACAGGTTACACGTCGTTTAGATGTGGGTTATCCTCGCGTGGCAGTGGCCACTGTCGCTAAACGTAAGTCCGTTTTGTTAAAGGGACCGACAGTCAATTTTTATGGGGCCTACTTTTTTTAGCGCAACGGAAAGCTTACCGGTCAGTGAGTCTAATCACGGAATGGTAAAGTGGAAAACGCCGCGAAACATTTGTAATCAAAATTTTTCTATCTGCAGCGAATATGCAGTCGTATACTCACATGCTGCAACAGTGAGCGCGAGAGCCGTTCGTGTTCGAGCGCGCTGGGTTTACTGCGCATGCGTGCACTCCGCGCGCATGCACCGCGGCTCGACTTGGGCCACTGGCGGCGGTGACAGCAGCGCCGCTTCTCACCGTGCAACTCATTTTATGTCGTAAGCAGCACAGAATTGAGCGGAGCTGCATAATAATATACATATTTTAATTTTGAGGACTGGCGCCCACGACAGCATCAGGCTACGCGACTACGTACAGTAAAGTGATCGACTCCATATTACCATAATCCAGCTTCAAGGCTCTTCCGCTAGGCTGCGCGACATGACGGCTTTTGTCACTTTTAAGCACGATTTAAAAGTATAAATCCTAGTAACAACGCGAAAAGAATGCTGGAATCTGTCACTATATTTCATGGTCTTGTCATTTCTACTAGGATCTAATCACACGTTCTGGCCAGTTGTCGGTCCCTTTAAGTCCGAGCATGGCTGCAGAATGCACTACAGTAACACGCATGTCGTAGGTATACCGTACATTCATTGCATATCTCACAGGCTAAAGGAAGTGGGGGGCTAGATACGGTGTTAATGTTGTTTTTACGGCTTCCAATAAGCACGGTAAGATATGTGCCGCCGCACAGAGAAAGAATGAGCGGGCAACAGACAAAAAGCGGACTGACATTTGTTTCGTAAAACATACCAACAAATTTACTAATTGCCGTACGGGTGTGGTGTATAAGATTCCGTTTAGCTGCGGCCGCTTATACGTAGGACAGACGGGTCACTGTTTTAACCCGAAGTGATCGCTAACCGGATGCTCACCATCTAATATTTCTTTACATTGTCGAGAGTGTAAGTGCGTGTCAAAATTCGATGAATGCGCGGTTTTGAACAGGCACAGGAACATAGGCGTGCGCACGAGGGGGGGCAGAGGGGGCGGCCGCCCCCCCCCCCCTAGTCACCTAAGAAGGGGGGGGGGGGGGCAAAGTCTGCCCCATACATTGACTTAATAGGGAAGGGGGGCGCTGCGACGAGCCTTCGCCCCCCCCCCCCCCCTGAAGGGGAACCCTGTGCACGTCTATGCACAAGAATAAAGAAACGCGTCTAAGGGTTGAGGCGTGGCATATCGATAATAGCGGCAGCGCATGCGTGAGCCAACCATCGAATAACTTGCATAAAAAAGAAATCGAGTGCCTGAACAGTAATCTCTCACGTACACCACCACGCGTGCCGGACTGTTAGGTATCGCCTCTTGCCTGGGCATTCGCGGATAAGTTTCTGTGTCTGCCTTCTTTTCCGCCGCTGTGCGCCTTGTTTCAGTTGTTAGTCGGCGTTTTTGGTGTCTTGACGTCTCTATTGTGTCCGTGTTCGCACGCCCTGTCTCTTTTATATGTGTAGCATCACGGAGCACCAAACTGTTATTCCAAACGTAATCAAGCATCTCAATTTTGCGTAAGACTGTCTCAGTTACGGCATAATGTACTACGGCATCAACTAAGCATCTGGCAACATAGATGACCTAGTAGTTACTTGATTAAAAACACTAGAAAAGCCTCCCTGGTTAGCAACGGCAAAATTTACTAGCTTTACTAGCTGCCGGTTAAAATAGGGATGTCGCAAAAGTAGCAAAGCACGCTCGAAACTAGTGAATACACACGTTTACTAACTCTTCATTAACCTCATCTTTTTCAGATGGAAGACATATGCTATACTGAGTAGAGTTGGCCGACAGTTTGTTCTTGGCGGTCTCAGGTGGCGGCTCGGAGCGCCTTGAATCGGGCGGCTTCTTCGGCCTTACGGACGACCCAGAACTAGTCATTCATCTCCGAGCTTCGGAGGGCCGCGCCTCTCAGCAGCACCATATAAACATTTCCTTCATGGAATATACATAGATATCTTTTGAAAAAATTCATAACGCAACGCTTATAGGTGTTTGTCGGACACTGAGCGATCGAGAGTAAGGCACTTGCATGTGCACGTATGCAGCGAGCCGAGGGGATCGGAACATGCTTTGAAGTGGCACTGGCATAATCGCGGAAGAATTCACACAAATGTTTACTAGTTTATAAACGGTTTCACTAATCGTAGGTATTATCATTATGTACCATGAAGTTCAACCAACTCGCCCAGTTTTGTACGCTGTTGCGGTACATAAATACTACCAATTATATGTGTTATGACTTAACTGTTGTTCGTCTTGGCATAACTTTCTATTGCACTTTAATTCCTTTCAGTCTGTACGTTATGATTACTGAACTACATTTAAGTGCAACAAATAATGTGTCTCATGCTTCCCTTGCCTTGAGTGGTTACTGGGACATATCGTTAAGAGGAATTGGTACAGCTTCATTTAAACGTAGTGTTGTCCCGCGGTGGTTGCAAGTTTGAATTCAGAGAAATAAATCGCAGTTATCACCGCAGCCCGCAGCTGCATTTATTTTCGATGCGGTCGGTCCTGAACCGGCCCACCCAATGTTGTTGACTTCTCAGTCAACCAGAAGCACGTCTCGATGTCACGCGTGGCTTAACGCTGTAAGTTACACACAAAGGCGAGCCAAGTCGGACGTAGTCCAAAGGCTAGCACCGGCTCGTCAGGTGCGTTCGCGCTGGTCGAAAGGTGTCAGCCGACGTGACGACTGGCCGCTGTGCCCTATTTTGGATGTCATCCTCACCACGGACAGTCGGTCCATGAAGAGAACCAAAGTCCAGTTGGTCTTCTTGGCGGGGCGCAGGCCAGTCAGGGTGGAAGCGACGATGGGGACGGCGGTGACGACCTCTCGTGCTGCTGGGGCCACAGTCACAGTGTTCTCGGACCTTCGGAGTTTAAGGCCTCGACGGCTGTGGAATGATGACGTGCGCCGTTGGTGCATGCGCATGAGGTGCACCTCGGTCCCCGAGGAAGTGCTGTGCAGCATCGTGGCCGTCGTCGCGCCGTGCTTCTCGCGACGTGCGTCTCCCGAGTCACCTCGCCCCCCGACCAGGAGTCGTGCAGACGCCGGCTTTCTCAGGGCAAGGCGACGTCGTTGTCTTGCAGCCGCCTGGCTCCGCCGCTGTTATTGGTCAACGTCGAAGTCTTCGCCCGGGGCTTTTCTTCCGTCGCGAGAGCGGCAGACTCGGCAGCAGGAATATTCTTCTTCTTCTGCACGCGGTCCTCGCGGGCACGACGTCGCGCGTGCCTAAGCGGTTCTTTCTTTTCACATCTTCGAATATAAATTGTCATAGCTTAAGTTTTTCGGGCATTCATGCATAATTTAGAATATTTCAATTTACATTTTATACAGTAAATGGAAACATATGTCGAAAATTATCGGACGGTGAGATTTCTGAGAATAGATCAAAAAGTTGAAAAGTGGTGCCCTTTACGTATGATGATGATGATGATCCTCCTTATATGGCTCGTAAAACCACTGTGGGGGAGATGGGCCAGGAATTGCTCATATGAAATAATGATTATTTGGAGTATTCAATAATGTTTAAAAAGAAAAGCGAAAATATATTCAAGTCAAACGTCATCTTCTTTATCATCATCACCATAAACGCTGTTGTCGTCCACAGCGATAATATTTTTGTCGTCGTCGACCTACTCGAAATATAATTATCGACGGATTCACCCAACTCGGCTCACTCAAGAACTCTAGTGAAGAATCAAAATTGCTTCCTTATTAGCACGTCTCGTAGAGTTATTCATATTGTTTCGTTGAACCAAACATGGGCTCAAATATGTGCAGAAAAGTTTAAGCTTCACTTGCATAATTGCAGAATTTGTGGAACGATTTGATGACAAGTCACAAAGAGAGATGCGTACGCCTCAACTTTACACCCTTGATTCTGCAATAATTATTTCGATCGGTTTGTATTTTCTTGTACTCACTCATGGTGGTCATAGAATTAATTACCTATAGTCAGATACAATCTTAGAAATCCGCGACGTTTCCTCATGAAGGGCGGATGCGCACAAGGCTTACACCAATGAGTGCACAATCCAGGCTGACATCCCGAGCCGGACGGTCGGTGACCACGCCTTCGCAGAACGCTACCAAGTGCACGAGCGCGACTATTTCTTTAGTCGCAGAGGCGATCCGGCTGCGCGCTTTGGTCGCCGTGGCAGGGCCTCTCCGGACTTTTTTAGTCGTATGCGACTATGGTGGAAGTATACTTGGTATTTGTCTATTGAAGTGGCAACAATAATGTTGGCAGTTCGGAAATTTAGACGTGTTTGTTTCAGTTCATGGGCAAATCTGCAAGGCCTTCTTGAAAGGCGGACATGGACAAGAGTGATAACTGATGACAGAACACTGACGAAAGAAAAAAAAATATGTGGAAAGAAATGAGCAGAGAACGAAACGCATTAAAGTTGAACACCGGAAGAGTCAACCCAATACACTTCATTTTGCGCTATGTTTCAGTTTCTCTCACCGGTGCTCTCTGCGCATGCTGAAAGATTATAAAAAAGACCACGGGTGTGAGAGCAATAAAATATCGGCTGCCGCACTCGCAGGGGCTTAAAGTCAGGGGGGGGCCCAGGGGGGCCCGGCCCCCCCTTCCATTTATTAAGGAGGGGCTGCGCCCCCCCCTTGGCAGGTCAACTGTAGCACTGCTGCACTCATTTGACATATGTGTACAGAGAAATTATGACTGTAATATATTTATTTGTATAACATTCTTAAGCATTTGTTCAGTGCTAGAGACAATTGGCTTCACTATATATATATATATATATATATATATATATATATATATATATATATATATATATATATATATATATATATATATATATATATATATATATATATATATATATATATATATATATATATATATATATAATGTCGCTGTCGGACGAGGGCCCCCCCCTCCAATAACGGGAGACTTTAAGCCCTGCGCACTCGCATGTTGTAAGTAGCACTTCGTAATGAACGACAGAAGCTGCTAAATAGCGTATCGGGAGAATATGTGCAGAGCTTGCCAAATTTCTATCCACCCGAGCATTAGCCCGTGCGTTGAAGCTACACGAAGTAAGCACACTGAGCATAAAGTCTGTCGAACTTATGGTCGCGTGTTAGACCGAGTTTCTGGGAGTGCCTGACGCAAATAGGATGGCTTCACGGGGAATGGACTTCCAGTACAGTCATACTGCGTTATGAGTTATGCTCTTTCCTGGTTTGTTTTCCTTCCTACATAAGCGACATGCCGATGTGATGCAAGTCTAGAGCTTTCGCTCGGTCTTCTACATTGTCCTAGACCTCATGTTCAGTACATCCTTGGTAAATTCATCATGGACAATGATGCTGATAGGGAGAAATGTCAGATAAATAAATGGGGAAACGTGAGCGATAAGTGTCTCGCAAGATATTTTTAGGCATCATTATGGGTTGCAAACTCTGTTATGCTTTGGAACATCGTCGCGTTACACACAGCTGGTTTTATTGGGACTTTCAAGTTGTTATTTTTTCTCGCCTTGTCTGTCGATTAAAGGGGCACTAAAAGTGAATATTAAATTGAGTTAGATTGAAATATTTGGCTTGTGTTATAACCACGCACTTCACCATTCCTGGTTAGAACAGAGCATTTGTAAGCGAGCAAACGACGAAATTGACAAATTGGAGTGGCGTCCTCTGTTATGATCTGTGGGTACCTCAATAAATGACGTCAGATCATCTGTTATGATCACTGAACGGCTTACAGATGTGAAGTGAATTACATATAGTTTGACAATAAAAACGCGCAGTTAGGCAGAGTACTTGCTGCATGATAAGGCCGTGTAGCTCTCGTACGCCCGCTCAATTGTATAAGAAACGCCATGATCGGCAGCCGTGGTGGTGACGTCAGGGCCTCCATGCGGTGCAGGATATTCGAATTGAGCAGTGGCAACAGGGACTTTTCACGGATGTTTTCGACGCACACACACACACAAAAAAATCGTTTATTGGCGCGCAGAAAGCGGTGATACACTCCAACGCAGGTAAAAAGTCGATCTAACCAAGCTTGATATTTCCCTTTAGTGTCAACTTAAACAAGGTTGCTCTTCCGAACCACAACAGTACGTGTCGCCAAACATTTAAATTCTGATTGCTTGCGTAGTTTTCTGTACATAATACCATTCCGAGAATTTCACTCGTTTCGGACGGAGATGGTGACAATAAACGTTGTTGTACATGGGGGGGGGAGCCGCGACCACCTCCCCTTGTCCAGCCTGGACGGGTCTCTCGTCTGGGGCAAGTGTTTTGTACACTTGCGCCATCTGAGAACTGAACTCAAACTGTTTCGGGCCATTTTACGGCCTCCGAAATTTACAACTCGTGTTGCGATCTCTGAGGCCAATATTTGTGGTCTGGCTTGGCTCAACGTGGCTTCCTTTGCAGTTACTTTCGTTCTTCTCTTATTTGCAAAGTGTACAGTTTTCTGTTGTCAGAGCTCTGAAGTGGCAGCGCAAATCAGGAGCACGATCAGGCATTGTTTCAATTTCTTTCTCCGAACGTAAGCTAGAGCTGAGGTTTCAACCGCGCATGAACTTTTTTTCCGGCTCCTGCAACCGCTTCCGCCGCTTGCAATGGGCAGAATAGTGGCCTCAAGATCTGGGATAATATTTATCGAAAGCTTTATTGTGAAGCGTTTGGACACCAAACGTTGGTTTTGTTTGATGATTGTAGCTTACGGTGAGGTGCAAAACGAAACATGCATGCTAGTTGAGAAATTGAACGTAACGATTGTTCGCACTTTTGTCGAGCATGGTTTGCAAAACCAGCAAAACACAGTCTGCGCCACATCAATGCCGGTAGCTGATCGCGGAGGCCACGCTGTGGGGCTTTAACCACGGAGATCAGTGACTGAGAAATAAGGATTAATGGTGATGCTTCTGTGGGCTGCATTGCCCGAAAGAAATTGTGGAGCCGGAAACATGTCATGGCCACCACTAGTTGGACAAGTATTTATGGGGGGCTGATAAATAAAAACCCCTTCGCTACAGGCCTACAGTGAACCACAACTTCGATTGCTTAATGAAAGTGCCATGAAATTAAATGAGCCACCGTCAACAGCTCACCCAACCTTCTGTCCATTTGTGTTTCCGTGCGTATGAACGTTCGTCGTGTACACCGATATTATCATACAGCGCCTTGCTGCAGCTCTTGGCGACTGCGGCGTACTCGTTAGCACTACGCTGTCTACCAAGCATCTGCCAGGTAGATGAACGCATCTACCAAGCATCTGCTGCAAAAAAGCCTACGGATAGCCTGCATAGGTTCTCGGAGGTCGCGGAGGTACAGGATGGTTCTTCGTAACATCACAGGATGGCGATGAGGTCGCGCCGTTCGCGCGCTGCGCGCTACCGTCGCTGGTTGGCGCCACCATGACCGCTCGTCTGTTGCTTCTCGCGCGAGCGAAACGCACGCGCATGTGGCGCGCTTCGCGTTTTCACTGCTTTCGCTCGCGAGCGCTGTGACGACGACCGACAGCCGGTGTTTGTGCCGCGCTGTAGTGGCTGCTGCGCGCGCGTGCGGTGGCTTATTTTGTCCACGGCTGCGCGGCGAGTTGGTTTTTTAGCGTTGCGACGACGAGGACGTGCGAGAAAGAGCGAGAGCTGCTCGAGAAGCGGGGCCCCTCTTTTGCGGCGACGAAAGTAGACGATAAGCGAACGAAAGAGCGTCTGCTGCAGCCTCTCGCGTCTTTTCTTATTGTTTTACTTACCTGCGCGAAACTGAGTTTGTGAGGTTTCGTTGCCCGTGTGTGTGCTTCTTCGACGACGGTTGTTTCATCGACTACGACCACGCAGAAACGGATAGTTCGGGCTTAATTACGTACTGTGATCGGCGCCCGTAGCAACCGCAGCTTGCTGGAACGCCGCAAGTGCTGCGCTGGAAGCGGGAGTGTTTGGATTGGTGCGTTTCGCCGTTGCCTCGGAGAGCCCCCATCGGATACCTCGAGCAAAACTCCACGCCACGGGCTTCAGCGATGGTATGTTCCAGCCTTGACGAATTCTCTTATTTCCTATCCGGTCTGAACCTGCTGTGAATCGAGTAGACGAGGTGTCGCTTTCCAGCGAAGCGTCATCTCACCTTCCATTTTGAGCTTCGTAGCTGCTCGCGGCTGCATCGGAAAGCCGTGTTGCGAAAGCACGCGTGAGGAATCGTGTTGCACGCAGCATTCGGATGTTCCGTATGGCCTACATAGATACGTAAATAAGCTCGAACCCGCGTCCTGCCCGTCTGGGCTCTCGTCGCGGCAGCCAATGTTTATTTTCCCACGCTGGGAGTTTTTCTGGTCTCGTTGCTGTATCCGCCTGTCGCTCTCCGAATACGGCCGTCCGAGCTGTGCGCGTGAGCTCGCGGCGATTCTGCGTGTTCGACATACGTTTAACTTTGAAACCTCGGGAACAAGATACTATTTTCCGGCCCCGCATTGGGATGTTTCTGTAACCTATATTTCGTACGCTGACGCATCAGCGCGAATTGCTGCGATGACTGATTGCGCAGGAAGGTAAAAGTCCGACCGCGACGGATATCAGACGCGCTTTCCGTTTCCATGTGAGGCATTTGAGACAACCTGCTGTACCCGCTAACGAACCAATCGGGGAGGGTTGCGTCAGCGCTCGTGACGCACTGTGTGAGCCCGGCAAAGCAATCTATACTTTGACCCCTTGTGTAATAACGTATTCTACGCAAACCTGTCCACTTTCCCCCCCATGTGCGCGATAACAGGTCGATGAGAGTGTCGGGGCGTGTGGTATATACATTCAGTCCTGCCGCACCTGCGATGGCGTGATCGGTCGTGATGGGCGCGGATTTTGATTCCGTCGATCGGTGAATGAGGGATGGTTCTGCGTAATTGGGCCGCCTTTATCGGCCCGGCTGACGCGGGGGATGGTGGTGCGGTGAAGCTCTTTAGCGCGCGCACGGTAGCAGCGTCTGCGATTGACTGAGCGCCGCTGGTCACGCGATATCGGCTGCTGCGTGATATAATGTGGCTTGTAAATTGATATAGGGTTGTTACAGCTCTTTTTTTTCCTTTTCTTTCTTTTTTTAATGAAGCGCGCATGCGGTAGCGGAGTGTTTTTCATCCGATGTATGCGTAGGAATTTTCCTTTTTTTTTTTTTTATGTGAAGGTGTCCTGCGTGTCGTTGTTTTGGGCGATGACAGATGCTAGATAAAAAAGACGACGCATTTCCTTTTCGTCTGACAAAGACGCAAAACAGTAAGGCGAATCGAAGCTAAACTGCTGTCGAAACAATTGTATTTCCAGGGGCGGTGCCAGGAGTTTTTTTACGGGATTTTTTTACAGCCTCTCTGCCCGGCTGAAGGAACCCACCCCACGAGTGAGTTCCTTCAGGGCGGCAGGGAGGCTGGTAACTTATGCGTTGTGTTTTCATCGTGCTCGCTTTTTTTTTTTTTCGGGGTTGGGGGGGGGGGGGGAGGGTTGGAGAGGGCAAAGAAGGGCAGGCAGAAATCTTAGGGGGGGGGGGCGGGTGCTCCCCCGCGCCGTCCGTGGAAAGCTCGCGCGTAAAGGAGGCAGCGGATTTTAACAATATCGTGGGATCGCAGGGTGACATTATGTTCGTGCATCAGTGACGCGGCTAAGTAGACAAATATAACTAAAAATTAAAGGAACAACGCGGATAACGGTAGCTGGACACCTTATATACCTCAGAATTATCGGCAACAACCTGCCCTTGAGAGATGCATCTCGACAATGTTTTGTTTCTGACCCGAAGGTCAAGGGTTCGATCCCGGCCGATACGGTCGCATTTCGATGTAGGCGAAATGGTAGAGGCCTTTGTACTGTGCGATGTCAGTACACGTTTAAGAACACGAGGTGGTCGAAATTTCCGGAGCCTTCCACTACGGAGTCTCTCAATCATATCGGTGGTTTGGAACGTTAGAACCCCAATGCTTCTTCTTCTTCTTCTTCTTCTTCTTCTTCTTCTTCTTCTTCTTATTATTATTATTATTATTATTATTATTATTATTATTATTATTATTATTATTATTATTAACGTATTGCTTCTTCGTGTTGTATTTCGTGCTGCACCGAGAAACGTGAGGTGGTGCCCGCCGCGGTTGTCGAGAGGTTATGGTGCTTGACTGCCGACCCGCAGGTCGCGGGATCGAATCCCGGCCGCGGCGGCCACATTTTCGATGCAGGCGAAAATGTGCTCGAGGCCCGTGTGCTTAGATTTAGGCGCACGTTAAAGAACACCAGATGGTCCAAACTTCCGGAGCCCTCCACTACGGCGTCCCTCATAATCATATCGTAGGTTTTGGGACGTTAAACCCCAACAATTATAATTAAACTTGAGGCGGTCTTTCGGTAGGCCGATATGCTCGCGCCTTGCGGCCATTACCGTCAGAAGCCGGGCCGGCTGGTCAAGGAAGGCACTTTTGCGGCGGCCACCTTTTATCGCTGTCCGAGTGTGGCAGATTGGGTCATTTCACGGCGAGATAAGCTAAGGCCGCCCATAAAGCTGTCCGCCGACAAAGGCCCCACTCGCCTGAACTGTCACCCGTCTTGCGTTA
Organism: Rhipicephalus appendiculatus; assembly: GCA_030522465.1. Classification (NCBI taxonomy): domain Eukaryota; kingdom Metazoa; phylum Arthropoda; class Arachnida; order Ixodida; family Ixodidae; genus Rhipicephalus; species Rhipicephalus appendiculatus. The sequence continues at coordinate 2,610,840 of JALIZH010032967.1, forward strand.
TCATTTCATTTCTACATCTGCCTGGAAACCGTAAACAACATCGTAATGTAAGCGAACTGCTGCGGGACTCACGCGTCATGTGCGTCTAGCATTTATTCGATCGCATTGCCGTACATTCCCGACTATAGACCGCAACCGATGTGCGACATCGGTCACATCGGTGTGACTCAGCGGTGTGTGACATCGGTTGTGGTGTGACATCCACCCCCCCCCCCCCCCTATAATTATGTGAAGGGGGGGAGCGAATTCTACCCCATATCATTACTCAGTCAGACCTTTCAAGTCATTTTTAGAGCGCGGGGTTACGGCTACGCATGCTTTTTGACGGCAGGGCAGGGGCAACGTGGTACTCGATGTTGCATTAAAAGAAGAAAAAAAATCTGTTTACTTCCTACATTTACTCCCAGAAAGCCGGGGACCAATGACAGGCTTAGAAGCACGTAATTTTCATCTTTGCATCCATGGTGGAGCTTATCTTTCGTACTCGACCAACGGAGGGGGAGGGGCCCGGTGGGCCACCCTCTGGCAACGCCACTGCAGGAGGCCCGTGTGCTTATAGATTAGGTGCACGTTAAAAAAAAAAAAAAAAAAAAAAAAAAAAAAAAAAAAAAAAAAAAAAACGGTGTTCGTCGAAATTTTCGGAGCCCTCCACCATGGTGTCTCTCATAATCATATCGTGGTTTCGAGACGAAAAATCCCAACAATAGTAATGATTATGTGTAATAGCTTTTTTTTCTTCTTTATGCGAGTTTTGCGTATCGCGTCATGTTACTCACGACGCATTTATGTATATGCAAGCCGCACGACCGTACACGTGCGGCTTGCATATACATAAATGCGTAATTGATATCCCGCGCTATGTTGCCTATGCGCCGATGAAGCCCGGCGTTTAGCACATTCTATGTCGACCGGGTGTCGGAGCAGCCATGCATCGTTCCAACGTGACTCAGAAATTGTTCGCGTGCCACGCGCGTGTCACAGACAGCAGTGTCCTTGATACGATATTCCCATCCCATGTAGGCTTATCTTTTGTTTAATTTCATTTCCCTCTTTTTGAGTGACACACCGCCGGTGCAATGTCAGGTTAAAAACGTCTCTCTCGGTCGGAAACCCGAGCGCGCGTCGAAACAACAGTTGCGCGTTCGCGATCGTCGGCCTTGCATGCAACTGCTGCAGCCTTCGCTTCGGGCGGCCAGATTTCCGAACAGACTCGCCGCCAGGTGCTCTGTGTGGCGCTGTCGGCTGCGGCGCGTGCACGTGTACGCTGTTGAGTGCACGTAGGGCTGGTTACAGCAGGCTCAGACCGGATTTCGAGCCCGTGGCCGTGAAACAGCTGTTTCATCGATCGCAAGGAATTCCGATGCCTCTACGTCGTGCCCGCCCACGCTTGTCAGAGCGCACATGCGCGCCGTGCTGTCTTTTTCTTTTTTTGTTCGCTCGCTTGTTCTGTTCCTCTCTCGCTCGGCGGTCAATTCTGAACCTCATTAAAGCGATGAGCTTTTAGAGGAGCATGCAGCGGTGTTCGCGTCGCGGTTTGGAAGCCAGACGTTGCAGTTCTATTAAGCTACTTATATTTATTACTTAAATGTCTCAAGCGAACCTATCTAACATGACATGTAAAAGGAGAACGCAATAAAGCGACGCATTAGCAAAACAAAAGAGGGGAATTTAACGGCTTTTTTGTCTTTGTTAGACACAACCTTAGTGAAAACCAACAGAGATTGAGGCCAAGGAAGGTATAGGGGACGTTGTTTGTAGTCTTTCTAACTATTGTAGTTATTGGGTTATTAATGTAGTAATTATGAGTGTACAGTTGTTAGACAAACCATATTTCCAAGTTTTTTTCCCCCCCACAAACAGTACGAGATTGGAACTTGTTACCGGAACACTACGTTTCTGTATCCGCGATAATCGTGATTTTTATTCCAGATTGCGTTTACAATAATGTATAACTGTCCTTGTTTTATTTGACTTTTTTGTTACCTATGAATATGTTATGCCTATTGTATTTTTCACCTTGCTCACCTTGATGTTAACTTTGTTTTATATATACTTTTTGTTGCTTACCGCCGTAAAACATGTAGCACGTAAAACATGTAGTACTAAAGCTGTCTCCCCTGCGGCAATGCCTTCGAGGCAGCGCAGGTATTCTGTAAATAAATAAATAAATAAACAAATAAATAAATTAAATAAATAAATAAATAAATGAATAAATGAGTATGTGAGTGAGTGAGCAAATAAGTAAATAAATACCATAATACAGTTAAAAGTATTATTAAAACGGCTTTTCGTAATAAAACAGAGTAAAGTACGTGAACAATGTAGAATATGTTCAGTGTTCTCCTTCTAGGCATTTTAAATGCAGCAGCTTAGACAAGTGCGGTAGTTTTGCGTTAAAGAGTCCGCGACGCAGAAAACGCAGCGTCGGCGGCGTTGGTTTTTTTTAAAGAAAACTTCGCGACGTATGCAAAGAACAGAAATCGGGGTTCGAACCGGAAACGAAGTTTGGTATTCTGCGTGGACAGTCAAGTATTCTATTGCAAAGCCACGCCAGTCGAGTCATTGGTTGAAAGCTGACCAACCTCTTACAAAGGGCTGAGTAAAATTTGCCTTCATCAGCCACGTCGTCAAGAAAATGTGCAGGTGCGCAGGTGCGTGTATTGGCCTACATACGACTAGTGGGTACTACGCTACTGTCATTGCAGTAGGCACATTTATGAGGCGGACAGTTTATTTGTAATACCGCTCTGAAATTCAACCAAATATTTGTGATCGGGGCTTTTACAACTTTGAAAGTGAGTTTCCAAAATTTGACTTTAAAGCATTGGTAATGAAAGCTACGGACAAAAAAATTCCAAGAAATTTTAAAAGATAGACGCAGGTCGAATTCGTGCTCGAAATTAGTTTGAAATTGTTTTTAGCTTTTGTTTTAGTTTTTATACGTATGTACATTTTTTTTTGCTAAGATGTAATATTTGCAGAGAATTGCAATTTTGTACAAAGGTAGCTACCAACGCTTTACAGAAGTGGAACTAAAATTGTGAGCGTACAACAAAAACTAGATTTGGTATGTTTATTTTTTTACGTTTGTCGAATTATGAAAGTTGGCACATGAGTTTTTTTATACTAAAAAAATAAATATGCACTTAGGGCTACTGATTCTAGTTCCAGTTATAAATGCTACAAAATGACACGTTGGAGAATTTGTTTCCATATGCCCTATAGTTCCGGAGAAAAAAAGCACACAAACCTCAAAAAAATGTTGTTTTGAGAAAAGCGCGGTGGTACACCCACATACCCAGTCAATATGTTGAAGAAAAAGGGCCAAGAATTATTTTTGAAACAGCGAGTACCCAAGTGTGATAAATATTCTGAAAGATAAAGAAATTCTCTATCCAGATTATTGCAAAATCTCAAAATCAATGTTTTTTGGCTAAACGAAGTCTCGCCCTATTGTAATGATCTGACGCTCGAGTTCATACGTTGCATTTGTCTCATGGAAATGCTCTGATGCGTATACCTTCAGATTTGTAAACTCCGAAACGTTGGCTTATCTACTAGTGCCCTAAATCAAAATTCCGCTTCTTAGAGTCGTTGGACTTGCTGACTTACAAGTCACTTTTCCAAATGTCAACATTTTTCATGCGCAGGTATTTTCTTTTTCATTTCATTTTGGCTCTCGTGAACGTTTTTTTTTTTTTTTTGCGGGCTTTTGCGGAGCTGACTTGCCGGTTCAGTTTTCCGTGCTAAAATTCAGTGAACTTCGCATCAATTCGTTTTTCTATGAATTCTTGCGCGAACTGTAGAGTATCATCTTAAGATAGATATGCAGTTATCACTAGAGCTGGCTGTGTGACGTATAGAATGCCCAAATGTTATTGTATGTAAGCGTGCGAAACATGTTAGGCCTACAATCAAACAAGAAAAAGAAGCCAAATACCTCGTAACGAGCGACGGCAGGACCACGTGATAAACGTTACGCACTTCTCGCGCTTAAGAGGTTCAACTCGAGTCGACGTTCGAGTTGCGATTAACAGGCGGACCCGAGGAGATTGTGCATTGCGTACAACTGATAGCTTCTGCGTTGTCCGTCTGTCAAGAAAAAAAAAGAAACACTGATTGTCAAGGGAACTGAATCCGGAATCGCAGATAGTGAAGTGTAGCGAAGAAGGATCGAATCTTGCTGGTAGGTACACCGGGGGCGTATGCTTGAGACATGTTTGCATACTGTGTCGACTGCAGCGTAACATTTCTGGGCTCTATGGAGTCTTTCGTTGCTTGAGTACATCCGCCGCGGTAGCGTAGCGGTTACGGTGCTCGGCTGCTGACCCGGAGGTCGCGGATTCGATCCCGGCCGTGGCGGTCACATTTCGATGGAGGTGGTATGCTAGAGGCCCGTGTACTGTGCGATGTCAGTGCACGTTAAAGAACACCAGATGGTCGAAATTCCCGGAGCCCTACACTATGGAGTCTCTCGTAATCATATCGTGGTTTTGGGACGTTAAACTCGAGATATTATTATTATTATTATTATTATTATTATTATTATTATTATTATTATTATTATTATTATTATTATTATTATTATTATTATTATTATTATTATTTCGCTGCCATGTTCTCTGAACATTGAGCTGACGTATTCCCTTTCCTTGGGTTTACATAAAAACACGACTGGTGCTCAACATTAATCCAGAAACGTGTGACCCCCGTGCTGACGAACCCCTGTTAAATCATACGAACACGTAAAACACAGCAACTGGCTTTTCGTTTGTTTTCATAAAAAAAAAAAAAAAAGAAAGGATTAACGCTCGCGAATTGGGTAATGAAGTACTGTGGTCCTTAACATTTGTACTTTTATGGACACTTCATTAGTGTGAAGTTAATGTTTAAACAAATGTTCCTGCAAGGGTGGAAGTGGTCCCATTGTTTGCCGTGCAATTTCCACATAAAGAAGTATCTGAATCGATCTGAATATACGGCAACATTGCACATACATCTGATTCTCTGTCTTGTCCATACCGTTTGCTCGATCTTCATATATATATATATATATATATATATATATATATATATATATATATATATATATATATATATATATATATATATATATATATATATAATAAATGAGAGGTGGCACTCTAAGAAGACCTCGTCTATTTAGTCAACGTTTCGGTTAGAGCCTGACCTTTATCAAGACATGTGTGTGCACACACGCACACGCACGCACACTGGTCTTTCCTATATAGTGTTCCGCAGTTGTACTGACATTCAGACCGATGCCGTCGAACCCTTCCCCCCCTCTATTCTGATATCAGTACCCCTCCCGCGCGCTGCCTTCGCAACAGCTGGCTACATCGCGTGCGTCATTGTGGCGCAACGGGTCGTCGTCGTCTCGCGCTCGACGTTGATGCATGGGACGGATGAGCGGACGCTCTTTTCGCTCCGCCAGTGGCGTCACCCTCTCGCGGTGGCTCGCGGTAATCGAGCGCCGGATTTGCCGGCAACCGAAGGCGTTGGTTAGCACCGCTGCAGGTCGCGACGGTGGGCGTCGGCGGCACATATACGTGAACGACGATGTGTATCATCTGTTGCTCGACTGTACATTGACGGCGACTCGAACAGGAACTCTGCTCGCTAGACTCGGAGCGAACGTTTTCGTTGGCGAAAACAATAGGCCCATGGCCTTCTAGGATAAACCGCAAAGCAATGAAAGTGCTCCAACGATTTCTTTTTTTTTTTTTAAGACACCACTATTCGTGATGAATGTTGAGCGGACTATATATATATATATATATATATATATATATATATATATATATAGCGTCGCATTTACGACACCACGTGATATCCCTAGCCAATTACATGCACTGAGGCGCTTACAGCTTCGCTGCCCGGCGGTTTTCACGGCATGAAACTGGCTGGGTTTTTTTTTCTTTTTTTTTTATCACGAATTTCACTCAAATCTCTTTATCAGGGTGTCGATATAACGTAAATAATAAATTAAAAACGGGGCGTTTCCTGCGAGTTAAGTCTATTATGCGAGGTTGCATCGATTTTTTGTCGCGGTGATGTTGTTCACTATATGCGAATGCCAGCATAAGGCATGCCAACCGGGATTACGCAGCCTTTGTCGAGGTTCTTCGAGCTTGTGGAAGTAACATGCAAGAGTCAATATATTTCTCGATTCGAAATCTGCGTAGTGTACGGATTGATCCACCGCACCCGTGGGCCTATTCCCACTTCCGTTGCAATCCTCGCGAAGCCCGAGTGTGTGCTCCTCAAAATTGGGCGCGCGCACGCGAAATTAAATTTCCCGACTTGCTGGCTCTGTACTATGCCTCCGCTCTGGAGTCGAACAATTCATCTAGTTTTTTTTTTTTTTAGTTTTTTTTTTATCGTAGCACATTGTACTGTATAGTATGAAGAGTTGAGAAAATAATCAAAAGACGCCGAAGTTCTTTCAGAAGGGAGCTCACCCAATTTACGGCATCGTTCCTACTTTTCGCACTGCATCTCCCACGGAGGCTCTAAGTTAATTTAGACTCGACGCTGACGAATTCTTGGATTGTGCCTTGTCGTGTGATTTCTTTTTCTCTATCGGATTTTATCTGTGACTCGAGATGTGCTATTGGACGTCATACGCAAAGGCGTCACTTCAACTTTCCACAGTGCTACTGACAATGTGGATGCGTAAAGGCGCGTTTTTTTTCTTCTTTTAATTTTTTTAAGTTGCTAGATCACCACATCTCTGAAAAAAAAAATTAATTTATATAGGAAAAGGGTGGTGCCTGTGCGTGTTGCCGGGCCTGCCGGCTGCTCCAACTCTCTTACGTGGTATAGTTTTTTCTCGCGTTGTGTTAAAAACGAAATATTGATTAACGAGCGCATGGACTGGCATGCGCATGCTCAAGTCTCAGTACTGTAGTAAATGTTCACGCAAGATGAGAGTTCGCGCAACGTAATTTAACACATAATTGAGTGGTCAAATGCATATCTGAGAAGATGTATGCGTATTTCGCAAACGTTGCTTCCACCCACCCTTGTTGAAAAAAGGAACACAAATGGGCGTCGATTTTTGTCTTTCTTTCATTCTATGCATGAACCATGTCTTGCTTAGGGCTTTCTCGCGATTAAATTTCGTTATCTCCCTCTCTTATCGCCTAATTTTACCAGCATGGAGGCAATCTAGTTAATGTTGCTTTCAGATGTACTTTAGCATCCTTCAATCAGAAAGACAACGTGTAATAAAAAGAAGAGGGGCTTGCGTTGAAGCGTATAGTGAAACTGCTTAACACGGCAACAGAGGCTGCAGAGCCTATGTGATTTACGTCACGGATGACGTTGCACGCGGAGTTACGTCTGGAACGGCGAAGGTTTAGGTCGCAAATCGATATTTCATTAAGGGTATTGCGGGGGGTCTGACCGCAAGAAGATATCAAGCCAGGGAACGTGCATTCTGGAAAGGCAATGGCAGAAGAAGGGAGGAACGGGGCGATGTTTTTCAGTCGTGCAGTCATGGGTGTCACACAAGAGAGAGAAAGAGAGAGAGAGATAAAAAGGTAAATGAAAGACGGGAAGGTTAACTAGAAGTGCTTTCTAGTCGGCTACCCTCTACTTGGCAAGGGGAAAGGGGACATGAAAGGATGAAAGAGAGAAGTCACACGCAAGAGGTAGGTATAAGTTTGCTTGACGACCAGCTATACATACGCAAGTGACGTCAGTATTGTGCGCAAGGAAGTGGCCCCCCTCTTGATGACGCGACACCGAGCGGCTCTGCCTATGAGCGTACTGTATTCGGACTTGCCAAATTTAATTTCTGGTCTCTTATGCTCCTCTAAGAAATTCGCATTGTAAAGTTTTCTATAGTTTGCTATGTTTCGACGTGCTAATTGATCTCTCCAGCACATGACTGCTTACCGGCTATACAGCCCACTGCACGCAACTAATATCTATATGCGCCATACACCACGGAAATTGTGAATGCTGTGCGGTCCATTCGTGCATTCCAAGCTGGAGGAAATTCAATTCACCGCCAATATGGCCGCGCGGGACGCTGCTATCCATCTGGCGTATATCTCCGCGCACAAAAATACGTAATACGTGACCGGCGTGCCGGACTCTTCATATCGCGCCATCTTCGTGGCCCTCCGCCTTTAATCCGGATGTTTTTTTCTCGCTCTTCACGCGGAGTACCGCGCGCGAAGTACCGTGCACGCTTCCTCCTCCTTCTCGCCCCGTTGTTATTCGCGACGTCGTGCATTCGGAGGACTGAGGCGGAATGTAATAGAGGGCCGCATTCGTATGGACAGCGGCGGCGTCTTCGTGGGCCTTGTGCGTTTCCTTTTTGTTGATCCGAAATTGTACAGCCATATGTGCGTACGATCGGAACAACTGGCCCTGTCGTGCATGGCGCCTGTCACTACTGACAGGTCTGAATACCAGTAATTATGCCCATCCACTTTAAGGCCACCAAGATGAGAATACAACCATGGTGTAGACTGCTACCATTTTGTTGTTTCTCTCGCGTTATTTTTATTATTGTAATTATTATTATTATTATTATTATTATTATTATTATTATTATTATTATTATTATTATTATTATTATTGTTGTTGTTGTTGTTGTTGTTGTTGTTGTTGTTGTTGTTGTTGTTGTTGTTGTTGTTGTTGTTGTCGTCGTCGTCGTCGTCGTCGTCGTCGTTGGTGGTGTTGTTGTTGCATTTTTCCGATTTCGCGTCTGTTTAGGGCTACACTTTTTCCTATGAATGATTTCTTTGCTGCTAACTTCATTAGCCGCGTCTAGCGCGAAACTCCGAAATAATCGATCATCTCGCGTGCCATTAGAATGAAGCTCTGACTGGCTCGAGATGAATTAACGCGTAGGTTTCTTCACGCTACGAAGAAACCTATACGAGACTGGCTATACTGTCCGCACTTTCATTTAGACTTCCATCTTTCTGCTTTCTGATATATACATTTATGTCAATCTGCGTTCCATCCATCGATGCTCACTTCAGTTTCCTTGATATGTCCCCCAAGATTCTGCCCCACGTGTTCCTTCGTACCGGTATGAACGCGTCGACCGTACAATTTTTTCGTTCAAGGATAACACACTCTATATAATATAACTATATAATGAGAACTAACAGACAATGATGCCAAGGAAAGTATTGGGGATGTTATTAGTATTAATTGTAATGTAAATGTGAAGAAAGAAAAGTGGACGAAAAGTTTACTTGCCGCTGGCAGGGACCGAACCTGCGACCTTCGAATAACGCGTCCGATGCTCTATACCAACCATAGGCGTGCGCACGGGGGGGGGGGGGGGGGGGGTCAGGGGGGGCGAGAAGGGGGGGGGGGCGCAAAGCCAGCCCTATACATTGTAGGGGGGGGCGCAGTCAGCCCCATACATTGACATAATAGGGAGGGGGGCGCTGCGACGAACCTTCGCCCCCCCCCCCCCCCCCCCCTTAAGGGGAACCCTGCGCACGCTTATGATACCAACTGTGCTACAGCGGCGGCCATCCACTTTATGCGGTCCACTTTATGGCGTATATATATGTGCGTTTAAACCTGGAAGTGTTAGTCTGCGCCGCTAGTAGCCATGACGGCGAGTGTGGAACACTTTTTTTCTGCCTCCTGGCGTCATAAAAATGAGACCTTAAAATTTCCAATTCTTTCCTTCTATAGCATACCTGCATTCCATGAGCTCTCTTCAAGCCATTTTTCTAGTTATTCTGGAAGTTTCCGCGGAATAACACTGAACTGCGAAATCATATGGCACGGTATACAGGTAAAGGCATTGCGCCAGACTTGCGCATGCGTGCTTCCCTGTTTGCATTGCGACACCCTTCCGCAGCACAAGGTCTCCTCCGTTCTCCGCAGTTTGCGCGGTGATTCACCAGTTCCTTTTTTTATTCCAGGAAAGACGGCAAACGCGCGCTCCCGAAGGAAGCGAGCCTGTTCCATCGCGCGTGGTTGTGTGTGTGTGTGTGCCATACACATGTTCTATTGGTCCGCGACATTCGGCATGCTTCCACGGACTTCGTTTCACAACCGGTAACACCGGTCTGCGATCCAAGATTTCACTTTCATTTTATTTGTAATCTTGCTTTTTTTCTTCTTCCTCTTTATCGTTCGTGCCACCATAATCTCGCGCCTTCGCGTTTTCTGGGCGCGTGCTGAAATCCGGCCACGCCTTCTTTTTTTACCATTTCTTTTTTTCGTATTTTCGTTTATGCTTCGTCAGTGCGTCTTGCCACATGATCCTCGGCAAAAGCTGTTTGGCTCGTCGCATGCTCCTTTGCATGTATGGAAATCGACGCCGGTTTCGCAGGAAGCGAGATATGCTCGATGTATGTACGTGTGGGGAGACCTCAAGGTTAGTGTGAACGTGTCACTGATAGAGGAGTTGTCCAGGCATGGAGAGAGAGGTAGCGACATGACAGCCCCTTTATGTACTAACCATTTTATTTATGGCTCATAGAAAAGCTGAATGACTGAGTTGAAAACTCGTCTCTTGTGCAATCGAGTTGAAAACTTGTCTGGCTGCTTGATCGATTGAATTTGTGAATGAATAACGATTGATTGATTGTGATTGATTGATTGATTGATTGATTGATTGATTGATTGATTGATTGATTGATTGATTGATTGATTGATTGATTGATTGATTGATTGATTTATTGATTGATTCTTTATTAGCCACGGAAGACAGTGCTGTAGAGAATACAGGGATTCGTGCCACTTGCGGTTTCTTTTCACGCGCACCGAAAGTTTTCAATTTTGCTTGCGCACACATATATAAACGCACGCACGAACATACATAAACTATGGCTGAACCCCCCCCCCCCCCCCCCCCGAAAAAAAAATTCTGGCTACGCCCCTGAAGTAAATGATTCTTGTATTCCGAATATAAAATATGAATTGTTGACTGTCCGCCTCCGTGGATCAGTGGCTAGGGTGCTCGGCTGCTGACCCGAAGGTCGCGGGTGCGATCCCGGCCGCGGCGGTCACATTTCGATGGAGGCGAAATGGTAGTGTACTGTGCGATGTCAGTGCACGTTAAAGAACACCAGATGGTCCAAATTTCCGGAGCCCTACTCTACGGCGTCCCTCATAATCATATCGTGGTTTTTGGACGTAGAACCCCACTTATTATTATTATTGAATTGTTGACCTGCGGGCGGGTCACATTCTTGTAAGAATATACCGATTGGACAGCTGTGTTCGTGTTCAAACTGTCTGTATTAATAATCAGAATTATGCTAGAGGGTATTGAATTGGGTTGGCAGCGAGTTTCATAAGAACCCGAATTTGGCAATAAAATTAAACGTTCTATCATGATATCCTTTCAGTCTGTATACGACACGTTCGGAGTTGTGCGTGGTGTTTATTTCTGGTGCAATGGCGCCTCATAAATTACACGGCGACGGAAAGTAGTTGACGCAGGTGGGCACATGTGCCGAAGAACTTCTATATCTGCGAGACTTCTCAGTTTCTCCTGAACGTAATTACCAGGTTGCGCGTGGGTCCACTATTTTTAGAGCAGTGGTAATGACGTTTCGCTGGTAAAAACGTACTCGCGCGGGTTCACTCCTGGCCGACATATCCGCATCGTGACGGGCGTGGATTAAAGAAATTGGTACAGAAAAGTCGCCGGATCGAGAATGAATCAACTGACTTAGTTAAGACTAACAGAGAGCTGTGCTAGTATTCATCCTAAAATACAGGGTGTGCAAACATATTTGTTTCGTAAAACGCACCGACGAACTCACTGATTGCCGTACAAGTGTGGTATATAAGGTCCCTTTCATCTGCGGCCGCTTCTACGACAGACGGTCCGCTGCATTAACCAGATATTATTGAAACATAAGAGATCGCTAACAGGAGGCTCACCTTCTAACCTTTCTGTACACTGCCGAGAGTGTAAGTGCACGCCAAAATTCGATGAATGCGCAGTTTTGTACCGGCGTAGGAATGAAGAAACGCGTCTGATGATTGAGGCATGGCATATCGATAATAGTGGTAGCGCATGCCTGAGTCAACCGTCGATTAACCTGCATAAAGATGAAATCGAATGTCTTAACAGTTATCTTTCACCGTAGACCCCCACGCGTGCCAGATTGATAGGTTCGCCTATTGCATGGGCATGCGCAGATACGTTTTCGTGCCTTCTTTCTTTTCCGCCTTTGTGCGCATCTTCAGTTGTTGGTCGGCGTGTTTGGTGTCTTGACTTCCTTCTTCTGTTCGTGTTTGCACGCCCTGTCTTTCAGAATGACTAATTAGTTCAATTGTTCAGTTGCCTACGAGTGTATTTTTCTTTACGTTCAGCCTACACCCTTCCTGGCGTATATACGCACGCGTCCTGTCTTCTCGACTGGGCGCGGGCATGGTTATGAGTTACGCAAGCGGCGCGCGCGCACCTCCAGCGTGCGACACCCGTAGGCGATGAATCACGCGTCCCATCACCGCGACCCAGCGGGGGCGCGCATACACGCACACCTCTTTATACTATACAGCTGTATAGTATGTATTTATGCCTCTGAGAGAGGCGCGCGCAGCGATGCGGCGCAGGTTTTTCGCTGCTGGTTGCACTGAGCGATTCCTCCGTTGCTGCTTGAGAGGACGATGAGCTGTGGCGGCGCTTGCATATTTGGGACATTGTGCACTCGACACCTGTGGGCGGGTCGCGGGTGGTGTTGCGAAGCGCGGTCTTTCGTTGGGAAAGTTGTTGACGTGGTTTGTAGTACACCCCCCTGGCTTCTTAGGCCGGTTCCTGTTGTTCTTCTAGATATCTTTTTTTTTTTTCGGGTATTATTGATAAGCTTCCGGCGCCCTGCATGGCGTCTCTGGCAGCGTCGATGCCTCAAGAGGTGCATAGCATACGTTGTCTTGTTGTCAAATTTCATGTCCCTAAGGTCGTTTACTGCGTGCTCCATGCATTGTTGTTTGTAAGACGACGCGAGTTTTCGAAAGCAGGCCATGGAAGGGACGGCTCAATGATGAACTCCAATGGCTGCTGTTTGATGGATGTTCCGCATTTTGTTCAGATACGCGCGCTTATCTCGCCTGTCGTGCGTACGTAATAAATATGAAGCATGCTGAAAGCCTATCGGGCTTCGGGAAGATGGAGGGCGAAATAAGGATCATAATAACACCATACTTAATTGAGCTTGCAGTCCATTTATTAGGTGCGAAGCACTTTAGGGGCTAGGCCTTGTCGGCGTCTCCTGTCGTCATGGTGTGTCATGTAGTCACGTGATATCATAAAAACGGGTATGCGCCACAACGGGTAAATTCCACTTCTCGCCACCGGTCCACTATAGAAACGAAGAAGGCAAAAATTAGCCCAACAAATAGCCGACGACGTTAGTGGAGCAGAAACACCCTTCCCTACATTCTGTAGGGAACCGAGCATGCAGGGAAGAAGCACTGCCACCCAGTGGCGTAGCCAGGGGGTGGCACACCGGGCACGTGCCCCCCCCCCCCCCCGAAATGTTTTTTTCGCCATGGCATACAGAGCGAAAAATGACCATTTCAATGAGGTGCACCCCCCGAAATCAAGGAGGTGCCCTCTGGCTACGCCCCTGCCACCACCTTAGGGTAGGCTGCATTCCGTCGCAGTTATCCGACGACGTTAGCGGAGCGGAAACACCCTTCCCTACATGCCCGGTTTCAGGCTTGGCACCACCAGTGCCTAATCGAAGAAATCTATCAAAACACTGCATTCTTCGCCCTCCCCAGGTTTCACGTTAGTGGTGCTGAAACACCTTTCCCTACATGATTCGCCCTTCCCCAGTTTTTGCTTTTCGGGCTCTATTTCTATGTACCGCCAACTGGATGCAACTCGATTCTTGTCTCCACGATCGCTGTATGTGAGTGCAATGCGTGCATTTTAGGGTGGCACATCAGGCACAGGACTTACCCGGATGAACCTCGCTCTGCGGTGTTCTTTATGTCTTCGTGTTGCCAGTCGTTTAGTGTGCGCATTCAATTTTTTTTAAATGTGCTTATTTGGGCCGCAGACGTCGAAGCATTCTCCCCTTCTGCGCTTCGTCCTTCTAAGTTTCGCCTTCTTATTTCCGTGCTGTACGCGGCAGAGCCTGGGAGACTCCTCAGTTTCCGGCGCACGTATATGATGGGAGTGCCAGGAGTACGTGCCGAGTCGGCGTGACGTACGCACTGGAACGTGACGTCATTGTGCAATTAGGGCTACGCCCACGGCCAAACAGCCGTCCGTCGTTGCCCGATGAACTCACGCGGTGAGATGTATAGTACGTGGTGACGAGCTTGATGTGTGAGGATAGTTCGATCTACTCGGTCACGCACCAGGGAATAACGCGTCACCTTCTCGCTGTTGCAAAGGGAGCGTCACACGTACATTCCGTTTCGCATCTATAAGGTGTTGTTGTTGCTATGCGGTCCTCTCGGGACGCGGTATTTGTTGCATTTCTCTAGTATAAGTGCTTATACCTACACTGCCCGTATCTTCAACATTAGGTATCTGTACCATGATTGTCTGGCCACAGTGAAAAAAAGAAATGGCTTACTTTGCTCGTATTAATCGCTTTGCAGAAGAAAAGCAACTGGTTTGCTGAATTGAACGAGAGGCGCTATATTGATATGGTAGCAATCGCCCTTTTACCTTGCCGTGGGTCGTCTTTGAAAGCACTCCTCACTAGGCACCCTAAAACACCCAGCACTTATCCTCCAGATGGTCCTTCAGGTGCTCCTAGCTTACTCAAGAGTGCATCACTCACTGACCAAACGCTTTCTCTGTATTAATGCTTAAGTTCTCTATACCTCGATATTTAATAATAATAATAATAATAATAATAATAATAATATCAGGGATTTTACGTCCCAAAACCATGATATGATTATGAGAGACACCGTAGTGGAGGGCTCCTGAAATTTCGACCATCTGGTATTCTTTAACGTGCACTGACATCGCACCATACACGGGCCCCTACCATTTCGCCTCCATGGAAATGCGACCGCCGCGGACGGGATCGAACCCACGACCTTCGGGTCAGCAGCCGAGCACCGTAGCCACTGATCCTCCGTGGCGGACTATACCTCAATATCTATGCATCTCATTGTTGCTTTCGGACGTTACGACTGTTTTAAAGTGACGTTGGTCCGACGCGCGGATCGCGACTACTCGCTGAGCACTGGTTGCTCCGACACTGTCAATCGCTGGGTTCCATAAATACAATAAATTATCGTAGGGGCAGTTGACTCTTTGTTGAGCTACATGGAATGCACTATAAGTATGGCGTAGTTCTTCCATGGTGTGCGCCGAGGAAGAAATCCACCGCCACATCCGTGAGCGGTGGCGCGTGGCTAACACTCCCAGGATTAGTTCTGGCACACATATTATTCAGGAAAGGGGTCGGGAAAGCGGCCGCTCAGTAGCTCAAGGGTAAAAGCATCGCGCACGAGAAATTCGAAGACGTGCATTGTTTAGTCTCCCAGCTGCGGCCAGTTGGTTTTCCGCCCGCCTCCCACTTGAATTCCCTTTTCTTTGTCATTTCTTTGTTTCTTTCTTTCTTTCTTTCTTTCTTTCTTTCTTTCTTTCTTTCTTTCTTTCTTTCTTTCTTTCTTTCTTTCTTTCTTTCTTTCTTTCTTTCTTTCTTTCTTTCTTTCTTTCTTTCTTTCTTTCTTTCTTTCTTTCTTTCTTTCTTCCTTTCTTTCTTTCTTTGAATTAAGTAAAACATTGGTCTGTGCTATTTCTGAATTGGCGGCCCATGCAAACAGGACACAATTAAGGATACTGGGAACGCAAGCGGTGACTCACAACGAGATGCTTTATTGCACGCACTGGCAAGAATTTATACACTAGAAACGAAGACACGTGCTACATGTCAGATAATGTATGTTGTACTTGCTTTTATATGCATTCTTTTTAGTCCTGTAAAGTGTTCATGTGTAGGTACTTGTGCTGTCTTAATATCTGCCCGTTGCTTGCTTCGCGCTGTTGATTTGACTGTGTTATTCTAGCGAACTCGCACAGCTTTCCGTTTTAGTGTGATCTGTGCTTATTCCAACTTTTCTTAATTTTAAGAGCGAAGCTCTTAAAGCTCGAGGTAAAAGTAAAACGTCGGGTGTCCGCAAAAAACCCTCCGTGCCGTTGCTTATCAGCCGCGCCCACCGACGGAGAAGTCCGCACAGCCGCCGCGCCGAGTTTGCTCGCCGCGCGAGGCTAGTACAAGCGACGAAAGGCCCGCTCTTCTACCGAGGGTGCCACCGCCAGCTTTGCACGTTAGTTCTGGCGCTGGAGTTTGGACATTCTTGCATGGTCTGTGGCGGGCTGTGGCTCGACTCCACTCTGCCTACGCCAAGGAAAGACCCAGCATCAGCCAATAAGGCCACGTTAAGCCCCTAAGATCAACCAGCTTCACTCTTTCTTAAGCTTTACACGGCTAGTGTAAACTTCTCCCCCCCTTTTTTTTTCCGTCGCGCGTCTGTTTTTGAGAGCACGACCCGAGAGGCTCGAGCTTCCTCACGCCCTCTCTAGCAGCAGTATTTCAAAGGGGAGGAAAATGTCAGTGGCCCATGCCGTCTTCGGCGAACCCAGCGCATATTTTACGCGCGTCGTTGTTCTCCGCACGGCAAGCGTCTATGACTTCTCGGTCGTCGCGCGAGGGGTCTTCGGCGCATGAGTGTTCGAGACTTCTTCATCGGCCCTGTGGCCTTCTTTTGTACCGAGGTCCATCGGCGACGCGGACGCCTCGGAGTCGTCGAGCGAGCGCCCGCCTTTGAAGCGCCAGTGATGTTGACGCGAGAAGAAAAGTGGGGGGGAGTGAGCGAGTGTGGTCTATTTCGAGAAAGAGCAGAACGAGCCTGGATAGATCTTTTTACCTTCGCTCGCGGCGGTCTTAGGTCCTAAAGGACTCCGCCCATTGTTCGGTATTTCACGGACGCGCGTGCGCACTGCGCCACTTCTTGAGTTGTGTGTGATGCTCGTATATATATACGTGCGCGTTATGTGTGTGTGTGTAGTTTTGTGCTTGCTTGTATGTGCCCGAGTTGATGGCCCGTTTGCGAGAGCCCCTTGGAGGTCGAGGTCGCCGAGTCGCTCGCCCTCGTGGTCGACTTTCATCGCTGCTCTCGTAGTCATTTTCTCTGCGTCGTTTTGCTTTCTTCGCCTTCTTTTCGATTCGGTGCCGCCTCTTTTTAAACGGCTGCTCTTCGCCGACGGTCGCATCGGTCGGAGCTACGTGCACCGTAATTGCGCGACTGCAAGCATATCCCTCCGCGCTCTGCTGCGAGCCCGGGATGTTCGGGCATTTGACACTACGGTTGTGTATCCGCGGCGTGTTAGGTTGCTGGCGCCTTCGATCGGGCCTCGGTGCCTTCGTCGTCATCCGTAACTCCAAAAGACAAAAAGGGAGGCAAATGCAGACAAGAGATTTCTCGCGCCTTATCTTATTTGCGAGGTCGTGTATGGCAATCCACCTCTTTCATTTTCCTGTGCTGCCCTCTGCCGTTTTAGTAGGGTTATGGGCCAAGACAATCGGTATTGCCAGAACGAAAGCCTCCGATATCAAGAGCTGTTTCGCGACAATTCCGCTAGGGGAAGGGCGCATGCGCCGTGGCATCGTGAGAAAAAAGGCTGATTGCCGTTCCATTTGTGAGCCGGAAACCCTGAAACGCTGGAATAATTCGAGGGTGTGCACTAAGTGCAGCTTGTCACTTCCAGCTCCTGCGCTGTATTTCGGTGTTCGTGCCGCAAGCGGACGTGGTTTCCTTCGTCTAATGGTTCAGTTGTGAGGCTTGCCGTCTCATCTAATCTGTGACTGAAGACAGTTATGTTTGCGGTTGCACACAGAACCTTAAACTGCAAGTGTAGTTGCTGCTGCAGTGGAATGTCGTCATTTCGATTTTAAATATTGCTAGCTCCGTATGTGAAGACTGAAAAGTGTGGCATTTCCCAAAGGATGTACAACCCGTTTCGGCTTCTAGAATTCTTCCCCAGCACCTTTCCCAACATTTGATGTCCGCATCCTGTAGGCCTACTTGGAAGCAAACGTTACCTGAACCTTGTTTGCCTCTTTCCAAAATTGTCTACATACAACGGTTCACTACGTGTTCATTGATTGCGCTCTTTTGCTTTCAATCTCCATTGCACCGTAAAACACCACATATCATCATCTCTACATTGACGCTGTCAATCGGCCCAGTCGGTTTCGTATTCTCGCATACGTGGCTCCTGTATTCGTTATCACAATTCATAACGGTCCCTCCATTTTACGATTTTTCTATTATTACTGTTCGCATTATAATCGGTCGAGAGTTGCGCATATCCATGTCTCGCACCTGCACAAATTTGCAACAAGCTTAGAGTAACAGAGAGCTGAGCTAGGTAAATGTTCATTCTAAGAAGACAGGGCGTGCAAACACGGACACGAGAAAGAAGTCACGACACCACAAACGCCGACAAACACTTAGTGTTCGGCGTTTGTCGGTGTAGCGACTTCTTTCTTGTGTCCGTGTTTGTACACCCTGTCTTTTAGAAGGAGCCACAAGCTTGTTCCTATAATACAAACTCGGTACGGCCGCTGACAAAGCAACATCAGCTGAAAAGTTACCGATCGTCGTCATATTCATTCACATTTGCACAGCACCGATTGGCTCCTGTACACTGTGTACATGGTATTGTCTTACAAGCTTCGGGGCCGGTATAAGCTAAACGATCGCTCGTGTTTCATCTGCTTATGACTGCATGAATGCGGTACTTCGGAGTGGAAAACTGCGCGGCGCGGAGAGAGAGGCGGCGGGACACAATGAAGGTGAAGGGATAAGGGGGGGGTTCTTCGATTAATGCTGGACGGCGCGCGCCGTGCTCGCTCTTGCGAATGTGTGGTAACCGTGCGCGCGGCCGCCGACGGTGCGTGCGCGAGGTCGAAGGACGGGTCGAGAGACAATCGCCGACCGAATGCTTGACCTGCAGCAGCCCGCCTCTCTCTTGTGCCGCGATCCGGAGAGCTGGCGAGGGAGCAAGCAAGCTTGGTCGCGTTGAACGACTGCAGACGAAACTGATTGAAGGGGTTGGGCACCACGAACACGTCTGGAGCGCTTTAGTATTTTTTTTCCTTTTTTCGTCTGCCACTCGTCTGCAAATTACGGGCGTCCGCGTCGCAGTGCCCCGCGTCCTCGCGGTCTGCGTCGAAACAGCGGTCTACTACCCCGGTGGTGCAGAAAGAGACTAAAGTTTTTTTCGTGGTATATTTTTTTTTGTGTAAAACGGGTACCGACGGAGCGCAATATTTTTTTTTCAACCCAATCAGTGTCTCTTCGGATGATGTAAAGAACGTTACAGACGGTTTGACATACAACTGCGCTCTTGCGGACTAAAACGTTATGTATGGGCAGAGCCGTCCAGGGGTCTTTCAGTATTTGGGTCAGTTATCCATGCACAATAAGGGTTCTCAAAAGCTGCTGAGTCTTTTTTAAGGGTCCAGTGAAGCAGCTTTTTTTTTTTTGCTAGATTGTAAACTTTATGGTAGTCAGCGGACGCCGTCATAATCTGTGACGTCGCGATTAATTACTGTCGAAGGGCAAAGGTTTTCATGACCTATGGCTGAACCAGATTTATCACGGGAAGGAGCGGCCTTTTTCTGAAATTCTAAAAAGTGAATTGACTTGAACTGTTTCACGTGGCTGTATCCTACATTCATAACGACATGCCTCTTTTTCTAGGAAATGCCTCTCTCCGTGGAACAGCTTTTTTTTTTCTATTTCTTGTTACGAGCGGAGCTCTATAAAGCTCGAGGTAAAAAGACGTCGGGTGTCCGCGAAAAACCCTCCGCGCCGTTGCTCATCACGAGCCGTTCCTTATCAGCCGCGCCCGCCGACGGAGACAGTCCGCACCTCTTAGCCCGAGGTTTCTTTAAACCGGGCCACTAGCGGCCTCCGCTCCCGGATTCACGAAGGAGCGCGCGCACACTTTCGACGAGCTGGCTCAGGCCTCTAGGGCAGCGCGTCAGCTCTATCCTCCACCGCACAAGGTCCCTCAGCAACCGACAGGCCACCCCCTGGCGCCAGCTACAACACACATCATTCCCTCTCCTTTCATTCTATCGCACTATTACCCCCCTTTTCCTCTCTCTGCCCTGAACCTCATGCTTCCGCTATCCACATCCTTTCTCACTGCCCGGCGGATCCTCCCCCGCGGGCCCTAGAGCGCCTAAGGGACCTGGACTGGGAGAGATCCTTCTGCGTTCAGAGGACCCGGTTGAGCAGAGAATGGCTGCTGACCGGGCTACCAGCGTCATGGACCACCACCAAAGGAACGCTTGAGCGCAGCGGGGTCATGCGGGGGCCCGGGAGCCTGCGTGCTCCACACTCCTCTGTTTAAATAAAGTTCTCCTCCGCCGCGCCGAGTTTCCCGGCGTGGCGCGAGCCGAGTACGAGCGACGAAAGGCTCGCGCTACTACTGGGGGGTGCCATAGCCAACTTTGCATGTTAGTTCTGGCGCTGGAGCTCGGACATTCTTGCACGGTCTGCGACAGGTTGTGGTTCGACTCTACTTTGTCTACGCCAAGGAAAGACCTAGCATCAGCCAAGAAGGCCTCGTTAAGCCCCTAAGATCAACCATCTTCGCTGTTTCTTAGGCTTTACACGGCTAGTGTAAACTTCTCCCCCTTTTTTTCATTTCTCGGCTGTGTCATTGTACAGGGTCTGGCCTTGCGTGTGTATATATATATATATATATATATATATATATATATATATATATATATATATATATATATATATATATATATATATATATATTCGCCTGGGGACAGCAGTTATCGGATTTCTCGGCGTACCTCTGAATGAGACGTAGCCGCCCCCCTTCGCTAATATTAACGGCACGAAGTAGGTTGGTCACGACCCTCTTCGCCAGAGGGCACGCCACGGAAACCGAACGGCCGGCCGGCTCGACCCTCGCTCCAAACGAGGCTGCTCCGTCGTTTATCTCCGTTCTGCGTCTCGGTTTAAAAGAACACTGAAGTGAACCAATACAGCAGTTTAGGCGGGTAGATTATCCTTTAACAGCTCTATTGCCATTCATTTCGGGGTCATTGGTTTATTATCAGAAGAGAAAAGGAAGGGCTGTATTTAGTTTCTGAATTTTGCTGCTACAGCTCAGAACCTGATGTCACCGTGAAGTCATTGGTTTTCGCAAGGCAGTTTGCTGGCCTAGTTAGTATTTACTTAAGGACATAGCTAAGTCGCTCACATGAAACGATCACATGAAACGGACGACCACAATAATGCTCGGCCTGTCCTTATATAAGCATGCTGGCTGTGTTGGCCTCAAACGTTGGCTCGCCATCAGCTATGACGTAACCAAACTCACAGACCCTAGCGCTGGCTGCGCCGAGTGATGATAACTGGGGTCAAGATCATGCATGCTTGCTCTAAACGTGGCTGCGAGAGTAGAAGTAATCTGGTCTATAGGAAGCGAACACTGAAACCTGAAACGATTCGTATGCAGTTGGACCTCGTGACGTACGTTCTTGAAAACGAAACTAAAAAAAAAAAAACGCGAAAAAATCGTATTATCTGGGAAAACGTACAATCCGAGTTCGCTAAAACATCGCGCGGTTTCGCTTGATGACGATCTCACGAACGTTCGCACCGGGAAAGCGTACGAAACGGGAACGCATCAACGAGGTTTTATGCTGTACTTGTGCACACAGGACTGAAAAGCAAACGAAGAGATCACGTGGGGCTATTTCTTATTGATTTTTTCTCCTGCCTTCTTTCATAGCATTTCACCTCTCCGCCTCCCTTGTTAAAATAGCATATAGACGAATACTTCTACGCCGACCAATCTATGTGACTTTAATGAAAAAGCTTTCTCTCTCTCTCTCTATTGCTGCTGCCGATGTCCTTGTGACACTTTGACCTTTGGTTTCATCCAGCCTGCTTTGGCATTGAGCTCTCCAAAAGTCATTAACGCTACATCTGTCGCAACAGTGTACACGACATTGGCGGCAAAAGCCACCTGACACTGGCAGTGATATCGAGTATGACATCAGCTCGAGTGCCGGCACGTCACATTCACCAAAAATGAAAAAAAAAAAAGGTTTCTTGCATTTGCATGCAGTTCTTGCTTTTGGGCCCTGTACGCCTAGTACAGTACTTACGGATTCAAACGTGACATCAATTTTTTTGGTGTAACCACTTGTATGCACAATTGCTCGAGATAACCACGTCATGTCGCGACGAATCTGGTCTCTGATGATAATGTTGGCTCTGATCTACGCGTTCGAGTTGAAATTACGCCGGCCATATACGACCCGAAATGAAGACTGTGGAAACAAAAGTATGGGCCTTACTTGGCCCTAAATTCTCCTGTTTCAATCCGTGAGTACTGTACAGATATGATGTGGGCTGCCGTTATGAATGCCGGCTCTGGTCTGGTCACCGAAGCTAAGCAGTATAGGGTTCGATCGGTCAGTCCTCGTAAGAAGGGGCTACCTGGTAACCACGAGTATTGATTGCTTCTGCTGCAAGATACTTTAATGTAGGCGCTAAGCGATTCATTTATGGGCTCGCGTGGTAAAAAGCTTTCGCTCCCTACGCCACCTTTCCTCCATCCTTATCAAAAGTAATTTTACTTGCCGTTTGCTAAGTACAACCAGTATCGTTGGGATGTAAATCCATTTACGCTTATTTTTAGTCACATGATTTATTGTTCTGTTATCAAGACAGGTGTAGCTGTACGATGCGGGTTGAGGCGGAGACGAGCATTGAAGATTGGCGTCGAACTTTTATTACTGAACCTTGTTGATGTTGAGTAATTTTCAACTGAGCCTGGAGAGGATCGAGCACGCGTTTTGCACCACTACGCTTACTTCTCTTCTTCAGGCACTGCCCAGATGATAACCATTCGCCCTGTAGCAGAGGCGTAGACAGAAATTTCTTCCGGGGGGTACAGAGTGCATGGGTTTAACACCGCGAACCCCTCCAATATGCCAACGCCCTGTCCGTCCTAAATTCCTTTGTCCCTCGCTTTTTTTTTCAGTTCTGCCGCTCGGACCTGTGTTAGCCCTGGATTCGTTCGTTTGAGTTCTTGCAAATCAAAACATCGTGTTGTTGAAACATCGTGTAGCATGATGTCGTTTCCAATTCAGTTGCATCGCTGCTCTATAATCCGTGAATGAAGGAAAAGTGGAAATTTGGGCTCGTTTTTCTTTGTTAGACACAGTATCAATGAGAACTAACACCAATGGTACCAAGGAAAGTACAGGGGATGTTATTATTATTATTATTATTATTATTATTATTATTATTATTATTATTATTATTATTATTATTATTTATTTATTCTTTTTGAAGCGAGATGAGCGCCGTCATGATATTCCTATGTATCTATCGATTCTAGCTGTGCTTGTTGACAGCAGATTCGTCGCAGTATCGGAGTATACGAGCGGCACGTCTACTGAGCTGCGTGATCGATATGTCTGCGATTCCATTTCGACCGCGAGGCGGACGCTTTTTATGCTGTGTATGGCTACTATCGACTTTTTTTTCTTTTTTTTCTGTCCCTCCCTTTATGGTGAACAGTTCCTCAGATGACGTCAAGGCGTCGTGACTCGCATCCCGGTTGCGCTGTTGGCAGCTTTCTTGTTGCTTGTTCTGCACCGAGAGGGAATTAGCTTTTATCCTTTTGCAATGGCGTTCTTGTGTTCTCTTTCTCTCCTTTATTTCTTTGCTGTTGCTGGAAGCCATATTTGGTTTATGACCCTTAAATAATATGGCAGTCCGGTACAGCTAGCTTGAAGAGCTAGGATCCGAGGTTCTACCATCGCTTGCGGTTCTGATTTGTAATGCAGACATGTGGGTCCTACGTGACAGGCAATGCACGTTCTCTATACGATCCGAAGCTGTCGATTGGTCAGTAATCTCAGAACTTCGGGGAAGGGTCGGGGTTAATCACTAAATGAATGTATGGGTGAGCATTTAAGAATCATTTAATAAAATTGATCAATAATTAGTTTATCAAGTCAATTTCCGCGTGCTCTTTCTTTTCATTCCCTATTGCTATATTTGTGCGCCACATGTTTCGCCGATAACGCTTCGTTACACTTGTCAAATGCTGGTTCGATTCCTGGTAACGTTGGTCGCATTTTGATTGGGACGAAACGCAGAAACACCTGCGCACTCAGATTTAGGTGCACGGTGAACAACCGCGGTCAATCAAAATTATCCCGGGGTTCCCCGCTACAGCGTGCCTCACATTCTCATCGCAGTTTTTTTTTTTCTTTCTTCAAGTACAGGGTGATTCTTTTAGAGCAGACCTGTTGCATTGGGCCGTATATTATTGTTACCCCCCAGGTGGTCGAAATTTCCTGAGCCCTCCACTACGGCGTCTCTCATATTCATATGGCGCTTTTGTGACGTTAAACCCCAGCAATTATTATTATATTCTTTGACCGGAACAGCAGTATTCCCTTTTGCTCGGTTCTTATTATTGACAGCCCGGCGGACGCGGCCCGCGTTGAACCACAGAAAGAATTCGCCACGTTCCGGATTGCTGTCGCATCCGCTGCAGTGCAGTCGCTTCGAAATGCATTCCGTGCGATCGACGCTCTCCCAGTGCAGCCGCCGCACGCAGAAGAATGTGCAGTGACAGCGTCCGCCCGACGGCGTTGCGCAAGAGTGACGCGTCGATTACTTTCAGAAAGCCTGCACGTTGTGCCACGAAGGCGCAAACTGCATCGAGCTGCTGTGACAGCTTCAGCGACGCCGGAGTAAGTTTTCTTTCTGCGCAGTCTTAAGGAGCGGGGTCTTCCGAACGGTTTTCTGAATCACTGCTGTGTGGGCATCCCCGCTGTGAGTCATCCGCCCTCTCTTATTCTCTGTTCCGTCTCGACTCCTAAAGGACGCTGTCAGACCGTCTCGTCGCTGTCGTAGCCAGCCTATATACGCGTTTGAACTTTTTCTCAGCCGTGGCGACGTATTCGAGTGTGTTTACTATCAAAACCTTCAACGCTAGTCGTCTTTCCAGTTATTACGGGCGAAGCACCTTAAAGGGCGCCTAAACCACACCGAGTTCAAAGGCAAGACAGCAGTTTCTTTCTCGCCTTCGCTACCCTTCCTACAAGTGCTCCCTCCTCCTCGCCACTTATTTCTTCATAAAACACGTGGAATGTCAGCGCTAAGCGTTGAGCCAGTCAGGATTTCGCGCTTTTCGATTACACGCTGCTATCTCCGCTTGCGCAGTCGCAAACGCAGAAAACGAAGTGAAATCAGTTTGTGATTATCGCGCACGATAGCCATGCGAGACAAGGCAGAAACGGGCATGCGGCTGCATGAAAAAGCAGGGTAGGAGACAATTCGCAACAGATATCTCTCGTATATCGACCAGTCGAGAGCCATTTCATCCTGACGTCACGTGAACAAACTGCTGACGTCACGAATTGTGCGGCAAACACGGGAAATGCCGGGAGAGAATAACGCGCTCATTCTTCGTATTTTCAGAGGTTGTTTAGGGGCCCTTGAAGGTCTCGGCTAGTCGGCGTTTCATGTCTTCGGCATGGTCTCGGCTTGTCGGTGTGTCATGTCGACGTGTCATGTCGACGTGTCATGTCGACGTGTCATGTTGTCGTCACGGTCCATCATAAATGGGTATGCGCCACAAAAAACAGGATAAATCCCACTACTCGCCACCGGTCCATATTTTGGTATATTATGAGTTAAAGGTTCGTCGTTACTGCCTAAAACATTGTTTGGATTAGCAGCGGTGTCAGAATCCCCGACGAAGTTTACCAGGGCGTTCAAGTTTCTTATCTAAAACCAGAGACACAAAAGAGCATTTCTACGGTAAGGTCATCCATTTGAAACACCACTTCTTGAAACATATCTGCAAAGTGATGGTGCGTTAGTGGACCGCGGTGGCGAGTAAAGCAGTTA
Organism: Rhipicephalus appendiculatus; assembly: GCA_030522465.1. Taxonomy (NCBI): domain Eukaryota; kingdom Metazoa; phylum Arthropoda; class Arachnida; order Ixodida; family Ixodidae; genus Rhipicephalus; species Rhipicephalus appendiculatus. The sequence continues at coordinate 2,636,766 of JALIZH010032967.1, forward strand.
AGAGTAAAGATTTTGCTGTGGGAAACACCGGCGCATACTGCGTGCTTCGCCCCCCTCCGCTGGTTTCACGTCAGTGGAGCTGAACTTGAAACACCCTTCCCTACACGCCCCGTCGACACAATTTTTAGTGAAGGCAGTTGCGCCTTGCGCTTCAGCGGTGTATCGCAATCAAATTGTAAATGCCTCGGGCAACTTTTTTTTGCAACAACGCGAAACATGCCGCGATGCAGAGTAAAGCTGATGCCGGGTGAATACGCTTCGAGTACGTGTCTTGCAGGAAACAAATGCTCCACGTGTACGTCGTGGGACAGATGAGAACGGTCTTCCTTCTTTTCGCATTGTCTCGCTGCTTGTTGACCGTAACGCGGAACCACCCCCCCCCCCCCCCTTCTGCGTGCGACGTATTATTCCGAAACCGCGGCCCGTTTGTCGCCTTTTTAACGCCTCGCGGCGTCGAGTCTTGGCGTCGTCGCGCTTTTCCTATTCACACAGACACCCTTGCGTTGTGTATTCTTTCGCTACGCCGTGGACGACCTCCCCGTCGCCCATCCCAGTCGTAGCGCGGCCCGTAACTGTGCTCTCTTCGAATAACGAGTTGTGCGGTACGCGGAAGAGGGACCCTGTAATTCCCACGGCTTTTCACTTTCGTCCATTCATCCGCTCTCTTTTTTTCTTCTTTTGTCTCCTTCTACGGCGTCTTGGTTCCTTATTTCTTTTTTTTCCTAGCGCGGTGGTTCTGCTGCGTCGTGAAACGCCACGCGAGACAAGAGACGACCTCCCCCTGCATGGCTGCGTGCGCCGCACGGGTCGGACACGCACGCCGGCTTCGGCCCATCTCTGCTCCTTCAGGCGTGTCATTTCGAAGGAAACCGCGACGCCGAAGAGGTCGCCGATTGGGAACACTTTCGAGATGCGAGAGGTTAGAAAGGTGCGCGTAGACGGCGTGCCTCCAAGGAAACGAAAGGGCGACGGGATGGGATTACAAGGTTTCTGTTGGTGCAGGAGCTTGCTCATTCTCCAACTATAGGTCGACATTGTTATCCGCATTTCATGAAGGCGAAAGCCTTAGATGCGTAATCAAACTCGACATGTGACCGTCGGTGGCGCCAACTCGAGTGATGCGAAACATCGCCACGTGGTGACGTCATCATATAACATCATCGTGGCGTCACAGACCGCTAACTTTTTGGGACTTCATCGTGACGTCATCACATGACATCTTCGCTTGGTCTCATATCAATGAAGTTTGTCATCGCGCTGCGGATCGAGGACGTGGCATAATTTAAAAATCACTGCTGGGACATTGTGGTATCGTTTGTCACCACCTCGCCAATGATGCTGCCCGATGTGCCACGATGGAGCGCCAACACTGCTCTTACCCTTATCAAGTGTATACGCTACAAAAGACCAAAACGCCGTACGAGCCCTCCTGCAGTTTTTGAAGGCAATGGGCTTAAGGGATCGCCTGTAGATACATCGCATCGTAATTGTGTATTATGGATTGTACGTACTCGTGCTTTCTCTCTCTCTCTGTTCGATTATATGAAGTTGTTCTTGTCATGCAAATGTATCTGATAACGAGTGATGCTTTAAAAAGAACTGAATGAGATGTTTAAATGGCAGCAGAGAGCCGTTGTTTGCTAAGATCAGTACTAAGTAGGATGCATATCTTTGATGTAGAGGCTTTACCTTGAGAACAGACCTAGTGTATACTGTAAGAAATTTCCGTACGTTAACGGGCGGTACCTGCGTAATACAAAAAAAAAAAATGTGTGATTCAAGAAATATAACAAAACCTGCAGTAAACCTACAGAAGGTTGCTTCCGTTCGAAGCTATACGTAAATTTCCTATGTAATAATACAATGATCTCTTCGTTCTCCACGAAAAAATAAAAATAACAAAAACGCATAAAAACAGTGAAATCTTTTGTAAAAAATTACACAAGATATTGTGGTTTGAAGCTGTACGAACATTTCGCAAGTAATAATGGAGAGACCGCTCAGTATTTCTCGAAACTGACAGAAAATCTGTATTTTTCACTAGCGGTTGTCAGAAAAATTTTCTTTAGTGGGAGACGTAAGAGCGCGTCGTCGATATACCGAGACCAGCAGCAGCAGGTCAGCCTTTTTGATCGTCGAAGTACCAGGAAAGCTATTTGCCCAAGCTGGAATGGATTTCATGGGTTAGTTTCCAACTTCTACTGCAGGTAACAGGTGGATTACTGTCGCCACTGATTACATGTATACTCTGGAGAGAGAGAGGTTAACCATGTTTCACCCGGTTTGCTACCCTACACGGGAGATAGTGTTGAGCTTAGGCGACACTTACAGGGGACATTATTTAAGGGGGGTGGAGGTGTCGCTATGTCGCGGCATATTAAGGCGGTGAGATCGTAAACAATCGTAAACAAATGGCTTGGCTTGACTGTGTGAGCCAACTTTTTTTTTTTTTTTCAGAATAACTACGAACACGATGAATTTTGCATTCCCGTTTTTTTTTTTTTTTTTTCATTTCCAAAGGTAAAATCGACTTAATATTTGAACAGCTTACGGGCAATTTAGGTGCCATAAGTCGTTTCATGCGCGTCATGACATGACTCTGCACATCAGCCAGTCATAGCACTTCGGCGTTGACTCGACGAATGCTCAAAGGAATTGAATGGCGCAGTACAGGCTTCGCAACGTCGTCTGCTCCCTGCTGTCATCAGCAGATATCGACGTAATTAACATGTGACTTGATCAAGTTACTTCACTCTACCTGTTGACGTCAACGAAGGAAGGCTTCTGATTGGCCGAGGCAAACCGGAGCCCCGCGAGCACTGCACCGTACTGGTCCGGAGCGCGACAACGAGCGAGGCGTTCGCTCCCACCCTTCCTCCCCGTCCTGCGCCTCTCACTTTCCTTCATTCTCAAAGCCTCGGCGAATGAATGAACTTCGTTTCGAATGCCGGGAGAGACAAAAAGGCGTAGCAGCTCCTCCGTGGCCCACGGGAGGCATTCTCCGCTACCTGGTCGCCGCTTTGCCACCTTTTGTTCGAGGTCCGTTGGCTCTCCTGTAGCAGGACAGCAGTGGCTCGCACAAAACTTACAGCGAACCTCCACGCAGCGAGAGTACGGGGTGGAGTTATCTTCTCAAAACTGGGACAACCGTATCGTCATCGGCAGCACGGCTTCTTTGTCGTCTACTGTTGCTGCTGCCGCAGACCACCGTTGCCTAGGCCTTCTGTATCTTCTCAACTAGCTTTCTTTATACCGTTATTTTCTTTCTACGTCCTTTCGCTTTCTTTTCACTTTAAACGAGTACAGTATGCTGACCCGCATACTGCATTCTTCTGCGTCTTGCCAGAAGACTGAGCCGGCCACAGAAAGTGGTATCGTCATCGTCTGCGCAGTCCCTTGTCGTTTGCAGCACCTCTTGAAGGCTTTTAAAAACTATTTCCCTCATTCTCTAAGAGTGTTATGTTCTAGGCATCGCATGTCCGTTGTGCGGGCGAAATGAGCGAAAGGACTGCGTCGTTTTTGTTACCCACAAAGCAGACCTGGCGACCAGAACCTCGCAGATGAAGATGAATATCAGGAAAACAAAACAAAACAAACAAACAAAAACTAAACGCGAGCTACAAAACCGCTTCATTGTTGTACAGCTCGTTTGCTTAGCCACGGCCGCCGCGCCGCCTTTTCCCGCCCTGCGTCTTCCTTCAGCGAGCCGTTTTCCAGCTGTTCCGTACCTGTGTGTTTATAAAGGACCGAACGAGAAGACGTGCGCGCCAGTCTTCGTCGTCTTACTGCTTTTTTCTTAATTTTCTTTGTGTGGCTGTGGCGCAGGGGCTACTGCGATGTGCTCTTGTAGCCGCTGCCTGCACTTTGTTCTTTTGCACTTTCTGCCTAAGCACTTCAAAAAGATTATGTACGATCCCCCCCCCCCTCCCCCCCCCCCCCCCGTACCTCCTTCTTACACACACTTTGAGTTCTTGCATTTTAGTGTCCGCTAGCTGCTGGCTCTCCAATCTCAATATTTATAGTTTTTGATATCTCTCTCTCTCTCTCTCTCTCGCGCGCGCGCGCGTGTGTTTGTGTGTGTGTGTGTGTGTGTGTGTGTGTGTGTGTGTGTGTGCGTGTGTGTGTGTGTGTGTTTGTTTGTTTGTTTGTTTGTTTGTTTGTTTGTTTGTTTGTTTGTTTGTTTGTTTGTTATGTTATTATCATTGTGTATATCATATCATCACCTATAGCGCCTGGACTTGCATGTCAGGTGAATAATAGCCAGGCAAACATATCCAGCTTTTCAATAAAACAGTTCTTTCTCGCTCTCTCGGTTCACCCAAAAGGCTGCCCGCGTTTCTTTCATGTTTTCCCGTATGCTCCATTTTTTTTTTCCTTCATCTTCCCGGCAGTACACTTACCCTGACTTCTCGTGGGCTGCTGTCGCTCATTTTAGATCACCGACTGCGCGGTTTTTTGACGTCACTCCTGTCAGGTCTGTTGGGCGCCGACAGAGTGGGTTTCTAAGTCGGTGTGGCCCGGTGGTAAGGCGTGTCTTTTCCTTCTTCTCTTTCTTTCTTTCTTTCTTTCTTTCTTTCTTTCTTTCTTTCTTTCTTTCTTTCTTTCTTTCTTTCTTTCTTTCTTTCTTTCTTTCTTTCTTTCTTTCTTTCTTTCTTTCTTTCTTCCGGTGGGTGTTGACGGCTGTTGGCTTGCACCCGCTGGAGTCGCCGAGTGCACCCTTACCTAGGCAGCTGTTTGACCATCATCTTGTAGCGTTCATGATGAAGAAAGCGCAACTTGCACGAAGGCTCAGAAAGAATCACAATTTGATCCACGGAACTTCATGAGACGGTTGGTATAGGTTGCTCTGAGAAATCACTGTTCCAGCGCAAATGTGAACACTGACCCTCATACAACGAACACTGAGCAGGCGCTTGACTGGTGCGTTGTACATCTGTGCTTTTTTCGCTCTGTTCATTGGTCCAGACGTAACCCTGACTTTTGAATATCATCTTAACGTTTCCCGAACGTGAACGAGTGGTCACAAACAGAAAGGTGCTGTCACTTCTACCCTCCTGGAATCTGCGCGAACAGCCACTACGTCTCAGGGCGCTGTCGTTGCCATACAGTCTTTGTTCACTACACCCCTGTATTCTGAAACAAGCCTCGACTCTAATTTCACCCTTCACTTGACCGAGCTGAGCACAGCGCCGCCGCCCGACTGAAAATGACTCGTCAGTTCCCACGAAATGATGCCGGCTATCGCTAATATGCAGTGAACATTCCTGCCGAAAGGTGGATCTGCCATTGACATTCTCGAGTCAAGGTGGAGTGCCTAGTGGGGAGACATTCTTGAATACAGGGGTCAGTTTTTGTTTTAGCATAGCAGGGCTCCGTGGTTTTGGGACGTTAAACCCCAGAAATTATTATAATTATTAAGCAGGGGTCTCAAACACGCGGTCAGCAGCCGCATGCGGCCCGCGGCCCGCACATGACTGTCTTCGACCGACATTAAAAAAAAAAATCATAATAGGTATGTTCGTGAGCTAAACAAGCATGACTGGTCTAAAGCATTGTTTTCGTGAGTGACCCCATGTGGTCACCATGTGTTGAAACATAACCGTGAAACGAAAACTATATTTCAGAATCGGCGTCCAGATTTTAATCATTTTGGAGATCGGTATCGGCATGTTGTTGGAATCCTGGCGCCAAATCTCCTACAGAAATGATCCGTATGTGAGATATGGGAACGGTTTTCTTCCAAATGGCAAGGTTTGCTGACAATTTGTACGAACTACCCCCCCCCCCCCCCCCTTCCTACCTTCTTAGCTGCCCCCCGCCATTGCGGGACTAAATTGCTTGCTTGACTGTGGCTCGCTGGCTGAGGTGAGTAGTAGTATAGCATACTACTACTGTAGTATAGCATAATGACTTCGTCATTAAAAATGTAATGACTTCGTCAAATGAATTTAAATGATAATGATATCGCTTATATTTCTTTTACTTCAATCTGTTTCACCTTTTCTCTACACCAAGGCCAACTGTGTGGTCCACGCGAGTGCCTGTCGCCTTCGCTGTTGTTCATGTATTATGAATGTGGAAATATCTGTATTAAATGCATGAATATTTTATTGTTCCCGTACAGATGCGGTGACGCCCGAAGGCAACGCGTGCGCGCGCGCGTGTGTGTTCCTGAAGTTCCGCAACGACGCGGAGCTCGGGTTGGCGCCCCCCTCGAGGGATGAACACTGAACTGGTAAGTTTGTTGGCATAACTTGCGTTTCCACTGTAACATGTACTTAATTAATGCAAATGAACGTTAAGTTCACTGCCTTAGACTCGCGCAGGTGCAGGATCGCGTATTAGACAGTCTCCCTGATTCGACTATAAACAAACGTTTTGATGCGCATATTTTATGCATTTGTATTGTGATAAGTATTTGATATCCAACTTGTAAATTTTCTTCGATTGTCTTGTGTCCTTCTAAATTGTATTTCTTTTTGCATTCTTCTAATTCTGATGCTAGCTCCTTTCCACTTTTGCTGTGCCCCTTTCGGACTCCCTTCTTGACGCCAATGATGGAATTAACTTTATATGAAACTTCGTTATTGTGCATTAATAGTGAACAAATTGGAGTTCTGTGCAATTTTTTTTTGCTTGAAAGTATTTTTAAGATATTATATTGGCACTGATGGAAGTGCTGCTCCAATTACTCCAAATTGCTCCAAAAGAGAAATCCTGCTACATGCTGCTCCAAACTGATTTTTGTCAGTAACCGCTCCGAACCTGCTCCGAACCTGCTCCGAACCTGCTCCGAAACGGCACCGAGAAAACGAAGACTAGGAACATCAACCGTGTGACGAAGTCACAGGCCTTAAAGAAACCGAAAGCAATCGACATACTATCATGCTAGTAAGAACTGGCATATCAAGCATATAGCTCATTTAGCTATATTTTTAAACTTTGACATGCAGTCTATTTTGGTGAAATGTGAAAATAACGAAGATTGCTTTGACCTCATACCTATTATCAACTGCTGCTTTGGCAACATTTACAGGTCACTGTGGTTGCGTATATAATGTGGTACCCAGCTTTTCTGGATTGATCTCATTTCAGCCACAAGTACTGGTATTTTAAACAATATAGCTTCTAAACAATATAGCATTTGACGGCACATTCAATAAGGAACAATCTTTTTAATAGTTCGGGTTTTTTTTTTTGCAATTTCTCTTTTTTTTTTTTTTTTGCAAGTCAACTTGAAGTTCCAGTCTTGAAGAAGACAAATCTACTTGAAGTTCCAGCCTTGAAGAAGACAAGTTACTCGAAGTTCCAGTCTTGAAGAAGACAAATCTACTTGTCGAAAGGTCGTCTCGAGCACACAATCCTTGTTTACGGATTTTTTCATCAGTGGGTGTAACAGCCACACAGTATATTTGCGACACTCAATATAAAGCAGCGATTTCTAGTACATTTATTGTAAGCTTTACAATGAGAAACAATATTTCGATTGCCCTCTTCATCTACAGATTACGTTATAAGTAACATGTATTGTCTAAGCCTCTCGACGTTCATCGGATCGACCGTGTTCCCAGCAGCTCATATGCGGTGTTTACGACCGGTTCGATCATATCTATATCCTATTCTCAGATACCGGCTAATTACCGTCAATTCCGAGCCACTGCGGGCACTTTTCCTCGTTCCATCGTCCTTGCAATTGCGGCTACATGTGTACAGTCCTGTCTCTCTAACTGCAATTGATGAAGCCTCGTAACCGCTGGCGTCAGCGTTGTACGCACGTAGTCGGCTGCCTTCTTTTATTCCCCTCTGTGACAGTAATGGCCCGTTGCAACCCTTTCGCGTAATCCTTCCTCGTGTCGCGCCTTTTTTTAGCCGTAAGCCCGAAACCCCTTTTCGTTCGGACACTCGGGGGCTTCCTGTGTAGTTTCTCGCTTCGTTCTCGGTCATGTAAATACTTTCTTTTCATTGTTCTTCGGGAGATTACTTTTATTTCGTTCATTTCGTGTGGCGTCGTCTAAACCTGTGCGGGAATCCCGTTAGGCCTAATGGGATCATGGCCGACCGGATTCTCCTCTCCCGAAGTACACATCCTGCCTTTCTCTGGGTTGATGCGCCGTCGAGGTGCGCGCTTTTACATACACCTATATACTGTATACATACACTCCTGGCGCGTGCTGTACCAGCTGCCTCGTCTCCTGCCTGCCAGCTTTGTTTTGCGCGGGGTGTGACATTCGGGTCAGAGCTTCCCTCCGTCGCCGTGCCAACTATACTTTTGGCTGCGCACCCAAACGAGCGCTGTAGCGTAAACCGCTCAGAACGACGTGTCGATGAAGCGCGACAGGCATATATATATATATATATATATATATATATATATATATATATATATATATATATATATATAGGAAAAAAATATACGCTTCTAAAGCGTATATATATTTTTCCTATTTTGTTCTACGGCAACCGAAGCCAGACTCTTCATAATATATATATATATATATATATATATATATATATATATATATATATATAGTGGGGGGGGGGGGGGGTACGTATCGGGGTATGTCTATGTAGTATGCGGTATGTACAGTCGGCCTCACAATAACACGGACCACGCGAGCGAGCGGCGAAATGGCCGTCTGCGCCCTCTAGTGCGAGCCGTCCGCTGTGACAATGCACAGCCACAACTATGCTCTCGACCGCAGATGGCTCGCCAATTCGCTATTCTTGCCTTCCGGAATCATGAATCAGTTTTTTGCCCTTTTTGGAATGAATGAATTAATGAATGAATGAATGCTGGCAGCCCGCTATTTCTCGAAGTCCATGACGTCCGATTTTCGATCATAATCTGTCTTACGTCGAGTAATCCTTGTGCGTTCACAAATAAGCTGGCAAAAATTTAGCCTGTTTGGTCGAGCACTTAATTTACAATTGAATATTTTTATAAACTGGTGGGATGTCAGATTCCTCTGGGCTATTATTGCTTCTTACGTTATCATCCGGACTGTCTCGGCTGCTGTACATATCTCTGTAGAACTCTTCCGCTACCTCAACTATTCTATCCATATTGGTTGTGACCTTGCCTTCCTTGTCCCTTAATGCATACATCTGATTTTTGCCTCTGCACAGTTTTCTCTTCATAGCTTTGAGGCTTCTTCCGTTCTTTAGAGCATGCTCAATTCTCTCCATATTATACTTTCTTATGTCGGTTACTTTACGCCTATTGATTATAACAGCTGCATCTTACCGGTGCTTACCTAGGGAGCAGAAACCTGGAGACTTACAAAGAGGGTTCAACTTAAACTGCGGACGACGCATCGAGCGATGGAAAGGAAAATGATAGGTGTAACCTTAAGAGACAGGAAGAGAGCAGAGTGGGTGAGGGAACAAACGGGGGTTAAGGATATCATAGTTGAAATCAAGAAGAAGAAATGGATATGGGCCGGGCACGTAGCACGTCGGCAGGATAACCGCTGGTCATTAAGGGTAACTGACTGGATTCCAAGAGATGGCAAACGCGTGAGGGGGAGACAGAAAATTAGGTGGGTAGATGAGATTAAGAAGTTTGCAGGTATAACGTGGCAGCAGAAAGCACAGGACCGGGTTGATTGACGAAACATGGGAGAGGCCTTTGCCCTACAGTGGGCGTATATAGGCTGATGATGATGATGATTTTTATAAACACATCAGCGGCCTGAGAGTAGGGCAACACTGGCGAACTCGCGAGCCGTGACGTAACAAGGTGCTTGCTGTGCGAGCCTTTGCATTCCGGCGAACGATTTTGTTCCGTTGTCTGCTGTGCGTTCAATCGAGCTATTTCAGCTTTCTGCAGCTTCTCACAAAAATTGAACGATTTTCAGCGGTTGAAACTTTGGCAGAAGACGACGGCTTCGCTTCATGTAGCACATGACTACTTCACATACGCCATGGCAATATGGCGGTCGCCAGCGGTGGGCGGGGTTTACAGCCGGCGACTTCTACGATTCATTTTGCACTGAAATATTCTTTTATAATCTATTATATATATATATATATATATATATATATATATATATATATATATATATATATATATATATATATATATATATATATATATATATATATATATATATATATACACATACACATGCACAATAGACCATCTACTTGCATTATGCGCTGAAAAGCGCAGATTGTTTTGTGACCGCGTCGTGGCCCCTTTAATAACGGGGAACACCTTGCGACAACCGCGTGGCACGACGTGTACCGGCATTGCCGTTTCGACATGCGGTGGCATCACCGTTGCGTCGACAACCTCGTAGCTGCAGATGCCACTCGGTAGTTCCGGTCTATCGGCGGTCGTCGGGCCGACTTCGCCTCACACGCGCTGTCCGTGGCGGCGTAACGCTGCGAGCCTTCATCCGCGACCGCCTTCTAGGCCGCATAACGCTATGCGGCGACGGTCGCTTATCAATCGAAGACGACGATACGCGATCCATTGTCTCGCGTTCCTCATTACGTGCGGGTCCCCTTTTCCTCGGCCCAGCGGGCATCGTTTGTTGCGGGTCCTCTCGCGACACGGTGTGGCCGGTTGGTTTCTCATCGTAAGAGAGAGAGAAAGAATAACACCTGACAACGCGGTGCATCGCCCGGAGGTGTCATGGCGACCGAAAGAGGAAGTCCGTTGGCAGGTAATTGGCGCGCGCGCACTTCCGCGTGGGACGCGTTTTTGTTTTTTGCTTTTTGTTTGTTTTTTTTAACTGCGGAGCTGTTTATGGCTCGTAGAAACTGCATTGCACAATCCTAAATTATCATCGTCATGAACGCAATAACTCCGCCGGCGCCAGCTCTCTTCGTCCTCATCTCCATTTAGTGCTTCGCTCCCAGAGCACGTGCGTCGATTTGTCCGGCGTGGGATGCAATAACTCGGATAGGCTAGAGACAGAGAGAGAGAGAGAAATAGTCCGCTACAGTGGTGCAGCGGTTACGGTACTCGGCTGCTGACCCGAAGGTGGCGGGTTCGATCCCGGCCGCGGCGGTCGCATTTCGATGGAGGCGAAATGCTAGAGGCCCGCGTACAGTGCCATGTCAGTCAGTGCACGTTGAAGAACACAAGATGGTCGAAATTTCCGGAGCCCTCCGCTACGGTGTCTCTCATAATCACATCGTGGTTTTGGGACGTCAAACCCCAGATGATATTATTATTATTATTATTATTATTATTATTATTATTATTATTATTATTATTATTATTATTATTATTATTATTATTATTATTATTATTATTCGCCTCCATCAAAATTCGATGATTGAGTCGTTGACCAGTTTCTTCCGAACGCGAGCGTACTAAGACGTGGCTCCCACGTTTCTCTTACTTCCTCCTTCTACTGTCCTTACGGTCCAAATAACTCGTTCCTCCACGCACGCTCAGCCCCTTATGAGTTCCTTATCTGCAAACGCCGTTGATCTGGAGTATACGCTGTCGCAGAGGGGTCCTTTTAATCGCCGTCCTTCGCTGCAAATTAAACGCCGGCCACCGGCTGCATCTTGACGACGTCAGATGTGGCGGTCGCTCGCTCGCTCGCTCGCTCGCTCGCTCGCTCGCACGGCCTCCTCGTGTCTCTCTCTCGCGTTCTCACGCCACTAAAGATGGGACAAGCGCGCGAGGAGGTTGGCTTCCCCGCAAGGACGACCGACCCGCGAACACGTGTTGCTCGCGCAGCAACGTTTGGCCATTGTCTCGTCGCCTGCCGGTCACCGCGGTTCAAGGAATGTGGCCCTTCCGATCACCACTTGGTATTCTGGGACGGTGCGCGTGTGCTGCCCGATGCTTATAAATATGAACGCATCCGTCGTGGTCACTCTGTTGAAAACGGTGCAGTGGCTTTGTGGGGGTCAGGGTATACCGGTCGTCTGAGGCGTCGAGTTCACCACGAGAAAACGGTAGAAACGGCGCAATCAATGGATCTGAATTGAATCAGGGCAGTTTCGATGTCTTAAGGAGTGATATTCATCATCATCAATTTCAACATTAGCCATTATTTGGCGAACGTTACACTTAATAGGAGACATTTGCATTGACCAGTGTACAATACCTGGTTTTCTGAATTCCTTTTGTTTGTGTTTCTGTTATTATTATTATTATTATTATTATTATTATTATTGTTATTATTATTATTATTATTATTATTATTATTATTATTATTATTAGTGTGGGCATTTATAATACCAATCCTCTTCATCTGTACATTATCATCATCATAATGTGTTGGTTATGCATCCTCATCGTTGTCGTGTATGAGCATCATCATTAGCTCTGGGCTGCCGGGTTCTCGGGAAAATAAAGGTCGTCCAAACCAAGACCTCATACGTGGTGAAGGTGCATTATTATTATATAGGGCTTCTGAGCCTGTTAGGAACTTGCTCATAAAAAAAAAAAATGGAATAAAACACTAGCTAGCTTTAGTGAGTCTTAGCGAGTGCGCGTAATACGCGGTAGTTGGTCACGTGACTGATTTAGGCGCTCTCTTTGGCTTCGCTGCTTTTTGGATAAGCCTATGTAGTTTTGTCCGAAACTGGCTATCATCGTATGCCTCGTTACATAATGCGGTTGGAAGAGCGCTATACAAAGGCACTGTACTCAAACATTATATTGTAGTTTACTCTGGCTCTATATATAGTCTGCATAGGTGCTGCTACAATGGCGCTTCAGCCCGCCTGAGTATTTGATTATAGTACGTGAATTTTCCTTAATAGGGTCATGACACATAATTTTCGATCATTATCTGTGTTACGGAGTTAATCCTTGTGCGTTCACAAATGAGCTGGCAAAATTTTAGAACATTTGGTGGAGCGCTTAATTTATAATTGAACATTTTTATAAGCACGCGAACCACTTGATAGTCAGGGCAACATTGGTGCACTTGCGATCCGTGACGTAACAAGCAGCTTGCTATGCGAGCGTCTGCATTCCGGCGAACGATATGTTCCATGACTCTTAGCTGCGCGTCAAATCGAGATACTTTGGTCTTCTTCAGCTTGGCACTGAGATTGAACGTTTTGCAGCGGCTGAAACTTTGGTCGAAGAAGATGGCTCCGCTCCGTGCAGCACGTGACGTCACACACGCCAGGCCAGAACGGCGGTCGCCGGCTGTGAGCGGGGTTTATAGCCGGTGACTTCGATGGGTTGTTTTGCACTGAAATATTCTTTCACAGTCCCCTTTTCATATATATATATATATATATATATATATATATATATATATATATATATATATATATATGTGTGTGTGTGTGTGTGTGTGTGTGTGTGTGTGTGTGTGTGTGTGTGTGTGTGTGTGTGTGTGTGTGTGTGTGTGTGTGTGTGTGTGTGTGTGTGTGTGTGTGTGTGTGTGTGTGTGTGTGTAATAGACCCTCTACTTCCATTTCGGCTGACAAAATCACAAATTGTTGGGTGACCATGTCATGGCCCCTTAACTTCGCTTTACGCGCTTCGATGGATCTTTGCGGCGTGGAAGATTGATAATCGTCAACGAAATAATTCGTTATAAATGCGTCAGTTTGTAATGATGTCGTTGCGTTGTGCAAAGCAACTTGTCTTACAGCAATGTTTTCTCGATAATTTAGAAAGACACGGCACGATAAATAACGCCATGGGGACGTATGGAGCTGTTGAAAAAGTCAGGTAGGCAATACGTACCATTCCGTAACCAAATGACCGCAGCGCCATAGTTCTCTCTTGAAAGTTTTCGTAACGAAATATACGATCTCAGCTAGGCCTCCATGATCGCTTAGAGCGCATTGGCTTATCTCAGAAAATGAACGAGTAAGGGTCACAGGTCACGTTTTGCGTTCAGCATTTAGAGTTGTATTACTGTGTATTCAAACAACGCATTAATGCAGCTGAGCGTGGCTGAACTGCTTTGCGAAGGCGTACCTAAACGCTGGAATACCTCCAAGTCAGCAGCCGAGCACCGTAACCACTGATCCACCGTGAAGGACAGCTATGCATATACTACACTTTCTCTGGCACTGCTGAAATTAAACGTGGCACCTTGGCTTCCGCCCCACTGCACAGTATTAGCGACGAAGGGTGATGATTTCACTTTGATCGTTTCCCCCTCCCCCCATCCTTCATTCTTCCGCGCCGCGCAATGTAGGTTACACGCTGCAGGTTAGCCATGCCTCACAATGCGTGGATTATAAGCGGACGCACGATCGCGTTAATATTACTGCGCCGTATACGTTGTTGTTTCTGGTGTGCTCATCCCATACTGTACTCCGCATGCGCATGCTATTAGTCACATTCTGCGGTGCGCCGCTGGGCTCGCCGAGCGTGTAATTGCTTCCGTGTCGATTTCATCGAGCGATGGCGGCGGCGCCTGCGGTGTGTGTGAGAACGGGCGCCGCGTTAGCTGGCCGCGCCGTTATTTTTACGAGCGTTGTTACCCTGACGCCTCCTGGCTGCTGACAGCGCGAAGGCTCTTCCGACGTCGGCTCTCGTGTCAGGGACGGCGGGCCGCATTCTTTGTGTCTCCCCCGCGTGTGTGTACAGTCCGTATAATAGTTGCACTCGGAGCATCCTCGGCCTGTACGGAGAGCCCTTGGTGGGCAATCTAATCTTTCTCGAAGGACGCCCGTGCGACCTTCTATCGTCGGTTCACGGACTCGGGTGCTGACGCTGTAGTACTACTCCCCTACGTGAACGGTTCATTCCTTGCACTCGGGCGCAGATCCAGGGTTTCATTTCCTTTTGTTAATGCATTTAGCTGGGCTAGTTGGTATTGACTGAATGCTTCCATATTATTAGCGAACACGCTCAAGGACTACAGAGAGACACGTCAACCGCTAGAACTAGCGCACACGCACAAGGACTACAGAAAGACAGGACAACCGCTAGACTTCTAGCAGTTGTCCTTTCTCTTTCTCTGTAGTCCTTGTGCGTGTTCGCTCGTTATATGGATGCAGCCTTCTCTTCTTTTTTTTCCCCCTCGCGGAAAAAAAAAGGGCAGGGTGCGGGGTAGGGGAGCGAGGGGGGGGGGGGTTGAAGGGGCTGATTTTGATACGGCGGTTGATGACAAGTCATAACTACGCGGATCGATAATAAGATTACTATTATTGATCCTCGTAGTTATCACTGTCGTCAACCGGCGTATCAAATGACTGTGAACAACGCATAATTAAGAAAAGGACGACACGAAAGAAGACACGCAGTAATAGTGACACATGATAATAGTGACGAGAAAAACTGGTGAGTAATGATTTTAATCGCGTCCCAGTGCGCATTCCAACGACACAGTAAGGAGAGATCTTCGGAGTTGGTCACGTTCCGCACACTCCATGGCACTGTGCACACAAATATTAGAGAGGGGTCAGAACATCAGTAATCCCCTCTGTACATGAGCATGGGTGCAGCATGCTATGCAGATGTACTTGTTTGTGTACTGTCGTCCGCAACGTGAGTTTCGGAGAGTGCTATTGCCGAGTGCCATTGCGTTCAACGGACTTTCCTCAGTTGTCGCCGTCGTGCACTCTCCGAGATCGCACGTTCATCCACGATGCCATTCGGGCTCCCATGGTGCGCTGAGTGTCATAACAGGTATGTGATCGAATTTCACGACGTTCAACGTTTAGTCATTGCCGTTTCTTCACACGCCTCCGCACTGGAGTAAAGACGCTGAAGTAGCGGATTTATTCAGCGCATAACGCTACGATGCATTGACATCAGTCAGGTAGAGGATGTATTGATCTAGACTCTCGCTATTGGCGGCTATTGGCTTGGCGCTAGATAAGGCCGAACACTAGCGTAGCCAAAAAAAAAAGGGGGGGGGGGCGGAGAGGGTAAGTGAGAGGGGGCTTCAACCCTTCCCCTACACGGAAAAATTTCAGTTTTTGCACGCGTATTTTGTACACGCACACATCAACCACACGCAGGAACGAAGATACGTAAAGGTTGGTTGAACTCCCCCCCCCCTCCATACTTCCGAAAAAATTTCTGGTTACGCCACTGCCTGAAGCCCAATATAGGTAAAACATGTTTAGGAGGGTGTGCTCTATTGTATTCTATACAGGTATATAACAACGGATGCTTTTCATGGGGACACTGTACAACACGCTCTTGTCCTGTGCCCATCAACCCCTTGTCCAATGAATAGCTAGCGCTGTTTTACGTCTTGAAAGAACAGATAAGCCCTGCAACACACCTTGTCAATCATTTCCATACTTATGAGCCGGACCACACGCCTTTGCGGTAACATGTTAGAAGAAATGGGCATGGGCGGTGCATGTAGCGCGTAGGCAAGATAACCGATGGTCATTAAGAATAACTGGCTGGATTCCAAGAGAAGTGTTGAAAGTTAGTGCCTGTGTGTCATGCGTGTCTTTTTTTTTTTTTTTGTCCTCGTCTGTTTGTGCGCTCAGAATTTATTGTCCAAGAGAAAGCAAACGCGCGATGGGGAGGCAGAAAGTTAGGCGGGCGGATGAGATGGAGAATTTTGCGGGAATAACCTGACTTCAGCGAGCACAGGACTGGGTTGGTTGGGGGGAACATGGGAGAGGCCTTTGCCCTGCAGTGGGCGCAGTCAGGCTGCCGCTGATGACATTTGTTTGAGAAGTGTGATTTTACATAACGAATACCTCCGCTCCGGACAAATCTTTCCGCTCCGCATGTGAATGGTGCAGCGTGCGGGTCCCGGAATAGCACGTAGTGCACGGAACTTGCTCGAACACGCGCTCACCTTGTGACGTTCGACGGGCGCCGTTGTCGGCACGCCGATAAAGGTGAGCAACGTTATCTCTGTGTCTACGTCACCGCTGCCCCTGCCTAAGTGAGTGTCCGCGTGCACCGAGTGGTTTCACTCGGGCACCGTTAGGGTGCGCTTTCGCGTCGCATTTTTTCTGCGCGATGCGCGGCTTCCGCTTTTTGTCTTGTCTCGGCTCGCATTTTTACCTCCACAATCGCCGTCGCAGCGATGTCACGGGACCCGCAGCGCGGTATAGCGGTGTGCCGTTAGCGAACGGAATCCCTACAGCTCCTCCTCTGCAGTCGCGCTCTGCGTCGTCTTCCCCGGAGTGCTCGTCTTTGCTGCTGTGGAATATGGATGTGTGCTGGTAACAAGCGCGGTGCTCTTGCATTGTAGCGAGAATATCGGGATACTGTGTTTGGGCGTGCGGGAGTGGGACGTACGATTTCGGTTTTCTTCGACCTTGGAATAATCGCTCGCGATCGTCGCCAGCTTCGACGTGGATGACGTCTGTGGAGGACTGTTTCCCAGCGACGCTGGATCAACCGCTTCAACGGCGATGGCAGTCCGTTCTCGTCATCGGTAAACACTCAACTTTCCTAACCTTCATGTTTGTTTATTTGGTTTCGCACTGCAGGCGCGCTGTTTACCTGGTAGTGTCACTTCTAAATTTAGCGTTCGCCTGTCTCGTTCGTTGGTTGTTGTTCTTTTGTCATCGTAATTTTGCGGTTGTCCGCCGCGGTGGTGTAGCGGTTACGGTGCTCGGCGGCTGTCCCGATGGTCGCGGGTTCGATCCCGGCCGCGGCAGGTCGCATTTCGACGGAGGCGAAATGGTAGAGGCCCGTGTACTGTGCGATGTCAGTGCTCGTTAAAAGAACACCAGATGGTCGAAATTTCCGGAGCCCTCCACTCCAGCAAGAGGTTAGCGTACGAAGCGTGCGCAGCTTTGCATACGCTATTCTAAAATTGCCTATTAATGGTTGTAGTAGTAATTCTGCGGTTATTGATGCACGACCGTGTGCGTTCCGGAGTTGCATATCATAATAATTTCTCGTGTAAGTTACGCGTGGGCGTGGCTCTCTGCCGACGTTTGACTGCTCAACGATGTGTCGAAGAAATTCGCTGGCTATCATCGGAAAATGGGGTTTACTCTGTAGCCGCCGACCCAAGTTACTTCTGGAGTTTCGCTTTTATGGTGCAATATATTTGAACGCTAAACCCATCAACATATAGTCTTGTTACGCCTACAACGCCCCTTTCAAACATCGGGTGTATTTCTCACATGACACGGTTTTTTCTTTTCTATGTCATTTGGCGGATAGCCCAATTGTAGTTCTTGAGCTTGATAACACCACGCCGTATGCATTACTTGCGAAATTCATACACACACGAATAATCGAATTAAGTAAAATTTACTTATGAACATCTTTACTACTTTGCAGAGTATGTTGCGATTGACGAATTGTAGCCGCTCACTTTTCAATGCACGTCTGCTGAGGATGAAAGCTGAGGATGATGTGCTTTTCTTTGCCCCGCGCGAAACTTGCATTAATAATGAACTTTTGTTATTTATTTATTTATTTATTTATTTATTTATTTATTTATTTATTTATTTATTTATTTATTTATTTATATTTTTGCGAAAACGTCGCTTTGTGCACACGATTATGAAAGTAACTAGAACGCCCACTTATTTCGGCAATGAATATCTCTAGACTGCGGTCGCCCTGAAAGTGTGTTGAAAGTGAATACTCCTTAAGAATTATTTGCCTACAATTCTTAATTTATTATGAGAACCATGCTATAATTTATTAGAATGTTTAAAACGCTTTAGCGCGAGGTCGTGCCTTTTGTTTTGGTCAACGGAACCTTGAATTTTATTGAATCACACTGGCACCGATATTTCTGTGCAGGAACCGCGCTATCGAAACCAATATCGTTTTCGTATTGTGACCACATCGGCTCAGAATTTGCCAAAACAAGCTATATGTCAAGTCCCTGGCTTGCTTGTCAGAATGTAATTCATTTTTACCCCTCAAGTAAATATGTAGGTCCCCAGACGCCATTGAAACCTATAACGACAAAGCGAGTTGCGACGGGAACCTCAAGTCAGTTTCGCCAGCTAGTTTGTTTGTTTGTTTGTTTGTTTGTTTGTTTGTTTGTTTGCTTTCCCGTTTTCTGACGTAATCACGAAGCGTATTCTCTCGGTAAGGGTGATGCCTTCGATATTGTGAAAAGCGGGATCCACTAATACCATAGGCGTGCACACTAAGAGGGGGGGGGGTCAGAGGGGGCGGCCGCCCCTCTAGTCACCTAAGAGGGGGGGGGGGCACAAAATCAGCCCCCATACATTGACGTAATAGGGAGGGGGGAGGGCGCTGCGACGACCCCCCCCCTCCCCCCCTTGAACTACAGAAACCTGAACACCCGTGTCAAGCGGAAGCGTTGAATGACTTAGGAGCAGCACGTTTTGGTTAATGTGCGCTTCACCTAATCTCGAAGTGTCGC
This sequence comes from Rhipicephalus appendiculatus, assembly GCA_030522465.1. Taxonomy (NCBI): domain Eukaryota; kingdom Metazoa; phylum Arthropoda; class Arachnida; order Ixodida; family Ixodidae; genus Rhipicephalus; species Rhipicephalus appendiculatus. Next base: position 2,655,995 of record JALIZH010032967.1, read on the forward strand.
TTGTAGAAGCACACTCCGGTCGGAGTGCGTTCCATGAACGTACTTTCCCGCGCCTCGGCCGGTATTTTGACTTTCACCGCTTGTGTAAAAAGACATCCGCGTTTATCGGTTTGGAAAGAAAAAATAAACAACTTTCTTCTTGGGTATAAAAATTCTGAGTCACAAAGGAAAGAGGACAAGACAGGACTGGTGCCAAGTCTTTTCTTGTCCTCGTTCCTTTGTGCCTCCAAATTTTGTATCAGACCAACCAGCCCAAGAACTCGTTTAGGTTATGTATAATTCAACGTAAAACAATCATATTTCTGGGGTTTCTTTTTATTTTTTATTTTTTATTTTTTTCATCTACATCTTCAAAAAACGCGCTATCGTAAACGCGCTCGCAGACTGTCGCCATTTCTTCTTTGCTACAAAGTGCGCTCTGTTTTTCCGTTAGGCACCGCTTATCCTAAAGGACTGTCCGCCGCTGTGGTTTAGCGGTTACGGTGCTCGGCCACTGACCCGAACGTCGCGGGTTCGATCCCGGCTGCGGCGGTCACATTTTGATGTAGGGGAAATGGTAGAGGCCCGTGTACAGCGCGATGTCAGTGCACGTTAAAGAACACCTGATGGTCGAAATTCCCAGAGTCCTCCACTACGGCAATGCCTCATAATCATGTTGCGGTTTTGGCACGTAAGGACCCCAGATATTACCTAAAACTCTTTGGTCTCAGTCAGCGTTCAGAAGCGTACTCCCCGGTAAGAGCACTTAATTTGCCCGCTTGACGCGGGTATTAAGTGCACAAGGGCAGGGCTTAAAGTCTCCCATTATTGAAGGGGGAGCCCTCGTCAGGCAGCGACTGTGTGTGTGTGTGTGTATATATATATATATATATATATATATATATATATATATATATATATATATATATATATATAGTGTGTGTGTAGTGAAGCTGTCTCTAGCGCTGAACAAATGCTTAAGAATGTCATACAAATAAATATATTAGCCATAATTTATTTTTCTGTACACATGTCAAATGAGTGCAGCAGTGCTACATCTGACCTGCCAAGGGGGGGGCCCAGCCCCTCCTTCCCAGCCCCCCCCCTCCTGACTTTAAGCCCTGCACAAGGGACCCCGGTCGTCCATGTTAAAAGACTGGGCATGCAAACGCGGACACAAGAAAGAAGTCAATACACCACAAACATGAATATCTACGAAGCCAGCTGAGCTCTCTGTTATTCTAAACCGCGGTTTTGTTTTCTTTAGTGTCACTCAAATGTGCCTTTAATATAAACAGTCACGATCACTTATTCTCCCTTCCGGGGTCTCTGCATGCTCCAAGTTGCTAACGAGCTTTCTATAGTGTCTCCACATCTTTAGTCTGTGTGACTCACCGAGCTTTGTAGACTCGCTGTTGGCCACACAAAGGGACAATATTTACATTGGATCAAAACGCGATACGGAGCCACACAGGTGGCGATGACTCACTGCAGCTGCTGCGGGCGCGCAGTGGATTGTGCCTGTTGTTAGCCATTGGGAAGTTTTTCCATACCGACATTTACTTCTTGCGTGTACTTCATAGATTTACGTGTGTAGCCAGTAAACTGACGTCTAGTTCTAGACTATCACGTGACTCTTATTCTTCACATTTTACTTGTCTACTACCCGCAATGTAGCTATTAGTACATTACGGAAGGTAGGAGGAAGATAACGAAAAAAAAAAAAACTCAGACCCTTATGCACTCTCTTAAGACGACTGGATGGCGAAAGCCATCTTTTTCTTCTCAATCCATGTACTGTTTCTGCACCACCGCCCTCCAAAAGCTTTCTGCACATCAAGTGGTTCTGCATTGTCTCCAGGATCCAAGGCACCTGTACCTGTTTTTGCACGGCCTCCGTGATCAGCGCGCCTTTGACCAAGCTGCGATGTCATGTGATGACGTCAGAAATTTCGTCGATCGATGACGTCATTATGACGTCATACGCTGACGTCATCACGTGATGATGATTTATTACATCAATCGCCCCGTGCGGTCACGCTTCTCAGCCATCTACACCGCCGTACTACTGCGCTGCCGTTCACGCGAACGGCGCAAAGACGACGTGGATAAAGTGCTTTATTATTTTTTTTTTCACCTACGCTACGCCGCAAAGACGAAGTAGACGAAGTATGCGTGCAGCTCGCGCGCTCAGATACCGTTTTTAACGACACGGTTTTTTCAAGAAATAGTATGTCATACCTGCTGGACTTTTGGCGTCGGACTCTGTTAGACTTCACGTGTATCTGTTCTTTAGGCAAGAGCATTGCGTAACACGTTAGTTTCTGGTCAAGTTTACGTGTGTCGTGCGCTTCGGGTTCAGTTTTCATTCACCCGCTGTACAAATTACCCCATCACTGCAGTTCATTTTAGTGGCCCACCTTCTTTTCATATACTGACGTCAACAGGCTCGTTGAGTTATGGCCCCTAATTGCACCCCCAACCGCTGAGTGCGATGTGACGTCTCTAATGGCGTTATGTGTCACGACTCGGAGGGAACAACGTAAGACAAAAAAAAAGGAAAACTGTTTGTCTTGTGGCGTGACTCAGTATGGCGGTGTAAAAATGGTCAACAACCGCTTTGCAGCTGGGACGTCGTTAGTGCCGCTTCCGGAGACCCTCTCAATATCCGTCCTCTAGCTTTCTCGCGTGTTTCCTTGTTGCCCTGGAGACTGTTCGCGATATGTATTATTTTTCTAAATAATTTGTTTATTTCGCTTCATTTTTGGCGGGGTGTGTACTTGCTTCAAGACTGTACCTAATTACTCGTGTCAGTGCACACATTTCCTAGGTATATTTGCAGTATATAGAGGGTGAGTTATGGTGCGTGGGCTCGCTCTGTTTCTTCGGCGGCTACGGCTGGCCGCACGCTATGTACGTAGTCATTACAAAGGCTTGCAGAAGTCATATTTATTCTTTGATGAACACTGCCATCATGTGCGTACCGTCATGACGTTATGACCGTGTCGATGACGCCTGTTAACGTTATTTCGAGACTTTCAGTCAGTCAATCAATCAATCAATCAATCAATCAATCAATCAATCAATCAATCAATCAATCAATCAATCAATCAATCAATCAATCAATCAATCAATCAATAAAATGATCAATTTTATTTGGCATTTATTACATCAAGATAATGAACACGAGGACAAGAACAAAAAGCTGCTATCTAGCATCTTGACAAAGGTCCTTGCCCCAATTCTTGACAGTCAAAAAAAACGACGTACCATGCATCTAAACATCTCTAGTTCTACATTTCTACTAAACATTTCTAGCCTCATATTTAGCAGAGTAGCCAACAAAGTAAAGATATACATCGAAATTACTACATGACATTTATGAAGTACATGGTTTATTTGAGCAAACAAAATTGACTTCAACAGAAAGTTAAAGATATCTCACTCGAATTTCTAGTCTTCAATACTAAGTTTGTCGTTGTACTTCTGAGGTCGCGGGATTCATGCGGTTGAGTTTACAAGCTGGGAAAAATATTTAGACGTATAGGTTGCGCTTTGATAGCTAGATAAGAAAGGCTATGAGCTAGATATGCCAAGTCCATCTGCCTTCGCGGAAACAATTACGTCACGATACAGCTTGTAACCATGTGTTCACCGTGTAAGTATTCCTGTTTAACCCACCTCTTATGTAATACCCCCAGAATTTTATTTAGGGAATAAAAGTGAAAGTTAAAGGTACGTAGGGCGTGTGAATGCGTAATTATTTGCGCTACCTAATTAGTTCCAAGCATGTCTAGCACGCTAGGGCCTGGACAAGTTATACTTGGGAATATTATCACGTCAGTTCAGTTCAATTCAATTTCAATTTTAATTCCATAAGAATGGAGGAAGGCCCGAACAAAAAGTGGAAATTCCCACTTCATGAAGATTCGGGCCCCCTGTACAAGGCATACAGCAAAGAGACAAATTGTACATATATGTACATATAGCATATTCAATATCACAGGAAGTACAGAGAATCTGCATGTCGACAGAGAATCTGCAGTTCTTCTCCAAACGTGCACGGAACACGTCTTCGACCTCGCTCCCTGATTGCGTTGCGCCTGCGCAGCCCTGGCTTGTTCAGCGTTGCACGATTTCACCGTAGAGGTATACACGAGGGTCTGCTTATCTTTCCCTCCTTATCATTGCGCGCTGCAATTAGCCTCCAATCTAGAGCCGCTTTTTCCAGGGACCCCTTATACGCTTGCACGCAGTGACTCACCGTGCAGCAGCACTCGCGAGACGACGCAGTAAAGCGATTCGATTGCCCGGACGTCTCGCACGACGGTACTTCGACCGCCAACCGGAACCAGGGGTACTAATATTCCGCATGGATGCATGACTGTACTGTCAAAAGTCCGCCATGTTGCTTGTACACCGCCGTGGTACACGTTACGTTACGGCCCGAAGGTCGCGGGGTCGATCCCGGACACGGCTGTCGCATTTCGATGGAGGCGGAATGCTAAAGGCCCGCGTACTGTGCGATGTCAATGCTCGTTAAAGACGACCAAATAGTCGGGAACCCTCCATTATGACATGTCTCATAATCATATCGTGGCTTTTGGCACGGAAATTCCCGCAAATTACTAATTATGTTGCTAAACTTGTCCATGGCTGTATTTCGAGCCAATAGAAGAGGCCGTACCCGAGCCATAAGCCAATCTGAATCAATTGAGACGACAAATTCAACAATATCGCGGATGTTTGACGAAGTTATCCAGGCTCTAACCCCCATGAATTCACAACGCCTGTTGGCGCCGCTGCGTACTGTGTAGCAGAGCTGTGTAGGTGATAAGCTAGTTTTATCGTTAATTTTGTGAATGTGTATGGCGATTGATGGATCCGGTCCGGACCCGCCGGGATGGTACGTTGGATGCGTGGCTGTTCGCTGCGCTGGTCATGAGGTCGCAGGTACGACTCGCGAACGCGGCGGCCAATTTCTGAAGGAGGCGGAACACCGAAACGCTCGTTTACCGCGCTTTGAGTGCACGTTAAGGAATGAATGTACAGTGCTGGGCCTATAGTACAGTAATAGTATTGGGCTTATTGTTACGGTACACAGTCATTATGTTTACTTCTCGCGCTGTCTCTGCAAGTGTCACGATTTGTATCGATGAAACGTTAAGCTCGGTTAAGTTGAACGTCAGTTACAAAATAGGCGTATTGCGCAAACACCATTGCGCGTCTTATATGCGTGTTTTTACGAAGGAAAAAGCCGCCAGGGTCACGATTTTTGTGTGCCTTTTTTTTCGTTTAACTTATCGCCTGTATACTTAATTGAAGCCACAGATAACTTCCGCTGCGCTTTTTCCTGGTTCCATTCAGTGCGCATCTTACTTCCTATTTGGTTTTCTCTTTTTTAACTAAACGTTTTTTTTTAAAGGCAGGAGCATAACTAAACTTTAACTAAACGTCTACGCCGGAGCATAACTTAAACCACAGAATGATACTGGTATCACACGGTGCTTTGCTAATCGCGATTAAGCTCGATTCAGATCAAAATTTTAAACGGTGATTGGCTCGTTCCCGCAGCTTGCGTGAAGGAAGCCAATCACGATCGAGAAATCCGATTCGGATCGGATCTGATGGCGATCAGAAAGTGGCCGTGTGACGCCGTTATAACTTTCTTATCGATATGGAAGTTGACGGTCGTCTATTTATCGTCGCGACTTCTGCAAAGGCGGCAGCTGCGTACGGTGTGGGAGCGGGCTAGTTGGTATTCCTTTATGTTAAAACTTCAGCGCAAAAAGTGCACAGCAGACAAAGAAACGACGAGGACAAGCGCTAACTTCCAACTATCATTTATTAAAGCAACATACAAAAAATATATACCTGTCGCATGTGATCACAACCGCATCAGTCAAACCACGTGGGCGATAAAATAAACTAAAACCAAAAAGCAGCTGAAACTACGCAGGAACACCACGTGCAGGTGAATTTAAGTAAGCTAGTAACCTGCGCACGACCTTTCCTGTTTGTCGTTCGCTGCGACAAGGCACGCGCTCCTGCCCCTGAGATGAGGCTGACCTCTGCGGACGCGGCGTCGTTTTCTTGCGCGCGCGCACTCAAGTCGCTTGACAGGCCGGTATTTAATTCCACCGCATTGTTTGTCGCCACGCGCATGTTCTGTTCTCGTATATCTGCGCGCCTTTGCCGCCGCGCGTAGGTGGTTCAGAAGGACACAGAGAGCTTTCTTTTACGGGCGAAGCACCTTAGTGTCTCGGATGGCCGGCGTGTCATGTCGTCGTCATGGTCCATTATAAGCGGGTATGCGCCACAAAAATTGGGTAAATCCCACTGCTCGCCACCGGTCCATACTATGGTATATTAATTATGAATGAAAGGTTCGTCGTTACTGCTTAAAACGTTGCTTGGCTTTCGCTATTAGCGTCATGTGCTATACGTGACGCCAACAGGCAGAAAGTGTTTCACACTCGCCGTCATGGCTACTAGCGGCGCTGACTGACACACCCACGTTTAAATGCACATATATACCCCAAAAAGTGGACGGGGGGGTGGGTTGGATGGCCGCCACCGTAGCTCAGTTGGTAGAGCATCGGACGCGTTATTCGAAGGTCACAGGTTCGGTCCCTGCCGTCGGCAAATTATCTTTTCGTCCACGTTTCTTTCTTCACATTTACATTGCAATTACTACTAATAACATCCCCCATACTTTCCTTGGCATCATTGGCTGTTAGTTCTCATTGATGTTGTGTCTGACAAAGAAAAAATAATAACGTGCCCTTAAATTTCCACTTCTTTCCTTCATGGATAGATGGATAGAAACACTCAAAGTTACCGAAGTTCGCTAAGAAATGCTTCGTATTTATTAAACAATGCGCACCATCTATAACATCCCAGTAGGGTGTTTCTGCCCCATTTTTCTTTTACTCGAGTGTCTTTAATTATGACCATATAAACAAGGCCACGCACACCTGGTGACTTAAGCGATGGAAGGCACCGCCTTCAGCCTCGAGCTACACTGCCGTATTGTTTCACTGGGTCGAGAGTGTAGTGATCCGAAGGGGCGCGGCAGGACAATGACGACACGCACGTGCTTTTGTCTCCTCTTGACCAAGCTGAAGAAAGAAAGATAAAAAAGAAAGGGGGTCTGGTCTGTCGCGTCCGCCGTCGGGCCCCTCGGCGTTATTCCATTGTGCACGCCGCGGCGGAGAAAGACAATGCCGCTTATCCGCCACGATGCGCTCCATTAAAAAGCCATGTCGTTCGGGACGGCTGATGCTCGGGGACGCCTCCAGGCTGCGCGTGTGCAAGGACCCGAGGCCAGCGTTTAAGGCCTCCTCACTGCTGCAGTGCGCTTTTCGCCAGTGGTGTCGTGTGTGCGATACGCTGTTGTCCCGTTACCCTTTGACCCCGCTGCTATCACTACCCTCTATTATATTTTCGTTTTCTTCTATATTGGTTGGAGTTTCGTGAACGAGTGTCATCGTCGCGCGCTGCTTGTGCGACAGATGGACCCGTCTCAGTGTAGACTCGAAGCTTATAGTTCAGTGCCGTAAATATACTGCCTCTCCCGGGTGAAGATTGATGGGGCGTGCGTCGTATTGCGTCGTATTGTTTCGCGGCTTTCTTTGGGCGGGGTCGGTTCCTGAAGCGTGAAGCAGCGCGCTGCTTCGGACCTTTACTACCGAGATTTAATCAGTGGTGGGACGAGTGTTATTAGGTCACTATGACGGGCATAATGAGAGCTCGCGAAATGCGCGGCCGCACACAGATAGAGGCCGGCAGTTGCGCCTCGCGTAACACGCGCACTGGCTGCTCCGAACAAGTTCAAGTCATCGGCACTTCTGTCGCCTCGTGTATGACTTCCAAGACTTCCTGTACGGAACAAACGCTCGTGCACTTGTGGACATGCCTTCAGTGTGCTCAAACTCAAGCTTCCGAGTTAAATGTACAAAATGGAAGTCGCTAGCTGAGTGTACTGGTTGCTGTCTGCCCCCCCCCCCCCCCTTATTTTTTTTGGTCACCGTCTCTGTTGCTCTGTTGTAATAACGAACATGATCCAACTCAACCAAGCCGATAGACCTTCTTACACAATTCTCTTTGGGCAGTGATCGTGTAGGTTCTTAAGTCGCGATATCTCGGCCTAAAGGCAAACGTTATTGTCAGGATGTTTCTACATCCTTTGGTTACTCTATCATTTACTGCTATGCTCAAACTCCAGTTTTTAATACCGTTGAGCTGTCACCTGCTTGAGGTTAAAGGAGGTGTTGAGTGTTGTAGGCAAGAAATATCTTTTTGCAGTACCCCCCCCCCCCCCCCCCTATTTTTTTCTGAAACGTGCTAGTTCACGCCCCGACGGACCTAAATAAAGTTTTTCCATACCATCTATAGGTAGTATTCTCAAAATAAAGAGCCACTTACTGTACATGCTGCGTTTGAATCTCTTGCTATTATCAACCAAGAAGTGCAGTTATCGTGTGCGTGCTACGTAGCCTAACTCCGTACGTGGATCCGCAGTGACTATACTCCGTTTCGTAAATCAAGTGCAACACTACGGAAGCTAGCGGGACTCCTTGCTGTAGATGCGTACGCACCAATTAATAGTTCAGGGGTTTTACCACCCGTAACGTGCTTTTCGTTTTTTTTTTTAATTTTTAGACATAGTAATAAATGAAGATACTTTGTCCCACAGCAATAAACAAACCCCGTTATTTATACGGTTGGTAATAGGTTGTTCTGAATCGCTTAGCGATCCAGAACAACCAGATTCAATGCTACTTCGCAGCAGTCATACTACAGTGTAGTCATACGACCTTGGCTTTGGTTTTCAGTTGCGCGCCACCTGAACATACGATGCGCAAGTATTTCGCACTGTTTATCGATTGCTTACGTTCCAAAAACAGCTTTTACGTCGGACTGTGCAGCGGCGACGACAGCTGCAGTTCTGGACGGCGCAGTATTAAAAAAAAAAAAAAAAAAAAAAAAAAAAAAAAAAAAAAAGCAAGGAAAAGGAGGAAACTACCACTTTAGGGTTACACTCACAAAAAAAAAAAACAAAAAAAAAAACTACAGTTTCGACTGTTTTGCTGTGTCCCTTACAAGAGATCGTCATAGCGGCATTCAATGCGTTTGAGCAATACATGTCGTCAGAGAAAGTGTGTGACGTCGTGCTTTATCCTCGCTCAGGAACTCTTGCAGCTTCTGGTTCGCTGCACTCCTTTGAAGCGGTGCACAGGGTTATTAACCACTACTCGAAACTGAATTATAGACTAGCAAGGTTCTGCACCTTGCTTGAATTCAACGCGAAAGTAACGGTGTACACGTAGGAAACCGAGAGAAGGAATGTGATACCGGAACCACAGGAAGCAAGGGAAGGAGAGGAAGAAATTTTTATTGAAATGGAAGAAATTCCGGATGGTTGGTGGAAGCCAATTAAGGAAACTTTACGCTTCTCTTTGCGTATACTGTGGCTTTGGTCAACTTTTGCCATTGATAGCCAACATGACCGCGTCCGTTCGTTTGCTCTCTTAACGTTCGTTAGCTACCCTACACTGTGGGTGGAGAGGAGGTTGAAAGTTAAAGGGGCCATGACATGGTCACCTAACAATTTGTAGTTAGTTTTCAGCGAAAAATAGAAGTAGGTTTACTATCCCTATATATATTGTGGGGTTCCAGGCGGCGGCTGGTCCGGAAAATCATCAGAAATGAGACCAAGAACCAAGGGACAGGTCTTTACCCATCGAGAGCTCGGCCGCGACTGCCCGCTGCCAGCGGCCGCTGAACGCGAGCTGCGAGCGCACTATCGTGCCTCGATCTCTTCTTCTACGGTCGGGGCGCTCGCAGCCGCCGAGCGCTCCCACATTATATATGAAAAGTAGACTCTAAGGGAATATTTCAGTGCCATAAGATCCCTTGAAGTCGCCGGCTTAAACCCCGCCACTTTGTCATGGCGTGAGTGACGTCATGAGCTGCTTGAAGCGGAGCCATCGTCTTCTACCAAAGTTTCAGCCGCTGTAAATCGTTCAATTTCAGTGCCAAGCTGAAGAAAGCTAAAATATCTCGATTTCACGCGCAGCTGACCACGAAACAATATCGTTCGGTGGAATGCAGACGCTCGCACGCTCGCTTGTTACGTGACAGCTCCGGCTCGATACGTGACACCTCCAGACCGAGTGGGCAGAGTCTCGAATTACATGGCTAGAGTTTGAGTTCGTTTGCGGAAAGCTGGAGCAGGCGGTGACTGCGAATTTCGTCTGTGTGGAATCGCTCTGGAACCGGCATCCTTTTCTCTCTCTCTCTCTCTCTCGTCGCCTGCAAGTGCGTCTCTGCCGGGGCGTTGCACGAATCCGCGCTGAGCTCTTCCCGAGCGCATTGGAGCGTGGAAGCCGCTCGTTGCGCGCCGAGCGGAGAAAACACCCGCGTGGAATGCGGTGGCACGCACGTGCGGACTATCCCCCCCCCCCCCCCTCGCCTCCTCGCTCTGTACCTGTGCTGCTGCTGCTGCTGCTGCTGCTTATCGCACCACCGAGGAAGCACTTATTTGCGCAGCTTTCTTCCATTCTTCTCCCTGTTCGTCGTGCCTTGCGGCGCCTCCCGCCGTTCAAATGCCTCGTATGACGTTGAATGGATACGCTGCGCGTACGGGGCAGACAGCGTTGTTGTCCGACCCAACGGTCCGTGCGTCAGCGTGCATGGCTTCGGAAAAAAGTTCCGCGCAAGGCTTTTCTAAGGTTGATTCCGTCGCCGCACTATTGTCGATCGGAAGATACGGTGCTGCTTTAAAAAAAAAAATCTGTTTCGATGCCCTGCTTCAAGCAATCGCCATATTAGTCTTCAGAAGGCGAAGAACTTCGCCTCGTGATATGCTCACTGTTCATTCTCACAGGCTGCAGGCTGTGACAAAATTATTCGTGTGTTCGAGTGTCGTAACTCCCACTTTTGCTTTGTCTACGGAAGCGAATGTGCAGTGCATCTGCTGAATGTAGCTAGTCAGTTCAGCGGGAGCCCGGCGTTTAGAGCAGGGATTAGAAAAGGGGGAAGTTGTCCTATAGAGAGTATAGTTCTATTTTCTGCAGCTCTGTAGAAGGCAGAACGGCTCAACACGCGCGAAGTGGTTGAAACATATCATTAAAGTCTGCATCTCCCCCCCCCTCACGCAACGTCGTTGTCATTGGGGAACATCTAAACGACAGAGCTTGTCTCGGATGCATGAAGTTGCGCTACTGAGACACGGACACGAGCAGAGAGACACGATTAAAAGCACGAAGCGCAGTCTGCGCTTCGTGTCTCTCTCTTCTCGTGTCCGTGTCTCAGTCGCTCGACTTTATGCATTCTATAATGGCAAACCAACAGGCCCAAGTCGCAACCTTAGTTTGTCTCGCTCTTCGCGCAAACTTATGCAGAGTCGTGTCGGAGATAGTATGTCTTTGACAATGGTTTGAACGAATGCGCGTGCGATCTGAACCTTGGCCGAGTGATCTCCACGCGCGCTAACCGCCTAGCAACAGCAGTTAATGATAAGCGGTATGTATATATAGTTGCAGCCGGAGCCGGGCCCTGGTTGATGGCCGCTTTTTAATGGCGTACTTGACGCTCTCGGGGAGTCGGGGGCTCACGCGTGCTTATACGCAAGTGTAGCTGTTAACACGCCGTAACGATTGCTGGCAGCAGCGAATAAACGACTTCACTGCTCGGTTATCCGCGATGCAGTTTAACGAGCCGCTTCACGCTGCGGAGATTTCTTTTTATGAATTACAGCGCAGTTAGTGTGAAGTTTAGCTGCGTGGTCTTTGGTTGGTGTTCCACTTTGTAAAGGCCGTAACAACGGGCTTCTGCGGGAGCAAATGGCACACGTGGCATTGTTTTTTTTTGTTGTTGTTGTTGTTTTTTTAGCCATGCTGTTTGTGCTAGCCGTAATTTGTGCCGTCTACGGATATGTGCCGTACAGCCTATACGCGAAAACTATTATCATCATAAACGGGTATATGCCACAGAAGCTGGTTAATAGCACTACTTATCACTGGTCCACTAAAAATGAAGGAAACTGTCGTCATCCAACGGGTATATGCCACTGCGCAGCCTATCAGAAAACTATCATAAACGAGTATGTGCCACAGAAGTTGGGTAAATCCCACCTCTGCCCCACTAAAAGAGACGAAGGCAACAGTTAGCCCAGCAAATGACTGCGAAGCGACGGCGGCGAGCCGAAGACCCCGAGTACATACAACGAGAGAATACTATAAGGAACGGGGAAAGGCAACGGCGACTGCAAGTAGACCCCGAAGAGATGGAAGGCTTAGGCCAACGACGACGTGTCCGTGTATCTGCGAGAGGTGCAAACGCTTGGTTTCAGCGCGAGTTTTCTGTCTTTGGAGTTCGGACATCTGTGTCGTGTCCGTGGCTGTCTGTGGTTTTAACTCGAACCTCTCCGGGCTGAGAATCAACGTAGAAACACCCCATAGCATCACCTAGCTAAAGCCTAGCAACGACCTAGAAGCAACCTAGAAACAACCTGCATCACACAACCTAGAAGCAACCAGATCAGTCTTCAGAATCGTCCGTTTTCGCTGTCTCAAGCCTTGCGCGGCTTAATGCAAGCTTCGCCAATTTTTTTACGTGATACCGCGGCCACTTGTGCTTTTGCGAGCGTACGGAGATATAATACATCAATCCCAGACAAAAAAGAAAAGCAACTGCAATTTTCGAACATCTCCAATTCTTGTATTCACCTGTTGAAAGAAAAAAAAATCGGTTCTGCAACGGCGTGTCTGCTTTAAATTGGAATGTTAAAGAATGTAGGTTTGCCAGACTACTATAGTGCGAAAAAAATCGGCGAACTTAATACACAAGCTTCTTAAACAGGTGCGGCGTTACGGTTTAACTATATAGAGAGCGCAGAAACCGTCGGTGTGGCGACGTCCTGACAGAGGCGCAAGATTAGGACAACAGAGATTGGAGTCAGGTGAAGTGTGTCTGCCACATCTACGGCATACAAGAGCGTATCGGCTTCATACTGTGTAAATTCAGTTTCATTAATCTCACTTTTCTGAAACGCAGTGTGGACTCTTGTTCACTAATTGCGTGGATTATCGTCTTCTATGTCAGCAGTCTCTGATACGCAGGTCGCGGGATCCTGTCCCGGTCAGGCGGCCACGTTTTCGATGGAAGTTAAAATGCTTGAGGCCCGTGTACTTACATTCAGGTGCTAAAGAACCCCAGGTGGTCGAAATTTCCGGAGCACCCCGCTACGGCGTCTCTCATAATCATATCGTGGTTTTGGGACGTTAAACCCCAACAATTATTATTATTATTATTATTATTATTATTATTATTATTATTATTATTATTATTATTATTATTATTATTATTATGTCAGCAGTTTAGACTTTCGAGAAGCCACGAGGGAAATCCATTGAATAGAGCCAAGTCTCTAATTTATTGCATACTACTTCTACGTGCTTGCCCCGATGTCGCTTGTCATTCATTGGCAATTTCTCCCAAATACATTCATACGCGATATTAAGTTTTCTGATGTAACTTTCGAACGATTTTCCCCGAGCCCTGTAGTCGTACGTCCAGGATTCTTTCAGCATTTGGGCGACCTGATTTCTGAGCAACTTAGTCGAAGCGCACCAATAAGCACACGACGACTGCAAAGAAGAGAACTTTTTCACGGATAGCGGACGGGGATCACGTGTCTTCAGAACAGAGGGGAAAGCTCCGCTGTCGCTTCAACAGCTCTCTCTGTGGGGCACTCGTGCTATACGGAAATATACCCCCCCCCCCCCCTCTCTGCCGATGAGAAAGCCCATATAGTGTTCATGTGTGCATGGCCTGTGGCGTTCTTATTATTTTTCTTTCTTCCTGTTGGCGTTCCCTTACCCCATCCTCATCAGCTCGTCGCTTCCTGCTATTCTTCTGCCATTCGGTCTCCTTTTTTCTATTTGTTTCATTCTTTCGCGGTGTGCACGACATCGCCGCTAGAGGGCTGGATGGGCGGAATCCCTCCGGCAGCTGTGTCGCTCGGCACAGGCCACGTAAAACTTTCCAGAAAGGCGCAGTGTTGCCTAAGCTGTGTGAATATGAGTCTTTCCCGCATAATTTACCGAATGAAACCGTGTCGTTTTTTGTCTACGGGGAGCACACAGTGGCGACAACGTGCGCTATTTTGTCGTACAATTCGCCTCTTTCCACTGTACTTTCCGGAGATGAAGATATCTGGATTGAGCGTAGCTTTTTTCGTCGTGGTGACACTACAACGGAAATGGCGACCACGGATGACGTCAGGGAATATCACGGTGTAAAGTGAATATCCACCTTCCAAGGTGCCTCGAAAGCCGGGCTCGGTATTGTCACGTGGTCGTGACGTCGACGAAGGCAGCAGGCGACGTGTCTAAGATGAAACTGTTTATTAGGCCGAACTTGTGGCCGGTAAACGGAAAGTAAGATTACAGCAATACACGCTGGCACTGATAGCGGCGAACAGAGCGTCGGCCGTCGATCAACTGAACTTCGTTGGAACGCGCCGGCTTTTATAAATCACGCGTCGAACATTTTAGCCTTATCACTATAGTCGTCGCGCAAGCTCTCGAATAATCTTGGGTGTTCGCGTCTTGCGCGCAATCTTAACAAAATAATCTACTAAAATCGTGAACCTTCTCGAACACTGCAGGCACTGTTTGTTCACAGTCGTTGTGGGCGTAAACCGAATACAGTAAAAGTGAAATAAGAAACGCGCGTGACAGTATAGAGGGAAGGGGCCATGACACGGTCACCCACCAAATTGCTGTTCTGAGCGAAAAATAACGTAGAGGGTCTGTTGTGCCTGTACACATATGAAAAAGGGACTGTAAAAGAGTACTTCATTGCAAAATGAGCCCTTGAAGTCGCCGGCTATAAAGCCCGCCCACTGCCGGCGACCGCCATTTTGCCATAGCATGTGTGACGTCATTTTCTTCATGGAGTGGAGCCGTTTGGTTTTACACTTCATTTTACCATCTCATTGAAAATCACCTAGTGTCTGGCGCATCATAGCCATTGCTGCTTTTGCGCCATAAAACCCAACATAACTAACTATCTTCTACCTATAGTTTCAGCCGCTGCATATCGTTCAATTTTCAATGCCAGGCGGAGGAAAGCTGAAATAGCTCCATTGTACCCGCAGCTGACTACGAAACAATATCGTTGGCCGGAATACAGACGCTCGCAAAGCAAGCGGTGATTGTTACGTCACAGCTCGCGAGTGCGCCAGTGTTGTCCAAACTCTCGGGCCGCTCGCGTGTTTATAAAAAAAATATTCATTATAAATTAAGTGTTCGACCAAATGCGCTGAAATTACGCCAGCTTGTTTGTGTACATCCAATGGATAAACCCACATAACACAAATTGTTAGTGAAAATTTGGTGTCATAGCCCCTTTAAGTGCACACGGAAGCTTCAAACGTGGTGGTTCACGTGAACCTACGAGTGATGGGTTCGGCCTTCTTGGTTCAAACGGCCTTTGCGACTTTCCGGAGTGCTCATTTTAGACAAAATATCGCGTTATGTAAATGCGGCAATTTTCGATGACTGCACGCGTGTGCGCAGGCTCTCATATTTGTGTGATTGGAAAGCTGATTGTTTGATAAGTAAACTTAATTATACATCCAACAACGTCTGTATAGGCACAGTAACGGTGATCGGACAAATACGTCGTTCACGTTCTGGTATATACAAATGGAACGATCGCACTGCCAGGGTTCCGTGCAGTAAGTTCTGTGGGAAACTGTAAGGCGTGGAGTGTCCAGGCAGCCAGTGTCCTACGCGGCACAAACCAGTGCCGAAGCGTGAGCGGTGGCCGCAATCCACAATGTGCATAGGAAGGAAGCTGCGTGCGGAAAGGAAAGTTTTTTTGCGTCTACCTCAAAGCAATCCGCTAGGTTTCTGTAAAGGAAACTCGCGCAGTTCTTTCGGCTCCCGCGGAAGCTTCCGAGTTTAATCAAAGAAAAAAAAAGAAAGAGTTCGGATCTTGTTAGGGGGTTAAACCAATTTCGACAACTTTCCTGGAGTATTTTCTGTGTCCCAGCAAGGTTTTACCCTGTTCATCAAAACGACCCAACGTGCTAGCTTAGCACTTAAGGTGTCGCGATGTTAAGTTCGAGGGCGCGGGTTCGATCCCCAGCCACAGCGGATGCATTTTGTTAGGGGCAAAATGCAAAGAACACCTGTGCGCTTTGATTCAAGAGCGCGTGGTCGGAATGAATCTGTAGTCTTCCACTACGTACGGTGTGCCTCAAGGTCGTATCGTGGTTCTGGCGCCTAAAACCCCAGCAATTCTTACGTAGCGGTCGTCAGACGACGAAATTTTCTGTAGCTCCCTTTGTTATTGAAGTACGCCAAGGGAAGAGCAGATTGAGAAACACCAATCTTCCGAATACGGTCCGCCACGGTGGTGTAGCGGTTACGGTGCTCGGCTGTTGACCCCAATAGGTCGCGGGTTCGATCCCGGCCGCGGTGTAGTCTCATTTCGATGGAGGTGAAATGTCAGCGCACGTTAAAGAGCTGCCACACAAATCAGCAAAGTCTGCATAGAAAGTGTTGTCTTTCTACATTTGTTTAGTACCGTGAGTACAACGCATTCACATGGTATAGATGGACACGTATTCAAGTTAATAATGCATGGGTGAGCAGCCTAGTGGTAAGGACACTCGCCTTCGGAGCATGAGGTCATGGGTTCAAATCCCTGCATTTTGATGGAGGTGACATGCTATAGAGGCACGTGTACTGTGCGATGTCAGCGCACGTTAAAGAGCACTAGATAGTCGAAACTTTCGGAGCCCTCCACTACGGCGTGCCTCATAATCATATCGCGGTTTTGGCACGAATACTGCCTGTCTCAATTGAATGTATACACCTTGCGAAGCCACAGGCGCGGGCGTTATCGAGGCGTTTGTGCTGTCGCAGCGCTTGCTGTACGCATTGATGACGTCATGGCCTCAAGAGTAGATTGGGAAAGCTGTCGTTGCAAAAGTAACGCACATGCGCCTGATCAGCGTGGTGCGAGTATCTTGCGAAACACAGCGTGACTCTCTTGCGACATTTTAACGTCCTCGTGAGGCAATAGAACGGCAGTGATTGGGTATGACGCTGTTTTGCATCTGCTGTAACCACAGGTAGCCGTGTTTTGATTCTTAATTTTGTTGTTCTGGGGTAAAAAAGGCGGAGGGTCTTTTACACCATCGATCGCAATAATATCTGGTGTTTTACGGGCCAAAATTCAGATGTGATTATGAGGTACGCCGTATAGTGGAGGGCTCCGGAAATTTTTACCATCCGGCGTTCTTTAGCGTGCACTGACATCGCACAGTACATAGCCATTTGGCATTTCGCCACCATCGAAATGCGACCGCCGCGGCCGGCATCGAAATTTTCGATGGTCGAAATTTCCGGAGCCCTCCACTACGGCGTCTAGCTCTCATAATCATATTGTGGTTTTGGGACGTAAAACCCCAGATATTATTATTCACATTCAAAGCGCTTTGTAGGTAGAGTGAAATTCGAGGAAATGGAAAGTTATAGTGTAGGGCACGGATTTTAGCGAAGAACAATTGGCTGTTATTATTTTTTTTTTCGCATGGTGGAAACAAACAAAACAAGGTGTGAACGAACTCCTGCGAGTGAGGTGCCGTGACGGCTTCTGTTTATCTTTCCAGTGAAGGCCGAAGAAAGACACGCAAACTTAATCTACGCAGTCTCGGCTGAAGTAACTGAGGAAACGAGGCAACCGATGCCGTTGAGACTTCAGCACACATACTTGAACTAACGATACACCTTGTGCAATTTCTGAACACCTTTCTGCTTTCACGCCGTCATTTGCAACGTTTCGAATAGTGCAAACGTCAAGCCAATCGCGTGTGCTCACGAGTATGTATTGCCGCGCTTTCAGCCGCCGCGCAAAGTACTTTCCGCGTAATGGATTCGAAAAAAAAAAATACCTTCCACTTAGCGGCGAATGAGAATCGCGTTAGTATTACGTCAGGGGACGCCCGCGCTCGCGTATTCCAGCAACATTAGGCAGCTTTAGAATAGCGTACGCAAAGCTTTGCGTTAACGTTTTTCGCCACTGCGCATGCGTCGACCGCTATCCTCTTGTGGGCCCCCCTGTTAAGTGACGGAAATAGCGGGTGACCGCAACCACCGCTATATTTGCTTACGCTATTGTAAAACTCCATATCGTTTGGAGCTGTCGTTCAGTGGCGTAGCAAGGGGGGGTTGGTTGATACCTCCACCCTTACCGCCGAAACTTTTCAATTTTGCATGTGTATATATGCACGCAGGAACATACATAACGCAAGGTTGAACCTCCCCTTACCCCCGAAACAAATTTCTGGCTAGGCCGCTGTTGTCCTTAATGTTAGTACTGCGGAGTGCTCCTGCATCGATGACCAGAAACTCTGCATTGCCGTATTATTATTATTATTATTATTTTTTTTTTGCAGCAGTATGAACAGAAGTTGCACGTTGAACACACTCGATGCCCTGGCATCCTTCATTTTTATTGGCTGTTAACGTAGAGACATGGACAGGCCGAGGTTATCTTTTATACCTTGATGGTTCAGTTGGCTCGAGAGCTCATTGTCAACCGGCCATATTTGCTCGGTAGCCGCACGTGCAGGAGGATTCGTACTTGCCGCGTACATACGCTGCACTGTACTCTAACAGGATGATCTAGGGAGCTTGTTGGTTATACATGTTTATACCATCACAACGCACGAAAGCTTCTACATTTAGTTGCGTCACGCTTCCTGTGTCTCTATTCCTATATGCGTCATCGTTTTGTCACGCATGCGCGTTCTGTCATGGATTTCAACCAAGCATAACCCGCCAACGTGTTTTGTCGGCGCTTATTCGAGCGGCCGTGCATTCCGGCACTATACAGTATGTACAGCCAACCACAAAAGTTTACGGACTACGCGAGCGCGTGGCCAAGAGTATACAGTTCACCATAGCCAAGCGCCTCTTCGCGACATTTCCGCTAAGTCAGCGGCGATCGACAGCAGCGCTAAGACGCATCCATCCCTAAGTCGATGGCCCGACTATTTTCCCACTGGGCACAAATATTTTCCACCTTCCACTTTTAACGCGACGCGCTCTTCAGCAGCCGTGGCTAAGCACTTTTATCTATCAGTCTATCGGCATGACTGTTGTCAGTCGCAATATTTCTCGCAAAAGTGATATCTACCTAACGGCACACCGGTCGAGGCACTCCGCGATAGCTTTGATTCTGGTATCAAAATATAAGTGTGGCTCTCATACCATAGAGAAACATACTTACGTAAAGAGTGGGACACTCCCCCGTAGGGCCCTGTGGCCGAGCTACTGCGCTTCTTTCAGAGCCACGAGTGGCTGGTCAGACCCTATAATGTCTTCGGCATAAATAAATAAAACAAGAAAAATTATTTCCGATGCAGGGATTTGAACCCGTGACCTCATGCTCCGAACGCGAGTGTCCTTACCACTAGGCCGCTCACCCATGGCATTATTAAAGTGAATACGTGTACATCTATACCATGTGTATGCGTTGTACTCACGGTGCAAAACAAATGTAGAAAGACAACACTTTCTATGCAGACATCACTGATTTGTGTGGCAGCGCATTAAACGTCCTCTGCGGGCAATGGCGTAGCTAGAGGGTGGCACACTGTGCCCGTGCCCCCTCCCTCCCCGAATATTTTTTTCGCCATGACATAGAGAGCTCAAAATGACTGCGAGTGAAAAACAGCGCTAAAAAGACGGGACAAGAAAGGAGACGGGTCCCGTGTCCTTTCCTGTCCCATCTTTTTAGCGCTGTTTTTCACTCGTAATCATGAACCAACCAGCCCAAATGCGTACCTTACTGCAGTTCAAAATGACTATTTGTCTGCCGGGGCCCCACTTCAAATCAAGGAGGTGCCCCCCCCCCCCCCCCCCAAAAAAAAAAAAAAAACCATTCTTCCTACGCCCCTGTCTGCGGGACACGATAGAGCCGACGTGGAGGATTGTACAAATCAGTAAAATTTTTCCTTTGAAAAAATTTAATGCCAAACTTGCGTTTCGGTACTCCTCCTGAGGCGGCAATTACATGAGCTGACTAACGAGTGGAAGCGAGCATAAGTGCGCCATCTGGCGGGTGTTCAAACCCTTGCTTGCTCGGCCGCGAAAAGGCTCGAGTGGCCACTCTTTAATATAGTATATTTCTCTATGCTCATAACGGCAGATAAGCGCTTTGAGTGAAAACAACGAACTAACAATATGCTGAACAGCAGTAGAAAATATACCAGTGAACAACAAAAAGAGCCCGTTTCCGGCCCAGCGGTGCAGTCTATGGTATATGTGGTGCACCGCTAGGTGGCGCGGGCAGGCAGTTTGGCATAAAGTCCCTGAAAAAAACAGGGGACTTTAGTTTGGCATAGAGTTATGTATAGTAACTCTAGTTTGGCACGTACTCGCGTGGTCCGTAAATTTTTGTGGTCTACTGTACAGTATTTGTGGATTGAAACGGTACAATCTAGGGCTAAGTAGTACATACTCTCCACCGTGGTATCGGCGTAATTTTGACTCGAACGCGTAGATTAGAGCCACTATAATCTTTATAGACCAGACTTAATCGCGACATGACGTGGTTATCTCGAGCAATTTGCGCATTATGGCCAGTCGTTTATACCAAAAAAAAAAAAAATGATGCCGCGTTTGCATTCTTGAGCACTTCACATCGTTTGAAAATGGCTTCCGGCTCTGCTGGCGATTTGGCGGCGTTTGCTTTCATTCTAGCCGTGCCTTGGCTGTATCTGGGTGTCATACGATAGCACGCATTCTGCGCGGCATCTTTGTACACTGAAGCACGTGCCCGTTCGATCAGCATAAAATAAATGCGTTCCTTGCTGGCATTCGTGCATTCCTAGTCTTCACGTCTCGTCTGTTTCCAGGCGTCGTCTCCATTCGCGCTTTTTTTTTTTTTTGCTTCTTTTCGTCCGTTGGCGACGCTTCGTCGCATACACAGCATTCTTCTCTACACACCGAGGGCGTTGCTATGCGCTTGTGCGTGCGACATGCATCTATAGCGCGCGGCTCTTCATGGCTCTGTCTCCTCTCCCGGCATGCCCCGCGGCGTGCGTGCACGCGTACTCTTCGCGAGAAATAGCGACGTGGGAACACGACAGAAAAAGAAAAAGGCCCTCTGGCGGGCGTGCAAAGTGGATGATCGAGAGTGCGTGCCGCTGGATTGCATAGCTTCATACACTTTGCGACGTGAACGCATAAAGCGCCACACACACATATATAAACAACCACGAGGAAGCGTCCTGCCCTGCCTTGCGTTCTTCTTTTGCGTCCCGGTTTGTTTGTTGATGCGTATGATCGATGCCCTCCGCGAGCGTTTGCACGTATCGAGCCGGGCGAACGTACGGGCCACGGAACCCAGGTTGAAGAAACCCCCGGCCGGCTGCGAGGCGGCAACACAATGGGGGGTCGCGCCTATACGCCGCGCCGCCGGCGCTCTTTTTTTTTATTTTATTTTTTTTTTGTTCTCACTTTTTTTTTTTTTTCGTGCGATCTGAGGAATGCGCTGAATGGAGTTTGTGAAGTGGGAGCGGAACGAGGGAAACGTAACCAACAAACGTTGCGATCTGCTCGCCGTCGCTGCCTTTTCATAGATCGGCAGGTTGCTCGCTGCGTATTATCGCACCCCGCTGTAAAGGGCTTCGCCTTTTCATTGGCGAACGTGTACCTGAATCAGACGTGCCGTTTGCCCGTAGCCGTTCCAACCAAAGCTTTGTGGAAGGAACACTACATCTGG
This sequence comes from Rhipicephalus appendiculatus, assembly GCA_030522465.1. Taxonomy (NCBI): domain Eukaryota; kingdom Metazoa; phylum Arthropoda; class Arachnida; order Ixodida; family Ixodidae; genus Rhipicephalus; species Rhipicephalus appendiculatus. The sequence goes on from JALIZH010032967.1 coordinate 2,677,790, forward strand.
CGCTCGTATAAGCCTGGCAAGGCGCGAACTTGCGTTCCGCAAACGAGTGCTTTAACAGAGCGCGGGATTTTTCCAAAGGCGGTCATTCTTGTTATCTAAGGACCTTCTGAAAGACAATTTGTTGTCTGAAGTTCGCGTAAAACCAGAGTCCTTCAATACTTTGGTAAAACTAAACACTCTGCATTTGATCTTTCGTCATTATTCCGTTTCACTGCCTTTGGTATTGTTATAAATGAAAAGTATAATTGTGCGTAAACATTCGCTCATGATGAATTGTTTTCGAAAACCTTAGCTACTTTCATACCTATACTCGTCCTTAATTTGTGTATGTCACTTTGCTTTTACCTCGTATTAACAAGTCCGAGCTATATTTTGTAAGTCACATGCTCTAATGATTACTGGGGCATCTACGTGAACAGATATGTGGCCTGACAGCATCACGATTCTATAGCTCTCTCTAAACGTTGCGCTTCGATATGCCTTCTATACGAGCGAATTCTTAAATTTCAGTGGTAGCTAGCGGTAGTTACCCTAAACGTAACAGCCCCGTGAGCTTCAAGGTTTTCCTTATTTTTTGCCATGTCTGAAGGAACCATAAATGTTTATAAAATTTAGAGTATGTACGGTGTATTGCCAGATCACCATGCAAGAGGGGCCGGGCACACCCTTGTGTGTTGATAGAGGGCCCTCCCGCTTTTCAATTTTAGACCCTGCATGTAGGCCTGTAGGCCTCACGAGAAAATCTACAAAGCGTCGCAACCTGCGGTTAAAGCTTTGTCGAGCGCTGCACGTATGTTCTATAATAGTCGCTCCCTTCTTCTGAGCCCCTTTTTGTGCGCGGAGAGCAGCGCACCTGCAGGCACCGGCGCCGCCTTCGCCGTGTCGGCATTTTTCTGACGCCGTTCACAGACGACCTGCGGGCACGTTCGCATGGGCCAACACATGCATCCGGCCAAGCGCGCGTGCGCTTTCGCGGCTGCATCGCCCGAATGCGACGATGCTGCGTCCCAGGTGTGTCGTATTTACGCGCCTATAAGCGTCTTCCGCCTTTTGCTTGAGAAAGCAAGTCATACTTATTGTGCGTTTTAAGTGCGGAGCACTTTGGGTGCCCGTACTGTCGTATGCTGTCGTATAATGTCGTCGTCGCTTGGCGTAACGCAGGCAAAAGCACGTATAGCACATCTGTAGCATATTGAGCGCGCGCTAGGGCAAAGGAGAATTCTTCTTCCTCTTGTTCTTCGAGCGTGTTGATGACATTAAATGCGAAGCACTTTAGGGGCAGGGGCTGTCGTATGCGGTCGTCGCTTGGCGTAACGCAAGCAAAACCACGTATAAAAATAGAAAAAAAAGAGGAAGTAAGCGAGAAATAGAGAAAGAAAAAATAGGAAGAAATATAAAAATAGAAATAAAGAGAAAATAACACAGATAAAACTGGAAAAGGAGGAAAAAAAAGAGAGGAGGAAATAATGATAAAACTGAAGAGAAACAAAAAAGAGGCTGCCCAGCTCCGCACTTCCTTCAGGCTTCAGTTTAGCATAACCGGTTTGCTACCCTGCGCAGGGGGAAAGGGATGGGGGAATTGAAAGAACAGTAAAGAGGGGGGGGGGGGAGCACACACACACACACACACACGTCACAGAGCAGTCGCGTGTTTCATAAAGTTCCTGAAAAATATGCTCACGAAGGTATACGTGCCTTGCATCATCTGTGTTTTCTTCCTTTTTTTTTTTTTCGCCTCGTCCCGCCCCTTTTCCTTGTCCATTCTATCTGATTGTTAACCTTTATTTTACACTTCGAAGACGTGAATAAACCAGTTGTGAGTTTGCGCGCCGCCTGTCCTGTAGTCCCTGTCATGAAGGAAGCTTAAAGACGTTATATTAAATAAAACACGTTTCCGGTCCGGTCGTGCATGACTAATTGCTGTAATTGCGGCGCAGCAACATTAGGACAGGCGCGCGTTTCCAACTCATTTATTTCGGGAATACCAGCTCATTTTCTCGTGCACGGTCGTCCGCACTCGCGTACGCATGAGCGTAATCGTTTGCAGGCACGTGCGGACGATACGCAGACCCCTTACGCGCCAGCTCGCGATCGAAGCCACGCAACGATTCCGGCCAACAATAATCGCACTTTGGCGCAAAACAAAATGAGCAAGCCTTCTGCAGCTGCGCGACTCGTCGAAAATCGACTTTCGGGCGACGTCACAGCACGGAGAATGTGTTGTAAGCCATGGTTCAGATGGTTCTTACGAGCACACGTCGACGCGCTGCTTTCCTGAGATGTGACGCAGGCTGTACAGGCGCTACGTTTTTTATTGGTGCGTCGGTGTTTCTCTCCAAGATGCATTGAGACGCGCCCAACTCGGTGACTGTGCAACGTTTCGGGGAAGTTCCGCGCACGTCGCACTTCGTGCGATCCATCTTCTGCCGCGGTCGCCCCACACACGAGTAGTAATTGATAGCTCGCACGTGACGTCACAGACGCACAACATGGCCGCTTAGATGACGTCAAGGCAGTATAATCGCGCAGGTGATTAACTTTCTTTCTTTCTTTCTTTCTTTCTTTCTTTCTTTCTTTCTTTCTTTCTTTCTTTCTTTCTTTCTTTCTTTCTTTCTTTCTTTCTTTCTTTCTTTCTTCTGAAGTGTGAAAAGACGTCACTGGAACGTTGTTAGGCCTCTACTCTACACATGAATATCGAAGGAAGCAGCATGCAATGTACTGTAAACACTAACGCGACATCGCAAAGTTCGCGTTCCGCCATGTTGGTGGTCCAACGTGGCTATTTCAGTGACGACAGTGAAAGCCATCTGTACGGGCGTACTTTGTAGCAGATTAAGGTCTCTGTGACCTTGCTGACTCATATGTACTGAAGACATTATCGTTCTGCTCCATACGCCTAATGCACGCTGGGGAAAGCCACTTTACGTGCGGAAGGCTTTCTTGCCCACCAAAACTCAATAATCATACAGGTCATTTGTATTATTTTTGTTTAGCATCTCTTCAGCTTCACATACAGTCGTTTGCAATCACGCGTAGTGTCCAACAGATATGCTGCCACGCTGTGAGTCATCTACGCCAAGCAATTTCAAAAGCATTATATAGGTGGAGCCTGAAGTGCATACACAGTAATACGATCAATAATGTGGGCTCGTGCGAGGTGCGCTGCCTCAAGGTTAGGTCATTGTTCACTCAGCTTTCGGACTATACCGGCTATGTCGTGCTGCTTAGCAGGAGGTCGCTGGTTCGACTCCCGGCTACGGAAGCCCGTTGGCCGATAATAATTCGGAGCCCTTTTGCACGGCGTCTCTCATAGTCCGCGTGCTTTGGGACGTTTAGGCCACACTGTTTAATTTGAATTTGTACTTTCACGCGCGAACATCGTGTTCTAGTTTGTCGTCCTTGTGTCGGACGCGATGCTAAGAGTTCCATCGTCACAATTGTGCCGATGAAACTGCTTGTGCTGCATTATACGAGTTACCTGTGCTGCTTTACACGATACAACCTCTATTCTGTAGCTGTTTCTTTTTTCTTTGTGTGTGTGTGTGTGTGTGTGTGTGTGTGTGTGTGTGTGTGTGTGTGTGTGTGTGTGTGTGTGTGTGTGTGTGTGTGTGTGTGTGTGTGTGTGTGTGTGTGTGTGTGTGTGTGTGTGTGTGTGTGTTCTGTTGTGGTGGTATGTGGTGGTATGTGGACTTTGTTCTATCAGTGCACGAAAAAAAAAAAAGGAAGGGGTGGGAGTGCCACCCGCGGTTTACTTGAAGCGAGAACTGTGTACTTCGCTCGTCACCGGGTGCAACAACGGACCTGACCGAATACCGTATCGTCCATTGTGTTTGCTGCTACCGTCCTTGCCCCGTTCCTCCCCGTCTGCTGCCCTCACTTTCCATGTTATCAAGAAACAATGAACCGACGCTGTTTCACTGTCCGCTCGTTTTGCTCCGAGTGTTTTTCTCTTTTTTTCTTCCCAGCTGTGCTGCATGGTTGCGGTTTTCTTCTGTCCCCTATTTCGTCCTGATAAGCGTCTAACGGTTTGCTGCCAGTTCGCGGCACGTTTCGCACGCTTACGTGCTTTCGCGATATCGCGCGACTTCATCGTGGCAGCACACCCGCTGGGAATAGGCGAGGACTGCAGCGCATGCATGCAGGTCGTGCGCGAAAGGGCGTCTCGTTCGGACGTGTTTGCATATACGACGGAGAACTCACTACTATAATACACCAAGTGCGTGGCAGACGGAGAGAGGGCAAAAGTGGGGGGCTAACGAGCTAGCTGATGCCGTATCTCTTTCTCCTTGGCGAGGTAACGGTGAAAGCTACGCACGAGGCGCTGTCGGGCGAAGTTGTCTCGAGAGACTTCATTACCCGAATGAGTCGCGGGACTTGAATGGGAAAGGACCCCGGCGGACCGAATGCGTATACGTAGTACGTAGACGGCAAGCGAGAATACAAAATAGAGCGCCGCATTCACGGTCAGTCGGCGTAAGTTTTCTTCCTCCTTGTCTACATTCACAGTTTATAATGCTTCGCTCGATCGATTGTATCTTAAGTGTGACAAAAATGCGGCACGCAATCCTTCGTTAAAAGCGGAATTTGTCATCCGGTCGTCATCTTCATCCCACTTTGCGTGTTCTGGCGGAACTGAATTTTTTGTATTATTCGATGAAAATCTTTTTCCACGAGCGCATGAGTTATCCGCAATCATTTGGTAGTATTGGCAGTCATGACCGTGGTATACTGTTACTGTCTGATATATGTTTAGAGCGTAGTGTAACAGGTTATTGGAGCTTCCTAGGGATTGTTATCCGGAAGAAAAAAAAAGGGGGGGGGGGGCGTAAGTGGCTGATCCGTTGACAAGGCAACCATTTGGGAAGGAAAACAAGTATATAAGGAAACCTATTTTAAAGAGACACTTCTAGTCGATTGGCATCATCATGAACAAGACTTCCTTATGGAAGCCGAAACGTCTCTTATTTTAAACTTTTAAATATTTTATTTGGCCGGTGCACTTTTACCAAATATAAAGCAAATCGCCTTCCTCAATATTTGCGCTGTGCCTTACGATATTTATTGTGGACCAGCACCCCCAAATCAGGCCGTTTCCGGCAAGGCAGCGAGAGCACTCCCCCTTCCCTATTTTTAAACTAAGCGTGATTGCACGCTTTCGTGCCTTGTGAACCTTCAGCTTGTGTCCGGTGTTCCGTCGAGCTTGCTTCGCGAACGCGTTTGGCGCTGAAATTTTATCTGGCGCCATGTGGGTCACGGTACAAAGAGTGCGTCGCGCCGCCTCTCTGCGCAGACAGCGACGTGACCGTCGCTGCGCGCATCAGCGTTCGGGTTGGCATCGACGACCTTTAATTGTGTACCGCCGAACGTCGTCGAGTTGCGCATGCCTGTTCGCCGCGTGACATATATATATATCAACGCGCGCGCTGATATTCGACGCTTCGACATGGCGTGCAACCCCTTTTCCTCACAATAGGACTGGTATGTGGAGGGCTGCCAAGAGATCGGGATTTGGAGCGAAGGTTGCTGTGGCGACGCGATAATGCGGACTTACCGGAGTCAAAGATTTAGTTCAGCAAACATATTGTTACGGGAAAGATACAGACTCGTAGGAGTGGGTACAGATGTATTTTCCACTGGTTAAGCGAGCAGCGCCACCGATGATCAGCTCGCGCCAGTCTCAGATCTTCTTTGTCGTCCTTCTCTTCGTCCTCTTCATCTCGATGCCACTGGTACGTAGCAATATAAACATACTCACCTAGGCGTGCGCAAGGTTCTCCATTTAGAGGAGGGGGGGGGGGCATGTTTTGCCGCGTTGTCTGAAAGAAAGAGTTCCGCAGTGGATGAAAATGAGGCGATGACGCGCTTCTCGCTAAAGGCCTGACCACACGTGCGCGTTGCAGCGTGTCAGCGCGTATCTTTCTGACGCGGCGTCGCGCCCTCTCCCCATTGGAGAGAAAGGGCGCGCAGCTTCGCGTAGCCGGGCACCCTCTCTCTCCATAGGGAGAGGGCGCGACGCCGTGTCATAAATCCACGCGCTGACACGCTGCAACGCGCACGTGTGGTCAGGCCTTAAGGCCCGGCGTTGGTCCCCGGCTTTTCCGGGGTAAAGGTGGGAAGGAAACGGTTCTTTGAACGCAACATCGGAAGCCCTCGTTCGCCATTATCGTCAAGAAACATGCCTAGCCATAACCCTGCGCAAGCGCATTAAAGATGGCGCGAAAGGTTTGTTCCGTAATGGTCTAACTGCGCTGAGACGAGGACAACATAGGAAGAAAAAGACAGCACGCGCGCTGTCTTCTTTTATTAATGTTGTCCTCGTCTTAGCGCAGTTAAACCATTCCGCAATGAACGTCAACCAACTAGCCCAACTTTGTGCGCTACTGACAGGTCCCACTGCGCAAACGTATGGGGGGCAGAATCGGCGCCCCTTTAGATAACTAAGGAGGGGGGGCCTGCCTCCCCCCCCCTTCCCCATGCGCACTCTATGCACTTAATTCACGCTGCACGTGACTGTACTTATGTATCACCTGGATGAACGAAACGCTTCGTGTGGTCCAATTTGCCAAACGTTACTTTGCGAACCCATTGGAACCTAGCCTGCATCCTGTTATATCTATCTATCTATCTATCTATCTATCTATCTATCTATCTATCTATCTATCTATCTATCTATCTATCTATCTATCTATCTATCTATCTATCTATCTATCTATCTATCTATCTATCTATACCTATTTATCTATACCTATTTATCTATCTATACCTATATCTATCTATACCTATATCTATCTATACCTATCTATACCTATACCTATTTATCTATATATTTATTTATTCCTGATGTAACGCTGGTCAGTGCGAGAACAGCGCCGTATAAGCTACACCTGTGATTCGGTTTGTCCCCCCTTGGGAGATCGTAACATGAAACGCCATGAACGAACGTACGCTTCCTCCGTCCAGCCCTGAAGAGAGGCGCTCGTGGAACTCTGCCAAGGGAATTTGCCCGCGGCGTTCAACGTGCGCGCAGGTTCGCCTCGAAGGCGGGAATACGCCGCGCGGGACATTTCGCATTTGCGCAGTTTTGTGTGTGGTGTGCACGCGGGCAAAAGTGCCGAGGCGAGCGCGCGCGACAGTGGAGCTCTCGGCGTCGAGCCTGCGCGGCGGTCTCTGCACCGATGTGCGGGCGGCGAAACCAGCGGAACCATTTCCTACGTCACGTGGCACGTCACGTTGTCACGTGAGCGACCCAGAGAACGCAGCCAGTAGCGCGAGAGAAATCTGTGAGTACTGTCGGATGTATTTACGCCCGCGCTGTCGTGCTATCACTTTGACAGAGAATGTTCTTTTTTTTTTTTTTCGAATGTCTAGAATCAACGCAGTCGCTGCCCTGACACTCCGTGCTAGTTTCACTGCTAAACTTGAAGACGCGGGTTCGATTGATTGCCTGTCATGAGGCGAAATGCGAAAACGTCAACATTGGCTTAGCAGGGGGTTGGGGTGTTACACCCCTGTTCTTTGGAAACGTTTCTGGCTATGCCACTGAACGTCAGTGTACCTAGATTTAGGATGCTTGTTAAAAAGCTCCAGGTGGCCAGAAAAGTGCAGCGTTCCCCACTATGTAGGTCGTGCCACATATTAATGTATTTATTCTGGCACGTTGAAATTTTACGCGTTTCGAAGCTATAATCGGCTGAGGCTTACAGGGCTTGGTGGTATCACTGTTTCTCGGCTGCCCCTGCATGTGGCTTCTCCTAGTGACTCTTCGAAACGAAAATAACGTTTAGGACGAATCGGCGCGATGTTTCAAAGGCCATAAAATTACAACTGCGCACAGTAGCATGCGAGTGAAGACCATTCTTGAGCATTGATAGCGTATTATACGCAGGGTTTGCAATATGCTGTGGTCATCTGAAGGCAAATTAAGCACCGGGCGTGTGAAACCACGACACAGCGTGTCACAGCGTGTCAAACCATAGTGTGTCAAAACCACGATATGATAATGAGGCATGCCGTAATAGGAAGCTCCAGGTTAATTCCAAGCACACGGTGTTAGCCAGTGCGCTCCTAAACCTCAAGTACACGGCTGTTCTTCAATTTCGCCCCGATTGAGACGCCTCCATCGCGAGAGAGCGAGCGAGCGAAGGAATAACTGTCCAGTTTGCTACCGTCGGGAATCGAACTCCCGCGCCCTCAAGCGTAGCAGCTCAACGCCTTAGCCGCCAAGTTACCGCGGTGTTCCTATTCAACGGACACAGAGTATAGGCATAGGCGTGTGGGCCGTTGTGTGTGTGTTGCAACGTGCGCCATAAAGGCTGCTCTCTCGGTGTAGTACGTTGAAGGCGTACCGGCGGAGAGCGTTCGAAGAAGCCGCGTGCGCATTCTTGCCGCCCTTGGGAGATGCGCGCTGCTGCCCTCGGGTTACGTGAATGCGCGCCCGCGTTTGTTTTCCAAGGCCAGCCGCTCTCTTTCGTCGCCCTGTACACACACACACACTTCACCACGCGTCACCCACGGCCGGTGTTCCCTTGCCGGCGCATCTTCTTTGGGCCGCCTCTGCAGCGCCCGCTTTTGTCTTTTAGTGTGTATGTTACGTGTATGCAGGAAGAGGGCGCGCCTGGCAGCCAGTGTCTGGCCCACGTTGTGAGGTGCCCTTTGAGCGAGTCCTTCGGAGATGCGTGCAGTGAGGAAAAAGTAGCGAAACCCGCGCGGATTTGTCAACTCGATCGTTAACCTACTGACGCATGGGCGTGCGGAGGGGAGGGGGGCTGCCCCCCCTCTAGAATGTCGAATAATAGTTTTCTGCGCAGTAGCAATAAGCTACACAGTTCGATTAGCACACTCAGGTCCCGTCATTTTCTATTGGCAGCCTATTTCGCACGTTACACATTGTCCACTAATCTTGTCGGTCATGTCACGGCAGGGAAAGAAACGCTGCCTGTGCTGGGTGACCCCCCCCCCCCTCTCTTGCGCATGCACCCCCCTGCAATAACTCCCCTGCACCCCCCTGCCTTGCGCATGCGCCCCCCTGCAATGCACCTCCCTGCAGGGGGCTGCGCATGCACCCCCTGTTCTGCGGACGCCCTTGTACTGAAGCATCATCTTCATAGCCGGTGAGAAAAGAGCAAGTTTATACGTAGGCATAAATTCGCGGACGCCTCACCACAAACAAACGAGCAAGTTCGACAGCTGACCAAAAACGAGATACTGTCTCGTGGAATCATCGCATGATTGTTTCAGAGCTGTGCGGTGTGAAACGACACTGAACGTTTATTACACGCGCAAACGACGTCAGTCGCGCTACTGTGTCTTCGTTAATATTATGGGAGTTTGCTTACTGTCGCGATAAAAAGCTTGGCCGCGTTTGTGGAACAGTCTTTGAAGCTTCGCAGGAGCGCTTTCAAGAGTAGCAGCTGACTGTGCCATATAAGAAATAACTTCGGTTCAGCGCTGAGGTACTTGCACGTGCTTGATAGATAAGTTTTGCGGCATCATCATGGCAGAAGATCGCAGCGCAGTGATCTACTAGCCTCCTGCTTATCGCCCATATACAGTGGTCCAACGTTCGAATCCCGGACCAGGCCGAACTTGAGCTGCGAAGCTCTCTCTGGTTTCTGTAACTTCGTGCTACAAACGAGTGGATGACAGTTGTTTCCTTTCATATATATTGCGGGCTTGTACCAAAGTGCAAGATAAAAGTTCTGGTGTACGAATCTTAATACACGGTCAGTCACAAAAATTCCTGTTTTGCGTGACTCTTACGTCTCTGGACGAGCGTAAGCAAGCAGACAATACTAATATAGTCGGTCGCTATAGAATAAAAATTGTACGTGCATGCTTTAAGACAGTACCGCAACACCTTGCGCTATATACCTGCCTCGTTCGTCGAGGTCTACCGTTATCGTGCATTTAGTCATTCATTTAGGTTTAATAATTCATTTAGTCATTCATTTAGCTTTAATCATTCATTCATTCATTCATCCATATGTGCAATGTGCTTACTTTTCACATCACGTGGTGGCGGCCATGAATAAAAATAAAATCGTCACACCACACTTGTTTGCAAGCTCATTTGCCTCTCACAATTGTCTACTATAGTTCTGAATTACGATGCGTCGCTTTTAAAGCTGCACGGTTTTAGTCGCTGTTTGCTAGACAGAAAACAAGTGGCGCACGCGTTTAGCGACAGCGTGGACCCACCCGCGCGGTGAGTGTGGGGCGTTTATCTGTCTCAGAGAAGCGCGTGTTGGCGGCCAGAAGAGGCGCAGCACCATAATAATTCTGGTTCGACCTTGCAAGTTCGTCCCTGATATGCTTGCGTGAGTGCGCTCGTTTTTGAAGACGAACTTTTATTTACGCTGATACGGCTCCGAGCTCTTCGAAGTCGTCATCGTACGTGCCCGAACTAAATGTTGGTCCCACTTGGAGCACGTTGACTGTCGCTCCGCATACGATTAGCGGTGGCGCACGCGACGATACGTGTGTATACAACCCACGTTATCATTGTATCCGGAGAAAAACCTACGCGTTTGCCTTTGCGACCACTTTGCTGACTCGGGGAAATTTTGCTTCGACTGCGTTGGAGGGCTTTGTGCGTTTTGGTTTGCGTCTCCCGCTTACGGTGTTCAGGTTGCCGTGAGAAGTAACCCACCCTACTTGGCACCGGTTGACGCTCTCTCAAGTGTCGCTCGCACTATGCACGATGGATGCGGGGTAAGGCGTACATAAACTGACCTGCGTTTTGAAGACACTACCTTCTTAGAACGCTCCTGCTCACATTCTGTAACGGGGCATGACGACGTCAGATTTCTTCGGCACTGGCCCAGCCTTCGGCACGGGCCAGTGCCGAAGGCTGGGCACTATGACAGGGCGTCCCACGTGACCTCAACTACCGGGTTTTCCTGCGTACTACGAGCACTCGTTGAGCCCTAACACACGTGCGTACGCATTGTAACGCGTACGTGTGGTTACGGCTTTAGCACTGGCTTATGCTGGCTAAATGATGTTGGCTCTCCGCCGTTATGACAGCAACATTGTACGAGGTGCGTGTAATCACATAGCTCTCCATAGAGCTTTGTATGCCCGCCGTCTGACAGCCGTGGTCGGCACCCACTCTGCACTAACAACGAACTTATCACGGGAATCACGCTGACTACCTTCCATGTGTACTTAACCTGCTAAAGAAGCGAATGATGAAATTTGGCAGGGAATAATAATAATAATAATAATAATAATAATAATAATAATAATAATAATAATAATAATAATATCTGGGGTTTAACGTCCCAAAACCACGATATGGTTATGAGAAACGCCGTGGTGGAGAGCTCCGGAAATTTAGACCGTCTGGTGTTCTTTTATGTGCACTGACATCGCACGGTACATGGACCTCTGGCAAGGTTGCAGAGAAGGTTCCGAGTAAACGATAGGAATCTTTCGCGTGTGCTCCAATCAAAGTGCAGGAAATCGCGGCCGTTCTTGTCCTTGGATGGAGGAAGGTAAATAGCTAGCTCACGTGAAAATTCTCACACGACCCCTGATGAGGCTCTGTCTGCTATACGAGACAGTTTCGCTTGCGACTAAAATTAGCTCAATGTCTACGTGCAGTCGTGACTGACCTTTGCATATGGTTATTACCAGGCTTACAGGCTCGGTCGTGACGTGTCCGGTCTTTTAATTGAGCGGCACGACGTGCTGCAGTGTCAAGTGTAAAGCTAGGCTTATGTACGTATCTTATATCTCTCGTGTTCTTTTCGACAGATACTACGGCATATGGCTGTCCATATATATATATATATATATATATATATATATATATATATATATATATATATATTTCAGCAATTATTATTCGCACTGGAAAGAAACAAAGAAAATTAGAGCACCTTGCACTAAGTCGCGCAAGGCTGTGTGACAGCAGGGCTGGTGGGCACCTAGCTGGTCCTGGCTTGGCTAGGCCTTTACCCTCCCATCTCTCCCTCTCTCTCCCACCGCTTAATGCAGTACTATATGTGGCTAGAGTACACTCTAATGTGGCTATGGTTGCGCTCTTATCTTTTTTTTTTTTTTTGAGTACCTGTCTTTCTATGAACGAAGCAGAAGAGGAAAAAGAGGGTGATGAAGAACAGAGCGCATGCCTTCTTATGATGGCGATAATTTTCTGTCTGTCATAAGGCCAACCTCGACCATAACTGCATCTGCTGAAAAAAAAAAAAAACATACGTGCGCGACTCATCATAACCTCACACTGCGCGTTTTCCGTCACAAGGCGCACAATGTTTGCCGTTTCTTATTTGTTTCCGATATCGATATGCCCTGACGTACGTGGGGTTATCTGTATAGCTCTTAAGGTGCGATGCAACGACGAAGAATGAGTTGCTCTTATCGTTCCAAGCTGTGGATTCCATTGGTGCGTATCAGTTAAGGTCACTCCGTATTTCTTGCCCTGTGCTGCACTCATGGAAGCCCTTCATCGCATTCCTTCGGAGTCGCTCTTCTTCCCTCACCTCCACTCCCTCTTCGCTGCTGGCCTTGGTTGCAGCGCCGAATGCTTTCACCTTGGCCAGCCGACCAACGTTGTTGTTTTGGCGAGCGAAGGTTGTGTGTGCACCCTTTTTCTTTTGTAAGTGTTGTACGCAAGCGCCGTAGATGCGTAGACGCATTGCGGTGAATGCCATCCGCACATGCGTAGGAGCTTCTGGCAAGCGACCATCGGAAGGGAAACAATCAATGTGAGCAATTACTGAAGTATTATAAGCATGTAATTGAGCTGCGCTTGAGTCGTCTGGCGCTCGCCACTGCAATCGCCGATACGTTTTTTTTCCTCTTCATATCGTAGATTCACATATTGTTGACGCGCAAATATGGAATTCTAATGTACGTTGTTCACGCTTTTAAACGGGGCAATTCGGGGCCAACTAATTGTGATTGTTGTGGTTTTGTATAGAGGGATTGGAAGAAGCAAGCGAAGTTTATTGCAGTTGGCAAGGGCATTTCAGCCTCGAGCAGTCCGGAAATGTTCATTCGAAAAGAAAAGAAAAAAAAATTCGGAAAAATAAAAAGCAGGAACATATTTGAGTGTTTTGATATATATTCGATCTTCATTAACTTCACTACGTTTGCACCCCTACGATAATTCCTCTTCTGTTATGGAAAAGTTGTACCGGCATTGTTGAATTAATTTTCTTTCGTGCTGATGGGAGACGGAAAAGGCTTTCTCAAGGGTGCTTCTTATCGCACCTCAACGAAGCAGTCTCACGACGGTCGACACACGTCGTTTTGTTCTATCATACGTTTACCCTGCTTTCCTATCTCTTTTTGTCGCCGCCAAATGGGCCGTCGTCAACCTCCATTACCCGGCGGACCCGAAACGAGCACTCACTACTCGTGCTTCCCGCATGCGAGATTCGCACAAGTGTTTCCGACAAGCGAGCGATAAGGGAGGCTATGCAGTTTTTCTAATTATCGACTGTTCACGCTTATCTTTTTCCCGGGAAGATAAGGGGTATGTAACAGGTCCCCTGAACATACTGTTTACAATTCTTCGACTTATCCGGTTACTTAAAATTACCCGTGCATCTTCGCAATATTTGTACTTACAAATGATATCTAAACTCCCTCCCTCCGTGGCTCTTCCAATGCTACTCATGATACACGGACCTTTTCATTAAGGTTGCGTCAAACAAAGGAAGCGAGCCCTCGAAATTCCCTTCCTTCCTTCATTCGTTCATGATACACGGAGTACCACAAGAGGTTCTGAAGCGCCGAGCCAGTCTGTCTTGCTATATCTTGATATAAAACACGGAGTGCTACACTCGGATACAACTTTAGTAGTCCGCGGCATTTCCTCCTCAAAGGTGGATGCAGACGAGTCTGCACCAATGGGTGTGCACTCCAGATTGACGTCATCAGCAGGACGGGCGGTGGCCCCGCCCTCGGAGAACATAGCCGCATCCATGAATGGGACCACTTCTCTAGTAAAGGCAATCAGCTGCCGTGCTTTGGTCCTCTTCATAGGCGTGCGCATGGGGGGGGGGGGGGGGGATGCAGGTGGGCCGTCCCCCTAGTCACCTAAGAGGGGAGGCCGCAAAATCTGCCTGATACTTTGACTTAGTATAGGGCGAAGGGGGGGGGGGGGGGGGGCGCTGCGAGGAATCCCCCCCCCCCCCCCCGATGGGAACCCTGTGCACGCGTATGGTCGTCTTGGCGAGGCTTCTGCGGACTACTTAAGTTGTATCCTACACATGAGTTTGAGTTTATTTTACAAGTTTTTACATTGCTTACAATATTTGGACACATATATTATTTGTATACATATAGAAAGGTCTGTATCTTTCTATCTCAGGGCTGCAGCAATACATATATAAAGACAAAACATTCACTGCTTTATCAGCCACAACAGCCGCCGTGGGTGGCACACATTGCGTAGTCCTGTGAGATAGTTATATAATCTGCGGCCACGTGCGCCTCTCATTTCTTACGCGAGCGTGCAAAGGGCAAAGGTAGCTGTTCTGGACGATAAGCAAAAACGGTGACGCCTTATTCGTGCGGCAAGCGTGTGCGGGATTGTGTAGAGACTGAACAGTTCGGGGAAAGATTACATGAGACACTGCACAGCCTGCAGCGTCTCGTGTAATCGCGCATCTTGTGCTGCTAAAAAGCCACTCTCCACGTGTGCCTATGCATACTCGTATGCGCCCGTGCAGGGAAAAGGATTTTCGCCCGCGCGAGTATTTTAGAGATGCATTTGTTATTTCTGTCCCGTCGGAGCAGGTCACGCGACAGGCTTATCGTCGGAGGCTTATACAATGTGTGCGGCGTCGGTATTCTCCCGAGTGCCTTGCCGAAGCGTGTTTCACTGTTTCCTCGAAGAAAAAAACGCAATCGTGCGACTTATCGGCTCCACTTAGCGTCGCCGCTTGAATATTTTTTCGGCGCACGTGTCGCGAACTCTTTTTGTAGCAACGTACTCTCGCGGAAGTGCTGGAACTCGGCGACGCGTTTGGGTGTGTAGGAGAGGTCGGCGAAACGCGGATCAAATGTTCGCACAATTCGAGAGTCGCATAGCGAGAACGGCAATTTTCTCCGTATCCAGGCGCGAAGAAAAACTCGCGTGGTCCCTTATGCATTTCGTTCACCTAAGACGACTCGAAGGCGAAAGCTATCTTCTTTTTCTTACCCTCCGAAATCGTTCTGCAACCTAACGTAGTATAGCACTGCCTCCGGGATCGGAGGCACGTGCCTCACCTGGTTTTGCAGTGCCTTTTTACAGTGCCTCCGTGATCGGCCCTCCTTAGACCAAGGTACGACGTCATGTCATGACGTCGTCAGTGAAGTGACGTGACGTCATAATGACGTCACAAAGCTCTGGCTATCTTTGGCGTCGTGATGACGTCATATGGTGACTTCATCACGCGGTGATGCTATTTTGAATCACTCATGTTGTTTCGGACGCGGCTGGACGCCGACGGTTAATTTTTGCGCTTGATGAGGTATCTAATGCTTTGGTCTGAAAAAGTGACGCAATTTCGGGAACTGTGGACACAAAGGTTTGAATATATAGCTACTTCTCTGCAACTCAATCCACTCCCTCAACGAAACAGGCATTGACCTCCCTGATGCGGTATCTGGCCATCACCTTCTAAATGAAGCTCGCGAATTCAACCCTGGCCGTTGGGCTCCAGCAGCTGCGAAACACCCGACCACGGCGGTCCGACTTGCACAGTAGCGGAGCGCGCTAATAATCTCTGGACTCGAACAGGCCGCCCAATAGAAACTGAACCTGGGGACGTTCAGAGATTAGAGATTGCGCCTTACTTTCTTCTATATAGGAGCGAGAAATAAGTTTAAACCAAACTAGTCGCAGCCCTGAAGAAAAGACCACTTGTCGAAACGGACGCCCCAAGAAGGGGCCATGACACCCAATTTTCGATCATGATCTGTGTTATGTGGGTTAATCCTTGTCCGTTCACCAATAAGCTGGTGAAACATCAGCGCATTTGGTCGAGCACTTAATCTGTAATAGAGCATTTTTACAAACACGCGAGTGGTTGGACAGTCGGGCAACACTGGCCCACTCCCGAGCCGTGACGTAACAAGCAGCTTGCTGTGCGAGCGTCTGCATTGCGGCAAACGATTTTGTTCCGTGGTTACGTGCGCGTGAAATCGAAATATTTTGGACTTCTTCAGCTTGGCGCTAAAACTGAATGATCTGCAGCGGCTGAAACTTTGGTAGAAGGCGACGGCTCCGCTCCATGCAGCACATGACGTCACACACGCCATGACAAAATGGCGGTCGCCGGCGGTTAGCGGGGTTTATAGCCGATTACTTCTAGGGCTCATTTAGCACTGAAATATTCGTTTTCTGTTCATTTTTCTTATACGTATAGGCATAATAAACCCTCTGTTTCTACTTTACGATGAAAACCACAAATTATTGGGTGACCATGTCATGGCGCTTTTAAACGAAAGTAATGTAACGTTCTTGTTCAAACGTGAGTCTTCTTGGTCATCTGCCGATGTCTGCGATTGTTTTATGCGGACTGGGCGTGTCCCAGACGAATCGGCGATTTTCCGAAGCTATCGATTCCCTGCCGATAAGCGATACCCCCCCCTCGTGATCGCGGATGTTTGTAGGCCGTGACGTGGCTATGCGGGCGGATACCGAGTCTTCCTGCGTGCGGTGTGTTTGTGCAAGGGAGAGAAGCTGAGCTGGCTCGGCGCGGGCACGCCACGACGATCGCTAACCACACGTTTCCGCTTGGGACGCCGGAATGCCCCCGAGTTCTTCGCAAAGGGGGTCATTTCTCTGCCATCGATAAGCACTGCTCTCGCGTAATCGTCCTCTCGAGTTTGCGAATCTTATACGTTTCGTCGATCGAATAAAAATAAAATAAGCTTTTCCGCGTGGAATTTATTTCGCTCTTTTCTTTTTCTTATTCGCATGTGGACCCCGCATTTGTATCGAGTGCGCAGCTTTTTTTTTTTTTCTTTCCAATTCGTACTTTTAAGAGACTAAAGCGAAACAGTGAATCAGTTTACACTGATAAGTTATACTTGAGAAACACTAGTGACGTTGATTTCGTCCATCACAGGCTCATTAATAGAGGACAAAGTTTCGGTTTTCAGTGTCGCGGCAGAATCTTCGCACGTAACGTCACGGGTTTCAAAATGTATTGTTCTTATTTCGGCCACAGTGGCTCAACGAAATTCTCTGAAATTTGGCATGCTAAATCTCTGGCCCCGTCGGAAGACAATGTACTTCATCTTTTTTACCGATCAGGAAATACGTAGGCCCTAGCTAGACGCTGACAAAATCTGTCACGTCACGGCGCGGGAACTTCGATTTGGACGACGCTGTACCCACATTTTCTTTTTGCGCGTCTTCTCGATTGCCAGGCGTGTTCTCGCTGCAGGCGTGCGGATTATGGTGTGGGAGAGTGATTTAATAATATACGAGAAAAGAAATCGGTTTGTTTGTTTAGTTAGTTTATTTAGTGTCCCTTTAACAGTACGAAATCGAAGCCTTTCGTACCTACAGACTCCCTTGCATTCACTCCAAGTCCGCTTTGTTATTGATCGACCACCTTCGCTGATAAAGCTAATAGCAGCGACAAACGTTTGGGGCCCCAAAGAGCTTTGCATGCGCTGGCTTTTGAGTCACCCGTTAGGTACGTGGGAGTTTAAAGTGTAGGATTTTCGTGTTCTACATGCAGCGGTACACGACGGATAGAAAAGGAAGTTATCATGAATAGTAATTAAAGTGGTGCAGGAATAGGCTTCGAAAGCGCTGCTTTTTTTTTTTTATTCTATGCGTATTTTGTGTTCGAAAAAAATGTCGAAGGGCACCTTTAAGGTTGCCGCGCTATGCCTTTCTGCGTATTTCGCCTTACAACCGCGGAGACAAACACTGGAACACCATGTCAACTGTGTGGTTTGTCTCTCAGCTATCAAATGAACTTCCCGATAGCGGTGCCTTGCGTACACAGTCTGATGACAGTATACACAGCGGCAGTGCATGCACCGTGTGAAACTGCTGACAAGGCATACAAAGCAAGCTGACGAGACTGCGAAAGCGCTTATCGGGACTGGGTACTTATAGCTAATTCGAATGTTATCGTTATATAGCCTGGTCAGTTGTGTTTCGAGCGAGCGGAGTGCATTCTAGGAAATCGCTTCAACAAAGCCAAGCGAAGCGGCACGATATGGGATGCAGCATTGTTGCTGGACAGCAACAGATACACTCGCCGAAAAACACAAAAGCTTGTACCTGTAAATATATACATACAATGCCGACTGAGAAATTTTCTTGGCCGTCTCGATGAGTTTTCCGACAAAACGTCCGTTTGATGAAACAAATTGTGTACAATTGAAATCGCTTTCGAGTCCCCCCTGTGTATGTACAGTACGTATACGTGCGCGACATACGACGTTAAATTTTTCCGCACACAAGCTCCTATCACCAGAACATAAATTTGGTCCTTGCGTGACGACCACGCTGAGCGACCGTCTTCTCTCTCAAACGCTCCCCCCCTACCCTTTTTCCCTTCGACAAAAATATTCATATTAGCACACACGACAAAATTGTTTAATCTTGTTCGCATGGCTTGCTCGCAATCAGTATCTGGGTTTGTTCTTCATAGGCCTCACCTTTATGCAACGATCTCAAATTGTATTATACTTTTTTATGAGTGGTTTGGGCTTTTTTCTCCCTGATGTGAACCCGTAGACGGAGCTGAAAAGAAACAAAAAGTCGAAGTTTATTGCTTACGCTTAATTTATGCAGAATGTACATTTTAAGTATCAAATATTGTTATCGTTTTCCTTCTCGACTACGAATAATATTATTTCTGCCGCTACGACGTCATAGCGCCTTATTGCGTGCGTGTCGTAATTTGATTACGTTCCTGGGGGGATGGCTGATAAGACGATTTGGTACGGCGTGACCTTCGGGGCCGATGAGTAAGCCCGTCGACTCTTCCTCTTTCGCGTGTCGCACAGCGGAAGTGGTTCGTCCTTCTCCCCTCGGCAGAGTCCACGGTCAGCGCATGCGGCCTTATCGACCCCAGACCAGTGCAGAGCTCGTCTGCATCGAGCCCAGGGCGGTGCAGGAAAAAAAGGGAAAAAGAAAAAAAACGCGAGAAGCCACCGCATTCTGGCACCTTGGGAAGAGAGCCGCGACCTTGTTCCCCACACTTACCGTGTTTTCGCGCGCACAACTGTCGCTACGCGGCGGGCCAGTATCGGTCGCTTTGTCGCGTATTAATCAAACCAGCAGACATTCATGAAGCCATTGAAATGAAGTGCAGAAATGAGGATCTAAAGCAAAATGTAAGTGGACGAAAACACAACTTGCCGTCGGTCCATGGGAGCAGAATCCCTCTCTTCCGCAGTAAATTAAGGTCGCGGGATCGAATCCCGGCCGCGGCGGTCGCATTTCGATGGAGGCGAAAATGATACTTGAAAAACGAGCGCGTAACGTAGACAGGTACTTCGTAAGACAAGGGGTCTACGTTGCGCGCTCATATTTGAAGTATCATGAATCACCAACTCGCCCAATCAGCCATTTTGACAAGGAGGCGAAAATCCTTGAGAGCCGTGTACCTAGATTTAGGTGGACGTCGTTAAAGAACTCCAGGTGGTCCAAATTTCCTGAGCCCTCCTTTATGCCGTCTCTCATAGTCATATCGTGGTTCTTGGACGTTAAACCCATAAGCGTGCGCAGGGTTCCACTTCAGGGGGGGGGGGGGGGGGCGAAGGTTTGTCGCAGCGCCCCCCTTCCTGTTATGTCAATGTATGGGGCTGACTTTGCGCCCCCCCCTTCGCTCCCCCCCTCTCACCCTCTGCCCCCCCCCGTGCGCACGCCTATGGTTAAACCCCAACAATTATTATAATACTTCGGGCTCAGTAAAATGCGAGGCTATTCGGTATACTTCCGACGCTCCTTTTCCTCTTCATCCACGAGTGGAGGGAGGGGGAAACCGGTGGAGTCTCACCGAGGGACGACGGGGTTCCATCCTCGTGTGGAATAATGGCTTTCTCGGAAGAAATAAGGGAGCGGCCGGACTGCTCGCCTACGTGCTTTTTCGTCTTCCCTCGTTTAGTTAGCTTCTTTCGCCCGTCTTCCGGTCTCCGTATTCCTTCTTTTCTTTTTTTTTTTTTTTCTTCCGGGGTCTTCCCCCCCCGCCGAGCGAGCAGCAAGTGCTCTAGCTCTGGTGCATTAGGGAGTGCAGGGACCGACGGGTGCCGTCTCACATGTTCAAACTCCTAGTTCACACGCTCCCCGAAGTAGAGCGGCTTTCCTTTCAGCCAGCTTCTCAAGAAAAGGCCTCTCTGAGGAAAGCCCGTGCCTCCTTTTATGCTTATCCTTTTGCGTCTCCCTCTCCTACTACTGCATTCACTCCTTTACTTCTGATTATTTTCGCGTCGTTTTTATTTGTACATTTCTGACTTACTTCTTGTCATTTTTTTTTGCTCTCCGCGCAGAAAGGTGCGGTGGCGACACCATGCGGCACCTTGCGGCGCTTCCGTTTTCACAAGTGCACGCTTTTGAGATTTGGAACACATGGCGCGACAGCTACTTCCCCGAACGTCGGCGGTTTCGGTTTTCACGGCAGATGCGAACTGTATGGCCGGGCAGTTTTGTGTGGAAAAGTGCGCGTTCGTAAGCGCACGCTGGACGCTTGAGTTCTTCCGCACCAGAACAGCTTCGTGTAGTTACTCAAAGTGAGCGTCAGTCTCTAAGGCCGGTTATTTGTTCATTTTCATTGATTCTGAAATGTAAAAAATTCGCACTTTGCGCTTCTGTATTTCCTTCTGTGTGATCGTTTTGTTTTATCTTTTGAGCATCAGTGTTGTTGTTTCGCCAGTGTAGCTGAAAGTTTTCCGACCGATTTATGAATTCGTGTGTTGTGTCGTTTCGCACGCACATAATTTGAAAAGGAACAAAACTATTCAGTCTTGCTTTGAATAGAGCTGTTTCAAATATTCGCCTTCCACATAGCGGATGGCTGTGCTACGCTGCGGATTACGAAAAGTCGAAACATGCAGATACAGATAATGTCTAAAATCGTCACATAGCTCCCTCGGTGGCCCTTATCACACTGCATAAATTGAGGCTTAATTTCTCCCCCCCCACCTCCGAAAAAACTCAATTTTGCATGTTTATAATATATACACGCACACGTACAACCGCACGCAGGTGAACCCCCCCGCCACCCCCCCCACCATTACCTCCGAAAAAAAATGTCTGGCTGCGCCTCCCCGTGAAATTTTATGTTTTCTATTAATCTAGAAAAAGTAAACGCTCCTTTTGTACAGGGTAATGACGTAAGCAAAAGGCGCTGACTTTACAGGTTTTTTTTTCTTTTTTTTTTCTTTTTTTTTTTGCAAGTGGGAACTGCCCGGGAAAAATTATTTGTTAAAAAAATAAATCGTCTCCCATCTCTTGGGTTGCTGAAGAGATCGCATAGGCGAAGCTTCATTTTCGTCCGGCGCAGAACGGGGATTTTTTTCAGATAATAGTCGTTACATCATTGGGGTATGCGGATCATTATACGAAACGACACCGAAACACCGTGACTACATGCATGTCAAAGATATGCACAAATGGTAGCGAAATAATGCAGGAACAAATACAGCGGTCGTTGCTGTTCGTATGTACAACACACTCCCATCCGCGAAGCCTCGATTGTGGACGTGAACGAACCCGTCATCGCAGGGGTTTGGCCAGCGCGGGCTTCTGTGCAGTATACAGCTCACGACTCAGCGATCGAAGGGCGTTGCTCCGCCGCTGAGCAGCGCGATACGTTGGTCCCTCCTGCAAATGGGAAACCCATGTCCCTCTGGGGAAATCGAAAGCGGCGTACGTAAAAGACGGCCAAAGCGATCGCTGATGGCACTCTCCACTCTCGACCCTGTAGTTCTTCTTTTTTAGTCTTGCGGTGCGTGTTCGCGGGTGGACTGCAAATGGAGACGACTACTTAGCGCCGCATTATATGGGGTATAACTTCATACAGCAGGCAGAAGTCTATAGTCGAGAGACGATCAATGTCGTCTACTCCTCCACTTCGGAGGCAATTAGCCGCGGGGTATTTTCCTTTTCACGCGTTCGCGTGACATTTTCTAGATGTGAGGAAGTCGCTAGACGAGCAAACTGAGAGATACGTTTTATAGATCTTTCCACAGGCGAGAAAAAGGCTGAAGTCACAATACAAAGGCTGACGTCACAGCCCCGGCAGTGCATTTTTGGGGGGGTCACGCCAGGGGCGTAGCCAGAAATTTTTTTCGGGGGGGTGCACCTCCTTGAAATGCCGATTTTTCGCTCTGCATGCCATGGCGAAAAAAAAATTACGGGGGGGGGGGGGGGCACGGGCCCGGTGTGCCACCCTCTGGCTACGCCACTGGGTCACGCCTATGTAGCGCAGTCCCAGAGTGCCTTATGGCGGCGCCCAGGGAGCCGTCTGTGAAAAGGTCTATATTCTCTTCCTCTGTACAGCCGTAGTCATTCGCAAATTTCCATAAACGTCGTCCTGCTGATTTCAATTTCAGCTTTGGAAATCGGTCCATCTTCAACAAATAGAGCGATTTAGACGCGACAGTCCACAACAATTGCGCATGTTCGCACGTATACGTTCAAACTATATATAATAGGAAACTGAGGTTGCTTTGAATTAAGCGTAATAAATGGCGTCACAAGAATGCCCTGAAGCCATACACGCGAAGGCAGGACAAATCCATGCACCTGAAAAGTCGCAGCCTTTCCCCTAGTGATTTTTTTTTTTTCAGGATACAATTATCCTCGCGGTTGCCACGGTGACTGCGGCCTCGGTTTACGCGAATCCCATGTTTGCGTACTTTCTCGGATGTCATATTTTGTCCTGCGCTCCAACATTATATTCGCTGCACGAAAAGCTAAATGAAGGAATCGAAATAAAAATGAAAACACAAGAATATTGTAGCCAAGCATACCGGTTAACAATAACGCGAACAAATTTGTTTTTCAGATTTAGTACTTTTGTGATATTTTTGATTCCTCCAAAAATTGAACTACCGCCCGTGCAGCAGTGCTTTGTAAATTTCCTCTCGGCCATGGGCCCAAGATTTATGCTATTGGTGGGGGTCATTTATCCAAACAATTTCAGCTTTTGCAAAAGTTTCTTTCGAGGAACATCACAATTTTTACAGTGTAGAAGAAGGTGCTCTGCCTTCTTCAGCTTCTCCACACGAGCAGGTAGCACTGTCAATTTTTTTTTCTGTGAAAACCGAGTTGTTGCAGTTACAGTGCAGCATTTAAGAGACAATTTCCCAAGTGACATGATCGGCTTTGACAACATTCCAGCGAACTTTTATGTTTTGTGTGGACATATCAATTGCGTGAATGCTGGTGTTTTGTCAACTTTTGCGATGCGTGGACAGATTTTTGTATTGCAGAACTTGTACTGAGTGCGTGAGTGTTGTACAATGTGCCTTTGTATAGTCCTGTGTTTGTTTTCTACTTTGCAACGACAACAGCTGTGCAAGAGAAGAGGATTAGCCGGCGCCACACATTGGCACCAACCTCTCTTTATATACATTTAATAATAATAAAAAAAAAAGGAATCGAAATGAAAGGAAAGAGATGAGACACGAGACAAGAGGTCTCAATCAGCGTACTGACGCAAACCACGACGTTGTTTTTATTTCCGCTCCTCTGTTCCCGCGTGCTGCCGGTCACAGCAGCCTGTACCCCGCCAAAGTAATTGGTACCCCGGAGGTTCGATCAATTTTCCTTCGCCCGCCGGCGGATGAGAAAGCGAAAGTAACGAGCTTTATATACGTACGAGAAAAAGCACTATTTGCGCTGTCTCTCTCGCGCGCGACTCGAAGCAGGAAAAGTAAAGAACGGACCGCTGTCCTTTCCTGTCCGACGTTAAGGTACGCCTAACAGCAGTTGCGTGCATCGGGAGAGGGGCTGCGCGAGCGCGTCAGAAGACGAGCAGTGTACAATGCGCGCGTGAAAGTAGTTCTGTGTTTCCGAAGTTTTATTAGCATCAGTCGACGCTTCATTCATTCATTCATTCATTCATTCATTCATTCATTCATTCATTCATTCATTCATTCATTCATTCATCCGTAGTAGACACATCCTATATGCAGAGGTGGGGGGGGGGGGGGGGCACTTCGTTATATATGAAGTTGTTGAATGAGTGGTAAACATTTTCATCCCTGATACCATTAGGAAGAATAAACAAATGTATACTGCACTCAGATTTTCCGTTTGACTGTTTCCCTGTAGGCAACTTGTATGAGTATACGATGCACGGTGACTTACTGGGTAGCGCTAAAAAACACAAGGACAGAGAAAAGTTAGACGTCACAAGTACAGCTGTTGTACAACGAAATGGCCGTCCTTAACGCTTGATACAAATACCGTGCATCTGTTTTGATTGATGTCATGACCCATGGGTGCTGTCGTGTTCTTTTTTTATTGTTAACCCTCCAAATACTGACTGTTATCTGGCTTTATATGTGCGCCTGCGCTATTGAGCGTATGCGTTTAGCGTGATTGTCTCTTGGATATCTAATCGGTGAGATAACTGCGATTACAACAGTATACTGTGTATTACGTGTGTGCTTCTGAATATGTTGGTTTGCAGTCCACGCCTGTCACGTGAACCTTTTCTCTTTAATTGTGTTTTTTAAGAGCGCTATCGAATGATTCACTACGCAACTTTACCAGCACGCCCACCATGACTTACCTGCGAGTTTGATGTACCGTTATGTGTTATTTCAGTCACACTGCAGCTTTAAAGCTTTCAGTGAATGATTTTGTTCAGGAAATGTTGGTGTTGCATCGCCGCTCTGCAATCAATCAATCAATCAATCAATCAATCAATCAATCAATCAAATCAACGCCACTGTAACATGTTTGGAGTGAGCGCTGTCCGTCCGCTATCGCCTTCCCGTTCACTGCATGCAACTATGAAGCGCACCGACGAGCAGCCTCTCCTTCGGCTTCCTTCGCCCTTGGCACGGCCCTTGGGTCATTTCGGTCCCGCCATTTTTCATTCTCCTGCTCTCTGGAGGGCGGCACTGTTGCGGATCGCGAGATCCTTCTTTTAAAAAGAGGAGCGTATCATCCGTGTCTCTAGGGGCGACATAATGAGGTGTCATTTGCGATGAATGGAGACCCCCCCCGTGCGTGCGATCTGTCCCTCAAGCACCGACTAACTATGCGTCTTCCCCTTTTTTCGCCCGGACCTTCCCGGTTCTGTGCTGCACCTTTTGTAGCTGCGGTCGATTTGTCCTCGAGTCTCTTTATTGCATTTCTTTGTTATAT
The DNA here is from genome assembly GCA_030522465.1 of Rhipicephalus appendiculatus. Classification (NCBI taxonomy): domain Eukaryota; kingdom Metazoa; phylum Arthropoda; class Arachnida; order Ixodida; family Ixodidae; genus Rhipicephalus; species Rhipicephalus appendiculatus. Next base: position 2,703,105 of record JALIZH010032967.1, read on the forward strand.
AATATAATTTTCGTCTGTCCCATCTGTGCAAATATGGGCTTTGTGTAATGAAGGTAGCCAAAATAAACGTACCTGCGGTGGCCCTTGGGTTATCACTGGCTTCATTTGCCGTAATGTCGTTCCTCAAAAGTGCAGCAAGGAGAACTATACTTATACGGAAAACTGCCCATCCTGAATCGAAATTCTCCACAGCGTATGAGGGAGGAGTGAAGTCCTGATGACGGCGAAGGCGAAATTCGGGAACCTAGCTGATGTTCTTGTATGTCTTTTTTGGAGTAATTAAGGCGAAACTCAGATGCTGGCCTTGAGAAACGTGGCTTGCGCGGTACAGAACCTCACGTGACTTTTTAAAGCGTGATACATCCGATCGGGTATTGTCAGTCTTGTAATTTTAAATAATTAATCTGTGATCTCGCAACGAACGGAATAAGCATCACCAAACTGTGCAGTAATCTTATAATGAATAAGAAAAAAAATATTTTAATCTTCACATTTCGCGCAGCGGGATTTTGTTTAGAAGGCAGTGGCATTTCCACCTCTCAGGCGGATGCACACAAGGCTGCACCAATGACTGCGTGCTCTTGGCTTGACGTCATAACCCGTACTGCCAGTGATCCTGCCGACTGAGAACGTGGCGGAGAGTCGCAGAGGAAATCGGCTGGCATGTCGCCTTCCACTGGAGTGAACGTTGCCTAAATAAGTTTTCAAATGTTTATCGCAGCAATGACGAATTTATTCTGTGTGCCTCCCTCATATCCACGAAAAGGGTATTGGGTCAAGGGGTTCTTTGTTTGTCAGACGCAATAGCACGAGGTCAACAGGTCATGGAACTAAGGAAGGCACGGAAGGCCTTAGTGTTCTAATTATGGGCTAAAGGGATGTGAAAGGGACTCCCCCCCCGCCTCTACCTCTGGGACAGTGAGAACTAATGGTTCTCGTTCCTCATATGGCCGCTGCGGTATAACTACATAGCGTTCACGTGACGTCACAGACAGGTGACTTAAGATCTGCCTCCAAGTCTCAGTCCTCAGCAAGCGGCATAGCCGAGCGCCTTGACATGTTGTTGGTGGTTAGAAGAAGAAAGAGACGCCTAATTTCTGCAGCCCAATAGGGAGCACGGCGCAGCGTCTAAAAAGGTGCAAGCCCCTTGACATTGGGAAGGTATATATCCTCCTAGGTTGGCAGTCAGCGCACGTCCTTATTCTCGCCTCATGTGTATGTCTTCCTTGAGCGGTCACAGACAGGTTCTCTGCGCTGGGTACCTCAACATGGCGGCCACCGTGACTTTTTATCTCATTAGAGAGTGTCAGTCCAGGTATGGTGGCTAGTGCAGGGGAGGACACACAGTCGTTCCGTCCCCGCGTTCTTTTGTGCTCCCCCCGCTTTCTTCTGTTCGCCAGCCGCGCCAAGGGGGGCGGAACACAAAGGAACGCGAGGGGGGCACCGGCACTAATCTGGTGTCACAGTTTCTTGCTCCGCGCATTTCGGAGTAAAAGAGTTCATGCAGGCGTCTCAACCAGCTGGTACCCGAAGATGGCGGCCACGGTGCTTAGGGATCATGGGCGTCGGCAGGGGAGTGCAAAAGGTGCACTTACCCCCCCTCAAGCCACACCAGCACTCTTGCCCCCCCCCCCCTCCGCCACCCAAGCTGCACCAGCCCATCCTTCCTACTCCTGCCGCGTTGCAACACGGGCGTGCACCCCGAAACCCTGCCGACGCCCATGGTAGGGGGGTCACCTTATGGAAAGTCTCAGCTTATACATTCATGTACTTAGCATATATACATTCATGTATTTAAGGAGGGGGGGAGGGGGGTTCAGTACATCCGGACGCCCCCCCCCCCCCCCCTTCCTTTCTGGATACACCCGCTTGCGTGCCTTTGAGCGCACTGCACGTACTTACATGCTCAGGCGCTTTACACTATGTCGTACGTACGCTAGCCCTTTTTCTTTTTACTGACTCACTTGGCGTCGGTGGCCTGCAGTTCGTGACCGGATTCTTCTTTTGTGTTCGCAGACGGCGCGGACATGTCGCTGAGCGAGCGGCTGAAGCCCCGGCCGACCGGCGGACCCTGGCTCGGGCTCCGTGCTGGCCCGGAGCCGGTCGTTCGCGGGTCTCCTGCACGGCGGCCACCGGCGCACGCCGAGCGCCGCCTCTTCCTCGGGAGGAGGAGGACAGCAGCTGCACGGCGTCCCTGCCGATGGCAGCCTGAGCAGCAGCAGCGGAGCCAGCTCCGGATCGAGCACCCTCTCCAAGAGTAAGTGCGCGCATGATTCCGTACACAGCGCTAGTAGTGGACTGGGTTGGGCACACCCCTTGTTTGCGTTTGGAACGGGATATCTGGAAGAATGAAATGTGCTGGCTACCTGTGTTCGCGCATATTAATTGTCACAGGGGTCGTGACGTTGACGAAGGCAACAGTCGGCGTTTTCAAGACTGAACATTTTATTTGGGCGAACCTGGGCCCGGAAAACGAAACGTCACTCTACAAGCAATACACGCTGTAGATTAATAGCGGCGATTGGAGCGTCGGCATTTATACATGCTACATCGAACATTAGAGCATTATCACTGGTGGCCACGTTTGTTCGAGAATAAAAGCTGTTCGCGTTTGCGCGCTCAAGCCGAACAGATGATCCTTAAAATAATCTGGAATCCTCCCAGACATTCTGGCACGGTTTGCGCAAGGCAGTACCTACATGTGCAATAGGTCCGGCAACATAAAACATAGAAAGAAAGGAGCTTGGGTGGCAAATATATTCAACTAATTGTTGCATGTGCAGCCGTAAATTTGTTAAACTGAGCTTATTATAGGTAGCCTGATTTTATTTTTAGTTCCTTATGTTCATAAGTGCGACTACGTTCCTTGTGTAAAGGGAAGTACTAATTGTTAGCTGTTGTGTATGTTGGAGACAAACATTGCCGATCATACACAAGACATCCACACAAATAAAAAGATAACTACAGTGAAATCTCGATATAACGAATACGGATATAACGAATTATCGGATATAACGTAGTAAACGAACAATAATCGTGTGACAAGTACATTGATGCGAATGTACGTTTATAATGAATTTTCGGATATAACGAGCCTACTTTTGTATCGGATTAGACTATGTTACAATGAGGTTAGACTTTATCCCAAACTCAACTGCTACCCCCCCACCACCCTCCACATCGATTCCCTGCTGAAACCCCCCGGGAATATATTCAAGTCTGGTATAGCAAAGATGTACTTACGAGAACCCCGTTCTTTCTTATATTTTGTCCAATATGCAGTGAAAGCTTGGAAAGCATTACTTTTGCATATCCCTATAAGTGATGGTGTGAGTGTTTTTCAACTTTATAACTCTATTTTTGATGCACTGCTTTTCATACCTCTTAGTTGCGATAGTTATTTTTCCTGTCATATGTTTCTACTGTTAGTTTATTGAACTTATTCATCATATCTGCATTGCCCCAGTAGACATTCGATTACACTTGCTCAATATTTTTTAGTAACACTGTGTTAACCTGTATAAATGATGTCGCAATGCACTGTAAACCTCTTGGTCTTTTTTTTTTACTGCCACGAATTATAAATAAATAAATAACAATAAAATTTTGCATAGTTGCTGTTGTATTGTCGTACCTAATTTTGAGAATTAATTATGACGCACTCAAAATTATTTACAATCGGAATGTTTGTCTACTACTGCATGCTGGTCTTCACTACAGTGGCATGACCAGCCATGACTATTGTATAGACAATAAAGATTCCACTAGGCACTGCTTCAATTCATACACAACATAGGCCTTAGCACACATCTAATACACTTTGAGTAAAAGGATTTTGCTTGTATTATTAATTAAATTTCTCTCCCCCAATTTCAAAATCGCCACGCTTTCCGCGACAAGACGCTTGGTAAGCGAGAAAATGCATGAACAGAAAATGCAGGTGGCGACGCCTCTTTGACATTCCCGAACCAAATGTCGTGACTCCATAGATTTTGGCAGCGTATACTACGTCCGATGTAGTTCCTAATTTGTACAAATGAAGTACATTGACATCTGAGGGGGGCCATAGACATAACATACGAAGTTTCAAGGTGATCTTGTTAAGCCAATGTCGAAAAAATAAGACAAGTACACTTTGAAATCCGTGACATCATGCGCGCAGATTTCGGCACGAAATTTAAAAATGTAACTTTGAACTTGCTTTTCTTCTCTTTAATAGACTTATGATATGGTAGATTAACGGGATCATAGTTCTCATAGTGCACTTTTTCAATCTAAACCCATTCAATGTTTCACTTTAGTGTCCCTTTAAAAGGGTAAGCCTTATTGCGGAAAAAATAACAAAATTAATATTTGTTGTTATTGTAACACAAGCTTGTGTTTTCTAACGCACGTGCAGGTTCAGTGCTAGGCCAACACCATAGTCCGCATGCACCTCGACGCATCCTCCAAGGAATTTCCTCTACGTGGTCCGGGAAACCGCCCAGGTCTCCTCGGCCAGCCAGGACTCTGCTAATCTTCAACGCCGTGGAAAGGGGTCTCAGGTAAGGCTGACTTTTATTATTTTGCCCTATCACGTCGCCATGTGAGAGATTTCTTTAAAAAAAAAAAAAGAAAGAAAGAAAAAACGTAGTAGTGCTTGTAAGGGGAAAAGTGGGTCCTAAAAAAATATCGTTTTAGTAGTTGGGTGTAAACTGAATGAAAATGAAGAAACTTATTCAGCTTTTTCTGCAGAATTCAAATCTCCAAGTAGATTGTTTAATCGCTGCGTTAGAACAAAACATATGCACTTTCCAAAAGCATATTTCTTACAGTGCTTTTCGCCAACTTCGCTTTGTCAAACACAAAAACAAATTATGCGGAAAGACTGCAAGAGAGATATGGTATTGCGCGGTGATGCTAATCTTTTTGTTTTCAACGAATTTCAATGGAAATAACCGGATGAAAATTTGAGTAAATTTTTTGCTGCATACTATTTAATTATCAAGAATTATAGTGAGCAGCATTATAAGAAAATAAATAGCATCACCGGCTAGGCCAGCTTCCTGGCAATCTTGCCACGTACTCAGTTTTTGTGCTTGACAAAGCTAAATTGCCAAAAATCCCCTTAAGAAATACGCTGCCCTGCCATCACTTTTTCAAGTTGCATGGATTTGCTGCACACTTCAAGCGCTTTCTCCCTCCTTGTACCAGCGAGCGTGGTGAAAGCTGCACAAGGAGGGGGTATGACAAGGTGGCAAGAAGATGCGTCCCTTCTTCAACGCGCGTCATGACCTTGAGCACTTTCTTTTCATTTTTTTTTTCGAACACGCTCCTTACTGCCAGTGAGATCGCGGGCACTTGGCGGCATCTTGTGGCGGCATCTAGTGGCAGCAAGGTTAACTATGGCGGTCACGATGCTGAAATCAGCCCAATGGCCGTGGACTTGTGTATATGGCGCAGTGATATGGGTCATGGGCGTCTGGAGGGGGATGCAAGATGGGGGGGGGGCGCCCCACTCCTGGAATTTTGGTTAATATTTTCCTATGCAGTAGCAATAAGCGACACAGCTCGATTAGGCACTCACAGGTCATATCCGCATGAAGCAGCCTTCAGGAAGTATGGCCAGCACACTTTGCACATTACACAGTCTTGCTGTCGGTGCTT